>JAPTHN010000076.1:1200000-1830242 GCA_026936325.1 Platynereis dumerilii
CAGGGCCTCATGTTACAGGTTTGTTTTTACTATTAAATCTAACAGAAAAGTAACAATTGGGACTGCATAAGAACTAAATTAGTGGCTAAATTTCTGAAATAAGAACTGACATAGGGTATCTTTGAGTTGGAATGATGTGTTCTAAAAACATGAAATCAAAGATACGGGTGCTTTAGAGTCTTCCCTTCAATTTAAAAAGCCTAAATTACAGCAAGAAATAGGTTTAGCTTAATCCTAACTGAATAACAAAGCAATTGAAGTCAAATCAATACCATAGGCCAATAAAAGATACCTGAAACATGACAAAATTGTCATGAAAATCCACTTTACTTGTTAGCATCATGCTGATAATTTGTGAACAGATAAAGGAAGTCTTAAGCTGAAGATTTGTACCAAATACGTACACATTCAAGCTAAATAGCTAACTGAATAGTTACATGCCTCACTGTTTCCTTCAATAAATTACTTGACTTACAATGCAATGGTCAAAAGTTCAATGTTGAATTTTAAGGGACAACTATACTGCAAATGTTTTTTTTTCATGTCCATGGATAAATTTATAAAACATGGTCTAGCACTTTGAACCTTTGACGCTAAGGGTCCATGTAATGCTGTGGTCCATTTAATGCTAACAAAATAAGTGTCACTTCAAAAAAGCACAAAATCGACTTATGCGGAGGAAAATACCACTTAAATGGCGAGCGGCGAATATATTGACTCCTGTTCAAACATCAAATTGTTTTGCCAATACCTCTGGTGTTATCATCACATACAAAATAAATGCAATCACTAATTTAACATGTTGAAAATGGTTTGTTGCTACCCACTATTCAATAAAGGCCTTTAGTAAATTTAAGCATCAAATCGCTTTGCCGATATGTGTGATGTTATCATCACAAAACAAAATGAATAGAAGCACAAATTTAACAAGTCAAAAACGGTTTGTTGCCACCTACTTTTCGCAAAATATTGTCCAACATGTAAAGCCACTTACTCGTTTTTGATCTGTTGTTCCGGATTTTATGTTCCCAAATTTAATTTGCCAGTTCATTTTGTGAGTTTCCAGTCAACACATGAGAGAGTTACATTAGAAATCAATACCTTAGAATAAGAGACAACCAGTATAATGTACCTTTTTTCATTACATGTTGCACTTATCAGTGCTCGCTAGGGTGGCCTAAAAATGTACAGGAAAATTTTTTTTTCTGAAATTCACATCGCATACCCCCTCATTTTAGGAGAAATGGTGAAAAAAGCACCTTGTTAAAATTTCATGAAAATCAGTCAAGTCTAAGTGGTCTCTCAAGGCCCCTCAATTCTCACCAAAAAGAAACATTTCAACCATTTTCGCCAATACGCGGTTAGCCACAACTTTGTGAATTTTTAATGAACAACATTCTAATTGCAATGGTTGGAAAGGTATCAAAATTAGCTTCAATTTGCATACCAACATTAATGGTCTAGGATGATATCTTGACTCCCATGGACTCTTCAGCTGACAGTGCTAATGTGCGAAAGTGTTTACTGAATGACTAAACCTGTTCAAGAAAAGATTTCCATTAAATTTCACTGTCAATTAACATGTTCTTATTCTCCAAAAGGCAGGATGACCCGATAAAGCATAAAACTTTTTTTTTTACCATGGAGAAACCCGCTTTATGAGCTGTAAAGTTTTAATGTTAGATTTTGTCAAAAGTGCTGAAAACATCGGAGAGGGGCTGTTGCATTTCATAGTTTAACTTCATAAGAGTTAAATATAGGACAACATAATCTATATCATGTGAAACATAAGAATATTGTCTTTCAAGTGGTACCCATCATGGTGCCCTGTAATAAATTTGGATGAAGATATGAATTTGAAATACTACGATTCCCGACTGCTATTTTATGTGTTTGCGACAAACTTCAACATAAAATTTCATCACTCATAAACCGGGCATTCCCATGGTCAAATATCTTTTCTTTTTAAATATTTGGTCATTCTTGAACTGGGAAAATAAGAATCATGGCAATTTAAAGCAAAAAAAAAAAAAAGCCTGGCTTTTATCAGGATCGGTCGTTCAGCAACAATTTCATTCACGAAAAGTGTAAACTGAAAAGACCATGGGAGTTGAGATATTATCTTAGACCAATAATGTTGGTATGCAAATTGAAGCTCTTTTTTAGCCCTATCCAACCATGTTATTGGAAATGCAGTACTGTACAAATTGACTAAGTTATGAGGAACCGCGTATTTGTGAAAATGGTTGAAATTTTCCTTTTTGCTAAGAATGGAGGGGCCTTGAGAGACCCCTAAGACTTAACCGATTTTCTTGAAATTTTTACAGGGTGCTTTTTTCACAATTTCTCCTAAAATGAGGGGGTATGCGAATAGAAAATCAAAAATTTTGTTTTTTGGGCCACCCTAGTGCTCGCGATATACAGAACTGATTATGTAAATGGTTTCCGATTGTTTTTTTTATCAACTTATTCATAATCCAGATTAATATTATTCAGATAAGAAACACAGTATAAGCAAATTACTAATAATTATTATTACTATACATGCACTTTACCAGGCAGATAATGCTCCAGACCCCCCATGTTAATCCACCATAAAGAAAAACATTAATCTCATTAATGCCCTGCTTGCAGGGCCATAACGATACTATGGACCGGGCAAAGAGGCCTCCTGGTGTATTGTGCATGTCATGACATCATAGTGACGTCATGGCAACGTTATTATTTGTGACGTCATTGCATTGTAACAGCTTCAAAAGTTCATTTGGGCTAGAATCTGATGACAACGATCTTATTTTGTTCATCAATGCAATACTAAATAGGCCTATATTTCTCAGAAAAGGCCTATATCGCAACCTTGGGTGTTATTCAAAATCATTCAACACTGGTAGTGGCATCATCAGTTGCCGATGCCTTTATTTTTGGTTACACTATCAGGGGCGGATTTAGGGGGGGGCGAAAGGGGCGACCGCCCCCCCCACCCCCTCAAAAAAAAAAAAAAAAAAAAATTAAAAAAAAAATTTTTTTTTTTTTTTTTAGAAAAAAAAAAATTATGTGGGTGTCTATACTACAGTTTGTTTCACAACATGCGAACCGGTGTTTGGCTTGTTTGCTCAGCATCTAAAGGTCACACAGTAGAAAGACACATACTCGTAGATAGATGAGCTATTCTGTGATTTTTTCATCCAATTTTGTGACGTTTTGGTGCCGTTTTTGTCAGATTTTTGACGACTACTGCCCATTCTAGAAATGAGACAGACTGTAACAGCACTTTCTACATTAGGCCTGTTTAGTCATTATTGTTTGATTCTGATTTCTGTTAGATTTGTTCGGTTTGACAGACCAGATATTCGATGTTGTAGGCCTACTGTATAAGCAAACTCTGCTGTTCTTGTTTGTCTCACAGCAGTGTTGATGAAGCTTTTGTTTTAGTTTACTTTGGTTACACTCACAAGGAAGCCCAGGGCTTATGATAGGAGTGGGATGAACGCCGTATGTATTGATGAATGACAAGGCTGAGAGTCTGCCCCATACCCTATTAGTTCAGGGATGTGCAGGGTCTTTCAGTTGCCTCAGTATAGAACACTGAATACAACCCCCTCCGTTTTTGGAAGGTCCTATGGGATGGACCTTAGTCAGGAGCTATTTATAGTACATAGAGCTCTTGGATGCTGCAAGCTTTTGGTAGTTCAAACTTTAGATCATTACCTTGGTTCTTCATTATATCTCTATTTTTGCTGTACAGCATAGACATGGAATGCAGGGGACTGCAGGGGGCAGGGGTATACCCCAAAGTCAATGTTCACTCCAGTCAAGTCAGACTTTAGTCAGCTAAAGTCAAGTCTTTGTTGCATAACTTAGCCATGTTTTACCTTACAGAAATGACAAAATGCATTTCACACACTAATAGGACTTTTGTAAAGTATATATATTCAAAATAAAAACCCACTAAAAATTGACACATTCGAATACTACCTAATATTCTGTGCACAAAAATTCTGAAATTTCCGAAGTTATAATGTACCGTTGAAGACTACGTATTTGACAGAAAAGTCCTGTGAAATTACATTAATTCAGCTGAGGTTTACTTAGCTCAAGTGAAGTCATAGTTTAACTACTTAGCTGACTAGTCAGTTGAAGTTCTTGCCAAGCAAGTCAGAGTTTTAACTCTGACAGACCGGTCTGGCTGTGGGAGGCCAGCTGCTTCCCAAAAATCTCCAAACATTATATTACATTTATAAATTTATAAATATTAAATTGAAACAAAGAGAAGAAAAGAACATTTCTGGCTGAAAACCCCATAACCGAACTAATGTCCCCCACTTTATTCCTTATGAATTAGGCTCTGGATTGGGTTTTGCATCCCCCTGTCCCTTGGCCTTTTTGAATTCCTTGTCCCTTTGCAGTTTTTTAATTGAAATTTAAATTCCCTGTCCCTCAGCTCTGGGTTGGGTTTTGTGTCCGGGTCTCTTGGCCATTTTACTTTTGAATTCCCTGTCCCCCATAACCCCCATCAAGAGCCTCATGAATAGAGGTAGCAGTCAAAGAAAAATGAGTGATAACATGAATTTGTCCAAGGACATTATTGACGTCACTACAGGGCCTCTCTTTTACCATTAATTGATCCTGAGTAAAAGCGGCTGTCTGTCAAACTTTTTAAAAATCAGAGCTACTGCAGCATGAAGCAATCTGTGAGGCAAAATTTATAGCTTGGTATATATATTACATGGATAAAAATGGATGAAACCATGTATTTTAAATCATTTGAACCAAACTTTGATTGGGACACTGTTTCCATGTGAAATCATCGAATATCGATCAATTTGTCAAGCTTGATTTAATTTGTCTCCAAGTAGTACCTGAAAAAGGTAAAAATGTGTAACAAAATTCTTTTAAAATATCCCCCTTTGAGAGCTCACAATGCGTCTCAGAAAATCTAAAAACCCTGAGCTTCTGGGGGCCTTGAGCGGCCCCCATACCCCCTGCCGTTGTGATTCGGCCCTTCGGGCCTCATGAGGTCCGCCCCCCCACCTAAAGAATCCTAGATCCGCCCCTGCACTATGACTACGGTAGGCCAACCAATTTTCTCTTTTTTTTTTTAATTAAATAAGTTAATTTTCCTAATCATTAGGGTAATGTTGAAATAATGTGATGGCAACTTACTCAGCAGCCGTTTGAGGTCATTGCTGGCATTAGCCGCTAGATAGGCTAAATTACTAAATTGACCGTGACAAAAATACTGTTTTTATTCGACCGATCTATTGTTTTTCTTCTCAGTCTTGACTAAGGTCATTATATTAAAAAAATATCGCAGGTATGCAGATTTGAAGTAAATAGCAACAATAATCCAAATAATATTTTTTTGTGGTGCATTACTGGATTAATGACTAGGCCTAAGGTCATTACATTAAAAAAAGATCTCAGTTGTGCAGATTTGAAGTAAATAGTAACAATAATGCAAATAATATTTTTTTGTCGGGCATTACCGGGATTAATGACTGGCAGCCTCGGGCAGTAAAATCATTAATGCCCTCGCCTTCGGCTTGGGCATTAATGATTTTACTGCCCTCGGCTGCCAGTCATTAATCCCTGGTAATGCCCTCCAAAAAAACATTATTGTATAATTATGGTCCTGCCATTAATTAAGACTCTGAACATTATATAGGTGTATGGCGCATGCATTCTTTGGGGACATTAGCCCGGATTTCAAGATCTAAATTTAGTACAATTATTAATGAAATTGCCTGGAAATCATTCATTTTGAATAGTTTATATTTAATCATCAGCCTCGTTTTTTTTCCTTTTTGCCCGAATCTTATGCCTTTTAAAACACACATTTTTATTGATTCCATTTGCTAAAAGTGTACAAATATATCGGTCAAGCATTATTTTCAACTCATTATTTGGTTTCTACTAAATGTTCCAAATAAAAAAAAAAGAGCGCTCTAGATAAACCCAAGTTAGTAGATTATCAGAATATACAGAGTTCATGGCATTGGATGCTTGGGTGTATTATTCAATGTTGTGATTCATTGCCAGGTGTTAGTTGGCAAATCCAGCTCATCCATCATTGTCGTCTGACACAAAGAAAAAGAAGAAAGTGGAGAGAGTTGTTCGGCATTTGTTTCAATACAACGCTAGAGAATGGCAAACAAATCTGAGGTATAGTGCTTATTTTAAACTACACTACCTATCTGATAACTTTGTTTTAGCTATGTTATAAGCTGCCTCATCGCACTAGATTCCAACAATAGAGAGGACTGAAACAAGCAGTTAGTCAAGCATCATTACGTTATCAATAAATTGTCACTAACTGTCGTCCTAACTTGGGTGCCTCAATATGCATTGACATCTATTAATGTCGTACACAATGCTGAATGAAGATATCCTCAATATGACCTTCAATCAGTTGCATACAAAAGGATGACAGACATGGTACATGCAAGTGGTAACGTACATTTCACAGAAGAGAATAATCAGAATATCTGTAAATCAGGTAGGAGAGTTTTCACAAATGGATAGAACTTCGTCAATATATCATGAATTCCATGGTAACGGAATCAAAGAAAAATCACAGAAAAATCACAAAAAAGTACACTTTAATGATGCACTATAAAATTTGTGATCACAGAAAAAATGACTCGGTGATCTATTTTGACTTAATGGAATATAAACTAAAAATTTTTATTTATAGAATGTCTGAGATCAGCCCGAGCAGTTTTTTACAGCAAGTTGAACACAACGTAATGGAATCACGGACAAAAACAGAAAATTTTGTTACTTTTTGATTTCATTATTTGATTTAAGAAAACTGCTGCAACTATGGAAAAGATAGACTGACCGTCATCATCCTAGGGATATACTCTAAAAACACTTTAAAATCAATTACGTTTTAGATTGCGCACATGGACATTGTGCTGCCCTCTTTTGGATAAGGTTCTGAAGGAAATTGTGTGATTCCGTTACACTGTTTGATGTGATTCGGTTATGCCTAATTGAAATAGGCCAAAAACGTAACAAAATCCTACCAAAAATTCTTAAAAATTTGAAAATTTCAAATGTGTTACAGGTGTTTTCATTACCATGCGATTCTTGTCATTCACACTTGGCTGTGTGAAATCAATGCTAAACCAGCACTTGCTACGTTTGAAATAACAAATGTGTGACGTTCTGTTGTTTCTGAACCAATCAGATTAACTAAAAATGACATGTATTTGTTGGGTATAGAACCTAAGAATCGCGTACTAATGAAATCACCTGTAACACTCGGTGATGTCAACATCAAACATCAAGACCCAACATATCCATTTGAATTGAAGCCTTAGAAAATAGCGTTTTTCATAATTTTTTCAGCCAAGATAATTTAATTAATTGAAAAAAGTCATGATTTCCTTGAAATGTATGGCAGAAAATAATCTAACTGGCACCAATTTCTCAAGATTAATGAAAATGCCGGATGAGCAAACATATCTGGATTAGAAATAATTTTGTTTCGTGTAAATATCTTGAAAATTGTCTTTTCAAGGTCACTTAATGTAAAAAAAAGGACATGTTCCTGAGCCATTCCCTATTATCATGGAATTCATGATATCTAGAATAATGTCCACATAACAGATAGAAGAATTTCCATAAGTAGCTTTTTTTTATGATACCGTATTAGCAACCGGGTCCATGGAATTATGTGAGCACTTTATCGCTTTTTCTGAAGTAATCTATTATCCAGTACCACAACTGTTTCAACATTCATTTTAGTAAGTAATGGAGTTTGTCCACTCATTTATTGACTTAAAACATATAACACACAATATTTTGACTCATTGGAGCTGTAGTGGGGACAGAAGTCATAAGTGGCACACGAATGTGTTTATTTTCACAATTTTCGGTCAATTGAACTTTGGAGATATTAAAGCCATTTTTGATATTGAGAAGCCCTTTTTAACTCCGATTATCACCAATTTAATTCCGTCGTTCTTGCAAAGTGAGACATAATAAACTTACAAAGCATATCAATACAGAATGACAAGAGTCCAAAATATTCACATTTCATCATTTTTAAGGAGCTGCATTTGCAGTAAAACAAAAAAACACATTAAAAATCTCTAAATGTTATAAGATTGTTAGAACACATTGACAGTCCCCATGCTCAAATGCTCCTCACACTATGAAGAAGATCTTGAAGGATCCTTAAACATCAATTCAGCTGTTTTGTGCCAAAACTGAAATAACAGAAATTTTGCAGTTCATTGATTCTTACAATTTTTTCTTTTTTTGAGATAAGCAATTTTAAGACTTTCCTGCAAAATTTAAATTCCAAGAACGATTCGTCACAGTTAAAATTTAGTGTAATATAGCTGCCATAATATTCGCGGAACGCGAACTTAGGGCAACAACACTCCATTTGACATCCCCCACTGGACCTCAAAACATCGATGGTCGACAATTTGCCTGTGTGCTAAAGATAGACTTGTCAGGTCCAGCCACAGAACAACTGATTCGTTGCGAATTCAATAATGTTGAAAAACGTACCTTTGATTCCTAAAAAGCGCATGAATATTTAAATCTTGTGTTATGATAGCCTCCGTTTACGTTATTCCAATGGATAAATTCATTTTTAATCCACGATGGGAGAAAATCACAGAATAGTCATCCACCGGACGATCCGATGACTGCAGCGCCACCACGAACGAGCACTGATAATGCTGTGCTATCAGCAGTCCTGTACGTATTTGTCACTGAAACTAGCTGCTACTGAAGTGCTAAAGTTACTAGTTGGTCCTATTTTCACAATCCAGGTTGCTGTTGATTTATTTTCTCCAAGAATAGCTAAATAAAGCGATATTTATGTTTAATCCACTAGGGGGTTTCCTTGTTGGTAAGCGCCACCTGGACAGGTTTCGCGAAACCGTGTGACACACTTAGAGAATTAGGTCACGAGGAAAAGTTGCAGTGTGACAGGAATCAACAAGAAAGCAGGTACATGTGGATCTAACAACTTTGTTTGGCTTATTTCACCTAAGTAATGTTGTTATCAATAGATACAGATTGTTCTGCCACTTCAGCAAGGGCTGTAGAGAGCAAGTGTTCACTTTTTCCTAAGGAAATCGCAGAAATAATTCAAACAACCCAAAATAATCAAGGTGTGGTCAGATTTGACAGAACTGAGTGACTGGGCTACTAAGTTAGTCATGAGCATGATGTTTGTTATGCTGTCATCTTTGATCATGATCATGACAAGAAACATGACAGCTCAGTCAACTGTCAAATCTGACCAAACCTGAAAATGCTTCCACTTTGGCTCGGCCCAGTTTGGAGTTGTGTCTTTATATTTTTGACAGTTGGGCAAGCATTTAGGGAAATTCGCATTGATGCCAGTGGTAGGTAGGCCTCCTCAAATATAATCGTGGAGGGGGGGCGAGAGTTGTGAAGATTGCGGCCAATCGATAGAGGTTTATTTTGGCCTTAGATTGGTGGGTCTCACTCATAATAATTAAATGTATTTTTAATAACATTTTGAAAATAAGTATGTGTAATTTGAATGATTCATTGTGTAAAATAAACTTCATTGTCTGTCTTGTCTGTCTTCACAAGAAAACTTGAAATTCTGAAAAACAGGGGGCTCTGGATTTTTGGTGAAAAATAAAAGTAGCTAAAAGTATGCACGCCACTGGACATGGGGAAAAAAGTTTGTTCCAACTTTTAAAGTTTAGCTAGGGTGCCTTAATGTTAGAATTGCGATAAAAAGTATGCATGTCACTCCTTTTCATGTGAAAAAAAAGAAAGGATTGTCGTGTCTTCACGCTCGAAAAAAAAGAGTTCGTTTTTGCAGGTAAAATCCATCAATATCACCTGGGCAGCCCCTTGAGATCAGCTAATTATTTTTTACTAGGGTGGGGTTGGGAGTTTTGCCCGAAGGGATGCAATTGGGAACTAGAGAAATATGTATTTACTATTGTCATACTAAAATATTTTGGTTTGATTTCAGGTTCTATGGTGAAGATTAAAAGAATAAGTATGGAGCAAACTTGTGAGGGTCAGTTAAGCGATGGAGTATAACACTACTATATCCACTACTACCACGGCCGTTCGTCTTGAAATTTGCACCCAGACAAACATACAAGTGGCAGACAAAATTATTATATAATGACACACTGAATATTTTCCACTATATTGGACCCTATCTGTCTGCTAATCATTTCTCAATATTGTCACCATTTTGTTAACTTTGTGTTTTTATTATGGTCATAATTGAAAACGAAAGTTTGATTATTTAATTGATTATTTTGATTAATTGTCGGAGTCCTATTAATTGATCAAATACATTGTTTGATATTTTCCCAGGAATTACATACAAAAGAGAAAATGTTCTCTTAGCATAGAATGGGAATCATATTGAAAATTTGGTGTTTGGCAAATTGAAAGAAGAAAGTGTTCCTTCAGCATAACATGATAATTTCATTGTAATGTGTATTCAGTAGTTGGTAAATTGAAACAAAGAGAAAATGTTCCTTCAGCATAACATGTGAATTTTGTGGTTATATTAATTTGATGTTTGGTAAATTCAGGCTACAATAGCCTGCTTCAGTTGCGACCGTCAGCGGGCAGGCTACAACATTTCACTGCTGGTGTTTACGTACTCGCTTACATGCATTTTTCAAAAACTCTAGCAAAGATCTGCTGAGTTCTGCAGAGCATGGACCTGAAAGGCAGCAGTCCTATTGCCCTAGAAACTAATTCGATACCCATTTTGACTTGAATTTCATCAGTCTGCAGCCTCGCCAACCTCTACAGCAGACTGTTGTCAGTCCGTGGTAAATTGAAACAAGAAAATGTTCCTTCTGCATAACATGTGAATTTCATCATAATGTGAATTTGGTGTTAGGTAAATTGAAATTAAGTGTTCCTTCAGAATAACATGAATTTAAACATAATGTGAATTTGTTGTTGGGTTAAATTTAAATGAAATCTCGTGTTCCTAAACAACCCAGTGTTTGGATTTAACTGTGGATGCTATATTTCGCTATACATTTGTAGTTATGAAAATATTTAGGGTAAAAATTTATAAAAGTCTTGTCAGATGGGCTGTTAATTTCATGATAATTTTTCCATTTCAATCTTTCAAAGTTTCTGTCACTTTCATGATCCTTCACTCATTAGACAACGTTCGAATTTGTTTTGATGACTTCAGAAAAACGCCTTGCCTAATGGGCTGTGAATTTCATGGTTATTTTTCCATTTAAATATTGCAAAGTTTCTGTCATGTTTGTGGTCCTTCACTCATTGGACCACGTTCGAAAATTTATTGCGTTGGCTTGAGGAAAAAGCCTTGCCTAATGGGCTGTGAATTTCCTGGTTATTTTTCCATTTCGATCTTGCCAAGTTTTGTCTTTTCTGTGGTCTTTCAATCATTAGACCAAATTCAAAAATTTTAATTTACTATGTTGGCTTGAGAAGAAGCCTTGCCTAATTGGCTGTGAATTTCCTGGTTATTTGTCCAATTCAGTCTTGCAAAGTTTCTGTCACTTTTGTGGTCCTTCAATCAGTGAATCACTTTTGAAAATTTAAATTTATTGTGTTGGCTAGAGAAAAAAGCCTTGCCTAATGGGCTGTGAATTTCATGGTTATTTTTCCATTTCAATCTTGGAAAATTTCTGTCACTTTTGTGGTCCATCACTATTTGACCATTTTGAAAATCTAAACTGGTTGAGATGAATGATAAAAAAACCTTTCCTCATAGGTTGTGAAATTTATGATTACTTTTCCTCACGACGACAACATTGGTATCACTCTACGTCATACGTAAAATGTCCTAGCAGGTATGAAATGTGATTGCTACGCGAATTTCATGGCTGTGTCATTATCATATTATGTAATGAAAGATACGTTTGAGTTTGAGATTAATGTAAATGTATACGAGTTTTTAGAGATGCTTGCTTGTTTGCAAGCGGCATCTCTGTTGTGGGAAGAAGGCTCTGAAACTTTTGACAACTGCCTTGGTCATGTTGTTTCATCTCTGTTATTAAAACTTTGCATACAGTCTCAACAGAATTTTATCTTGTGTTGATAAACTTGTGGTGTCTTTCTGAGATGAAAAAATTAATAAAGAAAACAAGCAGGCTGAGTTTCTGCAGATCAAAGGTCAATCACCAAAAGTAGGTCACAGGCCAGATACCCTCCAGCAGGTCTTAGTGACAAATATGCTTGTGCAGGTCTCACATGCCAGCTACCCTTGGGCAGGTGACAGCCAAAGGGTTAGATACTATCATGGGCAGTCTATCTACAAGCATCTTTTAAAGTCTTTGCATGTTATATTTGATGCTGTTTTAGCTGGTTCTTCTTTCTTTGCAGGCCTTGGACCCAGGACCCTGGATAGTTAAGGCAGCTACCCCAATCAACAAACTGTTCAAGATCTGCTACATGCCTCACTCAATTTTACACGCAGTATTTTAACTTGAATAGAACAATTCCATTCCTGAATTACAAATATCAATAAAGTCTGTCAAATATTCACAATTTTATTATTTTCAAGGAGTGGCAGATTGAGTACAAAACATAAAAACACATTTGTGATTGCAGAAGCACATTGACAGTTCCCATGCTGAAAATCACTCTACCCTGTAAGGAAAAAACTTCAGGTGCCCTTGAATTTCATTTTGGCTTTTTAGTACCCAATATCAAGCAACAGAAATTTTCGCAGTTCTGTCTCTTTTTTCTTTAATAAAGACAAACATTTCCTTGATTCTTATTTACAAGGTAATATATCAAAATTAAAATGCCAGAAAAAGTGATTACAATTGTAAAATTAATGGTATAAAAACATTTTATAAAAATATTGAATCAATGTTACGTATTTGTTTATGATCAACTTGAAACTACAGTTTTTCTGTTAGTCTTAATGCACTGATTATTGTGCAACCTGTTCACAATGACTGCTAATAAGAATTTTTTTTGCGGGTCTAATGTCTTCATTCGCATGTGTCTGTCCAGCTGTCCTTCCGTCTGTCCATCCGTCTGTCGGCATGACTGTGGAAAAACTACTAAACGGATTCAGTTGGAACTCACCAAGATTTTTTCCTATCACCAAAACAAAGAACTGATTAGATTTTGGTGAAGATACACAGCAGACACGCCACAGTCAGCAGACACACTTTTTTTATTATTTCCATCAATCTTCATCTGCCTAGTCTGCCTGGTCTGCCTGTGCGTTATGCGTGACTGAGCACTCAGCAAATCGAATACATCTCTGGTCAGCTGTCATACACTCTAAAAAATGCTGGGACAAAATTTTTTTTTTAGATTCAAAATGGTTTTTTGAAAAACCAAATTTCAATGCAAAAAACCAACATGGATTTTTTAAAAAATCCATGTCGGTTTTGCATTGAAATTTGGTTTTTCAAAAAACCATTTTGAATCTAAAAAAAACAATTTTGTCTCAAATCACACAGGACTCCAAGGGTTGACAGGACATCTCTGGTCAGCTGTCATACTTACACTTGCCACAGATAGAGCCACTCTCGCATAACGCACAGGCAGTCCAGGGCTGGACCGCGGACCGGACCAGTCCAAGGTGGTCCAGTCTGCCTCACTATTCTCCAAAAGGTGTTTTCCACTTCGTCTATATGTGAATCTATTTATACTCTCCCTCTTTTGTCTCACGACGGGCCTTTAAATTGCACTCTAAAGTGTGCAAGTTCACTTGTTGTTTTTGTTTCTTGGTCACAAAGGGCTTCTTGGCTGTTATTATTTACGAACCCTGGATAAGATAATAGTTAAAAAAATGATTTAAAATCTACATCAGCCGGTGAACTACTTCCAACCAAATGCAAAATTGATTAAACTTCGGTGTGTGAATGTACAATGTAAACAGGCTTGCCATTCTTGTAGGTTTTTAGTGTGAATCATTAATGTACACATGAAATAATCCTTTTATGATAAAGTTAACATTTCCAGTATTTTGTTATGTACTCAGAACTTGCAAGAAATATAGCACAGCATAAAAGTCTTGGACAGTAGATTATCAGGCAGATCAGTTATTGTCTGTTTTTCAATGTGGTGATTCATTGCCAGGTGTTAGGTGGCAAATCTTGCTCTTCGGTCATTGTCACTAGACACAAAGATGGCGCACACATTTAAATGCAAAACTAAAAATGTGGTGATGGTTATAACCAACGAATAAGACAAAAATATCTAACTAGGCTCTTTTAGTATTCTATGTTGCCTTGTTGGCTGTTTTAAAACAAGTTATTACAAGGCTGTGCTACTTTGCTTCATGACTGTGTTATATGCATATGCAATACAAGACAAAGTAATGGACTCTTCATACAGTACATCATACGAAGTTGCAAATTTACACAATTTAAATTAGTTTCTCACAATTTAATTCGGCAGTGAAGTAGCACAACTACAAAAAACAACACCATGTCACAGAAAAGAGTCTCTTCAATATGCACACGCATTACCAAACTTAACAGGACAAATTCTGGTGTTGTATTAATTAAAGTAGAAACAGTTTATCGCTGCAGATTTTCTGTCATATATCAGTAATGATGTCAATGAAAATTTGCAGATATATTTGCCATTATTTGGTCATGTTACCGATAAAAAGATTTAGACTGATTTATTGCGCATCTCTGCACACGCCCATACCAGAGTCACCAGTAGACTGGATAGATTTAATTACTTCATGTCTTTTGGACTCCATTAGCTGCCAAATCACACTGGACTCAAAGGTTTGACAGTACTGACAGTGCACAAGCATTCAATTGGCTATTGCAGCATTGATATTTACTGCAATCAATCAATGGTCACTTTCTACTCATGCCCTCTCTATAGTGAGGGCCTTTGTAGATCTGAATTTATAAGTAAGCATTGGGATCTGCAATGCTGCTTTTAATTTTCAGACTAATCATTTTAATAAAGTTGGAGCTAACACATCTGCTGAATCCTCACATGCCGAAGATACATAAAACAATATTGTAGGGAGAATCGGGGCACATAGGGACCCTTTTAAATTCTACTAATTTTGCTTAATGCTGTAAGCACTGAAGAACTCAGAAGTTTGCATGAATATCACCAATACCATTGAGCTTAAATGCTAGGCATAATAAACTAGACTGCACCTACCCTTTTACAGCCAGAGAGAAAAATGTGGGGCACATTGGGACATCAATTAAAAAATCATTTTAACACCCCATGTGCAATAGATATTACATATAAGTAGTACATAAGACAATATACAGTGCATTAACTCCTTGTAGTGCCAATAGTAAATGACTTCAAGCAGTTTTAAACATTGAACAAAAACTGTACTGGGTGCAGACAACACACGGTGCTTTGCCATAAATTTGTTCACAGAGCATTGTAATCCACTATGCCTCTATTCGCTGTGGCCTGAATACCTGGTGTGCTGTCCAAGGTCATTCAGTTGACTTGGACACTTATATTCTGCAATATTAAGTGCGTCCCAATGTGCCCCGAATTCACTCTCCCAATGAGCCCCGATACGACTTTTACACCAAAATGCTAATTTCTCAGGCACCAGTGAGTGTGTTTATCATGATAGCAATTCATAACTGTTCGTTACGATATATCTAAATCATACATGCACTGAGAAAGCCTCATTGTTCATGGTTTGTCCACAGAATGGTTTGAATTGAACCCGTCCATGTCTACTTCGGTTGTAGGAAAACAACTTTTCCTCGCCATACTTCTGCATGTGGCTGTAATTTGTCATCAAAATGATGGAAACGTCAGGATGTGAAAATACAGGATGTGATGGCACTACCATATCATATACCTTGCCAGGAACCAAGAAAACCCCACCGTCCCCTAGTGCCCTGCGTCCCAATGTGCCCCGGTTCCCCCTATATTTTCCCATGGACAGATTTTTAAAGCATGGTCCGGCTCTTGAAAAGTTTGTCTGAAAAGTTTACCTCATAGCAAATATCAATTTCTTTTTATACCAAAGATGGTAGATTATCAGATAAATTGAGTTCATGGGATGCTATGGTCTATTTTTCAATGTTGTGATTTACTGCCAGGTGTTAGTTGGCAAATCTAGCTCTTCCATCATTGTCATCTGCCTCAAAGAAAAGGAGAGGAAGCGGAGAGAATTGTTCAATACAAAGCTAGAGAATGGCAAAAAATTATAAGGTTTGTTGTGTAAATAAGCTGCTTTTCCTTTTGGATAACTATACTTTGGGTATTTTATAGTCAAATGTCTCCCGGTTGTCCAGGGTCTATTGGACAATTCATCGCTCGCCCCTTTATATACCGTTAAGTCCCAGTTTCAAGCAGCTTTGAGATGGTTTAGTGATTGTTGTCGTGAATACATCTATAAAATGAGTCATTTCTGCACTACATTCTAGCTCATTATGCCGATAGATAAACACGAGACATTATTGCATATATATATGTTTTGTTTCAAAACCCATTATCGAAATGCACATTTAATTGGCTAGGTTTTACGATTTCTGTGGATACTTTACCTTAAATTGGGTTTATTTCCAGAGACATCAAAAGAAACATTCTTTGAATGATAACTTGTCTCATCTACACAAAGCATTTTACTTTTACTGTGCAATTCCACTGATTGGTAATATTGATATCAATACAGACAGGAAAAGATCGAACAAATTCACGATTTTATCATTTTAGAGGAGCTGCAAAGTGAGTATTAAATCATTAAAGACATTTGTGATTGCAGAAACACATTGAGAGTTCCCATGTTGAAAATCACTTCACTCTGGAAAGATAAAACTTGAAGTGTCTATGAATTCATATTGGCTATTTGGTTCCCCAACTCAAACAATTGAAATGCAGCAGTACATTGATTTCTTTCACTTTATCATTCATCAAGACAAATATTGCCTTGATTTTTATTTATCAGGTCTTCCACTAATAATAAACATGAAAATTGTAAATTGCGTAGAGCAGATGATAAACATATTTGAACAATACCTATTTGTTGGTGATTAATTCAAAGTAAATTATGTTTTTTGAATAGCATTGATGGCTTGATCATTGCACAGCACGATGTCGGTGCACAACTGAAGCACACACTACTTTTTTTTGCAGTTTCTTCGTTAGCCAGGGTGATTTTGCTGTGAGTGTTGAACTCTTGATAGGGTTCCCCAAACGAGATATTGCTGTTATTATCGTTTTCATAGCTACATGTTTTTCAAGTTTGCAATTTGCTTCATTCCAAAACTGTGATGTCAGAGATTAGGTGGAATAATTCCGTTTATTACAAGCACAAATTTCAGCAAACTGAGAAAGTGCAGTGACACATGGATCTTGTATGTCTCACTATGCACTGTAACTGAACCCAACAGACTACTTAGCCTCAAAGGAGAGTTTCAATTCCTTTCAAAAAGTGTTTTTTGAAATTGTCCTGTGAAAAACAGTAACACATTTTGTTTGGAAAACAATTAATGAGGTGCAACACTTAGTTTAGACATGCATTGTTTGTTGTGGTTGTACACAAATAGTAACATTGCCTGACAGTTTTAAATTCCTTTGTCATTAACTGTGATGTCAAACTCTGAACTGATATGTCACAGATTGAAGATCAAACCAATCACATTGACAGATACCCAATGATGTCACGGTTTAACTGCAAAACGAAGTTTTCAAAAAAACACATAGCTATGAAAACGATAATAACATACCAGTTTCAACATGTCAAATTTGTGCTTGTATTTATTTTGTTTGCATCACAGATATTGGCAATTCAATTTAAAAATTCATGGGCTAATATCCAATATTTCTTTGTTTATCTATATTACATGACGATTGCATGTCTACACTATATCGGAGTGACCCACAGACTGAATCGACTCTTCAACAGGGGAATTCCAGCAGTAATTACCAGCTCATGTATCAATTGACTATTGGTGGGTGCCCTTCAATTACTTCATGTCATTTTGCCTACCATTACCTGTCAAATCACATAGGACTCCAATGGCTGGCAGGACTCTCGGAACACAGGCATTCAACTGGCCTATGCAGCATTGACATTTACTGCCGTCACCATAAAGTTAGTACCTTTTATACACCTGAGACAATTTACTAAGCATTCAGATAAGTTGTACTGATGCATTGAATTAAAACTATGTATCCGGATAGCAACCATAGGATCCCCGAAAAATAAAGTATATTATAGTTTAATTTCTATGAGCTCAGGCATCAAAGGGTATGAATCTTATAGACCTTTGCAAATTGGCGGTCCACTTGAAAGATTGATTTTCTTATTTTCAATTTGCCAAATGGCCTTGCCACATCATCGAAAGTTTTCCATTGGTCCCCTAATCTTCTTACTTTATGAAGTACCTTAAGTCATTTTTAGTTTGTTTATTGTCAACTGTGCTGCTAGATAATGATAAGCACTGAATCAACTGATTAAGCATAACTGACACAACAAAACATTTTTAAGCCAGTCATCATATGACCAAGTTGAAAGTTAATTTTGAAACTGTTTGGACCCCTGATCTGCAAACAACTCTAAGATCTGCATTTATCATAATTGGAAGAAGACTATCAGTCACTGGGAGTCAGTTCTTAGTTTTGACGTATTGGTTACATTCATATATAATAACATATTCAGCTTCTTTGATATACAGACCCAACAGATTTTCTGCTGATGAATGAAAAGGCTTAATCACAATTTTATTGGCAAAGATGTCTTCTTTGTTGCAATATATATGCTACCTATTCACATGGAATATAATGATTTTAAAACTGTATAACATATACTTTGATGCTTATTTTCTTTCTTGAAAGATACTTCATTACTTCACTTATTCTTTAGATATATATTATAGCCAACATTACATCATTTGCAGTTCTGTGGCTTGGCATTAAAACTTGTGCTATCTTCTTCTCTGTCAGGTGACAATGACGGAAGAGGTAGATTTGCCACCTTACACCTGGCAATGAATCATAGCATTGGACAACAAACAATAACTGACCTCTCTGTCTGATAATCGACTGTCTTGGGGTTTTTGCACTAAGCTAAAATTTGCTGCAAGCTGCAATTGTAACTAAATAATATTCCCCCTCTTAAAAGTCTGCTATCCAACCATTTGAGCCGGAGGGCTGACCCCCAAGCCAAGTGCTTAGTTAGGAGTAATCTATGGGATCCAAGCCACTGTGTTATATTTCCCTAATTCCCTAACATTTTGACACACTTCATGTCAACAATCTCACCTACAGTCTGTCTCATTTCTAGAATATGTATTCATCTTCAAAAAATCTGACATAAACGGCTCCGAAACATCACGAAAATGGGATGAAAAAAGTACAAAATAGCTCTTCTATCCGTAAGTATGTGTCTTTGTACTGTGTGACCTTTAGATGCTGAGCAGTCAGGCCAAACGCCAGTTTGTATGTTGTGAGACAAACTGTAGATCTATGCCATCTGCCACCAAGAGCAGGATTCAATTAGCTACCCCTGTGTGGTCTTAGTTCAATGCACAATATAGTGCTTTGGACCAACCTATGATATGATTATTAATATCAACCCATTGGAGATGTTTGTTTTTTTCACAAACTGATCAATAAATTATTTGCTCACATAACATTGTAATATTATGGTTCTGGTCGTGTTGATCAGATCTACCCATTTCCAGTTACTAGACCAGATTTATTGCATGAAAAGCTATCATTACAAGCCAAAGTATCAATCCCTGCCGGGTATAAGATGCAAAAATCATGGGTGACATGCTCACACCTGCAACAGCTAAAAACTCCTCCCTGAGCATTGCCACTCACCTAAACTGTCCACCTATCCTTCTTGATCTATCCTGTCCTTCTGATAACAGCAAATAACAGTGAAACAGCTCCCTTATTTACGTTTTCTGCCTCTACTGTTTTTCCCCACCAGGGGCGCATGCATCTCCATCGTAGTTCCGCTATTGCTCACGTTTAGGACTGGCGCCACCGTCTGCCTTCCCGCCAAAAAGTTCCACACACTTACCTCTCACCTACTGCTCTTCACTTCTACCTGCCTCAACCACTTCCACTCATCATGTCCTCCTCATCTTACCCTCCTTTTAAAGCTCTCCTCAAGCCCATTCCATCTGTCAATGTCTCAGTGCCCATACACTTTTACCTATTTGCCTATGCCCTCAATTGCAAGCTCTGGTGTAAGTACACTTGACTGTACCTTACACCAATACATATGGCAGTGCATTTGTAACTTCCATTCCTCTACCACCAATCTTTACTTATATTAAAATTATTACTCAAATGCTTTTTCAAATGCTCAGCATGCAACACGGGGCCAGATGCCCATGCTGGTAGAGGGGGATGGGGTTAATTATTCCGCATTATAGTCCTGCCCCAAACCATGGGTAAATCTATTGACTATATTGGTGAGAGCCCTCTTCATGTGTGTCCTTTTGCATACTGTTGGTGCTGCATTAGTGAACATGCATTCACATGGTCAAGCCTGTCCCTTCATTTCTAATCAATTAATGACCACAAATTCTCACCCTGAAGCAATAAATGTGGCTTTAATTGCATGCACAAGTCACCTTTGAATATCAGAAAAGTATTAGGTTATGTTCAAAGCTGCAACTGTTGTTTAGACCCCTATTTTGTGACTATCAATTATGAAAAAGCATGGCATACTTCATACCATAAATCATTGATCAAATCTGATATCAAAATTTTCCTTAAAGGTAATTTTCACATGCAAAGGGGATTTGCAAATTTCGAAAATGGATTCCAAATCGCACATTACCATTGTGCACTCCTAAGACGCAATTGCATGCCCAACAAAACTTCAATCGATCCAAAAACTTCATTTGATTCATAGCCATTTCAATTTTAAAGGTATCAAAGAAATCATTAGGTGCAATACAGAACAAATCCATCAGTTATTCGTATGCCTCATGTCATATTGTAATGACGAGGAATGTCCCTATACAATTTTAATTTTGATTGAATGCTTCCTTGATTTCCAAGAAAAAGCAACATGCAGTTGCTCGTTCCTTGACAAACAAATGGTAGTATCAAATTGGTTACTGGCATGGCTGGTCTCAGTTTCTGAATGGGTATGTAAATTTACAGCTCTCCTCAATATGGTCATACAATCAGGAAGTTTTTCGTATATATCTAATCAGAAATCATCCTGCCAATATGTTATATTTGGAATTTCAGCATTCATAAATATATCAGCGAAATCCCAATGTTCATATCTACTTGTAGAAACGTTATCCCAGCATAGCAATTTTGTGTCAATATATGACATTAGCTTGGACGTTGTTGCAACATTGTCATGTTTTGAAATAATTGCAATCTGGTGTTCATGTTGTGGCAACATAATTATTACAATACATCTCTACATCCAGGAAAATTAGCCCTCCGCCAAATAGCAACATTGTGTTTATTTTGTGTGCCCCTTTGGATAGCTCAAGTAAATGAGAAGAAATAAGTGAATCAGAAATTTGAATGGATCTGTATGAACTATTTATTTCATATAAATATAATAAATGACGGTATTATAATGTGGAAAGGTGACAAATTAGGTTATACTAATAGACTTATATTGATGTACCAAGCATAGCCCTTCATGCAGCCTGGTAATAGAATTTGAAAATACCATACACGTAATTCAGCAACAGATTGAAAAATCACATATATCAACCTATTTACCCTGTTTTGAGAAGCTATTTTGCAATAAAAAAGCTGGGAACATCCAACCTGTTTCTTGTTTACAAACAATTTTTCAGTCCTTCGCTCATTTTGACGAATTGTGTTCAAAAAGGAAGGCAATTATGATAATTCAAGTTCATTCAGGACAGAGTTCTTTGTTTTAAGTAGTTCTTTCCACGTCAATAACAAGGTTATTTGAGTACAGTGTCAATTGGAACAGATGCTGTTTTTTCTATTTCTATATCTGCGAGGTCAATTGATTTCAGTGTGATTTGTATAGAGCTGTTTCATTTTTAGAGAATGAATCAAAATGGCATTATGGATGAAAAATTGAGTTATTTCCTTGTTTATAAGCATATCAATTGATTCAAATGTAATTTGTATATAGCTGTTTAAGTGAAGTTTCACCTTAATGTGCTGGGTGCTAGTACATGTTTTAAAAATGTTTACCATAAATTTCATGTTCGAGCTAAGGTGCATCATGACTATGCGCCTGCATTATAATGCAAAGCAATAGTGTCTCCGTACATCATGCAAAGTCACAAACTAAGAACATCTAAATTAGTTTCTCAAAAATGTATTTGTCAGTGAAGTAACATAATTTCTAAAAGTAAAACAGTCATTAAAAAAAATCTTTCACTCATAGGCATGTTATCGAACTTAACAGGACAAGCGATTTTCTATGACATAATGCCATTGACAATGTATGCATTTTGTCATTGAAACGTCATAACTTATCAGAAGGTTGAAACTGACTATTTTATTGTGCATGTCTGTACTATTCCAGAGTCAACAGTAGACTGAAACGACTCGTCAACAGGGGAATTCAAGCTCTAATTACAAGCTCATGTATCAATTGACTATTGGTTGGTGCCCTTCAATTACTTCATGTCATTTTGCACACCATTAGCTGCCAAATCACACAGGACTCAAAGGGTTGACAGGACTGACAATGCACAAGCATTCAATTGGCCGGTACAGCATTGACATTTACTGCAATCAATCAATGGTCAGTCACTAACTCTAACCATAAAGCGAGTGCCTTTTAATGCATCTGAAATACTTTGCTTAGTACTTGGATCGGTTGTATTGTTTTCAATAATGCATTGAATTAATACTAAATATCAGGATGGCAACCACGCTTGGTTATAGTGAAATGTTACTTTTTGGTTTGTGGGACTGTTGGTGCTAGTTCTAAGAATCTAAAGGCAAACAAAAATTTTACGAGATGTAATGGATGAAAACCGATGAATGGTAGTATCAGAAAATAATAAATTTATGAAGATGGATCAAGTTGAGCTCAAAAATAATATCTCGTGACCTTATTGGTTTGCTTAAACTTGAAGTTATTGTTATCGACAAGATGCAGTATGTGAATTACCGAGCAAGGAGTTCAGCCCAAGCTGCTGTAAACACACATTGTTGATCGCCCGTTGAAAATTTGACTTTACCATGAGACAAACTCTCAAACATATGAATATGGGAGGATGCTGTTAGTTTAATTTCTGGGTCACATTGTCTTGTCATTTGCTGCCTCAGGCATCAAATGGAATGAATGTGTATTGATATTATATCATATTCGAAGAAATCAAACATTACAAAGACATTATTACAATGAACACCACTTTAATGTGTTAGGTCATGAAACACCCCCATTGCATGACGGGTCGTGTCACTCATGTGAATTTCATATTAGGCCTAACTTAATTAATTCTTATCAATAAGAGGCTTCCTAGCAACTTCATTGGCACTTTATGGAAATGAGACCAGTTTTTTTTGTCACCCAAGGGATGCAGGCCGATCTCAGCAATAGTGCCTTTATAATAGGTTGGGTGTAGCACAAATTCATCAGTTCAGGATTAAAACGATTCTCCTTTGCTTAATTTAATACCAACTGTCACAATGAAGAATATTTCTAGAAATTTCAACTTTTTTAAACAATTTCTAAAGATTTGCATTATGATTAAGCACAACATACGTACCGGTGGCCAGGGCCACAGAAATGATTAAGATTTTAATGCAATATGCATTATTTGTCGTACATCTCCTTTTCTTGCAAGATATCTGTTGGTGTATGAATGTCTTTCTTGGAAGATACTTCATTACTTATTCTTTAGATATATATTATAGCCAACATTACATCATTTGCAGTTCTGTGGCTTGGCATTAAAATTTGTGCTCTCTTCTTTTCTGTCAGGTGACAATGACGGAAGAGCTAGATTTGCCACCTTACACCTGGCAATGAATCATAACATCGAACAACAAACAATAACCGACCTCTCTAATAATCTGCTGTCTTGGAGTTTTTCACCCTTTGCTCTTATTTGCCGCCAGCTGCACTTATGTTCAACTAAATATAATACATTCTCCATAAAAGTCTGCTGAAAACAAATAATTCACTGAGTGGGATCAATGTTTTAGCGGGACATACGGGACAAGATACAAGCAATGTCTTACGTAGATGAACTGTGAATCATCTTCAACATAACTGCCTTTGTCAGGAAAATGTGAATTTGCTTTCAGTGATGTATGCGTGATCAGAGAGAAGATAATAAGCAACTACTTCTTTCCATTTTGATTTTCGCCTAAAAATCTGAACAGATTGGCGGAAAATGTTGATTATTTCCAAATAGAACATGATGTCAACAAAATTTAACTGGTTTGAATGAATTGACGATCAGCAAGGTTTTAAAAAAATACTGAGAGAGGTAAACTGTACACTTCTGATGAGTTAGCCAATGACTGTGTATGTTTTAATCTAAATGGAACATTTCCCTCACTGGAATATAATCCTAGCCAAAGACATTATTGGATCTAATCCTTTTCGATTACTGGACCATAATTGTTTACTACATTGCAAAGCTATCATTACAAGCACCACTTATCAATTGTCTACTGGTGAGTGCCCTTTTCATTATGTGTCATTTTGCACACCATTTGACAATGTTCAACATGAGTGGACGCTTATTCACATGGTCAAGCCTGGCCATTACAGGGGCGGATCTAGGATTCTTTAGGTGGGGGGGCGGACCTCATGAGGCCCGAAGGGCCGAATCACAACGGCAGGGGGTATGGGGGCCGCTCAAGGCCCCCAGAAGCTCAGGGTTTTTAGATTTTCTGAGACGCATTGTGAGCTCTCAAAGGGGGATATTTTAAAAGAATTTTGTTACACATTTTTACCTTTTTCAGGTACTACTTGGAGACAAATTAAATCAAGCTTGACAAATTGATCGATATTCGATGATTTCACATGGAAACAGTGTCCCAATCAAAGTTTGGTTCAAATGATTTAAAATACATGGTTTCATCCATTTTTATCCATGTAATATATATACCAAGCTATAAATTTTGCCTCACAGATTGCTTCATGCTGCAGTAGCTCTGATTTTTAAAAAGTTTGACAGACAGCCGCTTTTACTCAGGATCAATTAATGGTAAAAGAGAGGCCCTGTAGTGACGTCAATAATGTCCTTGGACAAATTCATGTTATCACTCATTTTTCTTTGACTGCTACCTCTATTCATGAGGCTCTTGATGGGGGTTATGGGGGACAGGGAATTCAAAAGTAAAATGGCCAAGAGACCCGGACACAAAACCCAACCCAGAGCTGAGGGACAGGGAATTTAAATTTCAATTAAAAAACTGCAAAGGGACAAGGAATTCAAAAAGGCCAAGGGACAGGGGGATGCAAAACCCAATCCAGAGCCTAATTCATAAGGAATAAAGTGGGGGACATTAGTTCGGTTATGGGGTTTTCAGCCAGAAATGTTCTTTTCTTCTCTTTGTTTCAATTTAATATTTATAAATTTATAAATGTAATATAATGTTTGGAGATTTTTGGGAAGCAGCTGCCCTCCCACAGCCAGACCGGTCTGTCAGAGTTAAAACTCTGACTTGCTTGGCAAGAACTTCAACTGACTAGTCAGCTAAGTAGTTAAACTATGACTTCACTTGAGCTAAGTAAACCTCAGCTGAATTAATGTAATTTCACAGGACTTTTCTGTCAAATACGTAGTCTTCAACGGTACATTATAACTTCGGAAATTTCAGAATTTTTGTGCACAGAATATTAGGTAGTATTCGAATGTGTCAATTTTTAGTGGGTTTTTATTTTGAATATATATACTTTACAAAAGTCCTATTAGTGTGTGAAATGCATTTTGTCATTTCTGTAAGGTAAAACATGGCTAAGTTATGCAACAAAGACTTGACTTTAGCTGACTAAAGTCTGACTTGACTGGAGTGAACATTGACTTTGGGGTATACCCCTGCCCCCTGCAGTCCCCTGCATTCCATGTCTATGCTGTACAGCAAAAATAGAGATATAATGAAGAACCAAGGTAATGATCTAAAGTTTGAACTACCAAAAGCTTGCAGCATCCAAGAGCTCTATGTACTATAAATAGCTCCTGACTAAGGTCCATCCCATAGGACCTTCCAAAAACGGAGGGGGTTGTATTCAGTGTTCTATACTGAGGCAACTGAAAGACCCTGCACATCCCTGAACTAATAGGGTATGGGGCAGACTCTCAGCCTTGTCATTCATCAATACATACGGCGTTCATCCCACTCCTATCATAAGCCCTGGGCTTCCTTGTGAGTGTAACCAAAGTAAACTAAAACAAAAGCTTCATCAACACTGCTGTGAGACAAACAAGAACAGCAGAGTTTGCTTATACAGTAGGCCTACAACATCGAATATCTGGTCTGTCAAACCGAACAAATCTAACAGAAATCAGAATCAAACAATAATGACTAAACAGGCCTAATGTAGAAAGTGCTGTTACAGTCTGTCTCATTTCTAGAATGGGCAGTAGTCGTCAAAAATCTGACAAAAACGGCACCAAAACGTCACAAAATTGGATGAAAAAATCACAGAATAGCTCATCTATCTACGAGTATGTGTCTTTCTACTGTGTGACCTTTAGATGCTGAGCAAACAAGCCAAACACCGGTTCGCATGTTGTGAAACAAACTGTAGTATAGACACCCACATAATTTTTTTTTTTCTAAAAAAAAAAAAAAAAATTTTTTTTTTAATTTTTTTTTTTTTTTTTTTTTGAGGGGGTGGGGGGGGCGGTCGCCCCTTTCGCCCCCCCCTAAATCCGCCCCTGCATTAAGTTCTAATCAATAAATTATCGCAAATTCTCACCCTGAAGCGATACATGTGGCTTTAATTTCACAAGTCAACTGTGAATATCAGAAAAGTATCATGTTGAGTTCAAAGCAGCATTTCTATAGAACCTTTTTTAGTGACTATCACAAGTGAAAAAGCTTGGCATACTGCATGCCATAAATCATTGATAAAATCTGAAAACAAAATTTTCTCAATTTCATCATGTATTTCCCTTTTCAATTTTCGCATGCAAGGGGATATGCACATTTTTAAGTAGGAGTCAACATCGCACATTACCATTGTGCACTCATAAGACGCAATTGCATGCCATGCAAAACTTCCGAAAAACTTCATTTGATTCATAGCCATTTCTATTACAAAGGCATCAAAGAAATCATTAGGTGCAATACAGCACAAATCCATCAGTTATTCGTTTGCCACTTGTCATATTGTAATGACGAGGAATGTCCCTTTGAAATTTTAATTTTGATTGAATGCTTCCTTGATTTCCAAGAAAAAGCAACATGCAGTTGCTCGTTCCTTGACAAACAAATGGCAGTATCAAATTGATCACTGGCCGGCTGGTCTCAGTTTCTGAATGGGCATGTAAATCTACAGTTCTCCTCAACACCTATCAGTACATTCTTTTTTTTTTTTCGTATGTACGTGCATCTAACCAGATATAATCCTGTCAATATTTTGTATTTGGTAGTTCAGATGTCATAAATTTGTCAGTGCAATTCTGATGAGCACATCTAGTTGAAGCAATGTCGAGCCAATGTAGCAATTTTGGTGAAAATTATGTTGAATTGTTTTGATAAGCATGCTAATTGATTTCAAAATGATCAACAAAATGTAATTATCCTTACCTTGAGAAACAACTTTGAAATAAAAAAGCTGGGAACATCCAACCTGTTTCTTGTTTACAGACAATTTCTCAGTCCTGTGCTCTTTTGATGAATTGAGGTCAAAAAGGAAGGCGATTATGGAAATTCAAGTTCATTCAGAACAACTTCTAGAAAGTTGTTTAAAGTAGTTCTCCCCAAGACAATAACAAGGTTATTTGAGTATATACAATGTAGCTTCATATTATGTGTGTCCAATGCTTTGTTAGTGGTAACAGAAGTGACATTTAATATCCATAATGTTTCGAAGCAAAATCCTATGGAGCTGAAGCATGCGTCTCATTTTAATACTTGCAATGCATATGTTACATATTTTATTTATTTGATAACTTTTTCACATGGGTGGAGAATTAATCATACTGGCTCGAGAACATGGACTCAAAATGCGAGTTTAGTTAACAAAATACTGTATGTTGCATGAACTGGGTGAAATATCCATTTTGTTTATCAATGCACACATGGATCCCCTATCAACTGATCACAAAATAGTTACATTGATCAATAGACAGCTCTAATGGGTTTCTACTTTAGTCATTTGAAGAGTGCGAAATCTGTCAGTCAGTTGATGAATGAACCTCAATGGACCCTGAAATAAATCATTAATGCATACTGGATAAAATAGAAAATGACTGCTCAGAAATATTCATATTAATGGATAATATTCTGTCGCATTCCTGCAAGCAGTTGAGACACATAATTATTTATATATACACATGTCTCCTTTGTAACATTAACCCACACGTTTTTGCCTTGTACTCAAATTTCCTGCAACACTTACTGTCTTTGCTGCTATTCGTGCAAACTATTAATTCACCACTTGAATTAAAAAGAAAAATGGGTTAGATTAAGGAGTCTTTTTAAGCTAATATGCAAAATTTGTAACCTATGTACTCACCTGTTAGTGTCTTTTTTGTACATACCAGAGATTGATATTATTTCTCTTTGTTGGTGTGTTTGAGAGTGTTTTTAGGAGCTGTAATAATATATTACATAATACCTTTCCAATGTATTTGTTACAGATCTAGCTGAAACGACAGTTTTCATGGCAACCAGGGAAAAACTTATATTCGTCCAAATTCTCCAATACTTCACAATTGCATTCCAATATTGCTGAATACTGTTCTGTGAAAATACTTTAATTCTACACTGAAAAAGATAGGCCATGTGAAATAAAGACTCCTTTCGTATTCATTACTCGAATCATGTTGTAAGTACTCGTGATCTTTGAACTTCAAGGAGATGTTTCATTTCTTTTCATTTCAATTTTTTGTAAATGCAGCAGGCTGAAGTGTTAGGTTTGATATGACTTCTCGACGTGAAATTTCTCAGATCTGATCATCTTCATTGATAGCAGTAAATTAAGAACAAATATCTCATCAAAGGCATATCTCATCAAAGGCATATCTCATCAAGACATCATTATGTTTTTTCGTATTACTTTGTTGTGTTGGCGTCCCATTAAAGTGTGCAGTAACAGCCACTGCTCTACAAATCCCAAGAGGACAGGGTGGTTTTCCGAGATGCTGTTAAAAGAAGACGGCCACCATTAAAGGGACGATGGCCATCAATGAAGAGACAAGGAAGTTGAAGGAACTGCTAATGACAAAGGCCAAAAACCAAGTCTGAAAGGTCAAAGGTCATGTCAGCTGGTTAGACTGCGGAAACCTCGGCAGGACCTATCCCTATTGGCCCCTGAAGACCCCAACTCCTACTATATATATATTACTTGGTATAATTCAAATAATTTTCTTTACCACAGGGCACTTGAATTCTTTTTCTTTCACCACAAACTATATCTAAGTTATAGTATACATTTTTCTTGTAAGCACCCGACATAAACACAACATTGCTAAGAAGTGGAGAAGGTCATATGACAACGACATTCATGCAGGAAACATTCACATTAAAAAACAACAAAACAGATGCTTGTTAGCTTGTGTTTCAAAGAGACAAATGTGGAATACATAAACTTGTTTGTTTTTCGAATCCCACAAGAATACAAAGTAAATATTTGTTAAGCTTGCTAAATTTATGCATATAAAACAACACTCCTTTTAAGGCGCATGGTTTCCAAATAACTATCTAATAGAGCAATCCATCATTGATTTAAAAGTAGACAGAGACATCAGCGAGAAAAAAACAAACATCCTCAAGGTATATATTAATATTATGAGGTATACCGATAGATTTGGCTTTCAATTATTCCTTTATGAAAAGCCTCCCTGTCAACATGCAAGGCAATATGCACATTTTGAAATTGGAGTAATCATCGCCCTTTATCATTGCGCATTCATAAGATGCAATTGCCTGCCAAACAAAACTTCCAAAAAACGTCATTTGACTCATAGCTGTTGCTATTACAAAGCATCAAAGAAGTCATTAGGTGCAATACAGCACAAATCCATCAGTTATTTGTATTCCACTTGTCATATTGTAATAATGAAGAATGTCCCATGAAATTTTAATTTTGATTGAATATTTACTTGATTTATCAGAAAAGCAACATGCAGTTTCTTGTTTCTTGACAAACAAATGGTAGTATTAACTTGGTTGCTGGAAAGGCTGGTCTGTTTTATAATCAGTTTTTACATTCACAGGTCTCCTCAATACTTGTCAATAAATTCAGTACTTTTTGCATACGTCTATGACCAGATATCATCATGCCAGTATATTATATATATTTTGATAGTTCAGCTTTCATAAATTTATCAGTGCATTCCCTATTGGCACATCTATGTTGAAGCAACGTTGTGACAACTTCTTTGGGAACAATGACATTCAAACGTTTTTTAGAAAATTCAATGACATCACAATTTCGTGAAGCAATGTCAAAATATGACGTTAGCATGCAATGTTGTGGCAACATTGTAACAACGATGTGAAAAGATCTTTGTTGTGTTCATGTTATGGCAACATGATTTCTGTATGGTATACATTTGTACAACAAAAAAGATGAGCCCTCTAACAATTAGCAACATTGTGTTGATGCTGTGTGCCATTTGGGATATAGCTGAAGTAGATGCGAAGACAAGAATTAGGCAGACAGGCTTATACTGATATACCAAGTTTAGCACTTAATGTAGCCTGGTAATAGATTTTAAGAATATTATACAAATAACATATCAACATATTTGCTTTGTTTTGTGCAGCAATTTTGAAATAAAAAAGCCAGAAAAAAAATCCAAACTGTTTCTTGTTTACACTTTACAGACAATTTCTCAGTCCTGTGCTTGTTCGGATGGATTGATGACAAAAAGGAAGGCAATTATGGAAATTCAAGTTCATTCAGGAAAGAGTTCTTTGTTTCTAGTAGTTCTTCTGAAGACAACAACAAGGTTATTGAGTACACTGTCAATTGGAAGAGACTTTTTTGGTATCGATTTCTATTTCTACGAAGTTTATTTCCTTATTTATATACATGTCAATTGATTTCGAATGAAATTCTCATAGAACTTTATACATTTGATGGGCCAAATCAAACTACTTGAGTGAATGGACTCAAAACGCACAAGTAGATTATAAAATACTTTGTTGCTGCATGACTGGGTGAAAAATCGATTTCGTTTATCAATACACACACATGGAGCTCTTGTCAACCAATCATGAGACTGTTTCATTGACTAATAGACAGTTCAGTTCTAATGGGTGTCTACTTCAGCCATTAGAAGAGTGTGAAATGTGTCAGTCAATTACTGCAAATTCAGTAAGTATGAGTTGCTAGGGCTTGTTTTGTCACAGTCTACGTAGCATTTTAAGCTTGCTTGATTGGCCAGTATGTTGTCAAACACCATCCAAATCCATTAGTTGAACGTAGAAAGCAATTAAAAACGTAACAGTCTGCTTCAGTGAACAGCTCAGTTTGTTCAGAAATGATCCAGATCAGCAGACTCGCTCTGATAGACACAGTTACTACTGGATAGGTTTGCAACAGTTACTGGTCTTGAAATACGTTTTATGCTATTCAAATGAGATTTATACCATGTAATTCAGTGCCTCAACCAATCAAATTAAATATATTAGCAAGGTTTCACTATCATAATGCAGCAACTCATACTTATTGAAAGTGCAGTAATGAATCACAATGTATCTTGAATTAAATCATGTATATATGATGAATAAAATAGAAAATAATTGCTCAGCAATATTCAGATTAATGTATTATGTTCTGGTGCATTACTGTGCACAAGCAGTTGAGACACTCGGATAGTTATTTTATTGGAAGTTACTTAAATTTGAAGACATGTTTGAGGCACCATAACTTGTTTGGTTTAATTTCACAATTAAAACTGATGAGACGTAATTTCACAAAACTGATGAGACGTAATTTCACAAAACTGATGACACGTAATTTCACAAAACTGATGAGACGTAATTTAACACAAACTCACTCACTTCACAACTAAAACTGATTATTTATACCATGACTAAAGGTTTGAGGAGAACATCCATGGTAGTGTTAATTTATTAATGAGACTGCAATACATGTGTGATTTATCCCAAAAGCCTTGAAAAGAAAATCCTCTGACTTGTCTTTGCAGAGCAGCATTGAGTCCAAAGAAATCTTATGTATTTAACATACAGGTGCCTTCTTTGTAATGTTAACCCACAAGTTCACTTTCGTCGTGGACTAAAATTACCTGCAGCACTGTTTTTCATTTGTTCTATTTTCACTGACTGTCTTTGGTCACTTCAGTTGGCAAGAAAAATGTGTTAGATTAGAGAGTCTTTCTTGGGCTCTTCAGTGATAGTAACCAACATATGCAGTATGCAACCTATATCAACATACGATTATATGCTAACCTGTTCGACGTGTTCGTCCTTTTTGCGCATAGTACTCACTGTTGATAAATTATGACCTGCTCCACCAAAATGGGTTCAAAGTCGGCCTCCTATCATATTTAGTTGTTAAAATGACTTTATTCTACTGGACTTGAACATTAAAAAATGATGTTTAGTATGTTTTGATATCTACGTCCAATCCAAAGGTATGGCACCTCGAACAATGATGATGTGAAACATCAAACTCTCAGAAAACGGAATTTGAAATTCCCGCCATTGCAATGAAAGAACTAAGAAAATCAAGAAGGATGCCCAATTGAGATAATTTAAAAATCAGTGTTTGGTTAAGATGGTCATAAACAATCAAAGCAAATTACGTTTGCTAAAACTTGGTACCAACAGCTAAAAATCATCAAAATGTGACCTTCTGACACATTTTGCTCATTTCTGGGAAATATAGAATGCCTACTTTGATCTCATTTTGGTGGAGCAGGTCACAATTTATTATCTTTCAATGCAATGGGTATATGGTGCCTGAAAGAATTCACTACACACCACTTGAATACGATAAGTACTTGTCTTCGAGATGCCCTCCCGCTTTACTGTAACCTAAAATTTCAGAAAGAAATCAAATATCTTGAGTCTTGAGTCTTGAATACACTCTTGATAACATAAAAGACGGTAGCCAATTGATTCTTTTACATTTCAATCTTATCATCTTCATTGATGTGCTCATTAGGTTAGAACAAATATCTCTTAAAGTGACATATCTCATGAAGACATCATCGGTTTTTTTTGTTTTGCTTTTTACTGTTGGTTAGAACAACATCCTATCAACAAACAGTTTTCATTAGGACAACACCCCATTGAAGGGCTAGTGACAGGATGGACCCTGGCTGGTTTTCAGAGATGCAATTAAAAGAAGATGGCCATCATTAAAGGGACGTTGGCGATCAATGAAGATACAAGGAAGTTGAAGCTACCGCTAATGACAAAGGCTAACAACCAAGTCTGAAAGGTCAAAGTTCACATCAGCTGGTTAGACTGCAGAAACATCAGCAGGACCTGCCCCTAGTGGCCTCAGAGGACCTCCACTCTTGTTGCTTGGTATAATATCCAAATAGCTACAGTGCAGCCTGTAAGTAAGTGAAACGCATGACATTGTGCCATTGCATCAATGCTAAACATCCTCAGCCAAACTGCTTGTGGAGGCATGAATTCTCGTCGGATGAAACGGAAACAAAGTGGGTCATAAAGGCCGATGTGTGAGGCAAGTGGGATAAAAATAGCAGCCTATTTTCTTCACTGTAGTCGGAGTTAGGTATGGGTCAAAGTCTTTGATAAGTAAGTGACCACCCTTCCCTATGTTTTAACATTGGGCCTGCGTTTCACTTACTTATCAAAGACTTTGACCCATACCTAACTCCAACTACAGCAAAGAAAGTTGGCTGCTATTTTTATCCCACATGCCTCACATATCGGCCTTCATGACCCAAAATTTTTTCCTCTCATCGGATGAGAATTCGTCGTTCCAGAAGCATTTTGGTTAAGGATGTTTAACATTGATGCAATGGCACAATATCATGCGTTTCACTTACAGGCGGCACTGTATCAGTTTTCTTTACCATAGGGAATTGAACTTCATTTTGTATAACAAAATATCTCTGAAATGTAGAATATATTATATTTTCCCTATCGGCATACAATGTAAACATGGTACTACTAATTGGTTGAGGGTGCGTTTTTTCTTGCAAAGAAATGTATGGTAGAAATTATGTTGCGAACAAAGTGAACACAATTTTGGGATTTTTTCAAAAATGCTGCCACAAGGTTACTTTACTAATGGCATACCTACATGATTTTCACACACACGGTGACATTTTCATGATATTATCAAAACATGGCTTTGATGTAGATGTGTAGATTGGGCTGTAGCTGGCAGTGCCTTTTGACTTTAGTGACACGTATTTGGATAAAAAATATTATGGAGAGGAATTGTAATCAGTCAAAACTTGGTAATTTTTATAAATTTCAGCCAATTCCATAATAACAGCAACATAATAACATAAGTATTGTTGATTCAAAACAGACACAAATTAAGGTCTGTTTTGTTTGCAATCTCTACTTAATCAAAGGAAGTTCTGGTATAACTATTGAAAATATTTTGTCAGTGCCAACTTTGAGAACTTTCTCTTATTCAAACTACGAACTATCCACTATTGCAGAAGTGAGAGACTTGATGAACAGCAATGTTGATTTGTTTGTAAGGCTGGAGAAGAACCCCTCATAGAATTTGTTTAGTACAACTGAAATTATTTTAGAAAAATAGTTTTCTTCTTTTCTGCAGATATAGAATACCTATCTATTTTCATCTTCTCAAACAATATTGTGTAAGACTATGCACATTGACATGTGTGTTTGAAGTAAAATGTTATTATAACAATAATCATTCAAAACATTTATCGCCGGTTGAAACATGATGTCTGTTTTGCTATTTGTCGGCTGCAACTACGTCATTTTTCCTGCAGCCTAGCCTTTAAAACTCAACAAGAAGCCCACTTAGCCCAGCAAACATGGCAATGGAATAGATTACCACAAATTGTAGTCCCCTAAGGGGTGATAGCGACATGTTCATTAAGCCGACGTTAGTGCGCAACCTTTCCCTGGTTAACTTTGACATTATCTTTACGGTGTTTCTATACTGAAACTTGTCTTATGCAACGAAAGGAACTATCCACCACTGTTTCAAAAGTATGCAGGAACAACAGTAAGAAAATAATGGAAAAATCAAGCTTTACTTCATTTCGCTATTACTATTTAAAACTCCTTTGAAAACTTAAAGCCGATGTTTCTGTTTGACAAGTATTGCACATAAAAATAAGTACGTATAAAACCTTTAGCTTGATCTGATCCTCTATACATGTACTTTGCAAGATTCACTATGACACCATCATACTTTTAAAGTACTAGTAAATTACACACATCTGTTAATACAGCATGTGTCGATATTGCCGCTATACGTAACATTATTACATACATGTTGCCTGATATTCTATCACAGTAAATCAATGCCAGATACATTTTCTCAGGGAGACATAAACGGTGCAAACTTCTTTTATCACCTGGTTGACTGTGAATATCACTGTTTACAGTCAAAATATCAGTGCCTATGATATTGCAAAAAAAAACCACCCTTCAAGGGCGATATTATTTAACAATGGTTATGACATTACCAGTATTTCAGCTGCCTGATGATGTCGCAAACCAAACAATGGCCAAAACAATAGCATTGTGACTTCATATCCGTTGTTGCTCCATGGTGACATCACATTTTGCAATGGCAGAAAATAGTCTCTCTTTAGAACTCAAAATTTGACGTAAAAACAACCACGCGTCAGGGCAATTTCATACAATATCACTCGCTGTCATGTGAATTAATATGTGAATTAATATCACCCTTCGGGCTCGAGTGATATTAATTCACACAACAGCTTGTGATATTGTTACTCAGTGACCCTGACTTGAGTTGTTTTGTTATAATATTTTATTTTCTAATTTCTAACCGAGCTTGTAGTTTTCTACTTCTATGTTGTACTGGACTAGGGTCTTCGACATCGACGTTCAATAAGGAATTACTGTATTTTAAAGTCATAACCAGAATATTAATCAAATTTCAGTCTTGTTACAGCTTTGATGTTTTCTACTGACAGTTTTCCATCAATCAGTAGATTGACAGAATTGTCAGTAATGGAATGGTTGGTTGGCGTAATCAAGAATGACGCTTGCTTATGTCACTTGCATAAAAGGCTCAATGTGTGCAACGATAAAGAATTTATTTTCAACTTCAGGTTTGTTGTGGTAATATGGGATATATTATTGTTGTTTTGATTGAACTGCAAAATGTGGCACAATTGCATTTCCACAGAATATAATTTGTTCTTTTTATTGGACAATCCATCACTAGCCTTATTATAGTTGAGCCACTGTGTAATGAACATGTCCTATTGCAAAGCACACCCACAATGATGGGGTTTTCATGGTGCAAGAATGTTCATCTCAGCTGTAAATGCTGCAATAATTACAGTCTTCCTTGTTGCACATGAACCTAATTTAGTGACTGTTAGTTTGATTGAGAAATTCAGAATAAATGCAATGCGTAAATACACTGGATGACTAAAGAACAGCAACATAGCACTACTTTATTAAGGAAACTTTATTTTCTGTGTATCTGCATGGAATGAGAATATATCAATCTAATTTCAGTCTTGTTACAGCTAAAATGTTTTCTAATGACAAATTTGTTTCCATCGATCAGGAGGTGCATAGGAGGTAGACAGACTTATCGGTGTTAGAATTGGTCAAATAAGTGTTATCAAGAACACTTTCTGTTGCCATTAATCGAGTTGACTCAATTTGTGGAAAAATGAAAAATGTGATTTTTCAGCTTCAGGTTTGTTGTGGTCACCTAGAGAATCTGAAGCGGTTGTGGTAGGTTTATTTTTATCAGACTCAGATCAGACGTAATTTTTATTTACCTCATCATTCATCGAATCTTACATCAAAATGTGGCACTTTCACTACATATCTTACCAATGTCATGTGTCTTTTATATTGGCTAATCAATCAACAACCTCATTACAGCTGAGCAACTATGCACTGAACTTGTCCAATTACAAGGCACATTCACAATGATGGGGTTTTCGTTGTGCAGGAATGTCCATCTCAGCTGTAAATGCTGCAATAATTACAGCCTTCCTAGTTGCTCATGAAAGTTATCCATCTGAACCAAACTAGGTAATTGACCTCACTGAACCTAATTTTATCGACTTGTTCGTTTGATTCAGAAATTTAGATTAGATGTGACATGTAACCCACTTGATGATTAAATAACTGCGATTTAACAGAGAAAAACCATTTCATGTCTGCAATGAGTGAGATTCAGTTGATATAGTGTATATTTATAAACTGTTTCATGTTGAGGTTGCAATTGAACCTTAGTAATTTTTATTATTTATTAGATGTCTTATCGAAACTGGGACCAAAACTGCGGTTCTATGATGGGAAATTACTGAAACCAAACCAATAATATATCAGAACCACCCAATACAGTAAACATAGTGCAAAATGTTGCGGCTAAGCCACATTGTCCAATCCATATTGCAAAAATGCAGATAAAGTAAATCAATCACCATTGACTGTATTTAGAATGTCAAGCTGATCGATTAATTTGAAGAATATATGACTAATTAGCTGCACACTGGCACACAAAGCAGATAAGGAAAACTGGCTTCTGTTCTTGAATGCAGTCTGCAACTAGATTTTCAGTCACATTCATGACGATTCGGAGCCGAATCAGTATTGATGATGAAAATTCCTGTGAAAATAAGTATTGATGATGGAAATTCCTGTGAAAATTTTTGAAAGGTGATGCGATATCAAATAAATAGATTAGGTACAACGTGTAAAAGACCGTTCAGAATTTATGACTGGGGGGGTAAGAGTCTTGCTGGAACTTCCTGTCAAAAAATTAATACCTCCCCTTAAGTTTTATGCGATTTTTAGTACCCCAACCATAGGTTTCATGCATATTTTTAGTACACCCCCCCCCCCCCACATACAAAGCAATACGCACATATATATTGTTATACATGTACAAGGTCACACGTACAGATTCGCATCAATTTTTTGGATTTTTCCCAGTAAAAAGGAAAAAAGTATTGATAATGTGGGTTTATGCGTGTTTTATAACATTTTTTCCTTGTTAAATTCTCTTTCCCCCCTTGGAAGTGTTTTAAAAAAATTAATTACTCCTTGAAACATGTGAAAAGTTAGTACCCCCTCGGGCAAAACACTCCCCCCCCCAGTCATAGATTCTGAACGGTCCTAAGAAAATATATCATGACATAAAATTACTCAAAATACCCAAATTTATAGTTGCACACAGTGTGTCTTAACTTGATCATTTTCTCTTTTTCCGCTAAACTTCAAGATGGCATTCACTTCAAAATAACTAAAACCAATTGTTACACATGTCTCCTTTCCTATCTAATCTACATATTTTCAAAGTAGAAGAGATATTACGACTCATCACTTTAAAATGGATGTTCCAAATATTGGTTTGAGTAAGTCAAAACGGAATTGAAGTCAGTAAGGAGAATGTTCTTAGTGGTACCATGCATTTACCTCAAAACACATGTATTCACACCCCTTTACATTTGTGTGTATTTGAACACTTTACCCTTAAATGAGATTTCTCTTTTTCCGCTAAACTTCAAGATGGCATTCACTTCAAAATAACTAAAACCAATTGTTACACATGTCTCCTTTCCTATCTAATCTACATATTTTCAAAGTAGAAGAGATATTACGACTCATCACTTTAAAATGGATGTTCCAAATATTGGTTTGAGTAAGTCAAAACGGAATTGAAGTCAGTAAGGAGAATGTTCTTAGTGGTACCATGCATTTACCTCAAAACACATGTATTCACACCCCTTTACATTTGTGTGTATTTGAACACTTTACCCTTAAATGAGATTAAAACGCTTGGTTGAATATTTCAAGAGAACATGAAAAATCAATTTACTTTATCAATGCACACATTGTCAACTGAACACCAGGAAGTGTCAATCTTGGTATTATTGACCACTAGACAGCTCTAATATAATGAGTTTGTGCTTCAGCCGTTGAGAGCATGCGAAATCTGTCAGTCGCTGGATAAATGAATCAATATGGATCTTGATCCAAATCATCAGTGAATATTGGATATTATTGGAAATGGCAATACAACAATATCTGATTAATGATTTTTTTTTGTGCATTCCTGTAGGAAGTTGAGACACTCAGATCTGAAAAGAGTTATTTCCAATGTTGCATGGTCAATTCAGTTAAACTTCGATTATGAAATTTGGGATGAGGCAAGCCTCACGACCTCCAACACTGCCAGGTAGGTCACAACACAAAAAATAAAAAAGGAATAGGTTTACTTCTGCAAACTGATATATATAGAGTAGGACGGGGCAACAAGCCCGGTTTGGGTGTGAGGCCCTCCCAGGGCTATATCTAAAGTTACATTTACAATGTATTTTCTTGTCGATAGGATTGAACCTAGACGCTTTTCAGGCTACATCACAAATTTTCAGGTCAAACAGCACCAAACCATGGTAGAAATTGAAGAAACGAAAAAAAATATGCATGGTTTTTGATTAATTTTTTGAAATGGGTATTCAGAAATAGCATTGGAAATTTTATAAAGTATGATGCATATCTGCAATGCTCCACTATATGACCATCTCATAAATATGATTTGGGTCATGTTTTTGCATTTTAGTTAAAAATAATGAAGGTATATCAAAAATTTTAGTTAAAAATCATGAGGGTATTGTGTAGACTAGTGTAGTTTTGAAGCATTTATTCAACTCAAAATATAGGTGAATCTGAAAATCCACAAAGACACACAATCACACAACAGTCATACATGCATTCAGACAGGACATACAAGACAGGACATACAAGACAGGACATACAAGACAGGACATACAAGACACAAAACATTTAAGCTTATATTAAGACTAATTTCATTACTCATTTATTGTAACGTTAAACATGCATACTTAAAACATAATATAAAATCATACTTACAATCATAACTTGCCACCTACACCAACTTCATATCAAACATATTTCATTCACATCATAAACATGTAGATCCTTTCATTTCTCTTATAACATTCAGAATGACACATTGACACTCTAACTGAATTGAACTTTCAAGGAAACATACAGCTTTCACAGTTACACATTAGCACAAAAACAGACACAACATACACTTGACACATGCCACAGGCAAACAACATTCACACTAGCAACAAAGACAGACACACTCATCATTCAATCAATTAACATTCCATTGAATCTAACACTCCCCACCATTGGATCTTTAGATCCAATCTCAATCATGTGAGCATTTCATTTTTAAATTTAAGCAATACCTAATCAATTAACATTCCATTGAATCTAACAGGTATATTAAAATGTGTGTGTGTGGGGCAAGCGGCCCTGCATGGTTTGGGGCATAAGGCGCCCTTCACTTGGGGGGTTCAAAGCTGCTTCAGTCACAATTTACTGATTTTTACTTTTCTTAAGTCTTGATAGAATAGCTAATTAAAATAGAAAACATCTGTTCCAGGATTGAAAAATGGCCAAAAACAATTCACAAAATAATCGTCAGAACAGAACAGAAAAATTCTGAAATTCAGAAAAAGTAAACAGAAAGCCTTAAAAGGATAGAAGAACCCCAAGAAGTAACTTTCAAGCCGAATGTGCTCACAAAAAAAAGCCATTGGATTATAATAGGGGGGCTTCTTACCAGATAGTTGGGGGGGGGGAGAAGGCCATTTGCAATTTTTTACAAAAATGACCATAACTCCCATATTGAAATTTGTAGACATTAGTTTCTCTAGTTTTAAGAAGAGTCAAGTAATCCCTTCCTGACTGCTTATGCATTCAAATAATCTACCATAAAAAGTAGGTCAAATAGCACCTCGAAGTTAAGGGGGGCTACATGCGCAGCTCTACTCTATCTACAAGGTGATGCTACTCTTACATTATATGTCTTTGGTTCTAGGAGCCATCATCTCAAGCTTTGAAAACCTGAAAGGAAGTCCATCAAACATGGCAACAGAATAGATTATCACAAATAGTAGTCCCTAAGGGGTGATTGAGACATGTTCATTAATCTACCATCACCGCTCAACCTTTGCAGCTCAACTTTGACATTATCCTTACATTTCTTCTTTACTGGCTGTTTAATTTGTGATGTTACGAAATGAACTATCCATCATTGTTTTAAAGAAATCGAGGATGTACGAGAGGAGCCAAAACAACTCCACCACTGCCTACTTTTTTTTTGCTTTGCAGTATGATATCCCTTGGCAATCAGGTAGCCTGCTTGCTGACCTTCTAGTTATTGGTTAAGAATAGGTAACATTGTGATTAGTCATTGTTGACATATCAATCTGATTTCACTTTCAGTCATCTTATAGCTTCAATGCTTTTGAAATGACAAATTAGTTATCCTGTCAGAATCTTCCTGCTTATGAATGCGTAGGTGGCCGAATGAAAAATAACAGATTATCAGTTTGTTCTGGTAATCTGGGAGATCACTGTTTTTATTTAATCTTTCTTGCAAAAAGTAGTGCAACATCTCTTGCGAATGTCATGAGTCTTTTACAAGGGCTAATCCTTCAACAACCTCATTACAGCTGAGCCACTGTGTAATGAACATGTCCAATTACAAGTTGCATTTCCAATGATGGGGTTTTCATGGAACAGGGGTGTTTGTCTCTGCTGTAAATGCTGCAATAATAACAGTCTTCTTTATTGGGTACGAATGCATGCCATCTGAGCCAACCTGAGTAATTGACCCCATGAACCTAGTTTAGTGACTGTTTGTTTGATTGAGAAGTTTCAGAATGCAATACATGGGCTACTTAAACAACAACAATTTAGTGCTCTGCAAACAGAGTTCATACTTAATTGAGAGATTGTACTCAAGAGGCAACAGCACTGGGCTGCAGAAAGCAGTGAAATCGGTAAGAATTCACATGCAGCAACTGAGAGACACAACTGCAGCCTGTGGTAGAACAACTTCCCGAAATGTAGAAACTGACACATTAAAGCCTCTGTTGCCACGTGATATGATTTATTTTATAATTAGTATCAATACCCGGAACAGAGGCCAAAAGTTTAACCATGAAAGAATTGAATTTACTCATGCATGACAGTGAATTTTGCCAGTCTCTTCACAGCCAGTGCTAATCAACAACAGGGGACTGGGGTCAGACAATATAGCATTATTTTATTGTAGACACATTATAATGCCTGTAATGAATCAGATTAAGTTAGTACTGAGTATTTGCTGCAAAAGTTAGAGATAAGAAACACTGGCTTCTGTTCTTCACCTTAGTCGGCTTTTAGATTCCTCGTTGTTTTCAAAGTCATTTAGAGTAGCGCGGGGCATGCAGCTCCCCTTAACTTCGAGGTGCGATTTGACCTACTTTAGTGGTAGATTATTTAAACGCTTATGTTGTCAGGAAGGGATCACTTGACTCTACTTATAACTAGTGAATCAAACGTCTGCCAATTTTAATAAAGGAGTTACGGCCCTTTTAGTAAAAAATATAAAATGGCCTTCCTACCCCACCCATCGGGCAAGAAGCCCCCCTATTATAATTCTATGGCAATTTCTTTTTGTGAGCGCATTCAGCTTGAAAGTTATTTTTTGGGGTTCTGCTTTCATTTTTAAGGCATTCTATTCACTTTTTCTGAATTTCAGAATTTTCTGTTCATACATTTATTTTTAAATATTTTTTGCCCTGTTTTAATTTTGGCCAAATTTGTTTGATTTCAATTAGCTATTCTATCATAAAAGTCCCCCTTTAGATAAACTTGAATATCTCAAAGATCTCTTCTCTGATTTTTATGACAGTTGGCTAAATTATAGCCCTGTATGTCATCCTTATATGTGTGCATTTGTAGCTCTGTGGCATTATTCCTGGCTGAGCCGCAGCAGTGAGCCTACCCCTATTTTAAAAAATCGGTGGCTTTTCAAATGGATATGAACAATCTCACCATGTGAGGGAGCCACCAGCTTGATAACCTTCGTCATGCGTTTGGAGAAAAATTGTTTCTCAATCATATTTAGAAGACAACTGGGGACTTCTTTTGTTACATTTTTCTAGTTTAGGTTCCTTGAATGCCATAAAAAATTATTTGAGTGGAGTTAAAATACCTCTCGGTAAAACGTTTTTTGAACAAGCTAAAACTACAAATTTTTGAAAATAGGGGTATGTGCACTTGGAGTCTGCTGGCTCAGAAAAAAAAGAGGTAATAAAGCTACAAATACACACACACAAGGTCAATATGCAGGCCTACAAACTGGCCAACTTTCACATAAATAGAATACGTTTTTGAGATATTCATGTTTCCGTAAAGGGGGACTTACTTTTGTTGAACTGTTTATATCAAATCATCATCTATGCCTGAAATACTGTAAAAATTCACGTAAAAATAAAATTAGTAAAGAAGGATGTGCAAATCATTCCAGGAAATTTTTATCAACTAAACCAAGAAAGTAGATATCCATTTAGTTGGTGTGGCTGTCAGTCATCAATGAATCAGGAAAGTACAGAATTAAAAATGTTTATGACAGCTCACCAATATCAGATTAGGGATATCTAGCGTTTTGTATAATTTCTCCACCCACTTGAGAAAGTCGGATAATTCAATGAAAACGATATTTTAACAATTACTGCTCCAGTGAAATTTCTATTATAAAATCAGAATTTCACTTTCGTTTCCATCATAAAAGCATAATATTTGAACAAAGGACATCGAAGTTTGGTATTTTTTGGAAAAGTGTGTTTCTCCTTTATTACCTCAAAATAAGAAAAGATATTTTTGACTGCAATACTGCCAAGGTGAGACTTGTTTAGCAATCGAGCATGGCACGAGTCTGGAGCAATCTTATGTATTAAAACTACAGGTGTCCTCTTTGTAATATCACCCTCCACGTCATCCCTCGCCTTGTGCTGGAATTACCAGGCAATTCTTCCTGTCTTTGCTCCTATTTCACATGGACTGTTCTTTCGTTACTCCCAGTAACAAGAAAAATGTGTAAGATTAAAGTGTACCTGGCTGCATCTCTTTTTTTTTGAACACAGAACAAACCTGTTTGTGTCATTTCTGTACTTGATAAAGACGTAAATTTGTGAAAAAGCGTCCAACCAACAAACAACCATCCTGACAAATTAAAACCTATCCTTAGTATCAGTCACCGTCACACATGGAATTTTGTTTGTAAACACAAAATTACTAGCCTAACACAAATAAAAAACGATAATTTTAAAAAGTAGTTCCAAAATCGATTATAAAAGTGTTTACTAAGCAGCACTTGAATGCACCATACATTTGGATTTCAATAGTGACAATACCCTAGATTGCCAATATTAAACCTAAGATGGGGTACTATATTTAAGTATTTGATAGTCATATATTCAACACTCTGGCAAAGGCAGCAGGTTAAAATTAATTAATTTCACTGACTATTGTGAGTGCATGCAATAATGCAGAGGTCAAAGCTGTGACACTAGGACTACATTTCAAGTACATAGATGTAGGATTAGATAAAAGCTTTGTAAATGTTTGTTCATATACTGTTTTTGGAGTTATTTCTAATCTTTACTGTTAGTTTGAACAATGGAAATGGAGATCTCATCAAGACACCATCACATCAAATGGTCGCTGATTGCTTTTTCCCCTCCTCTCAAGAGGACTGGATGGTTTCCAGTGATGCATTAAAAGAAGATGGCTGCCACTGAAGAGTCAAGGAACTACTAATGACAAAGGCTAACAACCAAGTCTCAAAGGTCAAAGGTCACATTAGCTGGTTAGACCTCTAGAAGACCTGCCTCTATTGGCCCCAGGAGATCTCAACTTTTGTCGCTTGGGACAATATCAAAAAGCTATAGCCTTTCTTTAGGACACCCTATCTAAATATGTAATATGTTGCTTTTTTTATGCTGACATATTCTTGGGTATAGAGGACTATGGATCTTGAAACATTTAGGGGTACATTTCAAAAGGCCACCATACCAATTTATCACAAAAAATCACTATGTCATCAGTCACATAGTATGTGCTCTCCTTTTCTTCCAAGGAGTTAAAAAAAAAAAAAAAATCATATAGTTTAACTTTTATCACATCCATTGAATTTCGGACATGCACTTCATAATGCATGGATTTCATTTGGTTCACACATGGTCACTTAGGTCTTAACTTGCAAAAAACAAAATGACTATTATTAAAAACATGATGCTATACTTGTGCAAAATTATGACTATTTCTGCAGCTGAACTGCTGCAATTTCATTACATTTCCTGGAGCTAGTCCCTCTGACCTTTGAAACCTAACAAGACGCCTACCAAACATGGCAACTGAATAGATTGCCACAAATTGTAGTTCCCTAAGGGATGATAAAGACATGTTTGTTAATCTAACAATAGTGCATAACCTTTCTCTGTTGAACTTTGAAATTACTTTCAACGTTTGCTTTACTTGCTGTAAAAAAAAATCCAAAGTTGCTCCCTTGTTGCACCTATTGTTTTCATTTACCCAAACTTTGGTCAGAAGAATGGTGAACATTACAGAAAATTGCCCATGGAATATAACGCTCAGAAAAAAAATGGATGGAATGTTTTGGAGTTAATTTCCATCATTTCATGAATTCAAACTGACCTTGTGATTTTCAATAAGGAATGAACAACACTATAAACAATCATTGCCAAAATATCAATCATATCTCAGTCTTCTTGCAGCCTTAATGTTTGTCAAATGACAAATTACTTCTCAGGTAATAGGAGATTGACAGATTTATCAGTGATGCAGAGGTTGATTGGTGTATTATCAAGAGTGATCCTTCCTGGCATTGATAGAGCAGCTGGCTCAATGTGTGCTATCACAAAGTATCGATTTTCAGTTTGAGGTTTGTTCTTATACTTCAGAAAATTGGGAGATGATTGTTTTATTTAATCGTTTATTTGCAATCTGCCATACAGTACATGTTTCTGTCTGTAGAAAAATATCCCCTCTCCTAGCCCACACATGAAAGGAGAATGCAAACTTAAATTAAAAATAAGATATCATAATAATAAGATGGTTTGCTCCATTTCCTTCTTTTGAAAGTTGCTACTCTTTCAAAGTACAATTATTAAGCAGCCCGTATCATTGACCTCAAGGAATTGCTGCACAAACAACCAGTGTTCCTGGACAAACAAGATGATCTTGTGCAGAATAATGATCCTGTGAAATAAGATAATTTCATTTTCATGCTGTATCAGCACATCTTCATAAGATTTTTTATAATCTTTTATAAACATTTTTGAGGCAAACTAAGATTTGTGGGTGGTTCATCTATCTTTGGTTCCACATGTATACTATTGTATAGACTCAAACAGGGCTTTTACATCTTTGACTTGCAATATATGAATTGATTATGGTCTCTTTATGCAGAAAGATGTCCAGACCACTATGACAACTTGAACCTCAGGTCAGGCATCTTGTACGGGTCAAATGTGGTGAATATTGCATTGATCCCAAAGCCACCATTCCTATTCATACAATAACAATAAAAAGCATATAAAAATCATGACTGGTATAACTGATACACTCTTCTTCATATATATATATGTGTATAGGTAGTACATCAGCAAATGACAATTATGACAATGGTTTGCTTTGGTTTGAGATGCATTGTAGGAATAAAGTAATATGCTTTTGAGAAAGGTTCATGACTATGTTACAACCAAATAATGATTCTCCACGATTGATTTGGCCGCTAACTTAAGCACAATGTATTTTAAATTTGACTTATCTAATTTTTTTCTCAGAGAAGAGGCTTTAATGGCACCTTTTAAAATCATTTTCATCTCTTCTTCAATTTACTATTCAACAATTTCATACTCTTGGAAATCATTCTTATAGACTTACACACAACGAAAATTCCATTGCGAAATCAATGACAAATGGATGTCTGTTGCACTTCCCGATATCCTCAATGGGTGCTCCTGGTTACTGACTCATCTGTTACTATAGTCTGGCTTATTGAGATAAATAACAGAACTCAAAGTCTATATTGTCCATTTTTCAATTCAGGCCACATTTTGTGAGCTTAGCCATAGATATATCAAATAAAAAATTCTGGAATTTTCATTGACTTACAAGTTTGATTTGCTGAATGATATTCATAATTTATCAACCAGTTTATAGGAGTGTCCACTTTGTTGGCCAAAAATGAAACCTTTCATTATTACAGACTTGAGGAAACTATTTGATGTAATATGATAAAATTTTAAACAGTCCAACAAAGGCAATTTTTTTTCTGAAAGGTTCAATGATTGTGAATGTGGGAGTCACGCCGGCATTTTTGAAACTTTAAGAATTTCATGGCTACCAGACCAATTACTGATTTAAAGGTCATCTGAAATGTGGTCCTGAGGCCTGAAAGATTGCACAAAATGACGTTTTTAAATAAACAAATCACTATGTGAGGGGCGTTCACAAAGTTCAAGGCTTTATTTATATTTAGACGTTTTAAAGTCATTTCTGTGGTTGCCATGGAAACTGAAAGTTCGTTTAGGTGGGGCAGGTAATACTGAACCCAGGAAAGCCAACAAATTGTGACTGTGCAAGACTTCTCTCAATCACTTGTATTAGTGAGACTGACAATATTTGACACAAGAAATATGATATTTGTTTCAGAGTGTGTACAGGCCTTAGCTGTAGATGTAGCACTACATTTCAAGTCTAGGAATGTATCATTAGATAATTTTTATTTAATTTTAGATGTTTTGTTCAAATACTGTCCTTGAAGTTGTACTTAATCTTTACTGTAAATTAGAAGATAGATAGATAGATATTTTTTATTTGAGTCTCACGTCTTCATACATTAACAAAACATACATATAAAAACAAATACATTGATGACCCATTCTACAAGAATTATGAGAGACTAGATTGACCATTAAAACATAAATTAAAAACAGTGACTAGTTATATTAAAAGCAGATTAAAAACAGATTAAAAACGATTGACTAGTTAACATGATAAAAATGTGTACACACTGTTCAGACACCAGGCTAAAATCAATTAGTAGAGTACACTTCCTTTGATCTCAACCTTAAAATTTCAAGGCAGGCTCTTGAGACGGTGTCGGCTAATTCTTGTTGACTCATAAGAAATACAAATTTTTGCTCATCACTTAGAGAATTGAAATTGGAATAAATTCTAACTGCAGCAACAAATAGCTGACTTCTAACCTCTTGGTATTTGTTACAACGTATTAGGCAATGTTCCTCATCTTCTACCTCTCCATTGTTACAGATTTTACATATTCGCTCATCTAGTGCCTCTCCGACGAAACGACCCGTTTCAATTCGGATTGGTGCAACCCCACACCTAAACTTGGCAAATGCTTGCCTCTGCTTCCTGTTAACAATCAAAACATATGCTTCAGTTGAGAATTCTCTTTTAAAGTTCCTATAGGTACGGAGTTTATTCCGACCACTTCCATTTACAGCATTAACTCTATTTAATTTATCTAACCACAGCCTCTCATAATACATAGACAAATTAATTTTAACTGACCTTTTGACATTATGATATTTTATCCTATTCTCGGTGTTACATAATTCATACAGATCTACCTGTGTAAGGAACCTTTTCACATAGTAATAGCTTGTCTTCTTTCTATTACACATATCAACAGACCACCGGAATACACTTTTGTTAATTCTGTTTTCCTCCATACAAAGAAATCTACACCACTGTCTTATAACACATAACCATTGTCTATAATCTGGACTATTCCATCCCATATCTCCTTCCATAGCTGCTATTGGAGTTCTTTTACCAACACCTAAGAAGAACCTCATTGCCCTATTCTGAACTGCAGCTATACAGCTGTAACTTTTAACTCCCCATACCGAGGCTCCATAGTCAATAATGGGTTGTACCAATGAATCATATAGCTTCGAGTACACATGATATGGTAGGCCACCTAAGGCTTTACCCTTGGCTATAACAACACCCAGAGCCCTATGGGCAGCTAAGGCTACTTTTTTTGCAGTGATTTTGTAGTCTAGAAACTCAGTCATTACAAGACCTAAGTATTTGTGCTGCTGGACTATTTCTAATTCAGATTGACCATAGGTAAATGGACCTTCACATTGGGCAACACTTGGCCCCTTCCTAAAATGTACTATCTTAGACTTTTCAACATTTACCATCATATGTTTAGATTGGCACCATTCATACAAGACATCTATACCTTTTTGCAATTTATCCTGTGAGTCTGACAATATAACAATATCATCCGCATACAATAACACAGAGAGCTTATTGCTACCAACATCAATTCCAATGTCCGCATTTTCTACTTTTTCAATAAAGCTGTTTACATAGATATTAAAAAGTAACGGTGACAAAGTACAACCCTGTTTCAGACCAACATTCACATTAAACCAATCCGTAAGTATACCATTCACTTTGATGCTGCATTTTACATCACTATATAATGACTGTATAGCTTTCACTAACTTACTAGGTACACCAATATCATATAGACAACAAAACCAGAGTTTTGACCTGTTAATCCTGTCATACGCCTTGCTAAAATCAATAAAGGCAGTAAAAGTATCTTTTGCTAGTTTTTTTCTAGTCTCGATCACAGAGGTAAGTGTGTGAATATGGTCCTTGCAGCTTCTGTCCTTCCTAAAACCATTCTGCATGTCACTTATTTTCCCATTCACTTCCGACCATCTTGTTAACCTATGGTTCAAAACTGTTGCATACAATTTACAAACAGACAAGGCTAGACAGATTCCTCTATTGTTCAATGGAACTCTACAATCTTTACCGTCTTTCGGTATCGGTGTTATAATACCATAATCCCATAGATCTGGGGTGACACCATTCTCATAACATTTTCTAAATAATTTAAGAAGAAAGTGAAATGCTGTTCCGTTCTTTAGTACTTCAATAGGTATCTCATCAAACCCATATGCTTTACCATTCTGTGCCTTGAGTAGGACATACATGTATCTTATTTCTTCCCCGCTAATGGGGTCATCTAAACCTGCGTAAACAGTCTCAGTGTTACTATCAGCTTGATCATTATTATAATCAGAGTCAGACACAGTGTGCTGATTGGAGGGCACTTCATTCAGAAATTTAGAAAACTCCAATTTCCACTTTTGCAATATTATCGAAGGGTCTCTTACAACTGACCCATCACTGTCCAGCAACTCCCAAGTTTTACTGGAGTTCATTTCTGTGTGAATTCCTGTCCTTCCGATATACTTCCAGAATTCACGTTTGTTCGATGTGTGCAGCTCCAGTATTTCATATTGTGTCTTTTTCCAGTGTGATTCTCTTCGCTTGCTGTATCTTCCAATCGAGTAATTTGCGAGCACATGTTCTTTCTTGTTTAAGTGTCTGTTTTGCGGCCCTTTTTGCTTTGGACCAACGCCTATCTACATTTCTAAAATTTTTATACAGTTCCTGCAGTTCATCATTCCAGTAAGCTTTCTTAACATGTTTTCTTTTATTACACACATCTTTTCCTACTATAACAGTTTTATGTTCTAGCTTCTCAACCATCTCTTTATTCACAATATCACAGAAATCTTTGTAAATGCTACTGATATCGTTACTTGTTAACTCTTCTTGTTCTAGTTGGGCGATTTTCTCATTTACCAATAATTTACAATTCTCATTATCCATAAACGCTTCAGGCAAATCAGTTAATTTAAACCTAGTGGCTTTCTGATGCACAGGAGCAAAATCCCTATGATACACCTCATTTACATCAAAATAACAGTCAGTAAGTTTAAAACACCATTGAAGCATACTATGGTCAGGCACATGTCGTAACGGGTTAAATCTTCCAATACAATCTGCTTTATCAAACAACGTTTGAGCATCAATAACCTTGAAATTCTCAAAGTATTTCATCATGTAAAACCAACACATAGTCAACTACTGAAGCTCCTTTACAAGTGAATCCATTATTAGTTCCACGGCCATTCAGCATGCACATATTAGCACTAATCAGCATATCACAGAGAAATTCAGCATACTCATTTGTCACATGATCAACAACCTGTCTAGAGGGTACATTATCCACCCTTTCTATGAAGTCTTCACAATTTCCACACCTACTGTTAAAATCACCCATGATACAAACAATTCCATCATCTTGAAATTTATATATTTGACCCAGCAAGTTATTATAGAATTCTGAAGTATTCACATGTCTGGAGCTACCGACTGGCGGGAGATAACATATACATAACAACAGGATGCATTCATAATTTCTGGCTGTAAGTTTTACCCACAGTATATCTTCACAGCTGTCATCAACTATTGTTACATCAAAGACATTTAAAACTGACTCTTTTACAAATAATCCAACACCTCCTGAGCCACTTCTGGCATTCACATGAATGTTTTTCCTGTTATTTCGAAGCCATTTATAATGTGGTAAGAAGCCATCTAGACTTTCTTCACCTCTAAGATAAGTTTCACAGATACCAATCAGGTCAAGGTTACAATAGTCAACAATTTGTTTCTTCAGTCTGCAATTGTCATTTTCTTTGCGTGTGCTCCAACTATTTACGTTCCAAAAGCCTGCCGCGAGTTCCTAGAAACGATTGTTGCTACCACGACCTCTGTGTGGTCCACCACGTTGTTGGTAGGTATTACGATTCCCCTGGTTTTGGCCCCTTTGGTATGGGCCCTGGTCTCTCCATGTCGGCGTCCTTCTGTCGTCATCTCGGCGTTGATACTGCCATCTACCATTCTCCACATCTTGGTACTGCACTCGACCACCTTGTAATACCAGCTTTTCCCTCGCAACTTCGTTAATCAGCATATGTAGGTTATTCTCGGTCTGTCTCACGTGGAACGGTTTATCTTTGAAGATCATAACTTCTTGGAATAGATCAGACTCGTTCAGTTTTCTCTTGTTTTTTAACACTTCAATTGCTTCTTCTCTTGTTTTCATATCAGCAATAACTACTCCAGGCCTGTCGTTGTAGCTATTTTTCCTTTCTGCATTTTCTACTTGGATATACACTTGAACTCCATCCTTCAGTAGGGAATTCGCTTTTTATGTTATATTTCTTCTGTCTCGACTGGTAGATTTCGAATTATAAGTCTTTTATCTACTCCAGCATCCGGGTGGTTACGATATTTCTTCATCAATCTCTTCCCGAGCTTGCCTGACTTCCTTCCTGACAGCACTTGTAATAATATCCTGCAGTTTAGTCTCCAGAACAAGGTACAGGGAGATGTCATCAAGACGCCATCTCATCAAACGGTCGATGATTGCTTTTTTGCCCTCCTCCCAAGAGAACAGGATGATTTTCAGAGAAGCATTAAAAAAAGATGGCCAACATTGTAGAGACAAGGAACTACTAATGACAAAGGCTAACAACCAAGCCTGAAAGGTCAAAGGTCACATTAGCTGGTTAGACTGAACAGACCTCTAAAGACCTGCATCTACATATTGGCCCCAGGGGATCTGAACTCTTGCTTCCTGGCGCAATATCAAAAAGATACAGCTTTTCTTTACGACACACTATCTGTAAGTTTTAGTATTGCTATTGCTGACACACTCTTGGGTACAGAGGACTCGGGATCTCTCCAACTTGTGGGGGTATATCTAAAAATACCACCATGCCAATTCAGTTTAATTATAAAACATCACTATATCATCATTCTCATTGTATTTGAAAGAAAATTGCTATTATGAGATACATGATTCTATACTTGTTCAACATTATGACTATTTCCTCTGCCACAATTACATTACATCTCCTGGAGCCAGTGTCCTGACCTTTACAAGAAACATAAAAACATGGCAAGTGGTTAGATTACCACAAATTGTAGTTCCCTAAGGGGCGATACAGACATGTTTGTTAATCTAACAATAGTGCACAACCTTTGTCTGTTGAACTTTGACATTAGTATCACAATGCCTTCTCCTTGTGCTTCACTTCAACACAAACATTGTTAAACAAATCCAAAGTTGCTCCATTTTTGTATTGTTTTCATCGGGGGCCAGTCAATTTGACCTTTTTCAAAAATCACCTTTCCTGTAATCACCTTTCCTGAAATCACCTTTTGAAGAAATCAACTTTTTTTCATCTAAATCACCTTTTTTTCAAAAATCTCCTTTTTCCTACGAAAATCTCCTTTTATGGGCCAGTCAATTTCACCTATTTCAAAAATCAACTTTTGACAAAATCACCTTTTTTTTGCCAATATCACCCTTTTTTCGAAAAATCTCCCTTTTCCTACCAAAATATCCTTTTATATTTTTTTATTTTTTTTTAGGCTTTCATTGTGAAAATTATTGAAGTTTTTGTTAGAAAAAAAATTTATAAATTGATTATAAATAATCGAATAAATACAACATTTTATAACCAATTTATTAATTCTGTAATTAAAGATAAAATATTTTATCAGACATCACATTCTGAAAAAAAAAAATGGCTAGGTCTATTTTTCTTCAATGGGAGTGTGGTTCACAGCAATGAACCTCACTCATGTCCTTCGGACTCGTGTTGTATTCTTGCGTGACCTGACATTGATGAGGTTCACTGCTGTGAACCACACTACCATTAAGTTTTATCATAACATCTTTTCATAAATTTTCTCAAATTGATCATTTCTGTCATTAACTCGAAATAAATTATCCTAAATTTGCAAAAACCCATCTTGAATAAATTACAGTGCAATTGTTTCACAGATAAAATGCGTAATTTCTTCAAAATTGTCTAAAACATGTCATGGTCTAAAATGTAGCACTGGACATCATTCGAAATGATATTTGGTTAAGACATAACTAAAATGTCATGGCAGTAAATTTTGGCTCAGAGACTTTTTGTGGTATGACTTTTAGCCAAAAAGTTCCAAAGAAAATTGTGAGTTCTGTTTCAGGTTTCCTGAATTTCAGCATAAAAAGTGACTTTTTAAAGGTCGCGATTGCTAGGTCACCCTTATTAAATCACGGGGGATCTGGTCAACAAGTCTCATCAATTGAAACTATCACCACTTAAGTAAAGTCTGATATAAGATTCCCAAGTTCACATTCAACCTTGTCAATGAGGCATGCACATTTTCATTAGAAGTTGACCTGTGGCAGGTTGGACCAGCATGGCCTGGGGCACGTCGGATCATTGTAAACTGGATTGACTGACAAAAAATAATCCGCAAAATACTAGCCGTGTAATTTTTTGCACAAATAGAGCACCAAAGTCATTCCTGTACATTATGAGGGTAAAATCAATTCATTTGGCTAATATTCCAGCCCTTGTAGCTGAAACAAGACTTAATATAATTATCTGGTAAGTATTCAAATATAATCATTCTGCAATGACTCGGAAGTGTGTATTGTGATCTGTGAGAATAAATGTGGTGTTTGCTTATTTTCTTTTAATTTGCTGGGCTTTTATTCCGTATTGCAACGTGCCCCACATGGCAGTCCAACGTGCCCCGGGACCGGGGCACATTGGTTGTTGGACCATTAAAATATGCATTTTAAACTATAGGCCTACAAAGTAGATTGATTTGCTATGTTAAGAAGTCAGTCAGTAAAAATATTTTTCGAATATTTAGAAATTTTTTTGATTGAGAGCCAAAAATAAAAAAAAGTGGTCTAACGTGCCCCAGTCTCCCCTACAGCTAAGTCCATTGACCTGCTAAAAAGCAGCTAGAATAAGATTTAGCAAATTATGGTCTTTTAAAGTGGAGGAAAAAAATAATTTAATTTAAAACGGAGATTTAGGTATGAAAAAGGTGATTTTTGAAAAAAGGTGATTTTGGTCAAAATAAAAAAGGTGATTTTGTTCAAAAGGGAGATTTTGGAAAAGATGATTTTTTAAAAAGGTGATTTTGCCTGACATTCCTTTTTTACCCAAACTTTTGGCCGAAGAAAATTACCGAAAATTGCCCATGGAATATAACCTTCGAAAAAATTGATGGAACTATGTGGAGTTAATTTATCACATTTCATGAAATCTAACTGGGCTGGATGTTTTCAATAAGGAATAAACGACACTATAATCGGTCATTGCCAAAATATCAATCTAATCTCAGTCTTCTTGCAGCTTTAATGTTTGTCAAAATGACAAATTACTTGTCAAAGATTAGGAGGCTGACAGATTTATCAGTGATGCAGAGGTTGATTGGTGTACATGTATTATCAAGAGTGACACTTACTGGCATTGATAGTTTAGCTGGCTCAATGTGTGCTGTCTCAAAGTATCACTTTTCTGTTCAAGGTTTATTCTTGTATTTTTAGAAATAGGGAGAATTATTTTGATTGAATCTTTTTTTGTAATCGGTTATACTTACATTCTTTGTGAATATCATGTGTTTTTTTTTTGTGGTATACTCCATCGACAGCCTTATTATTGTTGAGCCCCAAAGTAACGGTGGCTCCACCAGATATTGAAGTTTGGAGTATCGGAGCCCCGTTGTGTAAGTTTAGTGCAAGAAAAACCTATAAGGCAGTCCTTCCTTGGGCTGCGTTGGCCACCAGAAGCCTTCAACTTTTAGATGTTGTCCAATACATTATGAGAATGATGACAGCCTTGATATAGGGTAATTTTAAGTAACTATCAACAGACAGATCAGATTATATCCCTTACAAACAAGTACTACTATAACATCAGTTTATTCTTGACACAAAACTTGGCAACTGAATAGATAACCACCATTTTTTTAGTTCTGTTTCTTTAGTTTATTTTAAAAACTGTATTAACAGTTGAATCTTGGACCTTGAGCACAACCGAAAGCACTTTAAATTTCAAAAGAAGGCATCTACTTGAATATTTTTCAGAATTACGGCAAGTAATCTGTACAGAGACACAACATAACTTGGGACTGTGAGGCATTTTGATTTGATGATTATTTAATTTAATTTTCTAAACTAATTCCCAAGTATTTATATTTCTGGCCTCAGTAATGATTCGGCATTGAAAATATAAACTGCTTACACTTAAAAATGCACACTTTCTAAATGTGACTGAACTTGCCAACTACTTGTTGTAACTTTCAAAGCGTGATTATTAACTTGGCTAAAGTTGAGTTTGAAAGTCTGAAGAACATCCCTTTCTTTTCAATGCAGCAGACACAGTTTTGTAAGATTGTTTCAAATTTGATATTTGCAAAATTGAATGAGGCTGTAAAGAGTAGGCGCCATAATTATCCACCTGTTCCACACTTCTCAAGAGGACAGGATGGTTTTCTGAGATGCCATTAAAAGAAGATCAACACCATCAGAGAAAAGATGGCGCCACTGAAGAGACAAGGAACTGCTAATGACAAAGGCTAACAGCCAAGTCTGAAAGACCGAAGGTCACATCAGCTGGTTAGACTGCAGATACCTTATGATGACCCGCCCCTATCGGTCCCAGATGACTGCGACCCTTTCTGCTTTGAATTATTGCTATAGACTTACACAATAGGGGCAGGACAAGGTGAAATCAATGCCAAATGGAAGACTAAGGCACTTTGTTACCCTTCCTGATATCTGCAATGGAAAATCCATAGATACTGGCTTGCTTCTAATACACTGTTTTAAAGTCTATGCTATATGGTGGACTACAAAGGCAGTTATCTCTAGACTCTAATGTCATCATTGTCAACTTGACAAATATAAATAACTGTTTGTCTTGTTACTAATATAAAAACAAAAATATTTTGTTTCATTTTCACTTGGAAAATAACTTTGAGAAAAGATCTCTATTAGATGGAATGAGAATAAAAATAGAAAATGCAGCAAAAGATGCGAAAAAAAAAAAATTAAAGTTGTCTCCCATAATAACACTAATTATGTTTTTGTCTGTAGAACAATATCCCCATCCCCTAGCCCACACATGAAAGCAAGCATTGCAAACTTAAATAAAAAAAGATGATTTCCTGGTTAAATATGGTGCAATGTTGCATTCCTACATTTCCCTCCGTTGAAAGTTGCCGTGCTTTCTGAGTGCAATTATTTTAAAATCAGCCTGTATCACTGACCTCAAGGAATTGTTGCATAAACAAACCAATGTTCAAGATCAAGTTAACAATATAATATGCTACTGGTACCGAATAATGATTTATGATCCATTATAATGCTATGACAGCACGTTTTCAAAACAATTTTTATAATATTTTAGCGATATACATTTTTAAGGTAAACTAAAAGATTTGTGGGTGGTTCTACATGTGTACTACTGTAAAGACTTTTATAGGCCCTCTACATCTTTGACCTGCAATATATGAATTGATCATGGCGTCCTTTATAGAGAAAAATGTCCAGACCACTATGACAATTTGAACCTCAGGTCAGTGATCTTGTACGGGTCAAATGTTGTGAATATTGCATTGATCCAAAAGTCACCATTCCTATTCATAAGATAATGATGAAAAGCAAATCAAAAGGATGACTAGAATAACTGATTCACTCTTGTTCATATACACTGCTCACACTAAAAAACACACACTGTTTAAAACAGCTCAAGAACTAATATGTAGTTGAGATATGGCCATGAAATTTGGCACCTATCTGGATGAATATCCCATTCTAGGGTCTAGAAAATTTCATTGAAAAACATTGAGAATCGGCTGCATCAGGCCACATTTAGTGAGACTTCTTCAAAAACCAAAATCACAACCAATGCAAATCGAGGCAGAAAACATTTTTGCATTAAGTCCATTAGTGTCCCATTTTCGGAGTTATTGATAAGGAAATTGTTTCATTGACTCCTTTAAACATTTTTACTGCATTTTGTTGGACTTGGGTTGAATTTTAGCCCAAGTTGGCGTTTTTCACATTTAGTTACATCCTTTGAAAAAAGTTGCGTCGTAAGCTTGGACAATTACCCAAATATGACAGTTTTTTTGCAATGCACTCTTGCTGGATTTCTTTGTTGTCAATTTGAAATCATTATCATGTGGATGTCGTGCATATTTTTCACATTATAGCCTCATTCAATTTTGTGAATCCCAATTTTGAAATAATCTTACAAATTGTGTCTGGCTCTTTGAAAAATGAATGGATTTTCTTCAAACTTTCAAAATCTTTGACCAAGTAGTTAATAAGCAGCCTTGGAAGATTACAAAGAATTATCTTGAGTAATTACAAGTTCTGCCTCTTTTAAGAGGTGTGTGTTTTTAAGTGTGAGCAGTTTATTTGGAACTCATCAACATTTTTGTGATGAAAAAATGTTCAGATAAAAGGCATTTTTTTTTTTCTGAGTATATTCATCCCTCCCTTAAAAACTCAACTGATCAGTTGCATTTTCATGCTCTTTAAAATCAATCTGATAGATTAGCACACTAGGGGCTTTCCACTTAGAAATCAATGACAAATGGATGTCCAATACACTTCCTGATGTCATCAATTGGTGCTCTTAGTTATTGACTCATCTATCATTGTAGTCTGGCTTATTTAGATAAGCAACAACAGAACTCTTACTTCATATTGTCTATTTTCACATTTTGGGCGATTAGCCTTATAATAGATACAGTATGTGCCAGAGCCAAAAATTCTAGAATCGTCATGGATTTGTTGTGAGTTGCTGACTGATGATTCATAATTCAACCAGCAGTTTACAGGAGTGTCAATTTCGTTTGTCGAAAAATAAACCTATCATTATCATAGACTTGTATTTGATATAGTATAGTCCTATAAAAATGAGTTTGTTCCAAAAGCTTCAATGTTGTTGAATGTGGGAGTCATGCCGGCATTTTTTAATCTTAAATAATTTCGTGGCTGCCAGACCAATTACTGAGCAGCTCAGTGGGTTCTTGGCATTGTGATATTCTGCTGCCATGTCAATTGATTACGAAGATTCATGAAGATTATGATTTAAAGGTCATCAGAAATGTGATCTTGAGAGCTGAAAGATTGCTCACAATGACTTTTGATAAGGAAGGGAAAAGGGCATGTTTTTTATTTAAGAATCACAATATTGTATTTAAAACATGCCAGTGCCCTGTACAATGAAGCAACAAAATAATCAACAACCTCAATGCGTAAATTTCTGAAACATTGAGAAAACTTGGCAATCAGAAGGGGTGTACAAGGGTAAAAATCGACACAATCGACATGGGGACACTGCCCTTCTTAAAAAGTGACACAGGGACACTGGCCCTCTTAAAAAACGAGAGACACTGACAGAATCACTGATAGTGATCACTGAAAGTGACAAACCACATTTGGTATATTTCTTCATCATTTATGCTCAGATAAAAAGTGACATGAGACATTCGTTTTCCCTTTAAATTCCGACACTTGACACTCCTTCTTCTTTCCAGACCCATGTATACCCCTATCAGAGCAATCTTAAAAATCACAAAAATGATACACTCCATGGAATTTACCCCAACAAAATAACGTCCTTCCCTATACCTCCCTTTTCTCTCTTCACTGTAAAATCGGAGGAACTGATTCAGCTCAATTGATAGAGTGAGATGGTTGCACAAGTTGATTGAGCTAACATAGATTAATGTTTTAAGCTGAGATAACTCCAAGTACCGAACTGAGATAGCTCAAAATACTAAGCTATGTTGACTAAGGTATCCAAGCTGAGAAAACTCAAAACAGTGAGCTGTGTTGACTTACAGCTCAAAATATTGAGTTTTGTTGACTTATTGATCCAAGCTGACACAACTCAAAATGTTGAGCTGTGTTGACTTTTTAGTTGTTTTTCATTTATATTTGTGTGATCTGTCTTATAAAGTTATTTATGAGTATGGGCTGTAATCCCAAAATATTGTTTGATCTCTCATGGGGATCCGCCTGATCCAGTATGCTTCATTTCAGCACATCATGGACAGGCCCAAGATGCATTCAACAAAGACCATTGCATCACAAGGAGATTTAAAAATTAATTTCTTGTGAATAAATCCCAATGGCCTGTGGCTCATCTCAGTTGGTATACAGTGCTAGAAGCCTATATTTGGACACACTCTGACTTGGAAATGTTGGTTGACGTGTGAAAGCATGCATCTAATTACTCCCACAAATAAATTAAAGAGAGATAAAAATAAAAAAGTAACCAGCTAAAGTGTTGTGCTACTCATTTTTTCTCTGGGATAGTGTAATATAAATGTTATTTTTTCTTGTAAGTAAATAATTATTTAAAACTAAATGCAGTCTTATGAGAAGTGCTTGTTATAGATGGCACTATATGTGGCATGACTGAGATGTCAAGCTATCTGCAACAACTGAAGCTTTCGTGTTTTCACAGCTTAATGTTATGATTCGTTTGGACAACTAACAGCATTGAGCTATCATACCTTGACAACTTATAGGATTGAGCTATCATAGCTTGAAAATTATTAACATTCTCAGACAGCTCAAATTATTGCATCAACTCAGTTTTCAAATTTTACAGTGTTCCTCCAAACTGACTCAGTGCAAATATCTTTAAATTTTGTCTTTTAGGTGCACTGAAAAAAAGGTTTGTGTGAAACAGACAAAATGAACGTTAGCTGGTGACCGTCCAAAATTTTGTGTAAATTCAGACAAAAGGTACGTGTATTTTTGACATTTCATTGTCAATCTTAATTGATCAATTTTTTGTGTGATTTGTTCAATGAAATGTCAAAAATACACATACATATAGGGCCTGGTATATTGTGATGTCATCGATGTCCACACACAGCATACCAAAAAACAAGTACTCATACCGGGTACTAATTCAATTGTAAGTCTAACTTACTTATTGACTTCCTGCTGAAGAGAATGTGTAATTCATAAGACATTTTCTTTTCCCGTATTTCTGAATAAGTATTCCTTGAATCAATGAAGAAGTATAAAAGGTATTTATAAACCCAAGACAAAATGTATCAGGTAAATATATTCACAGGAAGAGGCAGACACGGGCCATTACATGTAAAACCATCTGTCTTTCTTATGGACAGATGCCAATTTGAAGTAGGTGTCAGTTTTCATGTCCAATATTTGACATGGACAATGCCTTCGCAGTATGTTCAAAGCTACCATGTAGTGGCCATAAATATCACATTCTATAGGAAATAAATTCTGGCATGATCCTGCACAAACCGTCTGTCTCCATAACCATTATGCACTGATAGTATTCAATTTTGTTCTTTCAAATGAGACAGAATTGAATAGAAATATTATGTTATGAATTCTTAATTAGGTTTGAAGGAATTGTCTTTGAGCCACTTTCTAAGACCTGCACATTGCTGCATGAGATATCTAGAAATACTGGCGAGATATAAAAAATTATGCCAATCCAAAAATTGTGATAGTTAGAGGGTATCGGCGACGTCACATACAATTTTGAGAGTGACTCTCATAAAATAATCTGCATTATCCTCCCCTTTTTTAGGACAAATATCAAAAAATTCTAGCCTTTCTTCACAACACACTATCTGCTATAATTAGAAACATGATGCTATACATGTACTTGTGCAAAACTATGACTATTTCTGCAGCCACAATTTCACTACGTTTCCTGGAGCCAGTGTCTCTGACCTTAGCAACCTAACAAGAAGCCTACCAAGCATGGCAACATAATAGATTACCACAAATTGTGGCTCTGTAAGGGGTGATACAGACATGTTTGTTAATCTAACATTAGTGCACAACCTTTCTCCATTGAACTTTGGCATTACCTTCACCTTGTGCTTTACTTGCTGTAGACAACACAAGCATTGTTAAGTAAATCCAAAGTTGCTCCCGTTTTGTATTGTATTCATTCACTCAAATTTAGAAAAGCAAAAATTAAAGACATTTGCCCATGGAATATACCCTGCATTAAAGTTTCCAAAATTTCCTGCGTGCGAGAATGTAACCCCCTTCCTATCAAAGACCGCTTCCCACCTGGGCTCCCACCTGGGCTCTCCTTTGGAGAAAATGGATGAATGATGTGGAGTCACTTTCCTTCATTTTATGAATTCTAACTGACCTTGTGGTTTTATTAATGGCACTGTTATCAGTCATTGCCAAAATATCAATCTAATCTCAGTCTTCTTGCAGATTTAATGTTTGTCAAATGACTAATTACTTGTCAAAGATTAGGACGCTGACAGATTTATCAGTAATACAGAGGTTGACTTGTGTATTATCAAGAGCAACACTTCACGGTGTTGACTGTGCAGCTGGCTCAATGTGCGCTATCACAAAGTATTGGTCTTCACTTTCAGGTTTGTTCTTGTACTTTTGGAAATTGCTAGATTATTGTTTTGATTGAATGTTTTATATTTTGCTGTCTGCCATACAGTACAACCAAATACTTTGTCTGAGCAGACACTTGCTATATACTACCAGAAATTAACCTTCCTTTCGGTTCTGTTTCCTTAATATGTTCCAAAAAAAAGTATTGCAGTCTTTATCCAATTATTTATGCACATTTTATCCAATACTTTATTACCCTGGACTTTAATCTTGGACTTGAGTACAAAAGGACAGAAATCGTGCCATGCAACAAATAGTTGGTATTACCAAAAGCATACAGAAAACTCTTAGAAAATTTTACAGCATTTGACCTTGTAATCTATACAGAGACAAAACTATAACTTTGGACGGATAGTCATTGGATGGTTTTTGATTTACTTTCCGAAACAAATTCACGAGTCTTGATATTTCTGGCATCAATTTCAATTTGACATTGAAAATGAAAACTTCTCACATTTAAAAATGCACACTTTCTAAATGTGACAGAACTTACCGACTACTCAAGAGAACTTGTCGAAACCTACCTAGTCTGCTTATTAAAACTGCTAGGCTAAATATGATTTTGAAAGTCTGAATTTTCAAAGAACCAGATACAGTTTTGTAAGATTATTTAGAACTACTTTGAGATTTGTAAAGTTGAATGAGGCTGCAAGAAGATAATCACCATCAGAGAAACGAATAAACATGCAAGAAACTGCTAATGACAAAGAATAACAACAAATTTTAGAGGTCAAAGGTCACATTAACTGGTTTGGCAGCGGATACCTTATGATGACCTGCCCCTATCGGCCCCAGAAGACCTCAACTCTTGCTGCTTTTAATCATGGTTATAGACCAACACAATCGGGGCAGACCAAAGTGAAATCAATGCCGAATGGAAGACTAAGACACTCCGTTACATGTGCACTTCCTGATTTCCAACATGGAAAATCCACAGATACTGTCTTTCTTCTGATACACTGCAGTGATAAGTCTATGCTATATATGGTTGACTACAAGGCACTTTAATATCTCCCATGTCGTCATTGTCAAATTATGTCAACCTGACAAAGTAACAGTTTGTTTTGTCACTGATGTGCAAACAAAAATATTCTGTTGCATTTTCACCTGGAAAATAATTTTGAGAAAAGATCTCTATTAGATGGAATGAGAAAGAAAATAGAAAGTGCAACAAAGGATGCGAAAAGATCAAAGTTGTCAGCCCTAATCACACTAATTATGTTTCTGTCTGCAGAACAATATCCCCCTCCCTTAGCCCACACATAAAAGCAAGCAATTGCAAACTTAAATAAAAAAATAATTTTCCCTCCGTTGAAAGTTGCTGCGCTTTCAGAGTACAATTATTAAGCAGTGTGAATCATTGACCTCAAGGGATTGTTGCATAAACAACCAGTGTTCAAGAACAAGTAATATAATGTCCTTCTGCTACCGAATAATGATTTATGAAATAACATAGTTTCCATTATGATGCTATATCAGAACGTTTTCATAAGAACAAGTAATATAATGTCCTTCTGCTACCGAATAATGATTTATGAAATAACATAGTTTCCATTATGATGCTATATCAGAACGTTTTCATAAGAACTTTTATAATCTTTTAGATATGTACATTTTTAAGGCAAACTAAAAGATTTGTGGGTAGTTCTACTTGTAGACTTGTGTAGGCCCTTTACATCTTTGACTTGCAATATATATATGAATTGATTATGGATTCTTTATACAGAAAGATGTCCAGACCACTATGACAGTTTGAACTTCAGGCCAGTGTCCTTGACAAAGACTCCTTGTACAGGTCAAATGTGGTGAATATTGCATTGATCTCAAAGTCTCCATTCCTATTCATACAATAATGATGAAAAGCAAATAAAAAGGATGAGTAAAATAACTGACACACTATTGTTCATATTCACTGCTCACACTTAGAAACCTTCACTTTTTAAAACAGCTCAAAAACTGATTTTTGTTTAAGGTATGATAATGAAATTTTGCATTTATCTGGATGAATATCCCTTCCTAGCGTCCGGAAAGTTTCACCGAAAAACAATGAGAATCGACTGCATCAGGCCACATCTAGTGAGACTTCTTCAGAAACCAAAATCACAACCAATGCAAATCGAGGAAGAAACCATTTTTGCATTAAGTCCATTAGTGTCCCATTTTCGCAGTTCATGGATAATAAAAGTTGTTTTCTTGACTCCTTTAAATATTTTTGCTGCACTTCGTTGCACTTGGGTTGAATTTTATCCCAAGTTGGTGTTTTTCACATTTCGTTTGTCACATCCTTTTCAAAAAAGTTATGTCATAAGCTTGGACAATTACCCCCAATGTGACAATTTTTGGCAGTGCTCTCTTGCTGGATTTTTGTTGTTGACAATTTGAAATCATTAACATGTGGATGTGGTGCAAATTCTTCACATCACAGCCTCATTCAATTTTTGTGAATCTCAAATTTGAAACAATCTTACAAATTGTGTCTGGCTCTTTCAAAAACGAATGGATTTTCTTCAAACTTTCAAAATCCTTGACCAAGCAGTTAATAAGCAGCCTTGGAAGGTTACAAAGAATTATCTTCAGTAGCTTACAAGTACGGTCTCTTTTAAGAAGTGTGCATTTTTAAGTGTGAGCAGTTTACTTGGAAATCATCAGCATTTTTGTGATGAATTTTTTTTTCGAAGAAATGGCTTGATTTTTTTTTTTAAGTATGAGTATGATCGTCACTTCCTCTTTAACTCTACTGAAGTTTCATGTTCTTTGAAATCATTCTGATAGATTAGCACACTAGGGGCTTTCCACTTAGAAATCAATGACAAATGGATGTCCAATACACTTCCTGTTGTCATCAATTGGTGCTCTTATAGTTATTGACTCATCTATCATTATAGTCTGGCTTATTTAGATAAGCAACAACAGAACTCTTAGTTTATATTGTCTATTTTCAAATTTTGCATGATAAGCCTTATAATAGATACAGTATAATTTATGCCAGAGCCAAAAATTCAAGAATCCTCATGAATTTGTTGTGAGTTGCTGATTGATGATTCATAATTCAACCAACAGTTTACAGGAGTGTCAATTGTGTTGGTCGAAAATTAAACCTATCATTATCATAGACTTGATAAACTGTATTTGATACAATATATTTGATACAATGTAACTACATATTTCTAACTGTCTATTAAAAATGAATTTGTTCCAAAAGCTTCAATGTTATTGAATGTGGGAGTCATGCAGGCATTTTTGAATCTTTAATAATTTCATGGCTGCCAGACCAATTACTGAGCTGCTCGTTGGTTCTTGGCATTGTAATCTTCTGCTGCCATGCCAATTGATTGCGAAGATTCATGAAGATTATGATTTAAAGGTCATCAGAAATGTGATCTCATAGCTGAAAGATTGCTCACAATGACATTTGAATAGTAAGGGAAAAGAGCATGGTTTCCTTGAGAATCACAATATTGTGTTTAAAAATATTCCAGTGCTCTGTACAACCAACTAAATAATCAACAACCTTAATGAGTACATTTTTGAAACATTGAGAAAATTTGGCAATCAGAGCATTCTTAAAAATCACTGAAATTATACATTTTTCATGGAATTGACCTCGAGTAAATAACGCCCTTCCCTTTACCTTCCTTTTTCTCTCTTCCTCCAAACTGACCCAGTGCAAATATCTTTTAATTTTGTCTGTCAGGTGCACTGAAAAAAAGGTTTATGAGAAACAGACAAAATGAACGTTAGCTGGTGTCCGTCCAAAATTTTGTGTAAATTCAGACCAAAGGTACGTGTATTTTTGACATTTCATTGTCAATCTTGATCAAATTTTTGTGTGATTTGATCAATGAAATGTCAAAAATACACATACATATTGTCTGAATTTACACAAAATTTTGGACGGACAACAGCTAACGTTTGTTCTGTCTGTTTTACACATGCCATTTTTTTCAGTGTGAAAGTGACAGATGAGCTAGAATACTTACTACATGTAGATGGCAATGAATCAGAACACATCTGTCTGCCAATATTCTACATTGGTACTTTACAACCACCGAGAGAATTTGCTCCAGACAGTTCATTCAAAATTGTAGATTTTCAGAGAGATGAGTAAGAAGTGTCTCATCAAATCAGCAGGCAGTACGCCTTTCGGTTTTAAAGTTTGACAGTTTTTTGTGTGAAAATACTTTTTGTATCGCTGGAGCTGCCAAGTATGATAGGATATTCAAAATGAATGAATTGGAGGAATTTGTTTGAAAAATTAAAATTGTCTGAAAATGACTGTTGCGGTAGAAGAATTACAAGTGCTACAGAAATGCATTGGAATATTCCTTTGAGGTCACATCCCTATTCTTGCTATATTATTCTATATGACTCATAATTATGTAGTTAGTATGGTCATGTCCACTACTTGCAATACTATCAGGTCAAGTAACTGAATAAGTGATCGAGATAAATTATATTATACTGTAATTTCACGTAATAATTCAATAATTAGAAAACTTACTTTTTGACTTCCAACTAAAGAGCATAACTTAAAAAACATTTCCTGTACTTGTCAAGTAGACTATTATTTGAATCAATGACAAAGTTTTAAAAAAACTATTGACACAAGGCAAAAAATATCAGGCAAATGAATTCACAGGAAGAGGCAGACAGGGACCAGCACCTGTAAAGCCATTTGCCTTTCTTGTGGACAGATGCCACTTTGAAGTATACGTGTCAGGTTTCATAGGCAATATTTGACTTGTACAATGCCTTCGCAGTTGGTTCAAAGCTACCACGTAGTGGCCATGAATATCACATCCTATAGCAAATACATTCTAGCATGACCCTCCACAAACGGTCTGTCTCCATAACCATTATGAACTAATAGTATTCTGTTTTGTCCTTTCAAATAAGACAGCATTGAATAGAAATATTATGTTATGAATTTTTACCAATTTTTTCAAAGTTTGAAAGAATCGTCTTTAAGACACTTTTATAAGACCTATGTACGGCTGTATAAGATAATTAAAGGCACTTGTCAGATGTAAAAAAATCATACCAATCCAAAAATGTGTCATAAAAAGAAAAAGGATATAAAAAAATATTTTGACACATAGCCATTAACTTTACATAATGAGGCTGAGTTTTTTCGATTATTTTAGCTGATTAAAAGTGATTTACTATTAAGATTAAGCTGCAAGGCAAGGGCATAGAGGTGTGTCTGTAAGAAATGAAGGGTGTGAAAAGGCAGGTAATGCCACAGGCATCTTTAAGAGGGCAAGGGATTTTGGAAATATTTTTCGGCTGTGCTATATACTCCATAACTCTGAGAAGACTGTGGAAGGTTATATTCACCCTATGCTGATTAGTGTTACACTGTATGTGACATATTAGCATTTTTGGCCAATGAAGGAAGTGCAAATATAAGGAAACTACACCTACGAGGTGACATTTGACCTGGCCATTTGAAGTTTCCACTTTCCAATTATTGGAAGTTATTACCAGTCTGCTAAGAATATGCAGTCAACATAGTCCTGACAGAGAGACATGCTAATGACAAAAAAAGAAATATATTGGACTTTAGAAAATAGTGCAATGCAGTGTTGCCAGTAATGTATCAACCAACTAAGTTTGAAAGTATTAGTGATAATTTTTACTTTATGTGGAAAGCCGTAAGATGTCGAAAACATTACATTTTTACGATTGTTCAATTGATATTTTTCTTAGGAGTCCGTAAAGCAGTATTTGCCAGATAAAGCAACCTTTTGTGTTAACTCCAATACATGTAGCATAATCCAACCATAATACATGTGGGATGTCATCGTTTACAGAGAAGGTAATACATTTCCAAGGCAAACTTTTTGATTTTCTGAGTACGTTGAGTTTCCAAACTCATCAATTATTTAAAGAAGGCTTGACCTGTCTTACTCAATGTTTTCTCCACCGCAATGTGAATTTGAAATTTTGAGTTAGCTGAAACGATTGAGTGAGATGGTTGCACAATTTGTTTGAGCCATGATAGCTTGTTGTTTTGAGTTATGATAATCTTTATGCTGTTATAACTTACAAACAACAAGCTATCTTGGCTCAAAGGAATTGTGCAACCATCTCACTCAATCAATTAAGCTAACTCAAAATTCAAATTTTACATTGTGATGAAGCTTAAATCTCAGATATTTCATTGAAAACATCATTTCAACATTTACTGCTCCAGTCTAATTTCAATTAGGAAATCTGATTTTGTGTGATTTTCAAAGCAACAATTTAAACAATGGTCACACTCTAAAGACAGGCTGGTCAAAATGACAACTCCAGAGTAGTGGTTCCAGGTGCCTAAATTGTATAAACTGACTTGTAATTCCTTGAGTCAAAGTTGCGAAAGTGTTGTCAATGTTACAAATATTGGTGATCCAGCTTTTCTGCATCACTCATCTCAGAAAAAAAGTCTAGGAAGAAATTTTTTTTTTGGGGAGGAGGTCACAATATTTTTGATAATAAAAAAAAATGCTATTTTCAGCTTAAAATCCTATTATTAATTAATGGGCCCCTCCATTTTTCCAAGCCAAAGTATAAGTTGCCCCAGAGGCGTATCGGAGGGGGGGGGGAGGGGGGGCGATCGCCCCCCAAAAGTTTGGGAAACAGTAAGATCCGGGCAAAAAGGTTAAAAATGCGGCCAAATGATAAATAATCACTATTGAAAATCAACGATTTCCAGGCAATTTCATTTGAAATGGTATTAAATCTAAATCTTCAAATTCGGGCAAAAGTCGCTCGCCCCCCCCCCAAAATTGCGCGCACCGTACGCCTATGAGTTACCCATCCACAAAAACTTGCTAGAACCTTTTCTCAACCACTTGAAGGTTTTAGGCCAGGGTTTATGTTCAAACATTTTATTTCATATTTTACCTTCCGCCACCGCCACCCACATTTAACGGGTATCATGCGAGGGATGACTTTTAACAGTAGAAATATGAAGCAGATAACTACCACTTTGCGATGCTTATTGAAGATGCCAAAAATGGCAAGGTTTCCACTAAAACCCCATAACACAGGGATTACAATAAAAAAATTCTGTAAGATGCATCCAGAATGATGTAGTGCTACTTCTCTAATATTATTACGTACCTTATTCATTATACATCACTAGAATGTTTGATACACTGAGGTTTTTCTGATGCAGTACTCAAGATTATCGACCATTGCCATTTGCCAATATCACACATCAGCTTATTGTGAATTTCTATAAAAATGTAGAGACCTTAGCTGTGAATGTAGGACATAATTTCAAGTACAGTGGTCATAGGTGTAGGATTAGATAAAAGCAACCTAAATGGTTTGTCCAAATACTGTTCTTGAAGTTAATCTTACCCTTTACTGTAAGGCGGAACGATGTACAAGGAGGTCTCATTTAGACACAATCCCATCAAACAGTCGATAATTGCTTGTTCTCCACTCCTCCCAAATGGACAGGATGGTTTTCATACATGCATTAAAAGAAGATGGCCACCACACTGGCCACTGAAGAGACAAGAAACTACTAATGACAAAGGCTAACAACCAAGTCTCAAAGGTCTAAGGTCACATTAGCTGGTTAGAATGCGGAGACCTCGAGATGACCTGCCTCTATTGGCCCTAGGGGACCTCAACTTTTGCTGCTTGGGACAATATTAAAACGCTATAGCTTTTCTTTACACTTTCTGTAAGATGTTGTATTGCATATGTTTTTGCTGACATACCTACTCTAGGGTACAGAGGACTCAGAATCTCTCCAGCGTGTGGTGGTTCATCTAAAAATACCACCATACCTATTTGGTCTTATTATAAAACATCACTATATCATAGGGATCATTGTGTGTGCTCTCCTTTTTGCTCCAAGGAGCATATAGTAACTTGTGTTTTATGCCTCTGCAGCACCTTAGTGGGCTATATCAAGAGCATATTGTAACTATTGTCTTGCTGTATGTAATGTGATAAATCATATAGCTTAGCCCTTTCACATCAATTGAATCCTGGACTTGCATTACATTTTGAATTTGATTTGATTGACTTTTGACCTGCATAAGATAAAATAATTGGAAGATAGTAACATTAGAAACATGATGCTATACTTGTGAATAATTATGACTATTCTTATAGCTGCAATTTCATCACATTTCCTGGAGCCAGTGTCTCTGACCTTTACAACCTAAAAAGAAGCCAACCAAACATGGCAACTGAATAGATTACCACAAATTGTAGTTCCCTAAGGGGTGATACCGACATGTTTGTTAATCTTACATTAGTGCACAACCTTTCTCTCTTGAACTTTGACATTACCTTCACCTTGTTTTTAATTTAAAGTAGATGACACAAACATTGCTAAACAAATCCAACGTCGCTCCCTTTTTGTATTGTTTTCATTTACCCAAACTTTGGTCAGGTTAATGGCGAAGCCGCGAAAGTTATAGAAATTGCCCATGGAATACCCCCTTGAACTTTGACTATAAATGTACTCAGTCGTCATACTTCCCTCCCCCCTTGACCCCTCCGGAAATCAATGATATATGGCAATTCTTATTTTATATTCCAATATGTATTTGGTGGAATGAGACAGAAAATAGAGTGCTTCTTTCAAAGGATGCACAAAGATCAAAGTTGTCTCTCCTAATCAAATTAATAATGTCTCTGTCTGTAGAACAATACCCACCACGGTTAGCCCAAACATGAAAGAAAGCAATGCAAATTAGAAAAAAGGAAGAAAGAAGATATCCTTATTAAAGATGGTTTGCTCCATTTCCTTCTGTTGAAAGTTGCTACGCTTTTAAAGTACAATCATTAAGCAGCCCGTGTCATTGACCTCTAGGAATTGCTGCACAAACAACCAATATTCAAGAACAAACAAGATTGTTATGTGCAGAATAATTATTCTATGAAATAACACAATTTCCATTCTGATGTTGTCTCAGCACATCTTCACAAGAATTTTTATAATTTCTTAGCCTTATACATTTTTGAGGCAAGCCAACACTCTTTCGATCTCTGGTTCTACATGTATAATATTGTGCAGACCTGTATAGGGCTTTTACATCTTTGACGTGCAATACATTAATTGATTATGGCTTCTTTATTCAGAAAGATGTCCAGACCACTATGACAATTTGAACCTCAGGTCAGTGATCTTGCAGGGGTCAAATGTGGTGAATACTCCATTGATGCCAAAGCCACCATTCCTATTCATATGATAATGATGAAAAACAAATAAAAACCATGACTAAAATAATTGATACACTCTTCTTCATATATATGGAATACATCAGCATTTCTGTCAGAGTGAAAATGACTATTGTAACAAGTGTCTGCCTTGGCTTGAGATGAGGTGTAGGAATGAAGTAAATCCTTTTGAGAAACCATGACTTTGTTACAACCAAATAATACATTTAAATGGTTCACATTTTACTGATCTATTTTTTTTAAATGAAAAGGCTTTGATGACACCTTTTTCAACCATCTTCATCCCTTCCTGTATTAGTCAATTTACTAGTCATCAATTTCATGCTCTTAGAAATCATTCTTGTAGACTTACACACAAGGAGAATTCCATTTCGAAATCAATGACAAATGGATGTCTGATGCACTTCCTGATATCCTCAATGGGTACTCCTAGTTACTAACTCATCTATTGTTATAGTCTGGCTTATTTAGATAAGCAACAGAACTCGAAGTCTATATTGTCATTTTTTTAATTCAGGCCACATTTTGTGACATTAGCCACAGATATATCAGATCAAAAATTCTGGAATCTTTCTGATTTGCTGAATGGTAATTCGTAACTTAACCAACATATATAAGAGTGTCCACTCTGTTTGCTTAAAGCGAAATATTCTAAACTGTCCTACAAAAACTAGTTTTTCCTGAAAGGTTCAATGATCTTGAATGTGGAAGTGACGCCGTCATTTTTGAAAATTTAACAATTTCATGGCTGCCTGACCAATTACTGAGCTGCTCAGTTGGTTATTTAGTCTTCTGCTGCCTTGCCAATTTAATACAAAGATTTGTGAAGATTATGATTTAAAGGTCATCTGAAAAGTGGTCTTAAGACCTGACAGATTATTCACAATGACATTTAATAAATAATTAAAGGGAAAATAGCATGATTTTTCTTCTGCTTACAAATTGCGATATTGTATATAAAAACATCTCAGTTCTCTGTACTGTGAATGGAACAAAAAAATCAACATCATTAATGCAATGCCAGTTTTAATCTTTCATATATTTAGAAAACTTAGCAATTAAAAATCACTGAAATGTTAAACAATGTCCTTCCCTCCCCCTCTATTTCCTCTCTTCCGCCAAACAGACCTCATACAAATATCTTTCAGTTTACGTTTGTCTTTTGACATTGACAGATGAGCTTGATTCGACACCTGACATCTGGCAATGAATCTGAACACATCAGCACAATTCTGTCTATTATAGTTTGATACTTGTTCAACTACCCAGAGAATTTACCTCAGACATTTCATTCCAAGTTTGTAGATTTTCAGAGAGATGAGTAAGAAGTGTCTCATCAAATCAGCAGGCAGTACGCCTCTTTCTTTTAAAGTTTGACAGTAATTTGTGTGAAAATACTTTTTGTGTCACCGGAGCTGCCAAGTATGATAGGAAATTCAAAGTGCAACGGAAATGCACAGGAATGTTCCTTGTGAGGTCACATCCCTATCCTTGCTATATTATTCTGTATGACTCATAATTATGTAGTAAGTAAAGTTATATCCTCTACTTGCAATGCTATTATGTCAAGTCACTGAATGAGTCATACCATTCATCGCTAAGGCAAATTGACAGTTAACTTCAATGCAATGGGATATGGTCTATTGTGATGTCATTGATCTTCAAGAACACTATACTATAAGTAAACATAATAATTTGATAGTCAGATTAACTTTCTTATTGACTTCCCGCTGAAGAGAATTTATATTTCATAAGACATTTTCTTTTCCCGTATTTCTAAACAAGTATTTCTTGAATCAATGAAGAAGAATAAAAGATATTTATTAACTCTAGGTGAAATATATCAGGTAAATATAGTCACAGGAAGAGAAATTTGTAAGAAAAAAACGGTATAATTCAGAAACAGACTGCGACAATAGAATAATTACAAGTGCTACAGTGAGGTCACATGAGTGCTCGTTATAATTCAATTGTAAATCAAACTTACTTATACTTCCTGCTGAAGTGGATGATATAATTGATAAGACATTTCCTTGACCTGTATGTTTTAATAAATATTCTTTGAATCAATGAAGGAGCATAAATAGCATCCATTAACACTAGGCTAAGATAAATCAAGCAAACATTAATTATTTTCGCAAGGAGAGGCAGACGGGGGCCATTACATGTAAAACCATATGCCTTTCTTGTGGACAGATGTCAATTTGAAGTAGGTGTCAGTTTTCATGTCCAATATTTGACATGGACAATGCCTTCGCAGTTGGTTCAAAGCACCTGGTGGCCATGAGAATAACATCCTATGGGATCCTGCACAAACTGTCTGCCTCCATAACCATAATGCACCAATGGCATTCTGTTTTGTCCTTTCAAATAAGACATCATTGAATAGAAATATTATGTTATGAATTTTTACCAATGTATGTTATGAAAGAATCGTCTTTAAGACACTTTTATAAGACCTATGTACGGCTGTATGAGATAATTAAAGGCACTTGTCAGATATAAAAAGAATTATGCCAATCCAAAAACATGACAGTCATTTTCTGTAAATAAAAAGAAAAATTATATTTAAAAAAAAAAAATTATTTTGTGAGATGGCCAGTAGCCTTAAATAATAAGGTGAAAATTATTTAAGCTAATTCAAAGTGATTTACTTTCAGATTAAGCTGCAACGCAAGGGCATCCATGAAGGTGTGTCTGTAAGAAATGAAGGGTGAAAAAAGGCAGGCAATGAGGGCAAGAAATTTTGGAAATATTTTTCGGATGAACTATATTATTCCATTACTCTGAGAAGACTGTGGAAGGTTACATTCATCCTATGAATTCATAGTACTGTGTTACACTGCATGTGACATATTAGCAGTTTTGGCCAATGAAGGAAGTGAAAATAGGAAGCTGCACCTTCGAGATGACACCTCACCTGACCATTTGACTGTTGCAATTATGTGAAGTTATTACCAGTCTGTCAGGAATATGCAGTTAACATAGTCCAGACAGTCAGATGAATTGGATATTTGAAAATAGTTCAATGCAGTGATGATAGTTATATATCAACCAACTAATTCGTGCAGCATTTAATGCAAACTTTTCGATATCTTGAAAGCTGTAAGATTTCGAAAAACATTACCTTTTTACTACATTTCAAATTGCATTCTCCTTGAGAGGCTATAAAGCAGTCTTTACCAGATAACGTTACCTAATTTGTTAACCCTAATAGTATAACCCACCCATAATACATGTAAGATGCCATTGTTATAAAAGGTAATAACTTCCAAGGCAAACCTTTTGTTTTTCTGACTATGTTAGGTTTCTGAACTCATCAATTATTAAAAGAAGGCTTGACCTGTCTCACTCAATATTTTCCCCACTGAGGAAGCTTGAATATCTGGAACAATGCTCTAATCCCAGGGTTTGATTGTGTGCAACAGTGCTCCATCATGATTGATCAACACATTTTCTATATTGAAAGTACACACACTGGTCAACTGGTTGAAAAGTTGAATAACCCTACTAACAGCATTGCCCAGTAGCACAGTTGTTGTCAGATCTGTCATGTGCGCAGTGGATGCGGGTTCAAACTACACTCCACACATGACCAGAGTGTCAAAATTGTTAAGGTAAGTATGGTGAGTGCCACATTGGTTTAAGCTACACAAATCAAATATAAATCTATGTACAAAATATAATTACCTTTATCTAACTTTATTAATTCTAGCTTGCCTAATAGTTTTCAGGAAGGAAAATAATGACACCATAACCAGACATAGCCAAAAATTCAGTATCAATGTATTCTAATCACAATTTTATTTCCGTCAATCTACAGGTTTACTGAGTTATCTGTAATAGAAAGTGTTATCAAGAGTGACACTTTCTGTGTCTATGTAACTTAGTCAAGGTGGCTCAATTGGTGCTGCAATGAAGATTTTCCAGCTTGAGGTTTGTTTTGGTACTCCTGGAGGTTAATGTTTTTTATTGAATCTTTCAGGCAGAATGTGCCAAAATGACATCTCTTGCCAACATCATATATCGTTTTGGTGGGCCAATCCATCCTCATTACAGCTGAACCATTGTGTAGTGATTTTGAACACCCTACACTTAAATAAGATTAAAATGATCTGTGTTATGTTCTGTTCTTTCTGGTAGGCATTTCAAGAAAATTTCCTGTGGAAAGGGACAGTTGAAAATAGAGTATGAATTCATATCGTAGGTTTATACTTTTAACAAAAACTGTATTTCATTTCTTATCGCAAAGTATTTGACCCAATTTGTCTTAACTGTTGACTTCATCGAATTCATACCAGTTAGGTTACAACACAGAAAATAAAAAAGGAAATCGTGATCAGTTTACCGATAAATGCAAAATGATGAGTATGTCTACAAAGTTAATACGCAACTCATATACTTTTATTTCTGGAAGACATCATCTGATCTCTAGCCTAGAAAACCTGAAAGGAATTCCATCAAACATTGGCAATAGAATATATTATCATATATAGTAGTCCCTTAGGGGTGATGGAGAAATGTTCGTTAATCTAACATCACTGCTCAACCTTTGTAGCTCAACTTTGACATTATCCTTATGTTTCTTCTTACTGGCTGTTTTGTGATGTTACGAAATGAACTATCCGTCATTGTTTTGTAGAAATCGGAAGTCAGGGAGAAGCAAAAATAACTCAACCACTGCATAATGTTTGTGTTGCTTTGCAATAAATATAATATCCCTTGCAATAAATATAATATCCATTGGCAATCAGGTAACCTGCTTACTGACCTTCTGGTTATTGATTAAGAATACAGCACAACCCAAAATAAAGTATGATTACCCCAGCAAGAAGGAGGAATCAGCCGCTACTCCACCCTTTCACGCCTTTGGGCTCCCTCCTAATCACTTCCTACCTTTACCTACTTGAAACTACCTTTTAAAATGACATTAGATTCATATTAATCCAACACAAATTCAAATTCCGTCACCCAAATTGTGTTTTATTTCTTTGATATTGTGCCCCTTTGCTAATTGCAATTACATTGCCAGCTGCCTTAAACGAGTTCTAAATATGTTTTAAGGTGGGGTTGAGGATTGGAAGGTAGTTGTCAGGAGATTTAGGGTAAAGAGGAGAAAGGAGGGGAAATAGGTAAACAGAGGACTTCTGACAGAAAATTTTCTTACTTTATTTCAGGTTGTACTGTAGGTAACATTTTGATTAGTCATGTTCAGTCATCTTATGGCTTCAATGCTCTTGACCTGGAAAATAAAAGAAGATATTTCTGACTGCAATCCAGCAAAAGTGAGACTAGTTTGCAATTCAGCATGGCACGAGTCTGGAGCAATGTTATATATTAAAATTACAGGTGTCCTCTTTGTAATATCAACCTCCACGTCCACCTTTGCCTTGTTCAGGAATTACCAGGCAATACTTGCTGGCTTCGCAGTAAAAAGGAAAATGTGTATGATTAAAGCATACAGGGTGGTAAAAAAAAAACTTTACAGTTGATATTTCATTTTCCAGGCTGCCATGATTGAGTCAGTGCCTGGGTACTTATTGTGTATACAACTATTACAAGCCAAGTATGTTAGATCTTTGGAAAATTGGTTAATAATCAAAATGGTTCATTACTCTTTTGATAGCAGACAAAATGGAAGCCGGGAGTGCTCCTGCATTTTTACAACTAAAGGTTGTTCATGGCCCATCAGCAATTTTGAAGCTACTGAGCTTCACAGGACAAAATAAATACAACATAAAATGAAATTGAGAAGACAGAGGCACAATTCAGCACAAAACAGAAGGTGCTAGAGCAAGTTCAGACTTCACTATGGCCATTATAAGATTTTAAAACAAAGCCGTCTGAAGGTGGATGATCAGGGTGTTGAAATCACATGAAAAGTACATATTAACATCTTGAAAGAGCATCTAGAGCCCCGGATAGATAAGAAATACTGTGCCACAGATAATTTGATCTTCAAACAAGACGGGGCATCAGCCACACTCCCTTGGAAAGCCCAGAACTGGATCAAGGTTCGATCTGTCAAGTTTCTCAGCGGGACAATATGGCCCCTGTTATCACAAGATCTCAATCAATGTGATTATTCTGGACGGGCAAACTTAGAGGCAGATCCCTACAAGACACCACAGACCTTAGTTGCCCAATAAAGGCATCCATTATGTTTGTATGGGAAAAACGGACACAAAGTTAAATTTTTGACACCTCTGCGTCATTTAGGTCCACTGCAGAAAAGTCATCAGTCCAAAAGGACCTCCGAATTAATAAATTGTCTCTAGATAAGTTATTCTTTGCTATACAAGTTGTTTTTGCATTGAAAAATAAGCATTTGTTAAAATGAGAGTCATCCAAAAAATTATTCATAAGTGTAAAGTTTTTTTTTGACCACCCTGTACCTGGCTGCATCTCTTTTTAGATGCAGTAGCGACCTATGTGAACACATGGTTTGTGTTCACTTTGTACTTGATAAAAAAATATATATTTGAAAAAAAGCTTCCAACCAATTGAAACAAACAAAAAACCGTCATCCCGACAAATTGAAACATATCCTTAGTTGCATTCACACATGGAAACCTGTTTAAATAGAATTACCAGCTTAAAACAAATAGACTTAAGATACATATTTTTCAAATGTAGTTCCGAAATAGTCAGTAGGCCTAAATTTATTTTACTAAACAGCACTTGAATGTACAACACACTTGGGTTTCAAAATAGTGACAATACTCTAAATTACCGAACCATTGCAGCGTGCCAATATTAAACATAAAATGGGGTATTACGTTTTAGTATTTAATAGTTATATAATTAAAACTTTGGCATGAAGCTGTGAATGTAGGACTGCATTTCAGATACAAAGATATAGGATAAGATAAAAGCTATCTAAATGTTAGTCGAAATACTGTTCTTTGAGTTATTTTAATCTTTGGTGTGAGTTAGAACAAAGTAAAAGGAGATCTCATTAAGGCCCAATCCCATCAAATAGTCAATGATTGCTTTTACCTGCCCCCCCCCCCCCCCCCATCCCAGGATGGTTCTCAGAGATCCATTAAAAGAAGATGGCCGCCACTGAAGAGAGAAGGAACTACAAGTGACAAAGGCTAACAACAAATTCTAAAAGGTCAAAGGTCACATTAGCTGGTCAGAACGCAGATGCCTCGAGATTACATGCCTCTATTTGCTCAAGGGAATCTCTACTTTTGCTGCTTGGGACAATATCAAAAAGCTATGGCTTTTCTTAACTACACACTATAAGAAATATGTAGTATAGTATTTTTTTATTGACACACCCTTGGATACAGAGGATTCAGGATCTCTCCAACTTTCGGTGGTATGTCTAAAAATACCACCATACCAATTTGATTTTATTGTAAAACATCACTTGTCATCAGCCTCATAATATATGATCTCCTTCTTGCTCCAAGGAGCATTTTGTTACTATTGTTTTGCTATATGTACTGTAATAAATCATATAGCTTAGCTTTTTCACATCAACTGAATCCTGGACTTGCATTACATTTTGAATTTCAGTTGGATCGCACCACTTAGGTTTGAACAACCAAAAAATAAAATAAAGGGAAAATTGCTATAATTAGAAACATGATGCAACAAAAACATTGCCATTTCTTCTGCCTCAATTTCTTTACATTTCCTGGAAGCCAACCAAACTTTGCAACTGAATAGATTACCACACATTGCAGTTCCCTAAGGGGTGATACAGACATGTTTCTTAATCTAACATTAGTGCACAACCCTTTTCTGGTCAACTTTGTCATTACCTTTACCATGTGCTTTACTTGCAGTAGACAACACAAACATTGAAATACCCTGCCCTAGGGAAAAATGTCATCAACAAAAAGCAGGGACCTTGTTTGCTAAGAAAAGCAATGGCATAAACATGCTTGAGGTTCTTATTTGTTGTTCTAGTATAGTATTTTGTTGTTAGTATATATTTTTTTGCATTTTTGAGTTATCTGACGCAGTGGCGTAGCCAGGGGGATGGATTGGGGAGCACCAGCTATAGCTTATCTTTCCTCCCCCCTTTATCTGCCTCAGGAATGAATAATATATGGAAATTCCTAATTGTTTTCCGAACATGATAATCTAATGTCCACGCATTTTTCGGAATGCATTTTTATGTTTTCTGTCTCATTCTGCAGGGAGAATCACATGCACCACTAACTTATTTTGCAGTATTTCATATTGTATCATTTAGCATTAAAGCTTACAAAATTTCCTGATCATGCTGGGTGATGCAACTGCACCCCTCAGCTTTCCGTTGGTCCCCCTTCTGAATAGATGTAAGAATGATGTGGAGATATATTCTCTCATTTTATGAATTCTGACTGTCCTTGTGGTTTTTCAATTAGGAATAAACAACACTGTAATCAGTCATTGCCAAAATATAAATCTTATCTCAAGCAGTTTTCTTGCAGATTTAATGTTTGTACAGTGACAAATTACTTGTAAAAATTAGGAGGCTGACAGGTTTGTCAGTGATACAGACATAAGCGTAAGGCGAGCAGATTTTTTGGGAGGGTGAGCGATATTTGCTTGAATTTCATAATCCAAATTTCATGGCATCTGTAATAAAATTCTTTGGGAACCATTTATTTTCCATAATATTAATTAGATCATATGCACGTAATTTCAGACTGCTTACCCGATTTCCAGTGTTTTCCAAACTTTTGGGGGGTCGATCGCTCACCCTGCCCCCCTGTCCGATACGACTATTAGAGGTTGATTAGTGTATTATCAAGTGTGATACTTCCTGGTGTTGATGATTGTGTAGCTGGCTCTATGACATGTGTACAATCACGAACTATCGATTTTCAGTTTTAGGTTTTTTTAATTTTACTTCAGAATATTGGGGGATAACTGTTTTGATTGAATCTTTTTTGTAATCTTTATACTTACATTCCATGTGAATATCGTGTGTTTTTGTTTATGTTATAATCCATCGCCAGCCTCATTATTGTTGTGCCCCAAAGTAACCGGTGGCGACACTAGATATTGAAGTTTGGAGGATCGGAGCCCCGTTGCTTAAATTTAGTGCAAGAAAAACCGATAAGGCAGGCCTTCCTTGGGCTGCGTTAGGCCACCAGAAGCTTATAATTCTTAGGTGTGAATGAAGATTGAGGAGAGTCATGATACATGTATATGGTAATTCTAAGTAACTATTCATTGACAGATCAGATTTTATCCCTTACAAACAAGTACTACTACAACATCAGTTCTGTTTCCTTAGTTTATTCCAAAAAAAAACTGTATTGATTAAAGATACAGTTGAATCTTCGATCGTGAGTAAAATAGAAAGCACTGTATATTACCAAAGAAGGCACCTATTTGAAATTTTACAGCATTGCGGCATGTAATCTATACAGAGACAAAACATAACTTGGGACAGTGAGTCATTTTGATTTAATGATTATTTAATTTAATTTTCAAAACTAATTCCCAAGTCTTGATATTTCTGGCATTAGTAATGATTCGGCATGCAAATATAAACTGCTCACACTTAAAAATGCACACTTTCTAAATGTGACTGAACTTGCCAACTCCTTGTTGTAACTTTCCAGCCTGCTTATTAACTGATTGGCTAAAGATGAGTTTGAAAGTTTAAAGGTTTTTCAAAGAGCCAGATGAAGTTTTGGGATTTGCAAAGTTGAATGAGGCTGTAATGATAAGAGTAGGCACCATAATTATCCACCTGTCCAGCGTCCACTCTTCCCACGAAGACAGGATGGTTTTCATAGATGCCATTAAACATCAACATCATGGAAGAGATGGTGCAACTAAAGAGACAAGGAACCGCTAATGACAAAGGTTAACAACCAAGTCTGAAAGGTCGAAGTTCACATTGGCTGGTTAGACTGCAGATACCTTATGATGACCTGCCCCTATCAGTTCCAGACAACTTCAACCCTTGCTGCTTCGAATTATTGCTATAGATTTGCACAATAGGGGCAGACCAAAGTGAAATCTATGCCAAATGGAAGTCTAAGGCACCTTGTTACACTTCCTTATATGCATTGGAAAGTCCATAGATACTGGCTTTCTTCTAATACACTGCAGTGTTACTCTTAACTATATAGTTGACTACAAGGCGGTTTAATATCTTCCATGTCAGCATTGTCAAATTATGTCAACCTCACAAAGTAACATTTCGTCTTGTCACTGATGTGAAATCAAAAATATTTTGTCGCATTTTCACATGAAAAATTACTTTTAGAAAATAACTCTATTAGATGGAAAGAGAAAGAAAATAGAAAGTGCAGCAAAGGATGCGAAAAGATCAAAGTTGTCTCCCCTAATCACACTAATTATGTTTCTGTCTGCAGAATAATATCCCCCTCCCCTAGCCCACACATGAAAGGAAGCAATGCTTACTTAAATTTAGAAAAATAAGTTATCCTTATTAAAGATGGTGCATAGCTAACTTTTCTTCCATTGAAAGTTTCCGTACTTTCAAAGTAAATTATTAAGCAGCCAGTATCATTGACCTCAAGGAATTCCTGCACAAACAACCAATGTTCAAGAATAAACAAAATGGTTCTTGTGCAGAACAATTATTCCCTGAAATTACAAAATCTCCGTTCTTATGCTGTGTCAGCACATTTTCATGAGAATTTTTAGAATATTTTAGCCTTATACATTTTTTGGGCAAACTAAAAAAAATTTATGATTGGGTCATCTCTCTCTGGTTCTTCATGAAGGGACTTGTATAGTGCGACCTCATCTTTGACTTGCACTATATGAATTGATTATGGATTCTTTATGCAGAAAGATGTCCAGACCACTATGACAACTTGAACCTCAGGTCAGAGATCTTGCAGGGGTCAAATGTGGTGAATATTGCATTGATCCCAAAGTCACCATTCCTATTCATACGATAATGATGAAAAACCAAAAATTAAGAACCATGACTAAAGTAATTGATACACTCTTCTTCATATATATGGAATACACCAGCATGTCTGTCATAGTGAAAATGAATATTATAAACTGTCTGCTTTTGCTTGAGATGAGTTGTAGGAATGAAGTAAATCCGTTTGATAAACCATGACTTTGTCACTACCAAATAATGATTCACTGCGATTGTATCGGCAGCTAACGTACTTGAGCACATTATATTTTAAATGCTTCTGAATGGACGCATCCATTTTTTTTTTTCAGAGAAAGACTTTAATTTTACCTTTTTCGAACATTTCATCCGTTCTTCTATTAACTTAATTTAATTTTTTTAATATTATGTCAGAACCAAAATTCTAGAATCTTCATAGGTTTGTTATTAGTTGCTGAATTAAGATACATAATTTATGCACCAGTTTACAGGAGTATCAATTTTATTGGTCAAATGTTAAACCTCTCATTATCATAGACTTTAGGAAACTGTATTTGATATGATATAATAATATTTCAGAATGTCCAATAAAAATGAGTTCATTCGAAAGGTTCAATTTCTTGAATTTGGGAGACTAGGAGTTATGCTGGCATCTTTAAAAATTTCATGGCTACCAGACCAATTACTGGGTTGCTCAGTTGGTTCTTAGCATTTTAATCTTCTGCTGCCATGCCAACTGATTGTTAAAATTTGTGAATATTATGATTTAAAGGTCATCAGAAATTTGATCTTGAGAGCTGAAAGATTGCTCACAATCACGTTTAGTAAGTTAGGGAAAATAACTTCTTATTTTTTTACTTATAAAACACAATATGGTATCTAAAAACATTTCAGTGCACTGTTCAATGAAAGCAGCAAAATTATCAACATTACTGCAACACCAGCTTAAATTTTCGAATTTTGAGAAAACTTGGCAATCAGAGCGACCTGAAAAATCTCCGGAATGTTTCCGTTGAAATGACCTCAAGTAAACAACGTCCTTCATTATTGATCGATCCCTCTATTTTCTTCCTCCAAACTGACCTCGTTCAAATATCTTTCCGTTTATGTTTGTCTGGTGACATTGACAGATGAGCTAGATTAGACACCCGACATCTGGCAATGAATCAGAGCACATCAGCACACATCTGTCCACCAATATAATTTATTCTACACTGGTACTTGTGCAACTACCTAGAGAATTTACCTCAGACAGTTAATTCCAAGTTTGTAAATTTTTACAGAGATAAGTAAGAAGTGTTCATCGAATCAGCGGGCAGCACATCCTTGGATTCAGAGCTTGACAGTATTTTACGTGAAAATAGTTTATTTCACTGCAGCTGCCATATATGGTAGGCAAAAAACTGTCTCCAAAATTAATGAATTAGAGAAATTTAAAAAAAAAGAAATTGTCAGAAAAATGCCTGTTACAGTAGGAGAATTACTCATGCTACAGAAATGCACTAGAATGTTCCTTGCAAGGTTACATTGTATTATTGTGTATGAGTCATAATAAGATAGTGAGTTTAATCCTTAATCCTTGCAATGTTATCAGGTCAAGTCACAGAATGAGTCATACCACTCATCACTGAGGTCAATAGTTAACCAATGACAGATTGACAGTTCATTTCAACGTGATGAGATAGGGCCTGTTATGATGGCATTGATGTCCACAAAAATCATACCATGAGACTTACATGTACATTTAGTACTCGTTGAAAATTCAATTGTAAGTGTACCTTACTTCTTATTGACTTCCTGCTGAAAGACATAATTCATAAGACATTTCCTTTTCCTGCATTTCTTCAAAAGTATTCCTTGAATCAATGAAGGAGAATAAATAGTATAAATTAAACCTAGGCAAAGATACATCAGGCAAACATTTTCACAGAAAGAGGCAGACGGGGGCCATTACATGTAAAGCCATATGTTTTTCTTGTGGACAGATGCCAGTTTGAAGTAGGTGTCAGTTTTCATGTCCAATATTCGACATGGACAATGCCTTTACAGTTAGTTAAAAGCTACCACACAGTCTGGAATTGGAGTCGTGGAGTCGGAAATTGATCTGATGACTCTTGACTCCTAAAAATAATTAATGTATTTTACAAAAACACAGTTACAAAAATGTTAAATGTATCCCAGTTTCCACGCAAAACTTCCCAAACAATTGCTCATGTGCACAATATGTGAATTCCATGCATGTTTACAGACTTCATGATTGACAGGGGATTATGACAGAGAATTATTGGTATGTTTAGGTTTTCGAAAAGTAGAAAAACTGATAGGAAATGTTTTCTCTAGCCCCTAAGTCGTCTTCAGCGCGATCTCCTGTAACTTTGCCTACCTGCAATATGTAAATTTATCCTCCATCAGGCTATTTTTTCAGCTGTCATTGTGCAGCAGATAACTTTCTTTAAATGCTTGCAAGGATGAACAGTAAATAGCATTACATAATATATTTGTATTACACAATTTACAGATAACAGATCATAAATTTTTTATTATTCCTGGTAGAGCCTTGGAGCAGGGTTATAAGTGAACCGACTCTGACTACCATCTACTTTGGCTTTCTGAGAAGCGAATCCAACACCGACTGTCTCCTGAATTATGACAACGACTCCCGACTCGACTTATCGGAATTATTGCACACAAATCTCACATGGTTTTAAACAGGTGAGAAAAATTAGTTTTCATAGGATTTTGCACATGAGCACTTGTTTGGTGCAATGTTATGTATTAAACCTTCAGGTGTCCTCTCTATAATGTCAATCCACACGTCCACTTTTGCCTTGTACAGAAAAACCAGGCAATTCTTCCTGTAACAAGAAAAATGTGTAAGATTAAAGTATACCTGGCTGTATCTCTTTTTTAATGAAATTATCACCTGTGTGAACACAGAATAACATCTTTCTGTCATTTCTGTACTTAATAAGGAAATATTTGTGAAAAAGCTTCCAACTAACAAACAACCATCCTGACAAATTAAAACCTATCCCTATAGTCACATACACATATGGAACCTTGTTTACATAAAATTTCCAGCTCTAAACAAATAAACATAATTTAAAAAGTGGTTCTGAAATGAATGGTGAAATTGTCTACTAAACAGCCCAGGAATTTACAATACATTTTGGCCTTTAACATAATTGTCACAATACTCTAGATTACTGGTATATTGCAATCTGCCATATAAAACATAAAATAGGATATTATATATATATAAGACTTTGGCAAGGACAGCAGGCTAAAATATCACATTAATTTCATTGCTTAATGTGAGTGCATTAAATGTCAAGACCAAATCTGTTAATGAAGGACTGCATTTCAAGCATTATAGTTATCTAAAAGACAAAAATATTGGTGTAAAAACCCCTGTGATTTCAAGTACATATATATTGGATAAAATAAAGGCTAATGTAAATGTTTGTCCAAACACTGTTCTTGCAGTTATTTTTAATCATTACTGCAAGTTAGAACAATTTAAAGGGAGATCTCATCAAGACGTAATCCCGTAAAACGGTCAATGATTGCTTTTCCCCTCCTCCCAAGAGGACAGGATGGTTTTAGAGATGCATTAAAGAAGATGGCCACCACTGAAGAAACAAGGAACTGTTAATGACAAAGGCTAACAAGCAAGTCTCAAAAGTCAATGGTCACATTAGTCGGTTAGAATGTGGAGACCTCTAAAAGACCTGCCTCTATTGGCCCCAGGGGATCTCTACTTTTGCTGCTTGGGACAATATCAAAAAGCTATAGCTTTCTTCACAACACACTATCTGTAACATGTAGTACTGTATTTGTTTTACTGCCACACCCTTGGGAAGAGAGGACTCAGGATCTCCCCAAAATGCGATACATTTCAAACTACCAGTATAACAATTTGGTCTTATTGTAAAACATCACCATGTCATCAGTCTCATAGTATGTGCTCTTCTTTGTTCTTTTTTCACATCAATTAAATCCTGGACGTGCATCACATTTGGTGTTCATTTGGTTCATACCACTTAGCCTTAGGTTTGAACATGCAAAAAATTGAATAAAGGGAAAATTGCTATTATTAGAAACATGATGGTACTTGTGAAATACGTGAATATTTCTGAATCTGCAATTTCATTATGTACAGTTCCTGGATCCAGTGTCTCTGACCTTTAAAACATATAACAAGAAGCCAACAAAACATGGTCGGCTGGTAGCTGAATAGATTACCACAAATTGTACCTCCCTAAGGGGTGATAAGGACATGTTTGTTAATCTAACATCAGTGCACAACCTTTCTCTGTTGAACTTTGACATTACCTTCACCGTGTGTTTAACTTAAAGTAGATGACAAAAACATTGCTAAACAAATCCAACGTCGCTCCCTTTTTGTATTGTTTTCATTTACTATCTCATGCAGGAAGTTTGCGAAACACTAGTACTTGGAATGGTCAAGTCCAATCTCGATTACTGTAACACAATTTTTATAGGATTGCCCGACTGTGACATTCGGAAATTACAGAGAGTGCAAAACATCTCAGCCAAACTTTTATTAAGTCGTACAGATCTAAGCTCTCATGATTGTTTGAAACAGCTGCATTGGCTGCCCATACATCTTCGCATCCAGCACAAGGTTTTAACTCTAGTATATCGGTCCCTTAATGGCTGTGCCCCAAAATACATCAGGGATAAACTGTATTCGCCAGGAAGATCAGGCCTGAGATCTGAGGGCATCTATCAACAACTGAAAGTCCCTTTCTTCAAACACAAGACATTTGCCGGCAGATCCTTCAGTAGCGCGGTACCAGGCAGGTGGAATACTCTTCCTATTCACATCAAACAGGCCACAGATATAGACAGTTTTAAAGCTAAACTGAAGACTTTTTTATATGCCAAATTTTAACATTTATATTCGATTTTATATGATATTTATCTATTTTATCAACTTTACATTTTCATTTTCCTTATATTTTACAATTTTATGTAATGACTGTGAAGCGCATCAGAAGGTTTTTTCCATAGACTGCGCTATATCAAAATAAATATTTACTATTTACTATTTATTTACTATTTACTTACACAAACTTTGGTCAGAATAATGGCGAAAGTTATAGAAATTGCCCATGGAATACCCCCTTGAACTTTGACTATAAATATACTCAGTCGCCATACTTGCCTCCCCCCTTGACCCCACCGGGAATCAATGATATATGGCAATTCTTATTTTATATTCCAATATGAAATGCCTAAAAATAATCCAGACCTTTTTCCTGAGTGTCATTTCATGCTTTCTGTCTCAATTTGCTGGGGAATCACATGCACATCTCATCTTAATACAGCTTTTCATATAGTATGTTTCAGCATTCAAGTTTCCAAAATTTCCTGATAGTGCGACTGCCCCACACCCTCAAAGACCGCTTGCCCCCCTCGGCTCACCCTCAGCCCCCTTCTATTCCGAATATATGGAGGAAAGGATGGGGAGTAAATTTTCCTCATTCTTCATTTTATGAATTCTAACTGACCTTGTGGTTCTCAATAAGGAACAAACGACATTGAAATCTGTCATTGCCTAAAATATCAATCTAATATCAGTCTTCCTGCAGCTATACTGTGATTGTTTATATATGTGATTCTATGTCTATGAGGCAACACACTCCAAGTTTCACTTTTGTGATGAATAAAGTATTTATTTATTATTATTATTTAATGTTTGTCAAATGACAAATTAACTCTCAAAGATTAGGAGGTTGCCAGATTTTTCAGTGATGTAGAGGTTGATTAGTGTATTATCAAGAGTGACACTTCCTGGCATTGATAGTGCAGCTGTCTCGATGTGTTCTATCCAAAAGTATCGATTTTCAGTTTAAGGTTTGTTCTTTTACTTCAGAAAATAGGGAGATAACCATTTTGATTGAATCTGTTTTTCAAAGAGCCAGATACAGTTTTGTAAAAGTCTTTCAAATTTGGGATTTGTAAAGTTGAATTAGGCTGTAATAATAAGAGTAGACACCATAATTATCTGCCTGTCCACTCTTTCCACGAAGACAGGATGATTTTCAGAGATTCCATTAAAAGAGGATCATGAACATCATATAGAAGAGATGGTGAAACTAAAGAGACAATGAACTGCTAATGACAAAGGCTAACAACCAAGTCTGATAGTTCAAAGGTCACATTAGCTGGTTAGACTGTAGATACCTTACAATGACCTGCCACTATTGGTCCCTGAGGACTTCAACTCTTGCTGCTTTGAATTATGGCTATAGACTAACACAATAGGGGCAGACCCAAGTAAAATAAATGCCAAATGGAATTCCAGGGCACGTTGTTGCACTTTCGGATATTTGAAATGGAAAATCCATTGATACTTGCTTGCTTCTAATACAATGCAGTGTTAATTAAGTCTATGGTGAATGGTAGATAGTGACTACAAGGCAGAAATCTCTAATGTCATCATTGTCAATCTGACAAAAATAATTGTTTGTCTTGTTACTGATGTGAACACAAAAATATGTTGGTGCATTTTCACATGAATATTAATTTAAGAAAAACATCTGTATTTGGTGGAATGAGACAGAAAATAGAGTGCTTCAAAGGATGCACAAAGATCAAAGTTGTCTCTCCTAATCAAATTGATAATGTCTCTGTCTGTAGAACAATACCCACCACGGTTAGCCCAAACATGAAAGATGGTTTGCTCCATTTCCTTGTGTTGAAAGTTGCTACGCTTTTAAAGTACAATCATTAAGCAGCCCGTATCATTGACCTCTAGGAATTGCTGCACAAACAACCAATATTCAAGAACAAACAAGATTGTTATGTGCAGAATAATTATTCTATGAAATAACACATTTTCCATTCTGATGTTGTCTCAGCACATCTTCATAAGAATTTTTATAATTTCTTAGCCTTATACATTTTTGAGGCAAGCCAACACTTTTTCTATCTCTGGTTCTACATGAACACTATTGTGTAGACCTGTATAGGGCTTTTACATCTTTGACATGCAATATATGAATTGATTACGGTTTCATTATTCAGAAAGATGTCCAGACCACTATGACAATTTGAACCTCAGGTCAGTGATCTTGTTCAGGTCAAATACGGTGAATATTGCATTGGTCCCAAAGCCACCATTCCTATTCATACAATAATGATGGAAAGCAAATAAAAATTATTTCCAAAGTAACTGATACACTCATCTTCATATATAATTATGTAATACATTAGCATTTCTCTCATACATAGTGAAAATGACAATTATAACAACTGTCTGTTTTGGCTTGAGATGAGCTGTTGGGATAAAGAAAATCCTTTTGAGAAACCATGACTTTGTTACTACCAAAATAATGATTCGCCACAATTGATTCGGCAGCATACTTTAGCACATTGTATTTTACATGCTTCTCTTTTGAATCAACTACTTTCTTTAAAAAAAGGCTTTATTGCACCCCTTTATGAGCCTTTTCATCCCTTTTTCTGGGCGTATAACTCAGTTTTCAAGTCATTTTTTCATGCTCTTTGAAATCATTCTTAAAGATTTACAGTGGCAAAATCAATGACAAATAGACATCTGATTCACTTCTTGATATCCTCAATGGGTGCTCATAGTTACTGCATGACTCATCTATTATTATTGTCTGGCTTATTTAGATAGGCAACAACAGACCTCAAAGTATATATTGTCCATTCTTCATTTCAGGCCACATTTTGTGATATAAGCCAAAGATAAATCAGAGCCAAAATTCAACAATATTTGATTTGTTTTGAGTTGCTGAATGATGATTCATAATTTATCCACCAGTTTAGAAGAGTATGTGTATTGTAGGCCAAAAAAAAATGAAACCTTTCTTTGTTGTAGACTTGAAGAAACTATTTGATTTAATATAATAATATTTTTAAAGGTTCAATGATCTCGAATGTGGGAGGCACGTCAGCGTTTTTGAAACTTTAACAATTTCATGGCTGCCAGACCAATTACTGAGTAGCTCAGTTGGTTCTTGACATTTTAATGCTCTTGTGCCTTACTAATTGAATGTGGATATTCACAAAGATTGTGATAAAGGTCATCTGAAATGTGGTCTTGAGAGCTGAAAGATTGCTCACAGTGACATTAAATAAATAAGGGAAAGTTGCTTCCTTTTCTTACTTAAATAAATGTAAATACGATATTCAAAAACGTTTTAGTGCACTGTTCAATGACAGCAACAAAATAATCAACATCATTAATGCAAATCCAGCTTTAATCTTTCATATACGGAGAAAACTTTGCAATAAAAGATCACTGAAATGTTACACTTTCCTTAAAATTGACCAAATAGACAACGTCCTTTCCTATCCCTCCTTTTTGTCTGTTCGTCCAAACTGACCTCATACAAATATCTTTCAGTTTATGTTTGTCTGGTGACATTGACAGATGAGCTAGATTTGACACCTGACATCTGGCAATGAATCAGAACACATCAGCACACATCTGTCTGAAAATTTTTAGAGTGCAACTGCCCAAAGAATTTACCTCAGGCAGTTAATTTCCAGCTTCGTTTCCACACAGATGATTAAGAAATGTCTCATCGAATCAGCAGCCAGTGCACCTCTTGGTGTTGCAGTTGACACTATTTCATGCAAAAATAGTTTGCAAAAAACTGTCTCAAAAACCAATGAATTAGAGAAATTGTAAAAAAATTAAATTGTCAGAAAATGTCTGTACATTTTAAAGTAGAAGAATTGCAATTGATACAGAAATGCACAGGAAAGTTTCTTGTGATGTTACATCTTGCCATGTTCTTCTGTATGAGTCATACATAATTAGTGAGCCACCCTACTCATTACTGAGGTCAATGGTTATCCAATGACAAATTGACAGGTCATTATAATGCGATGTGCAAAGGGCATGTCATGATGTCGTTGATGTCAACAATCATCATGCCATGAAATTTGGTACTTATTGTATTAATTCCATGCACTGTAAGTCGAACTACTGACTTCCTGCTAAAATTAGTAAGACATTTCAGCTTTCTTTCTCAAAATATAATTTTTAATCAATGAAGAACTAAAAATTATTTATTAGCACTAGGCAAAAATATTTTGGGCAAATATTTTCACTTGAACAAGCAGATGGGGCCATTATATGTAAAACCATTATGCCTTTCTTATTGACAGATGCCAGTTTGAAGTAGGTGTCGGTTTTCATGTCAAATATTTAACATGGACATTGCCTTTGTAGTTAGTTCTAAGCCACCACACAGTGGCCAAAAACTATAGAAAATACATTCTTGCATGTTTCTGCGCAAACTGCTGCCTCCACAAACATTATGAACAGATATTATTCGATTGTGTCTTTCTAAATAAGACAGATTTGAATGAAATATTTTGTTAATTTGAATTTTTTTCAAGTCACTTTTATAAGACCTACATCTAGCTGTATAAGATAATGAAAGACACTTGCTAGATATACAAATGATGCCAATTCAGAAACAGTATTTGTTGGAGGGAATCTGTGAGGGCTGCATGAGTTTGTGCGGGAGTCATTGTTAAAAAATTATCACTATTATCCTCAGCTATTTTTGGTGCAGCCTCTGTATTAGGCCTACATGTAACCTTTAAACACCATAGAGGGCATTGGTGATGCCCAAAGTGGGGTAAACATACACTGCAGTTCCCCCAATATAATGTCTAGCAGACGCTTGCACTTGAATTCCGGAACGGCTAACAGTGTCATTAGTCAACTGTCAATCTGTCATACCTCTGTACTCCTCAACCCTCTCTTCCACTCACAACCCTCACTTGTCACTAAAATTGTGACTGTTATATGATTTCTGTAAATGAAAAGAAATATTTCATAAAGAAAACTTCTTTACGCATACATAGTTTACATTCTATTTTCGGCCAACGAAGGAAGTAGGTACAAGATATAAGGAAGCTACACCTTCGAGGTGACACCTGACCTGGCCATTTGACATTTCCAATTATGGGAAGTCAGTAATAGTCTCATAGAAATATGTAGTCAACATAGTCTTGACAGTCAAATCTATATGCTAATGACGAAAAAGAGATAGATTGGCCCAGACCAAAGAGAGGCACATTTGAGGCACTGAATAGGCATATTTGAGGCATACCATGGAGTAGGTAGAGGCATAAGCTGAGATCACAGGAGGCGTAAAGGAGGCATATCAAACTCCTCATTAAATATGCAAGAGGCATATATGAGGCATTTTCGAGGTACATTTGAGGCATATAGGAGGCGTATTTGAGGCGTTCCAAAAATTTTAATAATGCCTCAAATATACCTCTAGATATGTTAATGATGTGCCTCAAATGTGCCTCATATGCAAATGAAGAGGCATCTTTGAGTCACATATGAGGTACGTTTGAGGTATAACTGAGGCGTATTTGAGGCGTAGGCTCATCATGTAAGTGGAGGCACATTTGAGGCATAAATGAGGCGTATTTGAGGCGTTCCAAATATCTTAATAGTACCTCTTCTGTACCTCCGCATGGAGGTACAGAAGAGGCATATCTGAGGCATAAATGAGGCACATTGACAGTTAAGGAAGTGAGCCAAATATTTGAATTTTCAAATAGTGCTTCTATCTAAAACAAAGGAAAGACTTGGTACAAAAGCAGAACTACTAAATAAACTTAATGACCTTGATGTAAATGTCAAATGGGTGGCGTACTCAATCTGACATGCATTCAGGATTATTTGTCAAATTAAGGAAATTGTTATTTGACTTCTAACAAAAGAGCATGTTGTCATGTGAGTGATAATATAGTCTGTTGAGCAAAACACAAAATTCTAAGAGTTACATCAGCAACACAACCAAATAAATTGAACTAATTGTTCAGAACACCTTTACAATGAAAACTACAACTTGCATATTTATAAGTATGACAAGTACAGCGAAGTATAAGTAAAAATGTGACTTACAACATTGGCACCATGCTCCCTAGTTGGGGTTTCCCTTTTCAATGCAAATTTAGGTCACCACAAGGAGACACCCTAGTATAATCTACAGGAGAGGCATGTTTGAGGCGTAAGGGGGAATTCAGGCCACACAAAAATGTTGGAGAGGCATATTTGAGGCACACTGGCACAGGGTAGAAAAACAGAGTCCAGTTTGAGGCACATTTGAGGCATAGATGCAGGTAATGCTTTTCTTGGTAAGTCAGGGAGGCATGTTTGAGGCATATCATTATGCAGGGAGGCATAGATGAGGCACATCATTAACATTAGAGGCATATTTGAGGCACACTGCACTTGGTAGACTATGCCTCAAATGTGCCTCGAGTATGCCTCAAACGTGCCTCAATTGTACCTCTGAAAAATGTCTATGCCTCAAATGTGCCTCTCTTTGGTCTGGGGGATGTTAGAAAATAGTGCTGTAAGATTTCGAAAACGTCACTTTTTTTACAATGGTCAAAATTTGAATTTTTCTTAGGATCTGTAAAGCAGTAGTTACCAGACAATTAACCTGCTTTTGTTAACCCTAATAAATGTAGCATAGGGCCTAACCCAACCATAATACATTATGTGGGATGTCATTGTTTACATAAAAGATGATAAATTTCCAGGGCAAACTTTTTGCTTTTCTGAGTACGTTAAGTTTCTCAACTCATCAATTATTTAAAGAAGGCTTGACCTGTCTCACTCAATATTTTCTCCTCGGATGGATCTTAAATCTCTGGAACAATGCTCAAATCCCAGGGGTCGGTTGTGCGCAACAATGCTCCAACATGATTGATCAACTCATTCTCCACATTGAATGTACACACACTGGTCAACTGGGGTGATAGTTGAATAACCTCATAAACAGCATGGCCCCATAGCACTGTGGTTATCATATCTTCATATATGTCATGTGCGCAGTAGATGCAGGTTCAAACCAGTCTCCACCCATGAAAAAATTGTAAAGACTAGAAAAATGAGCACCTATCAAATGCATTGAGTTTGACTACATTTTGCAACTAGATAGACCACTGCAATTACAACACCCAGGGGCAACGATATTTGAATAGTATTGAGGAAATACACTCAAAAGATGTTATAAAAACAGCAACAAAAATTGAGACGAACTACATCCTCTGAACACCGAACTGTCCCTTACCCCTAGTGGAAGAAGATGGCGTGTACTGCCTATGAGAACGTCTACATTGAAAAATTCCTTTGTTCCCAGTGCCATTATTTTACTGAATAAAAATCATATTATTATATAAACTAATCTTATTTTTTTAGATATGATTATAATTAATACTCCTAACTGTAATTTAACTGAGTGTACCATTTCAATGACCAAAATTTCACATGAACTGTGCTATTACGTGACCAATAAAACTTCTTATTCTTATTCTTATCTATCTCTGTATCTATATATCTATCTTGCTTAGTCAATATTCCTCCATTTAACAGAGCAGTAATAATATCATGACCAATGTTACGTTGTTTTACTGTATTGCTAATTTGGGACCATGGTTCATGTGTAGGTGTCAGAAGAGACATTATGCATAACTGTTATGTCTCAATACCAATATAGAAGGTATGTTTTGCTCTTTTCAGGTTCGAACAATGTCTCATCTAGATGCTATCCCATCAAAGGGCCAATGATTCCTTGAGTTCCACTCTTCCAAAGAGAACAGGATGGTTTTCAGAGATGCCATCAAAAGAAGATGGCTGCCTTTAGAGGAAAGACAGTGTCACTGAAGAGACAAGGAGCTGCTAATGACAAAGGCTAGCAACCAAGTCTGATAGGTCAAAGGTCACATTAGCTGGTCAGACTGCAAAGACTTCTGCTGGATATATGTCTATAGACTCCAGAAAACCACATCTCTTACTCGCTTCTTGGTACAATGCCAAATAGCTGTAGATTTTTCTTCATTATGCGGCAGTGTTGTGATATGATGTGATGACTTAGATTGCTGTAGAGCCAGGACAAAACTAGTGATGGAATGGTGAGAGACAGGATCTCCTGTTTCCTCCTTTCTTCCTTCACCATAAACTATCTCTATTTCAAATCCACCAAATGCAACCAGAACCAGCCAACTATGAAGACACAAGTATCGAGAAGCAGGGTTGCAAAAAAATCCGATTTAAATCAAAAAATCGGATTTATTTGATTTAAATCAGATTTTTTTGATTTAAATCAGATTTAAATCAAGCTGCCGTATTTTTTTAAATATAATGGTTTTCAAGGAACTTGACATCATAATATATGATGAACTGTTCTTAATTAGGTCTTCCATTATGGGAAAATTTATTTCACTGCCCAAAAGTCATGTAATCAAGTTGTAGATCGCTCATATTTTTTACTTTTTTCAACTGCAAGAAATGCCCTCAAAATATGAATTTTATGTCAATTCAAGTGTGGAATTTTGTCAACTTATTGGAGTTACTATTGCTAGGAATGTCTAATGATATAGGAAAAGTTTTATTTGGCTTCCGAAAGAGACTTAACAGGGTTTGATCCTATTCAAAGTCAAAATTTTCCATAGAATATCATATTTTGGTGCAAAGGAATGATTGAAAATACTACAGATGACCACAGAATCAGTATTTTATAATTACTATTGTTTGGTTTTGTTGTTTTCTTGTTTAATGAGTTTTACTTTTGGCATTAGATTAGGGATTTGGTGCATAACAAATGAGATATTGAATTTCAGCTTAAACTGGATTAAAGTAAGCCGAAAACCACCCTGGCTTCTGAATCCCGGCTGTGTTTTGTCACCAATTCAAGTGTGAAGGTGTCCACTGATCCATTATAGCATTTATATGCAAACCATTTGCAGTTTTCTAAGATATAATGATTTTCAATAAAAATCATTGATTAAAATCGCTGATTTAAATCATGATTTAAATCAAGTGATTTAAATCAAATGATTTAAATCTTGCAACCCTGTGACGAGAAGCTCTCCTTTAATTGCAGGTAGTTAATTCCATTGTCAAAATATAAAACAAGTGTCAATTGTATATATGTTCACATAGAATATATTAAGTTACAGAAGATTGTACCCGAATATTGTACTGAAATACCATCCCTGGCTATTGGACTAGTTAAACAGCATGGAAAGCTTATATTAGCAGTTCAATGTATCAACTCACCGTGAGTCACTGTGCCCTTTCCACTTCATGTAATTTTGCACACCATTTGCACTGCATCAATGGAGAGATATCAATGTCCAACATGGACATCAGATTCAGATCAATAACATTAAAATGTCACTCTCACTCTAAATGTGGCCTTTTGAGCAAGAGATGCCAGTATATACCAGACTGTATTAAGCTGCTTTCAATGCTACAATGAACATTAAAATATTATCCCTATTTTGTGACCATCAATTGTGAAAAAGCTGCCATGGCATACTTTTGGACTTTATTGATTTCGTGGCCTTTATTCATTTTACTTCAACATTGATCTTAAAGTAATACTTACTCTATGACTAGTATGTTTTTTTAATTTTGTAACAATCAAGTTCTGTAATCTAAAGAATCAGCAAAACAAAGGCAAAGCCAATGTATTCCATCTTTAGTTACTATAACTTTCAAATTGAATTTTGATTCAACTCTTTCGATGATCTCCTCAAGGTATTTTTAAGAATACAGAGAGTTTGTGATCTCAATTGTCATGATAATTCCATTTAGCAAAACCTTAATTTATGCATACAAGCGTTGTAATGTGATATGCGCATTTTCTATTTGGAGCCAGCATTGTGCACACGCAAGATGCCATTGCAAGAAAAACTTCAGAAAGCTTCATTTGATTCATTGCGGTTTCTATTACAGAGGCATCAAAGAGAGCATTAGGTGCAATATAACACTAATCCATCAGTTATTGGTATGACATTTCATAACAATTCATTGAAATTTGTGCTCCTTTCGTAATGATGAGGAATGTCCCATGAAATTCTAATTTTGATTGAATATTTCCTTAATTTCTATAAAAATGGAGCATGCAGTTGCTTGTTCTCAACAAAAAAACCATTTTTTTTTTTCAAAGGAATTCTGGTGAAATTGATCTAATTTTTTAATCAATATGCAGATTTACAGATTTTACTGATGTCAGTTCATGCAGCTTTCTATCCGTCCTAGAAATCATCACGTATGTATTTTATATCTGGTCATTTTAGCTTTCATAGTTTTTCAGAGGAAAATATATTCGGTAATTTAAAAAAAGGAGGCTTCCTCGAATTGTACAATGTATATTTAAGACAAACTAAATAATTTGGAAAAATCTTAATACATAATAGACTTATTTAAATTCATTGATTTGCAATGCATAACACTTAATGTAGCCTAGAGCTTATGTATGTATTTTATAAGAAAGATATACCATTACTCAACATCTGATTCTGCCATTTGAAGAGAATACTTAAAAACTGTCAGATATTTTTAAACAAAATCCTATGCCAGATAATAAAGTTTAGCTTTTTGTTTTTGGTTTTTCTCGAATTTTTTATTTCTTGATTCTACGGGCACGTAGCAACTGCCACACTGCCAAATACGCCTGTCCGCCTCTGACTTTATCTTATATATACAAATTTCAATTCCCCCTTGGCAAGTATAATTATAGCAATTGATGATTAATTTACTGTATCTATATTGTCCAACATCACTATTTGGACAATTTGTGACATATTTAAGGTCTCAGTCTTCTCTCCAATGACTCAAACCATTAGTTATCACAAACCAATGTGAGCCACCACTCTCAAGAGAGCAATGAATGTTTAGAAAACTCTAATGATTTGTGGGACAACTTCACTCCTCAAGTACTATCTGTGTATGACAACCTCCATTACAACATTCATTGGTTGCTATCTTTTATTTTAAATAATCAATGACTTTTCCAATTCTTTGTGCAAGAATGTATTAGTATCTTGCATTACATTAATATCACTAAATTTGAAAAAACCGTCATGTGCAAATGTAAAATTGAACTGGCGGTAACTCTGTCAGCTCAATCGCTTTCATCACTCAATTACATGCGCCTCACATCGCACGATGACGAGCATGTCGAGCAAAGTAATCTGTGACATCCCTCATTTATGTCTGTTACCTGAAATTGTACGGCAGGATAAATGTTCAAAGTTAATTTTTTTAAAGTTAATCATGAAAAAAATAAGGAAGGAATTTCATTTCAAAACTTATTTATGTGGCTTATTTTTAGGTATCTTTATCATGAACGCAAAGCAGTAACATTTTATTGATATAGAACTTTACCATTTTCAGGGAATGAAACAAACTTGCTTGGTTTAATGAGATAAAAATGCAAAAAATATTATGTAAAATACTCTGATGCTACAAGAAATGTTTCATAAATCAATTTCCTTTCCCCCTGCCAACTAATCAGAAGAGAGTCCCATTGATAATAAGGCGGCGTGCCATTACGAGAGTATGTCACTTGGTGAATCACTATGGTTCATGATTCAAATCAGGAGGTAATATTAGCTAAATTCATTAGGTGCATTGCAGGACACAATTGAGAACTTCAGATATCAACTGAATGTTTATTGACCTACATCTGCAGTTAAATTCCGATCATGAGGCCTGATACTCAGGTCATTTCATTGTAGCAGTGTGTTAAGAAAGGTTTATACATTGTCAGGGGCGGACTGGCGACATTTCGGGCCCGTGGCAAAATAAGTCGATGGGCCCCAACATTCTTATTTCCGGCATTATTCCTTTCACGACAAGACAGAATGGTCCTTTCCCACACAGGACCCCTCGCAATGGGGCCCCAATAACACATAAACTTAAAAATAACCTTTAAATTAAAAGTTTGATAATACTGCACATTCACAAAATTGGTCAAAAAGATTTTTTGGCTTTTTTTTCTCAAATTTTTAATTTTTGGCACCTTGAGTGGGCCCCCCTGAGTAGTTGGGCCCGTGGCAGCTGCCACTCTGCCACATAGGCCAGTCCGCCCCTGTATTGTAAGAGTGTATTTCTCCCCCGCCCCCCAAGGACTAATAGAATAGAAGAAATACTTGCCTCAAGCAATATGAGACCGGTTTTTTTACAATTCAGAACAGGATGAATCCAAAGTAATCTTATATATTAAACCTACAGATGTCTTCTTTGTAACATTAACCGACAAGTTCACTTTTGCCTTGTATTAAAATTACCTGGCAATACTTGTTGTTTTTGCTCCTATTTCACTTGCATCGTTCTTTGCTTAGTTGACTTAACAAGCAAAATGTGTACTATGAAATAATCTCTCTTCAGCTGCATCTGTCACATGCAACCTATATGAGCATACTTTATCTGTTTGTGTTCTTTTCGCACTTTACATCATTTATCATTATTATAGTTATAAGAGAGTGCCTGGTAGAATTCATATACATCACTTGAATGTACTCTTGATCACTTAACTACACATACATTTTGCCAGAAGCTGATGGATTCTTTTTCGTTTCAGACTTTGTAAAATGCGGCTAATTAAAGTGTTCAATTGATATGACTTCTTGATGTGAACTTATGAATTTTAACTGTTGTCTATCACCTTTATTGACAGCAATAAAGTTAAATAAAACATTTCACTGATAAACATAACTCATTAAGACACCACTTAAGTAAGTTAGAACAATGTCTCGCAAGCAAACACTTCTCAAGACACCATTCCATCAGAGGGCCGATGATTGCTTCAGTTCCACTCTTCGCAAGAGGACATGCAGGATGTTTTTCAGAGACACCATTAAATGAAGATGGCCACCATTACTGGAAAGATGGTGCCACTGAAGAGAAAAGGAACTGCTAATGACAAAGGCTAACAACCAAGTCTGAAAGGTCAAAGGTGGTCTTAGTGGTTAGAATGCCGAGACCTTATGAGGACCTGCCCCTATTGGCCCCAGAGGACCTCAACTCTTGCTGGCTGGCACAATATCAAATAGCCAATTTTTGTGGTCTTTGTGAAATATATGTGTTCTCTCAATACAGGCCTGAGACAACTTACAAAATACAAATGAATCATATATTTTTTTCATTGATCAACTGGCAGCAGACATATAGATTCACTATTACTAATCTAAATGAGGCATATCAATGGTCCAATCATAAATAATCTATAATGATTATTATGCATATTATTATATGATGCCCTTCCAATTTGTTAACATCAAAGAACATATTTTATCTTCTCTATTTAAAATCATACTGTATCATACATTATCTAACTTGTTGACCAAGTTTGAAGGAACATGTCAGTTACTCGTCCTCCGTCATGAAGTGCTCATGTTTGATTGACTATTTGGATGTCCCATTTCTGAGTCATAGTGATTACTGCAGCGTCTATGCTGAGCAAGCAAAACGTCTGGCAATTAGAGTAGAGCTTGGAATGTTTTAGATTCCTCATTCCATCTCTTTACAGTTGTCAATTCTAAAAGGCAAATAATTTGACTTGCAGGCCTGCTTTATGTGTAACACACTAAAATCGTGCCATTATCAGACCTACAAGAACAGCCAAAAAATATTGATGGAGTTGTTGTTTGATAAATTCTCGAGTGCTTTCACAAATTTTCATTCAGAGCTTTTTCTTCAGATGTCCTTGAAATGGTTTAACTTTAAGAAGTGAAGAGATTTGGCTTTGTTTTATGATGATCTTATGCTGCCTTTGTCAGTTTTTGTTTAGGCATCTTGAGCCCTCTTAACCCATTTGATTGAAAACTTCTTGTTCGATCAATTGTCCTTACCTTCAAAGAGGTTATTGCTTATGAAGCATCCATTGGAATGATCTAATTGATAAAATAAAGTCTGTATTTTAACTTATTCGACCAAACTCTCAGCATTGAAATTCCATTCACTGAATAAGATTTTTGTAAATTGACTAAGAAGTTTTAACTTCTTCGAAGTTATAGTTTTTGTCTGTAGCACATTAGTTAGTCGATACATGCACGTGAAAATAAAAGCAGATAACAAGCAAAATATATTCATCAGGAATTTAATTCACATACTACTTATTTCTGAAATAAATTTCATTCTCAGTTATCTGAAAAAATCATGGTGAAACCCCGAACCAGTTGCGATTAGAAATATACCTTCTCCAGGTCAACGCTTAATGCAAACTGTGCAATGCAGAACCAAGACAAGTGACGAAAATTCATAAGACTGTTTCATGCACACAAATTCCTTGAAATATAAAACAACCAAAAACTGCTTGCAACACAGAAAGCCATAGCCTACACAGAAATGAAAAGCCATACAAAAGATGCTTCAAAGAGGGATTACATGTTGTAGTACTTCATCAAAATCCTGGGACACGTCTGAAGTAAACAACATCTTCAAAGGCAAATCTCCAAATTCAATAATGTACAGGGGTCTTTGCATTATGACACCTCAGTTATCAGTTATAAGATGAACTTGCTTTGTGCAAGCCGTGACTTCAGTTTTTGAATTAGTACGTCTAACTTCAAGAGGCATACGCTGCCATTCCATTATTTTTCTGAATGAAATTCAACAAACCTTACGAATGGATATTCACTATTCAGTTATATGGCCACACCTTTGTTCGAAGTGAGTTTTGAGGTTGCATGAATGGTTGTCCGTTTTTTTTACGTGAGTGCAGGGTATATGAAAGTGACTAGAAATCCATCAGCAGACTAAACTAAGGAACAGACGCCAGTGTTTCATATATGCACCCTGTGCAGCAAATTACTCTCATACCCTTCAAATTAATCAATCCCATTGACACTTCAATTACAGTCAATGATGATTGATTTACTCTGTCTGCATTTTTCAATATGGATTTGGATATTGTGGCTTTGTTGCAGCATTTTCACTATTTTCACCGCTTTTGTCCACCGCATAACCATTTCGTAGCGTGTGCCACAGTAACTCAAAATTCACTAAACATGTAGTTCTTCAATTGCACTTGGATATTTGGGGTATTTGATACATTTTCTGCTCACATTACGGGGAAATTTTCACGGAAAAAAATCAAAAGAGAACTTTGCACCCTGTTCATAATAGTTATAAGGATTTATTATTTTGATTTTGATGCTAATTAAAACACATTTAGCCAAAATATACCCTTAATGTTCTCATTATTATATCTTTCTCGTTACATTAAGTTCAGGCGTGTATCCAGAAATGGCATGCAGTGAATAATCAGCCCAATTGATGCCTCCCTTAAATATGCCACTTCTTCAGGGTTGAGCAAGAAAGAAAAAATCTCATTTATAGGTCTGTTTCTGATGCAAGGAGAAATGTATAATCATGTGACTTGGGACCTTTTTGGACTACTGGTTTTGAGTTTGTGTTTGGTTAACTTTGCCTGATAAAAATAAACAAGAGAAAGTGCTGAATTGATGCTGAACTGAATAACCTTCTCTTTGTCTTCGACATATTGAAACAACAAGCCCATTGACAATGACTCACAGCTTGAATTACCATACCACCACTCCTTTCTATCTGTTTTCAAACAAGATGTAAAGAAAACAAAAAGTTTGCAAACAAGAAACACATTGGAAGTTCCCAGCATTTTTGATGTTTAATATATTCTCAAGGTTATACCGAATTTCAGACAGTGTATCAGATAAAACTGAGAGGCACTCCTGCTTGATGTTTTATTTAGTTCTTGGAAATTCTCTGAATCATATCATTTTGATTGTGTAGCTGGTTTGACAAACTTGAATTTTTTATATTTATAGGATAATTGTGAAAAGTATTTAGGCTTGATACTGCCTCTTTGTGAAAATATGGCTATGAGGTTATTTGTTTTAAAATTCAAAACAATGGCTTTATCATACAACATTGAAAAACACCAGCCATATGTTTTTGAATCATCTTTGCGCAAAACAACAACCTTTTCTTCTTATATGAATAGTTAAACTGTCGACCTTTACTGAAGCTGTGTTACTTATTTCACAAAATAGGAAGTACTCTAAAGCTCAAAAAATAATACATTGTAAAAAATATGTTACTGCACCACAAAAGGCTGAAGAAGCAGTATGCAATATATACCTGCAGAATATGTGGAATTATGGTACAACCAAAATAAAGTAAGAACATTTTCTGTCAGAAGTCCTTTGTTTACCTATTTTGTCCTGTTTTCTCTTCTCCACCCCAAATCTCCTTACAACTACCTTTGACTCCTCACCACAACCATATCCCATAATAAGAACTCCATTAATACAGCTGGTGAAGTACTTGTAATTAGCAATGGGTACAATATCAAAGAAATTAAACACAATGGGCGTGATTGACTACGAATTGCTATTTACTATGTAGATTTAATGCAATTTTAAAAGGTAGTTTGAAGCAGGTATACTAGGTAAAAGGAGGAAGTTATTTGGAGGGAGCCAAAAGTTGTGAAATGGTAAAGTAGTGGCTGATCCTTCCTTCCTGCTGGGGTAGTTGTAATTTATTTTGGATTGTACTGTTTCTGAAGTTTTTGTATTTTGCCAGACCATTCCATCATCAGCTTCACAAGTTCTGTTAATGACAGCTTAGTTGAAACAAAGGTGAAAATCTGTTGAGCTATACCATACTTGGTTAAAGCTTTTGTCTGTTTCAACTTTGTTTCCTGTGTTCTGAAATTTGTTGTGAGCTTGCCACTGAGTAAATCTCACAAAGAAGCATCCAAGTGCAGAGGATACGGGAACATTGCAAAAGGTTCTTATGGATGCTGCATCACCCTGTGTTGAAGGGTGCCCAGGGTCTTTAAGTTGCCAAGTATGGAACACTAGATATAACATGCCTAAGATTAATGTGCAATTGGCTGAGACTGTAGTGAGTTTTGGGGTGGATTTTAACCCATGCCGTCAGGGCGACTCAGTGGTGATGCAAATATGTTCTCAACCATAAGCCTTAGATGTCACTGTCTCCTGAGTTACAGAATTAATTGATCATATTCAATATATTTTTCTAATATAATGTCAGTATAGTTCTGCGCAACTATGATGATGCTGTTTGGTTACTAAAATTAAAGAATAACTGGCAATCACACAGTCGTAAAAAATACGGTTTCACAAAGTACTGTTTTTTATCATTTTATGAAACTTGAGGACTACAACGAAATTAAAAAGTGAAGCATTGTGGTATGTTGCGACTGAGGCCACATTACAAGTTGCAATTGAACACGTCTTTTGGCTTTGTATATGTTGTTTACTTCAAAAGTTTTCTGCTTTTTTGGGTAAGTACTAAGTTCTCTTTGAAGCATCTGTTGTATGATTTCTCATTTTTGTGTACGTGTATGGCTTTCTTTGTCTCACAGTTTTCTGGGTTTTTTGTTTTCTTTTCAGGGAATTACAACTATTTATCGTACGTGTATGTCTTGGTTTTTTTTGCCTTGAAAGGTATATGTTTGATGGCTACTGGTTTGAAGTTTCACTTTGATGTTTTCAGAAACCGAGAATGAAATACACTTCAGAATTCAGAAGGCTGTGATTAAAATTTACATACAGTTTAATTGCATTCGCTTTTCTGGCCATATACTATCTTTTTTTGTTTTCACATACTCGTATTTAGGGTGCAACAGAAAACTTTCACCCCAAATAAATATAGTTCTATTGACACAAATCATTTTCAGTGAAAGGAGTTTCAGTATGCTGCAAGGTTGACAGAAAGTTTGAACATGTCAAAATGTTGCATTATGGTCAATACATTTGATCTTTTCAAAGGATGCTTCATTAATAACTGCTTTTGAAGTCAGGAACAATTGAACAAGAAGTTTCAGATCCAATGAGCTAAGAGGGCTTGAGAAACTTTGAAAATACTGGACAAAAACTGTTAACGGAAGCGCAAGATCATCATAAAACAAAGCCAAATCTCTTCACTTCTTAAAGAGAAGTCATTTCAAGGACATTTAAAGAAAAAACTCAAAGCATTTAAGAAGTTACCAGGAAACTACTCCATCAACATTTTTTGGCTGCTGTTGGCGTACTGATGTTTGTCAATTAGCATTTTTAGAGTTTACAACTAAAAGGAAATGAATTAAGCAGATGCTGCAGTAATCACTAATTCGATGGTTCAGAAAAGAGACATCCAAATTGTCTATCAAACACAAGTCCTTTACTATGGAGGACAAATTGATGACAAGTTCCTTCAAAACTCGACCAACAAGTTAGATGATGTCATGAAACAACATGATTTATGATAATGAACATTCCAGATGAAATCTGTTCATTGATGTTCACAAAGCAGATGTACAGTGCCGCCTGTTAGTAAGTGAAACGCTTGATATTGTGCCATTGCATCAATGTTAAACATCCTTAACCAAAATGCTTCTGGAAGGATGAACTCTCATCCGATGAGAGGAAAACATTTTGGGTCATAAAGGCCGATATGTGAGGCATGTGGGTAAAAATAGCAGCCTATTTTCTTTGCTGTAGTTGGAGTTAGGTATGGGTCAAAGTCTTTGATAAGTAAGTGAAACGCTGGCCCAATGTTAAAAGATAGGAAAGGGTGGTTCACTTACTTATCAAAGACTTTGACCCATACCTGACTCCGACTACAGCGAAGAAAATGGGCTGCTATTTTTATCCCGCTTGCCTCACACATTGGCCTTTATGACCCACTTTGTTTCCCTTTCATCCGATGAGAATTAATGCCTCCACAAGCAGTTTGGCTGAGGATGTTTAGCATTGATGCAATGGCACAATGTCATGCGTTTCACTTACTTACAGGCGGCACTGTATGCGCAAACCAATATGCCATGATATTGGAAGGGCATCATATAATAATAACCATAGTAATCATGATAGATAAGATATGGTTTGACCATTTATATGCCACATTTGAATTTGTTATCATCAAGCCCAGGTGCCATTGCAAACATTATTAACAATTAGTATCTGATATATATCTGATGCTAGTTGATCCTTTGAAAGATTGTGAGACTTATTTATAATTTTTCTAATGCTTGTACTTTTGGGGAAACATCTAACACAAACTAAAAATGTGGCTGTTTGACATTGTACCAAGAGAAATTGTTTAAGACCTCTAGCGCTAATAGGGACAGGGCGCCGACCTCTATCTCTGGAAGTCTCCACATTCTAACCTGCCATGGTGACTTCTGACCTTTCAGAATTGGTTGTTGGCCTTTGTCATTAGTAGTTCTTGTCTCTTCATTGGCTCCATCTTTTTTCTCTGATGGTGATTATCTTCTTTTAATGGCATCTCAGAAAACCACTCTGTCCTCTTGGGAACAATGAACCCTTTGATTGGATAGTGTCTTTATGAGAAGTGTTTACGAGACATTGTCCAATTACTTATGGTGTCTTGATGAGTAATGTTTATCAATGAGATGATTCTTTATATTTATTGCGGCGAATAATGACAATTAGACAACTAATGGCTAGTTCTCACGGAGACGTAACAGAGGGTTTAAGCGACGGCGTTTCTTATATTTCCAGGAAAGGGCAAAGATTTGAGCATGTTCGCCGTCAATTTTGGCTTTACGGCGCAACAGGAACAGCATGCGTCGTTTTAAGAGGTCTTTCTACGCAATTCCTAGAAATTTGACGATGCAGGAAAAAAAGATTCAACCGGTTGAATCTTTGCGAGGAAAGAAGTGGTGAAGCAAGAAGAAGCGTAAAAAGAAATCAGTGCGCGCCGCAGATTTTTAAAGTTGCGACGCACAAAGAAGAGCTTCGACGCAGAAACAGCAGTGTAGCAGAACGCTCTTGCTTCATGTCACATGTTTCAGACACGCGTCGCGGAAAGACACATGTTCGACGCACGTGAGAGGGTGCGCGCCGCGTCTTTTGGACCCCCAATGCAGCAGACAGAGTGGCGCCTGAGTGCATGCGTTGTTCTATTTTTAGCATCAACCCTTTGTCTGTGTGTCACCCTCTTTTTGCGCAGCGGCTGGGGCAGCAGCAGCGAAGCAGGGGGGGCGAAGGAGGGGGAAAGAGGCGGTCCGCACCCTGCATATATATAGAGGAGGCCAGTTTAGAGCACCATACCCACTCAGACCTTCGACCAGAACACACCTAGAATCCACGACACTATTATCAACTGCTACATTTGCTGCTACTTTTGTTGCTACAATTGTACTTTTGCTGCTACAACATGGGACCAAAGAGGAGAAAGGGCACCGTCGTCACCAGGGCACCAACCAAGCTCAGCACCAGGTCAACACTTCACACTCCTGGGAGCACTCCAGTGACAACTCCAGCTACAACTCCAGCTGCAACTCCTCTCCATGAACCTTCAGATGCTGCAGTGACTACATTCTTCACTACAGCCATGGCAGACCTCTCTCTACCTGGGCTCTACACCTCCACTACAGCTGGCAGCCAGACGAAGACCACCACTTCAACCACCAAAGCCACTGTCGTCAGCGAGACCATCTTCGAGGGCCGGCCAGAAGACAGCACAGACGAAGATTCATCAGTTGAACTGTTTGAAACTGATGAAGGAGACAAGCCTGCTGCCAAGTCTGCTGACAAGCCTGCTGCCAAGCCTGCTGCCAAGCCTGCTGCCAAGCCTGCTGACAAGCCTGCTGCCAAGTCTTCCACGGGTCTTCCAGAGCCTACTGCCAAGTCTACTCCAAAGAAGACTCCAAAGAAGACTCCAAAGAAGACTCAGACTCCAAAGAAGACTCAGACTCCGAAGCAGACTCCCAAGAAAACACCAGAGAGCCAGCCTGTTCTTGCTCTAGACAGAGTGGCCATCCATGAGGACACCTTCGAGGAGGAAGAAGAAGACTCTGCTGATGAGACCCCTGCAGCTGCTGCTGAAGCCAAGTCCAAGGGCAAGAAGGGCAAAGGGAAGGCCCCCAAGAAAAACATCAGGAACAACCTGGGCATCACAGCTGAACAAGAAGATGACCTCATCAACTGGTTCAGAGAGCATCCTGTCCTCTACATGAAGGGCTCCAGAGGCTACAAGGGCAACGAGAAGCTGCTGCTGGACACAGAAAAAGCCAAGGAGCTGGGACCCCAGTACACCTCCCAGGACATCTTCAACTGGAGGAAGACAGTCCGCACCCACTACTCCAGACTCATCAGGCCTGAAGCTTCAGGATCCGGCAGGAAGGAGACTCTGACAGACAGGGACCAGTACATCCTAACCAACTGTCGGTTCCTGAAGGACTCCATCGTCCACAAGCCAGGGAAGGAGCTGTCCGCCATCTCGCAACTGTCTGCCAACCGACCAGCCTCAGACTCCGGGGACAGCTGCAACCCTGAGGATTCCCTGCCAGCTTCCTATGACATGCCGGACCTGCCACCTGAACAGCCAGCACAGGACAGACCTGACAGCCAGCAGTCCCAAGTCTTCCCTGGAGCACCAAAGCCTGGAGCCGCTGCCAAGGGAACCAAGAGGAAGGCCCCAGGAGATGAAGCCATGCACTCCGCCATGCACGTCATCGCAGGCAGCATGCAAGCCATGTCCTCCGCCAAGAAGATCCTGAAAGGCTCTGGCTGCAACATGTGCCCCGACCACCAGGAGTTGACACCCGATCAGGAGTACTGGAGGATGAAGTGCCAGGACCTCTACCACGTGGGATGTCACGCCAGCCCTGAAGTCCGAAGGAAAATGGTCAGGACCATTGCAGAGGCCGCCCTCTTCTGGGACAAGGAGAGTGAGATGGATCATGCCAGCCGCCAGTCAAGTCATCATCAGGAGCAGACCTTCCAGCCTCCTCATCCTCCTCAGCGCCTGCAGATGCCACCTCCTCCTCCTCCTTCTTCGACGTATGTGCCATCCCACCACCAGCACCATCACCACGCTTCCAGCAGCAGCCATCACTACCAGCACCACCAGCCCAGGGAAGGAGGATCCTCCAGGCAGACTCCCAGCTACACCGTGATGCAGCCCAGCCCATCCTCCATGACACTGATGATGGATGCTCAGGAGAGCCCCGAGAAGTACGGCTACCCCCCTGGACCCAGCTTTGGTCAACCGGCCGCCCATCACCAGCACCAGCCTTCCCCTTCGGCCAGTTGGACTGCAAGTCTCCTTTCTCCACGAAAGTAGAAGACCAGATGCAGCAAAGACAACAAAAAACCTTGGCCCTTTTAAGGGCCACCAAATCCTCCCAAAAGGGCAGGCCACGTACACATCTTATGTTGACAAAAAAAAAGAGCTTGTGTTGACCAAAAAGAGCCAAAAAAGAGCAAAAAAAACGTTGACAATCCCCAAAAAACTCAGGGATGAAGTTGCAGATGGTGTTGGGTGCCACACGGAAAGCATAAGCTAGGGACTTGTAGCTGTTTCCTGTTGCCATGTACCGCAGGGTGATAGCCAACTTCAGACCAGGTTCCAAAGCCCTCCTCATGTTGGTGTCTTGCTTAGCGATGAGTGGTCCAACAGCTTCCAGGATTTCAGCAAAGATGGCAGGGGGCATTCTAGTGTAGTTGTAGTAGCCAGACACGTCACGCACTTGCAGTTCAGGCAGCAGTTGATGGAAGTGACCATGTTGTTCCCTCTGCAGCAACCAGTTGCGAATCCACCACCTTTTCTGTCTCCTGGCCCTCCTCCTCCTGTGTCTCAAATAGACAGCTCCGATAGCAACAGCAGCAGCACCAGCCACAACAATAATTTCTTCTTCATTCATCATGCATATGTTCAGTAGGCAGTCGTTGTGTTCTCATTGAAGGGCAAACAGCAAATGAAGCAAGGAGGTCCTCTGTGTCCCTTTTTATAATGACCAAAAGTGACTCCTGCAGCAGCCAAACACACTTTGCCGCAGCGCTGCAACAACAGATGTTCGTCGATGCTTAAGAGACCTTCGTCGCTGCTTAAGGCAAGGACGACGAAGAAGGTCAGCATCGACGCGCCTGTAATGTCCTCGGCGCTTTATGAATGCATGTGCGACGATTAACCATCAAGTTACGCAGTAACAAGTCCCTAAATGCGGCGTTGCATCCTTACAGTCTTCGGCGAGGCTGTCATTTTCAGCGACGCATCTTACCTCGGGTGTACGCCGAAGGTTTCCTGATGCGTCGCAGGTCGCCAATTTCAGACGTAGCTGCCTCACAACCATCAGCGGCGTAAGAGGAAACAACATTGGGCGAAGTTAAAGCAGCCTCGCCGAATTCCAAAACAAAGTGCGACGCGTCTGTTTGGAACTGCGCTGAGGAAAGAGAGGCGGAACGCGGCGAAGAAAGCTTAAGCAGCGCCGCGGACACCTCAAGACTCACCGCGGCTACTAACTTTAAGCGTCGCACATGACACTAATTGATTACGTAATGTGCCAAAACCAACGTTCTACGCCACAACTTTCCAAGAAATGACTTCTCTTGATGCGTCGCTCTCAAATCGCCGTCGTGAGAACCAGGCATTAGAAACTTCCCAAGTTCAAGAAAAGAAGTCTTATCAGTTAAACACTTTCGCCACCTGCATTTCACAAAGTCTGAAATAAACAAAATCAATCAGCTACTGGCGAATTGAATGTCGGTAGTTAAATTATCAAGAGTATATTCAAATGATGTGTAGTAAATTCTTCCAGGCACCATCTTAGAACTACAATAATGACAAATGAAGTACAAACAGGTTAACACACATAGATTGCATAGGTGACTATTGCAGTAGTTAAAATTAGACTCTTTAATCTGACACATTTTGCTTGTTAAGTCAAGTAAGCAAAGCACACTGCAAGTAAATAGGAGCAAAGATCAGATGTAGTGGCATTGTATTGCCAAGTAATTTTAATACTAGGCAAAAGTGGACTTGTGGGTTAATGTTACAAAGAAGACATCTGTAAGCTTAATACATAAGATTGCTTTGAACTGACACTGTGCTGAATCGTACAAAACAAGTCTCATCTTGGACGAGGTGCATTAAGACACATTTGCTCTGTTTTATAAGACCTTTGTGGAGAAATATACACTGACAGACCCTTAATTTGAATAATTTAACTCTATCACAATGATATATGATCGAAGAATCCGATCTCATAATCAGAATTAAACTAGGCCATAAAACGATTGCTCACAGTTTCATCGAAGACATTAAATATTTCTTTACAGTAACTATCCAATGTTTTCAATTGTCGCAGGAATGCATTGGATAAGATAAGATTAAAAAAACTTAATTGTACATTGAACATTGGTGATGAAATGGTAAAAGAATAACACAAGCTGCAAAGCCTTTAGGTAACACCACTATCCATTAATTTGATATTGGTGAGCTGTCATTCATTTCCCATTTTATCCAGTATTGGTTCACATTTTGAATCGCATACCATAGTGATTCAATCATCAAGTGACTGACAAGTTTCACACTCTTCTAACAGCTGAAGTAGAAACCGGTTAGCGCTGTCTGTCAGTCAATGACACTGTCTCATGATTGGTTGAGAGGGACTCCATGTGTGCACAGATAAAGGAAATTGATATTTCAACCCTTTCATGCAGCAATAGGGTATTATATATTTACTTGTACATTTTCATCTCATTTTCTTAAGACGGTACAATTCATTCTCTGAAATGGTAAAATTCTATATAAATTACATTGATATAAATAACATGCTTACTGTTTAGTGGCCATGTGTCATAGATACAAGATAAGGCCACACATAACACCTTGAAATGATATACCTGCAATTACTTTGTTTTGATTTTTGAACCTTTTTGAAAATCATTGTCATTTTGTCCCATGAGCATTGAACTTTAACGTGCAGTACCAGGTTTGGGACAAGACATTAATAAGGGATGTTACGGGTTGTTTAGATCGTGGTTGTCTGACATGAGGCACATGTTTTCTAATCATGAAAAGCGACAGATCTGTTAGAGTTACTGATTGTTTAATTTTAGATTAGTATAGGACTATTTTTTTTAGATATAGTAAAATAAATGTGATACACTCAGGATTGCACAAGGGAAATAAAGAAGTAATTGTTTATTCAAATAAAATATAGCAACCAATGAAATAGCTACGTTGACTGTTTCACACATAGTATTGAATGAAGAGTTAAGTTTTTGTTTAAAATTTACGAATCATTAGATTTTTCTGAACTTTTATTGCTCTCTCGAGAGCCATGGCTCACAGTGGTTTGTGCTCACTAATGACAGGAGTCCTCTAGAAGAGAGAAGACGAAGAGCTCAAAGATCACAAATTGTCCAAGTAGAATATTGGAAAATATAGACACATTGTATAGTGAATTAATCATCAATGGCTATAATTATATTTGTCACAATGTCACAGCCAATGATGAATTGAATGTCATGAATATAAAGTGGTTCTGTACAGACAAAAAACACACATGCACATCCTACTGGAAGCTGTAGTGCAGTATATCATATAGAATAGTAAAACAAAAATTCTTTAATACCTTTTTTGAAGCCCAGTTGACAGATCAAAAGATATTATAAAAGTATATACATGCATGCATGAAGCATAAGGTTGAGAAAAATAAACTTGAGTTCATGTTACTATTATAAACTTCGATATAATTATTTCTTGGCTCTTCTTTGTTTTTGTCCAGAAACTCTACTTACTGTTTTTACACAGGAAATTAAGAAGTCATGCTATTAATTCTTTACATGGTGATTTTTTTGTAGTCTAAAGGTATGATACTTTCATACGACATCATCACGAAAATGCAAAAGTGAGAGAGATAACTACAACTAATAACAACAACTGAGTGAATTCATAAAAAAAGAACACAAATACTCCATACCAATTGAAACTGTACTCCTGTAACCTTGTTGTTGTTAGGTGAACAACTATTTGAAACAAAGAAGTATGTCCCGAAAGAACTCAAAATTACCATAATTGCTTTCCTGTTTGTCCGCAATTCATGCAACCAACAAAAAGTTTGTAAACAAGCAACAGATCTGATGTTCCCAGCATTTTGTTAAAAAATATTAGAAATTGATGAACTTGTTGTTATACACCCATTATCATTTTTTAAATGGCAGTAGGCCTATATTATGTTGACTCACAGTATGTTTTTCGGACAAGTTTCCAGGCTACATTTAAAAGTTTCATACATTTCGTATCGAACATTCAATAAAAAGGCCATAAAAGTTTTCAAATTTAGTGCTGATTATTTATTTTGGCTGAAATACACATTCAAAGAAGTGGTTCAAATATCTCATAACATTCATCAATTGAATTCTACATTTTGTTTTTCATGGAACAAGCAAAGTTCTGCATGTTGCACTTTGTAGAAATCAAGGAAATACTCAATCAAAATTAGGATGTCATGGGACATTTCTCATCATTATGAAAGGAGCACAAATTTCAATGAATTGTGATAAAGTTTCATACCCATAACTGATGGATTTGTGTTGTATTGCACCTAATGCTTTCTTTGATGCCTTTGTAATAGAAGCCGTCATGTATCAAATGAAGTTTTCTGAAGTTTTGCATGCAATGGTGTCTCGCAAGTGCATAATGGTAATGCGCAATGCTGATTCAATTTGAAAAGTACATAATTTCCTTAAGATGCTTGAGTTCCTGGATGAGGCTGAGCATTATTAACTTTAGCGTCTCAGAACTTCTTCCAGAGTAAGTCAGTGGAGAAAAAAAGCTGTTCTCTCAATTTTCTATCATGCCAATTCTCTAAAAATTGTGGGTTAAGATAAATTTTCTGTAGGGAGACTAGTTTGGTCAATGGATTTGTGAAATATGACAATACGGTCTGTCCTTGAGTTGATTTCTTACTTCAGATTCTAGTGACTGTCTATGTGCTTCAACACTCGCCAGCTTGTTTCATGAGGTTTGGTTTTTATTGTTTTTATTATTACATATTTGCAGACATCAATTTACAAATGTTTTCAATGGAATATGCGATTCAGAATTTATTGTTGGGGCTTTAAATGACAGTCAAGACACCAGGTTCTTTTACTGGTTGTTGAGTTCATTTCACTGCTTAACTTTGTAGAATTATTCAATTTCAGAATTTATCAATTATTTAATGCACTAAGTTAGCCCTACAAAATCTGACTAAAAACTGGTGGCTCCTTGTGATATGACAGCATTTTTGGTCTAGTACAAAGTCTGACAAGCTTTTTTTTTTTACAACGGATAGTCTCAAAAAGGGATGATAATATATAATGCAGCCTTGAAAACCCCATAATACATTCTGATACATAGATACTCAGTACTGGTATCCTTTACACAAAAGGCCATACTTGGAGTGAGACTTGGTAATTAATTCTTTTGACCAGAATCTGATGGGCATGTTTGAACACCATATTTGACCACTGATGCTGTGCAAATTTTGTGCAAAATTGCCCACAAAGTGAAAGGGACACTCATCAATAGTCACTTGATATACCTTGAGCTGGTAATATTGACCGTTCGGCGAAAAAAAGGAGCTTAGTGGAAAAGTGTGATTTTGAGAAAAAGGCCTTTTTGTTTTGAACAGTTGTTTTCAGTTCTGGCTCCATGAGTACTGGTCCGATTTGAATGATTTTCGGTATTAGTCAGGTCACATTTCCAGAAAAAGGGCTTATTTAAGGTGCCCAAGGCATTTTTTAGTAGAAGCAGGCAACAAGTTGATTCTTATGTAAAATTTTCTGTAGATTTCAAATTTCACTGTTGCCAAGCTGAAATATGACTCCTTCACCCCCTAATTAGCATAAAACAAGATGGCCGCCAATTTCCTTTGTTTAGTGATAATTTGGCTTCCACTTGCACTAGGACAAAAAGTAAAAGGTGTATTTTGATGTTTTTTGACCTGCTGAGTTCAAATTTGATGACTACAAAGTTGAATTATGACTCCTTAACCCCCTAATTAGCATAAAACAAGATGGCCGCCAATTTCCTTTGCTTAGTGATAATTTGCCTTCTACTTGCACTAGGACAACAAGTAAAAGGTGTATTTTGATGTTTTTTGACCTGCTGAGTTCAAATTTGATGACTACAAAGTTGAATTATGACTCCTTCACCCCTAATTAGCATAAAACAAGATGGCCGCCAATTTCCTTTGTTTAGTGATAATTTGGCTTCTACTTGCACTAGGAAAACAAGTAAAAGGTGTATTTTGATATTTTTTGACCTGCTGAGTTCAAATTTGATGACTACAAAGTTGAATTATGACTCCTTAACCCCCTAATTAGCATAAAACAACATGGCCCCCTATTTCTTTTGTTAAGGGATAATTTGGCTGCTAATTGCACCAGGGCAACAAGTAGAACGTGTATTTTGATGTTTTTACATCCAATGAACACAAATGTGACAACTACATAGTTGAATTATGACTACTTCAACCCTTAGCATATACAATTTAGACAAGTTATTGTGGTGTGGCCTCAAAATGGGTTCTTTCCAGTACAGAATGAGTCAATTTAGCGTTTTGGAGGAAATTTCGAGAGCAACATTTATTTAGCTTTGGAGGGTTGACAATTGTATATATACATGTAGTAACATGAAACTTGAAAGCTGACATGAAGGGGTAGCCATCCACATCCATTTGGGTTGGTTGAAATTAGTTTTCTAGTGATATGGATGGGTGAAATTGAAAATACATGAGGAGGATTTTGTGTTTCTCAGGAGATTATCTACACTGACAGTAATATTTATTTAGCTTTTGGAGGGTTGACAGTTGTAGTAGCATGGATATAAAGCTGCAAAATGAGAGTTGACATCAAGGGCTATCCATCCACATCCCATTGGGTAGGTTAAAAATGAGTTTTCTAGTGATTAAGATAGGTGAAATTGAAAATACAAGGGAGTATTTAGGGTTTCGGATGATATTTTCGACACTGATAGCTACATTTATTTAGCTTTTGGAGGGTTGAAAATTGTGATAACAAAGAAATTAAGATGCAAAATGATAGCTGACATCAAGGGCTATCAATCCACATCCATTTAGGTTGGTCAAAATGAGTTTTCTAGTGATGAGGATAGGTGAAATAAAAAATACATGGGAGGATTTTGTATTTCTTAGAAGATTATCGACACTGATGGTAATATTTATTTAGCTTTTGGAGGATTGATAGTTGCAGTAACAAGGAAACAAAGGTGCCAAATGAAAGCTGACATCAAGGGCTATCCATCCACGTCCATTTTGACTGGTTAAAAATGACTTATCTAGTGATTAAGTCAGGTGAAATTGAAAATGCAAGGGAGGATTTTGTGTTTCGGAGGAGATTTTTGAAACTGACAGCTACATTTCTTTAGATTTTGGATGGTTGACATTCGCAGTAACAAGGAAAACAAGGTGCCAAATGAAAGCTGACATCAAGGGCTATCCATCCACATCCATTTTGTCTGGTTAAAAAGGAATTTTCAAGTTATTATGATAGGTGAAATTGAAAATAAATGGGAGGATTTTGTATTTCTTAGGAGATTATCGATACTGATGGTAATATTTATTTAGTTTTTGGAGGATTAATAGTTGCAGTAACAAGGAAACCAAGGTGCCAAATGAAAGCTGACATCAAGGGCTATCCATCCACATCCATTTTGACTGGTTAAAAATGACTTATCTAGTGATTAAGTCAGGTGAAATTGAAAATACATGGGAGGATTTTGTATTTCTTAGAAGATTATCGACACTGATGGGAATATTTATTTAGCTTTTGGAGGATTGATAGTTGCAGTAACAAGAAAACAAAGGTGCCAAATGAAAGCTGACATCAAGGGCTACAGTACAAATTTCTAAAAGTGGCTCGTCATTTAAAATCTAGCCTTAGCTATCTATCCATAGCCATTCCAAGCTAAACTAAGCTACACTTATCCATAGCTAGCCATAGCTATCCACAATTACTATTGTTTAAACAAGGGGTAAAGAGATTCCAGTGTATACAAAAGAATAGAAATGGATAGCTATGGATAGATATAGATAAGACTAGTAATGAATAGCTATAGACAGCTAAGTTGAGCCACATTTAGAAATTTGTACTGTATCCATCCACGTCCATTTTGACTGGTTAAAAATGACTTATCTAGTGATTAAGTCAGGTGAAATTGAAAATGCAAGGGACGATTTTGTGATTCAGAAGAGATTTTTGAAACTGACAGCTACATTTACTTAGATTTTGGAGGGTTGACATTTGCAGTAACAAGGAAACCAAAGTGCCAGATGAAAGCTGACATCAAGGGCTATCCATCCACATCCATTTTGCCTGGTTAAAAAGGAATTTTCCAGTGATTAGGATAGGTGAAATTGAAAATACATCATAGGATTTTGTGTTTCTTGGGAGATTATCGATACTGATGGTAATATCTATTTAGCTTTGGGAGGATTGATTGTTGCAGTAAGAATGAAACAAAGGTGCCAAATGAAAGCTGACATCTATGGTTATCCATTTACATCCATTTGACTGGTTAAAAATCAGTTTTATAGTGATTCGGATAGGGGAAATTGTAAATACATCGGAGGATTTTGTGTTTCGGATGACATTTTTGACACTGACAGGAACATTTATTTTGCTTTTGGTGGGTTGAAACTTGTAGTGACAAGGATACAAAGATGCCAAATGAAAGCTGACATCAACGCCTTTCCATTCACATCCATTTTGACTGGTTCAAAATGACTTACTTAGTGATTAGAATAGGAGAAACTGAAAATACATGGGAGCATTGTTTTAGAGGACATTTTTGACACTGACAGCAATTATTTAGCTTTCGGAGGGTTGACAGTTCTAGCAAAAATGAAACCAAGGTGCCGAATGAAAGCCCCCCCCCCCATGGCCCAATTCTAGCATGGCTACCAAGTATTCACAGGAAATGCAGGAAAAAAGATTCTAGATGCTTTTTTGAATTTGTGTCCTATTGCAGTCAAAAGACAAATTACTGCAAAGCAAGGGTTATTTCTGGCCACCTTGTTTACACTAATTGTGGGTGAAGGGGGCAAAATTCTATTTTGTAGTTGCCCAATTTCTATTCAAGATGTCAAAAACCATCAAAATACACTCCCCACATCAAGTGACTCACTTGATGTCTTGGTGCAATCAAAAGCAAAGTTATCGCAAAACAACGGAAATTGGTGGCCATTTTGTTTGATGCTAATTATGAGTGAATCATACATAATTCAGCTTTTTAGTGTCAAAATTTGTATTCAGTAGGTCAAAAACCTCTAAATGCACCTTCTGCTTGTTGCTCCAGTGCAATTAGAAGTCAAAATATTGCTAACAAGGGAAAATTAGGAAAAAATTGGCGGCCATCTTGTTTTATGCTAATTAGGGGGTTAAGGAGTCATAATTCAACTTTGTAGTCATCAAATTTGAACTCAGCAGGTCAAAAAACATCAAAATATACCTTTTACTTGTTGTCCTAGTGCAAGTAGAATCCAAATTATCACTAAACAAAGGAAATTGGCGGCCATCTTGTTTTATGCTAATTAGGGGGTGAAGGAGTCATATTTCAGCTTGGCAACAGTGAAATTCGAAATCTAAAGAAAATTTTGCATAAGAATCAATTTGTTGCCTGCTTCTACTAAAAAATGCCTAGGGGTGTTCACTTTTTTGAAAATGTGACCTGACTATATGTATATGAATATAACTATTGCACCAAGCAGCAAGTAAGAGATGAGGTATTCTGGAGCCAACAGGTGTTTATCCAGCAGAGTTCTTCACAGTCTAACCTGCTAATATGACCTTCGACCTTTCAGACTTGGTTGTCCGCCTTTATCACAAGTAGTTTGTTGTCTCTTCTGTAGCACCATCTTTCTTATAAAGGTGGCCATTTTCTTTTAATGGCGTCTCTGAAAAGCATCAGTCCTCTTGGGAAAAGTGGAACCCAAGCAATCATTGGCCCTTTGTTGGGATTTTGTCTTGATGAGATATTGTTCAAACTTACTGTCACGTTCTGTATGGGTATTTAGACATATAATTTTTTTTTTCTAGAAAATAAAAATTATTCGGGGAAAAAGATTTCGATGCATGTTGTGTCTTACAACACCTTCACTTTAACCATGGTCCCAAATTAACAATATGTCACTGAGTACGGTAAAACATTCCTCAAAACATCCTTTGTCATTTATCATGACATAATCACTTATAACTGTTTAATGGAATATTGTCTGTATCTCAGTCACAAGATATATTTTGCTGAAACAGTGAAATAATTCAGTTGTCCAGTACTCAACAAGGAAAGAAATATCACGAAACAAATTAGCTGAAATTTGTATGGGAACAAAAAATTATAGATCATGCAACAGGTTTTTTCCATTTAAGACAATGTGTTTTATTTAAAATTATCATTTTACTATAATTTATTGATCAGTTCAATTGCATAGACTGTTTATATAAACTTTCATTTTTGATTTTTCTTAGTAATGAATACTAAATTCCTGATACTAAACACCTTTGATTTGCCTCTCTGATCTTACCTAAATTTTTGTATTGGATTGACCAATGAAACGGAGGGTTTCGAATGTCCGATATAATAACTGTCCAGTTTACTCAATATGGAAAGCAGTTTAGTACCTGAAGTACTTTTGCTCCCCATCATAAAGAAAAGTTCTATGCACAAATTATGTACAGATTCTTTGGCATAGGACTGACTATTTCATATGAAGCTCAAGTGAATTGCAAACGTGAAGTACCTACTGTAAATCCTAAAACTACCTCAATCTCTGAACACAATAACACAGCCAATATTGGTGGATACAAAACGCATCTTTACTCGCAGTTATATACTTGCCAATACTTTCATCTGTCGCTGAATCATATACATTCAACAATACTGTTATCTGAATTTTTCTGAAGTGAATAGGTATATAAAGAGCATGGCAGATTGGCTTGCACCCTGTTTGAACCCTCATCCACTGTATTCAAGGTAGGCATGGTTATCATTGGGTACTTTTTCTTACAATGGTTCAAATTACGTTTTTCTAAGGGGATTTGTTGAGCAATCTCAGCATGATAAAATTACCTGCCTTTGTGTAACCCTTTATTAGCCCAATAGTATGAAAATTTGGAATGGGCCTCAAATCAAATCAAACAATAATACATTTATTTTGGAATGTCATCATTTATATAAAAGGTAATCAATTTTTATTGCAAACTTTTTGCCTTCTTAGTGTGTTATGTTTCTAAACTCATCAATTATTTAAAGAAGGCTTGGCCTGTCCTACTCAATATTTTCTCCTCTGATGAAGCTAAAATCTCTGGAACAATGGTCAAACCCCAGGGGTCGATTGTGTGCAACAGTGCTCCAACAGATTGATCAACACATTCCCGACATTGAAAGTATACACTGGTCTCTGGGTTGAAAAGTTGAATAACCTTACATACATGCAGAGTAATATAGTATTTTCAAAATCTACAGCTGTAACTTATAAGCAGCAAGTGAGGTTATATCCTATACAAGCAATTCTATTTGGACAAGTCATTGAATGAGTTAGTGACTCATTGGTTCAAATCTGTTCTCAATGAGGTCACATATTACACAATGACAAATTGATACATCTTTCCTTTTATGGAAAATGTCTGTTTCTGATGTCATTGATGTCCACAAACAGCTGAATGTAAGTTATTTGACAGTAAATGCTGCACAACTCATTTTAGTAACAGTTGGCTACTAAATCACCAGTATATTGCAGCATTCTCTGACATCCAAGGTATTCCTTTTTTCCAATACCATATCTGACTGTCAGGACTATAATGACTACATATTTCTGGTGGACTGGTGATAACTTCCCATAATTGCAAACGTCAAATGGCCAGGTCAGGTGTCACCACGAAGGTGTAGCTGCCTTGTACTTGCACTTCCTTCATTGGCCAAAAATGCTAATACGTCACATACAGTGTAACACTATACTTCATAGGGTGAATGTAACCTTCCACAGTCTCTCTCAGAGTAATGGAATATACGGTAAGACTCACAAAAATATTTCCAAAATCCCTTGATTTTAGGAAGATGCCCGCTTCCACACCCTTCAGTCCTTACCCTCACCCCTGATGCCCTCTCTTTGCAATGTGGCTTAAAGAAAAATCCTTCAAAGTTTTTTCAAAATTCATACCATGATATTTCTATTCAATTTAGTCTTATTTGAAAGGACACAATTGAATAATATTTGAAAGGACACAATTGAATAATATTTGTGAAGTTTGTGCAGAATCACGCCTGAATGTATTTCCTATGGCAGTAGATATGTGATATTTATGGACACTGCATGGTAGCTTCGAAGTAACTTCGAAGGCGTTGTCCATGTCAAATATTGGACATGGAAACTGACACCTACTACAAACTGGCATCTGCCCACAAAGAAGGCATATGGCTTTACATGTAATGGCTCCCGTCTGCCTCTTCCTGTAAAACTATTTTCCTGATATATCTTTGCATAGGGTTAATTGATACTACTTATGTTCCTTCATTGATTCAAAGAATACTGATTAAGAAATACAGGTAAAGGAAATGTCTTATAAATTATATGATACGCTTCAGAAAGAAGTCAATTTAAGTTGGATCAGAATTTGATAGACCAGCATTATCACAAGTATTATGGTATGCTGTTTGTACTGTAGGCATCAATGACATCAATACTGACCCTATCTGTCACAAACATTGCACTATTGAAAACAAACTGTCAATTTGTCACTTTTTGTATCGATGTCTTAACCTATAAAAAAACTTATATGTAAGTTATCTTTACAGTGAATCGATTCATCAAGGTTAGGAAAATCTAGTGCGAAACTTTTTCCGTGTGAAACGTCATCAAAGATTGTGTACATCATTTTCAATGTGAAACTTGCCATAAAAACCTTAATAAACGTCCGATTTTCAAAATTTAAAAACCTGCATATATCAAGTAAACTCCTCCGAATTCAATGCACTTATTCATTTTGCTCTATTTGCAATATTAACTTCGCAAAAAAGCTTTTCGGCGCATTACGCTGCAATAATGCAAATTTGCAAAATCCCAGACCACAACAACAAACCAGGGCAGATTCAAGATTTTTTTGTTGGGGGGGGTATTTTTCAGGCCTGACATCACACACTATTAAATAGTACTGAAAAAACATGTACACTGTGCATGTAGCAATTAACTAGCTAATATCCATACAGGTGGTTTTACATAACAGAAGTTTATTTATTTTTAGGGCGATGCACAGGCCAATCGCTGTTATGTATTGTCAACTTTCTTTCTTTGCAAGGAGCCCTCAGTATGTTCATCACCCCTGAAAGAAAATCTGCCAACAGGTGTGCAAAAACATCATCAAAGTATGGGCAGAAGCACTTCCAAGAAATACAGAAGAATCCCAATTTAAGGCCACATCTTTTTATGCAATTAAGAGCATGCAGACCTGAAACTGGATATATTATATTTCTTTTATGCTGAATAAGACCCCTCTAATGTTAGTGCAGCTTACCGGGCTATAAAAACTGCACCAAAACCTTTTTTAGTCTCAGTTAAATGCAGGCACTACTGTATTAGCTGTTTTTGTTGCATGAGCCTGTGACCCACTTTTTCCTCTGTGCAATGAAGCATGTCAGTGGGAGATTTAAGGCTCTGTGCTTAAAGGTACATCTGTATTTCAAGCTTTTTCACTTGTAATAGTAATACACATAAAGCCTTATCAAATGCTGCTGTCAAATCTTGGAGAAATGATCAGTAGGCCTAACTGTCAAACAAGTTGACTCCATTCTTTAGATCCTTTCAAAAAAATTTGCCCATTAATTAGGCACACAATGCAATGCTGAGATAAACACAACCAAGCAAGTGATGTTGATAACTTTTTGTACATATCCCATTATCCCTTTATGCATTAAAGTAATTCAGAATTGAAACTATTGAATTAAATGTTTTTTGGGAAATCCACCAGAACTTTAACTTGTAGCTCTGATGAGATAGACAGCAAAAAAGCAAGATAGATGTATACAGACTGATTTTATTACATGTATGGATGTGGATTAATGGTTGATATGTTAGAAAAAGACATACACTTAAATCATGTAAAATGAAACTTAGATTTGTCAAAAATGCCTTTATGGTGGCAAAGTAAAATCGCCCTATTTTTTTTTGAAAAATTTTTTCTTGTTTATACATGCATCCTTGCATGGTTATGTAATATTCTCATGAAACAAGGGGAGGGGCTTTGGAATTTTTCTATGGGTACTTTTTTCATAGAAATTAATGCCCACTTTATAATATTAGAACCTTTTATAACATGCCACATACCCTCTGGTTCATCATAAGATCGATACAGTACCCTTTTTTAAGGGTACTTTTCTTGTTACCTCAGTGATGAGTGATGTGAATCATTCAGTGACTTGACCTGATAGTATCGCAAGTATAGCATTTAATCTTAATAACTGCTTGTGAGTCATATAGAATAACACAACAAGCATAGGGGTGTGACCTCACAAATAAACCAGTGCACATTCTGTAACCCTTGTAATTCCTCACCTGTAACAGACATTTTTGGACAATTCTATTTTCTTTTGTCAAAATTTCTCTAATACATTCATTTTGGTGATCCTTTTTTGCCTACCATACTATAACTTTGGTGAAATAAACTATTTTTTACACAAAGGGCAGTCAACCTTTAAAACTGAGAGGCATAATATGTAAATGGCACAGCCATGAAATTCGCGTAGCCCTAAAAAAGTTTTTTTTAGGATTTATGGTTTTACCATAACTTTCATTACATTTATTTAATATTCAATGTATGAAAGGCAGTCATGTTACTGTTTCAAAGAAAGACGGAAATACAGAAAAAAGGGAGAAATTTATACTAGAAACTATTAGAAATATAAAATAGAAGAAAAATAGATAGATAGATAGATAGATAGATAAATAGATAGATAGATAGATAGATAGATATGATATGAAATAGAATTGTTAGATAATCAGCTAAATAGTAAAAAAATAAGACAACACTGAAAGCTGCCAAATTTAAGTCTATGCTATATTGTTGATATTACATAATAGTGATAACAAAAACAATAACATGATCTGCATGTAGATTAATTGCTCACTGTTACATAATCATCAGTTGACAAAGATTATGTAACTTTAATTTTGTTATGTTTTCTTGTTGTCTGTTTTGAAATGAAATGAATTACATGTTAATAATTTAATTTAGCTTGTTATAATTAACTATTCCATAAAAATTATAGATACAGGGAATATTAATGGAGAATTTTGAATTTTTAAGACACTTTTGAATATGAATATGTCATGTTTTGTTAAATTCAAAACCTAATCATTGATAAGAAGCTGGTCCCACTTGACCTAATTTCCTGCTGTCGACCGTTGATGTTGAGACCATCACTGCACAGATTTGTGAAACCTTTCTTGTGCCAAGTTTCGCTTTGCGAAACGGCCTTCGGCCGTTTCGCTGCGCGAATATTACCTGGTGATCCGGTGAGACATTTCTTACATATCTCCATGAAAATCTACAAACTTGGGATTAACTGTCTGAGATCAATTCTCTGGGTAGTTGCACAAGTACCAAAGTAGAATATATCGGCAGACAGATGTGTGCTGATGTGTTCTGATTCATTGCCAGATGTCAGGTGTCAAATATAGCTCATCTGTCAATGTCACCAGACAAACATAAACTGAAAGATATTTGTGCGAGGTCAGTTTGGAGGAATAGAGAAAATAGAGGGATGGGGAAGGAGGTTGTTTAATTGAGGTCAATCCCACGGGGAGGTAGCATTTAGGTGATTTTTCAGATTGCTCTGATTGCCAAGTTTTCTCAATATTTGAAAAGTTTAACCTGGCGTTGCTTTAAGGTTGTTGATTAAATTGTACACAGGCACACTCCTGTATTAGTCAATTGATATTCAGTATAAATATCAATTTGAATTGGACTGTACACTGTACAGTCAGACTAGATGACTGCCTGTGCATTGTACATTTCATTGAAATTTTTTAAAATAACAAACATTACTTCATAAGAGCAAAAAATCATGTTACTTTCCACTTCTTTATTAAATGTCATTGTCATGGATCTTTCAGCTCGCAAGATCACATTTCTGATGACCTTTAAATCAAAATCTTCACGAATCTTCGTAATCAATTGGCATGGCATCAGAAGATTACAATGCCAAGAACCAACTGAGCAGCTCAGTAATTGGTCTGGCAGCCATGAAATTATTAAAATTTTAAAAATGCTGGTGTAACTCTGACATTCAAGAACATTGCAGCTTTAATTCAAAGAACCTTTCTTGTAGAACAGTTTGAAATAGCACCATGTTATATCAATACAGTTTTACAAGTCTATAATGATGAATAGTTTAATTTCCAACCAAAAAATTTGACTGAATTATGAATCCTTGATCAGCAACTTATAACAAGTCCATGAGGTTTATTGAATTTTTGCTCTGACATAGTCTATGGTTAATCTCACAAAAAGTGGCCAGAATTTAAGAATGGAAAAGTTAAGTAAGTGCATATCTAAATAAGCCAAACTATAATAATTGATGAGTCAGCAACCATTGAGATTACCAGGAAGTGTATCAGACTTCCCTTTGTCATTGATTTCAGTCAGTAGAATGCCCCTCAGCCCCTTGCATGTAAGTCTATAGTAATGATTTCTAAGAGCATGACATTTCTGTCTAGTAAATTGAGTTTTAGAGGAAGGGATGCAAATCTGTAAAGTATAAAAGGAGAAATTTCTCGAAAAATGTAAATTTAAAGGTTTTCTGGGTGAAAGCACAGTAAAGGCCTCAATTGCGTTTTGATCAGATAAAAGTAAAGTTAGGGTCCTGGAAACCAATTTCTGATATAAAGAAGAAACAGTGCAGTATCTAAGCTTGATCAAAAAGTAAATCTGAGAAATTTTAGCATTTTTCATGAGCATACAATTAAAACCATGGTCTGGGCAGACCTTTAAAGTGGGTATAATTTGCCAATTTTTGCATGTAACCAGTGGCCCTTTTTCTGAAACATCGTCTATTGCAGCAATGCTGTAGCCTAATATTTAGTTCACATTCTGCTGGTGACATTATCCGTCTACTGTACCTTCCTGGCCTTCAGTAGGGACCATTGGCTGACTTTTCAATATGATGATGATGGCAGCCATGACGTCCAAAGGAAAGGTCTGCTTGTAACCATATTTTAGCAAATTTATGGTCAGGGGTTCAAAAGACTGGCTGGATAGTATTTTTATGTAATAATTAGCCAAATTTGGTGCTTTTGCCTAGATATGATATAGGTTTAATGAATTTCAGCAAAAAAGTTCCAATGACCACTGATGATTGTAAGATACAAAAAGCTTTAATGGCTAAAATCGATGTCCGTCCATTACGTCCACAACTGATTTTTTGGTAATTTAAATGAATTAAAGGCCAGGTAACACATCAACTGAGATGAAAATGCATGTCTATCTCTCTCTACCTATGTAAGCAACTGAAAAATTAAAAAACACAATGAATTTATCTTATACACTGGACACCAGGCTAAAAAGTGTAAATGTCCGTCCATTACGTTCACATAAATTTTCAAATTAGTCTGGGGACTGATGTTTGGAGGTCTGGTATGTCACGAATAATGCCAGGATACCATTTTTAGTGACAAATTTCGATTATTTTAGTGAATGCTGACAAGGCTCAAAAGTTGAATTTTTCACAGTTCATGCAAACTGTCCGTATCACATCAGCGAAAACTGTCGAAAAGCCAATGGTCCATTTCAGGAGAAAAACCTTGATTTTCATGGAACTTTCATAATGTAGTTCATAGCAGCCCAGCAAATACCTGTCTTGATTTATCAGACAAACATAATTCTGTATTCTACTCATTATTAGGTTCAAATTGATGTACTACACATGCACTTCTGATGAAATCTATTTTTAGATCATAGGGGCCAAATATTGAGGCGCTTACTGTGCTTTCACCCTTCTCTGAAAAAAAAAGTCAGATCAGACAATAGAGAAGCATTTAAAATACAATGTGTTCAAATATGCTTTCGAATCAATTGCGAACCAGTATTTGGTAGTGACAAAGTCATGCTATCTCAAAAGGGAGCATTATGCCCATAAGTCATCCGTAACCAGTGTTGACAATAATTATTGTCGAAATTGTCAATTTTGCCACAAAAAATGTGATGTCTTCCAGATGTATAAAGAAGACTATATCAGTTTTTCTTGTCATACCTTTTTATTTGCTTTTTATCATTATCGTATGAATAGGAATGGTGAATTTGGGATCAATGCAATATTCACCACATTTGACCCGTACAAGTTGCCTGACCTGAGGTTCAAATTGTCATAGTGGTCTGGACATCTTCCTGCATAAAGAAACCATAGCAATTTCATATATTGTAAGACAAAGATGAGAAGCACTGTACAATCCAATTGAAGTATGCTATATGTTTCATAATGTTTGGGTGTAGTTATATCGAAGTGCAAGTGCCTTTGTAATTGACAAAATTTGTAACAGCGACAAAAACTTTTAAGCTGCTCGTGAAATGAAGTTATATGTTTTATTCATTCAGACTTTCTCATCTCTGTCTCACTTTCACCAATTGCTTGCAGTTTGTTTTGGAGTCGATCTAAGAGGAAAAACTGGTCTTTGCATCAGACAGATAAGCAACAAACAAATGATTGTAAAAACACTATTTTTAATGCAAAGATATTTTTTTTTAAAGCAAAAACAACAGTTGTTGTTCAAGAAGACATAGAAAACTAAGGCATTTTGGATTAATGAATATCTTTTATTCTAAGACTAAGAAAAGTACCTTAATATTGTCTGTAACTCCAACAAAACTAAACAGATCGATAATTTCTGATCCATGTACACGTAGTTGGACTGGCCTAAAAAATTGTGTATTGCTAGAAAATTATGCGACTTATTATGAGGGCAGTGGTTCTTTCATGGCAAGGAAATTTACAAATGCACTGTCTTTAATATGCATGTTATTTGAACAATTTCAAGTTCTCGATACTTTCATGTTTGGCTAGGGAAGGAGAGATGGTTCTGCAGACAGATTCATTATTTATTTGATTACCAACAACAGATGACCATTTTCAGAATTTTATTTTTTTGTGAAAATGCAGCAGAATCGTTATTTTTTAAATTTTCATACCAATAACTTGGCAAGCACTTTTTTGTCAGGCAGAGAGTGATGACATTAGAAATTATTGCCTCACGGTCTATCAAAGTATAGATTCAGCACTGCAGTGCATTGGAAGCAAGGCAGTATCTACGGATTTTCCATTGCAGACATCAAGAAGTGTAGCAGATTGCCTTGGACTTCCATTTGGCATTGATTTCACATTGGCCTGCCCCTATTGTGTATGTCTATAGCCATAATTCAAGGACCAATTACAGATGACTGACTCGAAATTGCCAAGAGAGTTGACAATTGAATGCAAAAGAAATCAGATTTTTGTACAGCCAAATTTAGATTAAAGCAATATTTCAGACAGTAATGTCATGCCTTTGTTATAATTTCATATATACCAAGAAGATATATGGCTGCAGTTGGATAATAATGTGCATGCATCCCTCTTTTAAAAGAGAACATCGACATGGAGTCATGGAAGCCAAAACATTTACTGGACAAATATGACGAACAAGGAAAGTTGCAAAATCTATTTAAGGAGAATAAAAGTGGACATTTCACAATTTTGCAGTTGTCCGAATGAGATGAAGAAGGTCACAATATCTTTTAAAATCAAACCACATCAAAGAGAAAACAATTTATAACAAACAATCTTGTATGAGCAGACATGTTTTATTTTTTAACTATTGGATGTCATTGCTGCTAGACCAATGCTTAAAAGCTGCTCTCATGGTTTACATTTTAAATCGTTTGTTACCTTTCCAGTGGATCATGAAGATTTTGAAAGATTATGACATTGTTCAAACCCACATCCACGGCATACTGGGCAGATGTATTAATCACTATGCTAGGGAGGCACTCAGTAATAAGGTTATTCAACTTTTTCACCCAAGTTGATCAGTGTGTACATACTTTCAATGGGGAGAAAGCGTTGATCAATCGATCATTCTGCAATATTGTTGCACATAACCAACCCCTGGGATTTGAGAATTGTTCCAGAAATTTAAGCTTCATTAGAGGAGAAAATATTGAGTGAGACAGGTCAAGCCTACTTTTAATAATTGATGAGTTGCGAAACTTTACTCACTCACAAAAGCAAAAAAGTTATCAGGAAATTTATTATCTTTTATAAAAATTATGACATGCCACATGTATCATTTTATTATATTATGTATTGTTTTGTCAGCAACAACGTTGATTTGACGTCGACTCCAAATACTAATACCATTTCTCTGAACTTTATAAAGTAAAGATTCAGCACTGCAGTGCATTAGAAGCAAGTCTGTATCTAAGGATTTCCATTTTGTGGACATCAAGAAGTGAAGCAACGTGCCATTGACTTCCATTTGGCATTGATTTCACATTGGTCTTCCCCTATTGTGTAAGTCTATAGCCATAATTCTAGGAGCAATTGCAGATGACTGACTGGATGTATAGCAAACTGCACAGGCAAACAATATGAATGCAAAAGAAATTAATATTTTTTTTAGTACAGCCAACATTTTAGATATAGCCAAAATTTCAGATATAATGTGGTCACACAAATGGTAGTAACATTCCTATGTTATAATTGCCCAGGACATGCTGAGGCAGTACACAATAGTAAGCTTTAACTTGCATCCTCTTTTCAAGACAACAGTAACTTTGAAACCTTGGAATTACCAAGAAAAATGTTAGGGGAATCGAAAGTTACAAAGATATCTTTTTCAGAAAGGGAGACGAGAAAGGTTCAAATATTTAAAATCTAACAACATGAAAGAGAAAACAAATCATGGCAAAAAATGTTGTACTCCACAAAGACAGTTTTCTATTGACGTTTGCCGTGGTATAACCAACAGATTTGTTAGTTGTACCACTGTTGGGGATTAAGTTAGCCTGTTGTACTACTTTTCTGCAAACAACACACCTAAAGTTGACAAAAAAAAACAGAATTCAGTTATAAATCCTTCAGGAGTCATATATGGAGTATAAGTCGCTTATATAACAAGTTTGAGGTGTATAACTAACATTTCAGGGGTTAAGTATAGATAAGTATAGATAAGTGTTAGTTATACACCTCAAACTCGTTGTATAACCTATACTTGTATAAGAGACCGTTCAGAATTTATGACTTGGAGGGTGGGAATTTTGGCCGAGGGGGTACTAACTTTTCACACGTGTTTCAAGGGGGGTATTCATTTTTGGCAACACTTCCAAGGGGAGGTAAGAAATTTTAACAAAGAAAAAATGTTAAAAAACACGCATAAACTCATTTTATTTGGACTTCTTTACGCGCAAAAGTCCATGAAATTAAGCCAATCTGTATGAGTGGCCGTGTATAACAGTATATATGTGTGTATTGTTTTGTATGGCGAGGGGGGGATACTAAAAATATGCGTGAAACCTAAGGGTGGGGTTCTAAAAATCCGCATGAAACTCAAGGGGGGTATCAATTTTTGTCGGGAAGTTCCAGCAAAAGTTCCAGCCCCCCCCCAGTCATAAATTTGGAACGGTCCCTTAGCAGTTTTGTTACATCTTTCACTCTCGGGTTTCATAACTACCAGACCAATTATTAAACTGCTCATGTGCTTTTTGACAGTGTAATCTGCTGTTGTCTTGCCAGTGAATCTTGAAGATTCGGAAAGATAATGATAATGGCCATCAGAATCTGTGTGACCTCCAGGGTTGTTTACAATGAGTCATGTGCACACAAGCAATTTGTTTGCTTCGAGCACAATTACATTGATAAGAAGTTTTTAAAACTATAGTCATGGTGCTCTTTCCTTTTTTAATAAAACAGAGCACTATGACAACTTGAACTTCAGGTTAGTGATCTTGCACTCCACTTTGTCCCAAACTATGATGCAACAGTTTTAGTTGCATAACTTCATGAATTACAACAAGATATTTCAAGGGACTGACTAAATGCATTGACACATGGATTATGTATGCTTAGGGACCGTTCAGAATTTATGACGGGGGTAGGTGGGAGTTTTGCTGGAACTGCCGTAAAAAATTGATACCCCCCCTTGAGTTTCATGCGGATTTTTAGTACCCCACCCCTAGGTTTCACGCGTATTTTTAGTACTCCACTCCCCTCGACATTCAAAACAATACACACATATAATATTTTACTGTTATACATGGCCACGCGTACAGATTAGCGTAATTTCGCGGACTTTCGCCTGTATAAAAGTCCAAATAAAATGAGTTTATGCATGTTTTTAACTTTTATTCTTTTTTAAAATTTCTTACCCCCCCTTGGAAATGTTGTCAAAACTTAATACCGCCCCTTGCAACACGTGAAAAAGTTAGTACCCCCTCGACCAAAACTCCCACAACCCCACAGTCATAAATTCTGAATGATCCCTTAGCTTGCTCAGCTTTGATACTACCACTGCTTGATAGATGCTTCAATGAACTGCTACTGAATCATGTAGCTATGAAAACGATAATAATAATGTTGGGAAATACTGACAATGCCATATTTAAGAAGACATCAGACATTCCAGTCATCCTTCTATCTTGCTTTCTATTATTGTATGAATAGTAATGGTCTCATTGGGTCAGGACAATAATCTCAATATTGACCGTATTTGACCTTTGCAAGATCACTGACCTGAGGTTCAAGTTGTCATGGCAGTCTGGTCAACTTTCTGCATAAACATACCATAATCAATCCATATGTTAGAAATAAATCATGTAACACTACCATGCAATCCTATGTGTAATATTGCCTTTCTCTTCAACAAAACTTGTCAGAAAAAATTAGATTTCACCCCGCCTCACATCTACCAATAGCCTGCAGTTTCATTTTTCATATCAGTCAGAGTGAGGCTCTAAAAAGCTGATTTTTTGTGTACCTGACCAACATCACACTATAAATTAATCGACCCCTTTACCCTGCTCCAACCAATCCACTGATTGTCCAGTTATGAAAACTTGAAAGCTGCTTTTCTGCGCCATCTACAAGTACAATGGCCTTAGCCGGCTTTGATATTCAACTTACAGTCATAGAAATAAAAGCGATGCTTTCTATTACTCTAAAGTTAATTTTATGCAAAGGATATGGCTGCTGTGATATCTTAAATTCAATTGCCGTAAAAAAAAATCATGAATCTTGGAAAGTCTTGGATAAAAATATTTTTTCATAATATTTGACATTTTATAAAGTAATTCAGCACATATATCAAAGAAGGGTTTATCCATAGTACCGTAATATCTAACCAAATTTAGATTGAAACATCCTGATTGAGCAGATTCTCTTTCCATTTTAGTTTTTTGATTCATGGCAGACCTGTTATGAAGCTTCAAGCGTGGCATTTGGCAGTTTAATCTGCTGTTACCTTGTCAGTGGATCGTGAATTTTCTAAAAGATTATGAAAATGGCGATCAGAATCCCTGTGACCTCCATGGTTATTTACATTGAGTCATGTGAAATTAATAGCTTACACAATTATTATTTTGAAAACACAAACAATCTACGACCCTCTTCTATTGCCTGAGATCATAAACAGGGGCCAAGCGCCATATTCAAACACATTATTTCCCCTGCATTACTGTACTTAATAAGCACCTTTCTTTAGTATTTCAGAGTATTTTGTACTTGAACCGCTTTGCAAGTACTGTATTTGAACTTGGACATTATAAACTTCTGATTTCATTATGTGTATATTGGATGGTCCCTTGATGTTGACTTTACACTGGTCTCCTTGATAGGAACCATATTGTGTAAGTCACAAGGAATAAATCCAGGGGCATAAAATGACAAAATAGTTACATGGGAAGCAGACCAGACCAATGCATGATGCTGAAACAAATTGCAGATTCAGAATATGCTCCAAAAATAGAATGGCAGGGACACATAAAGAATTTATTAAAGGTACCCTTCCTTGGAGCACTTCATATGATTACAAATTTCCTGTTGACTGTATGTCTGTTTCAGAAATAAATGATAGGATTGGCCTGATAGAAGGTTTAAAGATCAAATTAATTAGTACACAGTCTTGGATCCTTTTGTGGAAAGAAATTAATCTTTACTTTACTTGATAGAAGATTTACAAGAAAGAGATGACAAAATTAATCATTCCTTGGAAAGAAATGGTCTTACACAATTTAAAGTTTTAAAATATATATGGTTAAATTTTAAAAGTTCTGCCACAACACTTCGAAGTTGGCATAATAATACAGACAATCCTACTACAACTGTAATAAAAGGAATAAGAAAATTAACATTGAAAATGCATCCTAAATTCACATTTCTTTTCAAGAAATAAACATCACTAGAAACTTATTTTGGGATTCATAAAAGCGGAAAAGATATTGTTTCGACTCTCTGATCTTTGGTTATTGGTGAAAGGGATTGATGGCCTCTGCCGCACAAAGAACCTTTTAGCAAGTGGACGACCAGTGGTACATACTCTTGATGTGGTCCAAACCACAAGGTGTGGCATTTCTTGGGCATTTCTTACATATCATGCATTGCTGACAATTGTGGTTGAAGCATTGTATTGCAGAATCTTTATGCTTTGCAAAGATTCTGAAGGAAGTGAAGAAAGAATAAGTGTGACCACAGTCTTATTACTGATAAGGAAAATCATACCTGCACAAATGACCAGCACAAAACAAGATTATATTATCACCATACATAATTTAAAAGCATATCAGAAACAAACCAGTCTCGCAAGGGAGCAGTTTGCATTCCCAAGCATGGTTATAATAATTATGTATGTAAATTGTCAATAAAACCACAAATAAATATTATTATTGATCAAGGAAATTGATTGCATTTTTTTAAGAAAATTGATTTCTCATAAATACTTACTTTCCCTTAAGAAATTATTGAATAAAACTAAAAAATATGTAGAAAATCCACTCTTCCCGAGAAAGAAGTTTGGATTTTCAATGTCATGAAATTCTGTTTGTAGTTTTCTCTAAATTATAAATTTCATTGTTTATTTTCTTCTTTTTGTATACTGTAGTTCTGCTGACATGTGAGCAACAGACCATGTTGACAACTATATCAAGCCGCAATGGAATCCAAAGAAGTACCTACTTGAGTCATGACTGCTGCAAACATTTTTTTTCTTCAGTTTTTGACTTCACAGAATTTTGGATATAGTATTCAGACAAGTAATAAATGTGATCTGGGTATGATTTTTATTTAAAGTCATTGTCAAAATATTAAGAATGACATGTCATTTTCTCATAATTAGTCAATGAGAGAATTTTGATTTACCTGTTGTAGGAGACATCATTAATATGAATATGAAGGACACATGAACTATATTTTGAATGGCCTTTCTCATGATCTTCAAGAATCTTCATGATCCAATGACAAGGTAGCAGAAGATTAAATTGCAAGAACCAATTAAGCAGCCCCATAATTGGTCTGGCAACCATGAAACATTGCAGAAATAAAAACACAAACAAAACCTGCTCCTTCAAGATCATGTGTTATGTACATGACCTCTTGAAATGCAGGTTTGATTTTAAACAGCAATTAGGGCCATCTCAATTTTCCATTAACCATACTGCCTAAATACACGGCGTTATAAAATCGGGTTCCTCAAGCAGTTCTGAACAATAAATGTAAATCATAATAATTATGGTGTCCATTATAGTAATTTCAATGAACTCTTTAACATGAATTACAAATTATTGTTCTTTAAATTTCAGTTGTTCCATAGTCACAATACTGAAATTGTCCCCTGCCAAAAGCCTTATGGAACCAAAGCGTGTCGGAGTATTATAAGCAAACAAACCTTTGATGCTTTTGACATCGAAATTTTCCATAACTGTGATAAAAAAGAGAAGAAACTAAACATGGAAAACAACAACATTGGTTGACTTTAATATCCAATTACTATTATAAACAGCAAATCATGTTATTTGGAGTTTTGAAATGACTCTAAAGGAAGTGAAGACAGAACGAGTCTGGCCTTAGTTTTACTGGTAAGGAAAATCATACCAGCACAAATAACCAGTACAAAGCAAAAAGCAATAACTTTTCATTATTCCTAATCAATAAAATTAACCTATGATGATGCATGAAATTTTATTTCGCATCAGTTATGATAAACTTTTACTTTGTGGGGTAAAGAATGCTGACATAAGATATAAATGCCTATACTTCTACCATAGAATTAAAAGTGCAGTGCAATAGAAGAATGTCAGTATGGATTTTCCATTGCGGACATCAGGAAGTGCAGCACGGTGACTTTGACTTCCATTTGACATTGATTTCACATTGGTCTGCCGCTATTGTGTAATTCTCCAACAATTATTCCAGGACCATGGGATGGCGAACTAGATACATAGGAAGTGGTCCCGACAATCAATAAATGAATGCAAAGGGAAATCAGATTATTTTTTTGGTATAGACCGTATAGCTAACATTTCGGATATGCAAAGATTTCAGCTATAATGTACTCAAGCAAATGGTAAATTCATGATATAATCGGATATGCAAAGGTTTTTTGATGCTGCTGGATCAGTTTCAGTGACCAGTAAGTTACAAGCAATGGAATTACCATGGAAATTTAACCTTTGTGAAAATTTGCAAAGATATTGACAACCAGGGAAACTATTATTCAGTTTTGTAACTATGACAGCAATGGTAAAAAATATCTTTTGTTATCAAACAACATTTAAGAGAAAATATCCATGACAAACAAATTTGAATGAGCATGTTCTCTCGCAATTTAAGTTCTTCGGCTTCATGGCTGCCAGACCAATTATTAAGCTACACACATGGCATTTGGCAGTTTAATTTGCTGTTACCTTGCCAGTGGATCGTGAAGATTCAGAAAGATTATTACAATGTTCATCACAAACCTTGTAGCCTTCAGGTACTTTTGTATTTGTCTCTCTGAAGTATGGTTATTGGTATTGACCCATATGGCGAGAACTGTACTTGTTCTTGGATATTACACCATGCATATCTACATTCGGAAGTGTCACACATAATCTTGGACTTTCCTTGTGGTTGACTTTACACGGGCCTCCCTGACAGTACCCATATGGTGAAAGTCACAAGCAATAAATTCTGGGCCATAAAATGACTGACTAGTTACATAGGAAGCAGCCGAGACTAATGAACAATGCAAAAACAAATTACGGAGTCAGAATATGCTGCAAAAATAGCATGGAAGAGGCAGTGCAGAAAAAATGGAGAAAAACTAGCCACTTTCTCAGAGCACTTATCTCGAATGATTACAGCCACATCTCTTGTTAAATTCATGTTAGGGAAATAAACAATGAGGGTCAGAGATCTAAATGATATTACAACAAAACAGCCCAAGTCAGGGTCACTGAGTAACAATATCATGAGCTGTTGGGTGAATTAATATCACTCGAGCCCGCAGGGTAAGAGTGATATTAATTCACACAACAGCGAGTGATATTGTACGAAGTGCCCTGACGCGTGGTTGTTTTGTTTTTATCACCTGGTTTTACCATAAATTTTCAATTATAAAGAGGGACTATATTTTGCCATTACAAAAATGTGACGTTACCAAGGAGCAACAAAGGAGGTGACATCACAATCCTATTGTTTTGTCCATTGCTTGGTTTGTGACGTCATCAGGCATCTGAAATGCCGGTGATGTCATTACAATTGTTAAAAAATATCGCCCTTGAAGGGTGGTATTTTTTACAATATCATAGGCCTTGATATTTTGACTGTAAACACTAAACAGTGATATTCACAGCCAACCAGGTGATAATTTCCAAATCTAACATTTACACATTCTTGGATAATTTTGAGGAAAAAAAATTAAATTTTGTGGTGCAAAACAACTTTTGAGTTTTCAAACTCTGCTGACTGCAGTTCTCTCAGAGACATTTTAAAAAAATCAGCTGGTCTGTAACTTTTGTAAAAATTGTTATTGTGATAATTAAGGTCAGCACATGCTGTTACACATATAAAGTCAGTTTTGACATTAAGGCGAACTTTTTATTTATTGGTGGGGTCTAGCCAGGTAAATGACTCCTTGTCACTTGTCTTTATGATCTCCACTTGAGACCTTAGATCAGGATCATTGAAATACATTGTGTTGAAATCAAATGTTCTGGGAGCAGATATCCTTCAACAATATCAATATGTTTCTGCCCGGAGGACTACATTACATTATATGTGCATGCCTCAACAGATAGGACTTTTATAGGATCTATAGATAGATAGATAGATAGATAGATAGATAGATATGGTAAGTGCAGCCCTCTAAGCCCAGTTCTGGGCGCTCACGAGGGTTGATTGATGAGATGGGAGAGAGAGTGGGAGTCCTCAACATGTTACACATTTACCCCATGTGAGGGATCTTTTACTTGCCCAGCATAGACACTGATACAAGGGTAGAGGCTAAATTATGGTTAATATTATTCTAGTGAGTATGTTCAAGATTCACAAAGGGAGCATTTTTCGTTTAAAAAAACGTGTTTTGAATATGCTTCAAGGACATTCTTACATTATATTAGTTTTGCGATGAAATCATTGATAAAATAAAGTGCGTAACAAACCTATCAAATTCATTCTTCCTGGAAAAGACGTTTAGGCCTGCAGACCGATGAAATGGCAATACCCTCTTGATAGATTCCTGTCACTTCATTGTTAAGTTTTTATTTTGCTAGCATAACTCAGCAGATATATTCAGCAAGATACGATGTTGACAACTGAATGAAACCACTATGGCATCCAGCAAAGTATCTACTTGACCCAAGAAGCCAGCAACCACTTTTTTTGCAATATGTGACATTAGAGTGTATGTTTTATTCATAAATATGTTAAACGCCTCCTTCTCACTTCTGCATAGCTGGCAGTTCTTTCACCTTGAGGTCTAATAGGATAAACTGAACTTTGCAACAACTGCGCTGCTAAAGGTGAATAAATGAGCATATTATGGTGTTGAAATTTTTGACTAGGGAATTTTTGTTAGAAAGTTAGGGTAGCTAATGTGGCACTCTTTAGCTGCTGTTAGGCCTTACAGAACTTACTTATTTCTCAGACCATAAAAAATTATACATGTCATTGTTCTGGTATTTGTATAATACATGATTTTTAATGATTTATCGATCCTGATTCTAAACAGTGTGGCAGAGGTACTAAGTCATCCTAGAACTTATGTAAGTTGCAGACCAGCTGACGGTTGTCCAATATGACTAGATCAATTGGTCAATAGATTCTACTAAACCGAATTCGATCAGTTTTGGTGTATAATAGCATTGATTAAGAGCCAGTTTTTCTAAGATTCAGGCAGGGTGTGCTACTCACCCGACTCAGATCTTGTTCTTAATTTTTTTCTTGGTAAACTATTACTAAAAAGTGGGAAAAATTTCATTTTTAGACCTCCATACCTTTTAGGTTATTTTTAGGGGCCCTTTAAAATATAGGGCCAAAATTTGGATCGTGTCAAAGGCCCGATTTCAAATCCAATTATCTCTGTACCTTCTTGGTGTACCTCTGTTATATTTGAATGGCCAAATATGTGGACCCAAAGGTATCATTTGGTATCGCATTTATGATGATTGACTCAGGGCGCAGGCAACAGGAGGCGCTCAAAGTTACTATTTCAGTCAATTTTAAGCTGCATTGATGGGGCCTATGTGGCTTGCGCCCTTGGTGTACCTCAATGTTTTGTGCATGTATATGAAGGAGGGGACCTATATTACAAGTTAACATAAAAATTAGAATGGTACACTAAGGGCGCATCTCCACAGGGGGCGCTGTTTCCTATATAAAAGTGAAATAGACCCTTTTTCAGGGCTCTGTAGCTCATTGCGTATCATAAATGCGATACCGAATGACACATTTGGGTCCACATATTTGGCCATTCAAATATAACAGAGGTACGCCAGGAAGGTACTGAGATAATTGGATTTGAAATCGGGACTTTGACACAATCCAAATTTTGACCCTATATTTCAAGGGGCCCTCAAAAATAACCTAAAAGGTATGGAGGTCCAAAGATGCAATTTTTCCATCATTTTAGTAATCAGTTAGCAGGGAAAAAATTAAGAACAACATCCGAGTCGGGTGAGTATCACCCCCAATGGTGAAGTGCCTGAATCTTAGAAAAACTGCCTCTTAATAGCATTGATTAAACCAAAAAATTCTTTTGGGGATATAATATTCAGGTAAGTAATGAAGCAGATCCAGGTATGACAATAATATTTTAAGGACCATTTTCAGCAAATAGTGAATGATTAATCATTTAACCATGATTAATTAGTGAAACAAATTGTTTGATTAACCTATTGAGCAGACATCATTAATGTAAAGGATACTGTACATACAGTACAACCAATAACTAATTAAGATAATTTTCCGTCAGAAGTCCTCAGTTTGGTTATTTTGCCCTTCTTTCTCCTCTCCGCCCCAATTCTCCTTACAACTACCTTTGAACCCTTACAACAACCTTAGCTCATATTAAGAACTCTATTAAGACAGCTACCAATGTTAATACAATTGGCAAAGGGGTGCAAAGTCAAATAAGTTAAACACAATAGGAGGGGGCCTGGTGATTGAGTATAATATGTTTTTTTATGTCATTTTAACATATTTCTAAAAGGCAGTTTTACTTCCTGTATATTTAATAAAATTAATTTCGATCTCGACATACCACTGTAAAGAAAATGCTGCACTAGGAACCGTTTAGCAGAATGGATGACCAGTAGTGCATTCTCCTGATGTGGTCCAAATCATGAGATATGGCATTTCACATGAATTTCTGGCTTTGTGCTTTACTGACAATTGTGGACAAAGTTATGCATTGCAGAATTTGTCAGATTTGAAAGGATTCTGAAGGAAGTGAGGATTCTGAGGAAGGAATGATTCTGATCACAGTCTTACAGATTTTAAAGGAAACTCATACAACAAAAGTAACCAGCAGAGAGCAGCAAAGTGCAAATGTTTATCATCATACATAATTTAAAAATAAACATATCATTACAAATAATTCACGTTATCACATCAGTGACAAGACAAATACATGTATGTATTTTAGTGTAAAATTATGGCTTAAGAAGTAACTACCTATAATTCTACCACAGATTTAGAACTGCTGTGTATTAGAAGCAAGCCAGTATCATTGTATTTTCAAGCGCAGACATCAGGAAGTTCAGCAGAGTGACTTGGACTTCCATTTGTCATTGATTTCACATTGGTCTGCCCCTATTGTGTCAGTCTACAGCAATAATTCCCGGACCATGAGATAACGGACTAGATGCATAGGAAGCGGTCCAGGCAATCAGTAAAAGAACGCAGAGGTAAATCAGATAAGGTTGGTAAAGCCAGCATTTCAGATATAGCCACAATTCCAGATATACAAGTTATGTGCTCAAGCAAACTGCAAATTCATGAAATAATTTTTTAAGCACAGGCTTTTGGATCAATTGGATTGGTTTACGTGAACGGTAAGTTACGAGCCATCCAATTGATATGGAAAAAGAACATTTATGGAAAGTGGTAAAGAACTTGATTTAATGACCTGGAAAGGCTATTTTTGAGAAAGTTGACATTTAATCAATATTCACTTTTGTTAAATTTCAAGAGAAGCTGTCCATAACAAACAATTGCGAATGAGCATGTTATATTGCTGTTTTAGTTCTTGGGCTTCATGGCTGTCAGACCAATAATTATTATCAGGCAGTTCATGCAGTTTTTGGCCGTTTAATCTGCCGTTACCTTGTCAGTGGATTGTGAATATTCTGCAAGGATATGACATTGCCAATCACAGGCATTGTGACCTCCTGGTGCCGATATATTTTTTACATGAATATACTTTAGCAGCTTTTCGAAAATACTTCAGATTATTTGTAATTGACCCACTTGGCAAGTACTTCATGTGTTCTTTGAAATTATGTAGGGGAACCTTGGGAGAGTAGGGACAGAAGGAGGGTTGGAACACCTGATTTTTATGGAAATAAAACATTTTTGAGGAAACTGAATCCACCAGAGTGTAATGGAAATAAATATCTTTCAAAATGATATTACATACTATGCTAATTTGCTTGTCACAATCTTGACAAAGAAGAAAATTCAAATTTGGATGAAAAACGGACGAGACGAGTTGGACCATCGGGTTGACGCTTTAATCAGACAGCCAGGAGTTGCAAGAGGCTTCAATTCTTCATTAATGATTTCCCTGACCACTATACTATACATGTATGTTAAAACATAGGTTGCGTAGCAGCAAACCTTCAGCGAAAAAAAAACAGCATTTTAAAGGACACCATTACACCATAAAAGTGATGTGAACCACATTGCATGTAGTAGAGTAGGTCGGGGCATGCAGCCCCCCTTAACTTCGAGGTGCGATTTGGCCTACTTTTTATTGGCGATTATTTGAATGCTTATGCTGTCAGGAAGGGATTACTTGACTCTACTAATAACTAGTGAAACAAATGTCTACCAATTTTAATAAAGGAGTTACGGCCATTTTGGAGTTTGGATATAACCCTGGGGGGGGGGGCTCTCAACTAACCTGGGCTTCTTGCCCCGACCTACTCTATTTGCAATAGTAGCCAAATCTTGGTCTGAAATTATCTATATGCTCCGCTATATGCCCGCCTGCATGCCAAAGTATGTTGAACGATAGAAAGACCTTACTAGACCAGTATACACATAATATTGACCAGTTTCATGCATAAACAAGGGATAAGTTGTGAGGTAAGAGTCAGAATATTTCAAAAAGCATTAATTGTAACTATCAAGCCAATAAAAGGTACTAAAATATATCATAGGGAATGTATATAAACTTTCATGTATGGACATGCAATGATGGCCAAGTTTAGGCCCGGTAACAAAAAATAATAATTTTAATATTTTTTTGTCAATATTTCAAGATGTATAGAATATCAAAGAATCACACCCACAAAAGACACAAATGTATCATATAGGTGACATGTGTAACAAATTTAATCTATTTACATGCAATAGTTGCCAGGTTTTGGCCCAAAAAAAAAAAAATTTAATTCATTTTTATTAATATTTCAAAAAGTATAGAATATCAATCAATCAGACCATCAAAAGGCACAACCGGACAATATAGACTACATTTGTAAAAAATTTCATCCATGTACATGTAACAGAGGCTGAGTCGTAGCCCGGAAATGAAGAAAAAGTTATTATTTTATTTTTGTCAATATTTAAAAAAGTACAAAATATCCATCCATGAGACCATCGAAAGGCACAACTAGACCATACAGGCTACATGTGAACCAATTTTCATTCGCCCAGAAACTATCTATCTGCCCGCCGCCCGGACGCCCGCCCGCCCGCCTGGCGGGCGGCCAACTTTTCACCAAAGTGATAGCAATACCTTCTTCGAACTTCGTTCGCTGAAGGTAAAAAAGATTATGACCCTAAATTACAGCTTTACCAACCAAGTCATATTTCAATGACTCAGTCTCCCCTTGTATTACCACCAAGTCATATTCCAATGGCCCAGTCTCCCCTTGTATGGCCCAAGTCTCCAACTTGATGGGGAGAGTTGGGGCAAAATTTTTACAACTTTCACATGGCTGTAACTCATTTTGTTCATGCATACATATTAATGCCCTCTTACAGATATATCTCAAACTATTTCTAGATCCAACAAATGGGAAGAATTTATGGTAGACTTAGCTTATTTGAAATTAAATGAGATTGTGAGAGCACTTAGTAAAAGTGATAGAAGAATCGTTGTCAATAGAGAGGTGACAAAATTAATAATTCCTTGGAAAGGCGATTGCTTTAGACAATTTGAAGTTTCAAAATTTACCTGGCTAAATTTTTAAAAGTTCTGCCACTACACCACCAGGTAGACATGATATATATATATTCAGAAGATCCTACCAAAACTATAATAAAATAGACAAGAAAAATTAACATTGAAAATGCATCCTTAATTAACATTTATTCTCAAGGAACAAACATCACCAGAAACTTCTTTTGGGATTCATAAAAGTGAGGAAAATATGCATTGAATCTTTGGGTACTGATCTCTGGTTATCAGTAAATGGAATTGCTGGCTATTGCTGCACAAAGAACCTTTTATCAAGTGAACGACCAGTGGTACATACTCCTGATGTGGTCCAAACCACAAGGTGTGGCATTTCTTGGGCATTTCTTACATATCATGCATTGCTGACAATTGTGGTTGGAGTATTGTATTGCAGAATCTTTATGCTTTGCAAGGATTCTGAAGGAAGTGAAGAAAGAATGAGTGTGACCACAGTCTTACTGATGAGGAAAATCATACCTGCACAAATGACTAGCACAAAACAAGATTATATTATCACCATACATAATTTAAAAGCATATCAGAAACAAACCAGTCTCGCAAGGGAGCAGTTTGCATTCCCAAGCATGGTTATAATAATTATGTATGTAAATTGTCAATAAAACCACAAATAAATATTATTATTGATCAAGGAAATTGATTGCATTTTTTTAAGAAAATTGATTTCTCATAAATACTTACTTTCCCTTAAGAAATTATTGAATAAACCTAAAAAATATGTATAAAATCCACTCTTCCCCAGAAAGAAGTTTGGATTTTCAATGTCATAAAATTCTGTTTGTAGTTTTCTGCAAATGATAAATTTCTTTGTTAATTTTCTTCTTTTTGTACACTTGTCAATTTTGAATTTTGACTTAGCTTAACTGATTGAGTGAGATGGTTGCACAATTCCTTTGAGCCAAGATAGCTTTTTGTTTGCAAGTTATAACAACATAAAGATTATCATAAATCAAAACGGCAAGCTATCATGGCTCAAACAAATTGTGCAACCATCTCACTCAATCATTTGAGCTAACTCAAAATTTCAAATTTTAAAGTGTATACTGCAGTTCTGCTGACATGTGAGCAACAGCCAACAGACCATGTTGACAAATGTATTAAAGCGTAATGGAATCCAAAAAAGTACCTACTTGAGCCATGACTCCTGCCAACATTTTTTTCTTCAGAATTTTGGATATAGTATTCAGACAAGTAATAAATGTGATCTGGGTATGATAATTATTTAAAATCATTGTCAAAATATAAAGAATGACCTGTCATTTTCTAACATTTAGTCAATGAGAGAAACTGATTTACCTGTTGTAGGAGACATCATTAATATGAATGTGAAGGACACTGTAGTTTGTGATTAATTATATTTTGAACGGCCTTTGTCATGATCTTCAAGAATCTTCACGATCCAACTGCAAGGTAGCAGAAGATTAAATTGCAAGAACCAATTAAGCAGCTCCTTAATTTGTCTTGCAACCATGAAACATTGCAGAATTAAAAACACAAACAAAACCTGCTCCTTCGAGATCATGTGTTATGGAGATGACCTCTTGAAATGCAGGTTTGATTTTAAGCAGCAATTAGGGCCATCTCAATTTTCCATTAACCATACTGCCTAAATACACAGCGTTATAAAACCGCGTTCCTCAAGCAGTTCTGAATAATAAATGCAAATCATATGGTGTTCATTTAAGTAATTTCAATGAACTTCTGAACATGAATTACAACTTTTTCTTTTCTTTCAATTTCAGTTGTTCCATAGTTACAATAATGAAATAGTCCCCTGCCAAAAGACTTATGGAATCAAAGCGTGTATAGGAGTATTATAAGCAAACAAACCTTGATGCTTTTGATATTGAAATGTTACATTAAATTTTCCAGAACTGTGATAAAAAAGAGAAGAAACTTTACATGGAAAATATAACTTGGTTGACTTTAATATCTCATTATTATTGTAAATAGCATATTATATAATTTTGATTCATTGGTATTGTAGAATTTTCATGTTTTGAAATGACTCTAAAGGAAGTGAGGAAAGAACCAGTCTGGCCTTGGTTTTACTGGTAAGGAAAATCATACCAGCACAAATAACCGGTACAAAGCAATAAGCAATAACTTTTAACCATTCCTAATCAAAAAAATTAACCTATGATGACGCATGAAATTTTATGGGGTAAAGAATGCTGACATAAGATATAAATGCCTTATATGTAATCTGCCAAAGCAGGAGAGAGCGGTAAGCAAGAAGACAAGTATTACAACACTGTTGAAATCTCATGAGGCCTAATATATAGGCCTACATATTTTCACAACGTTTTTGCCGATTTTTGGTCCGGCCGCTAGGGGCGCCACCGTTCATACGCAGCGTGGCGACCTCAACTTAGCAGTACTATGTCGTAAAATCAAACATGTCAGAATGGGAATCATTTTGGTTAATTTAGCTTTTTAAAATTTGTGATGGTGGGTATTGAATAAGGGCCATGTTAGGAAGACAGCTAAGTGGTTTTTGTTTAATTTCTAAATTTTTTTTAATATAGCTTACGACATCATCTAACTTTGCGACATTCACAACGTCGCGAAGACAAAAATGTCAATGACACGCTCAGAATCAGATCTTCACTGACAACGATTTTTCAATACACACATGACTAGTGTTGGAAGGATCGCTAAACGATTTCAATTTTTGCGACCTACGGCCGCAAAAATTGCTCTCGCTTACCGCTCTATAATTCTACAATAGAATTAAAAGTGAAGTGCAATAGGAGAATGTCAGTATGGATTTTCCATTGCGGACATCAGGAAGTGCATCAGAGTGACTTGGACTTCCATTTGTCATTGATTTCACATTAGTGTGCCCCTATTGTGTACTTCTTCAACAATAATTTGAGGACCATGGGATGGCGAACTAGATACATAGGAAGCAGTCCAGACAATCAATAAATGAATGCAAAAGGAAATCAGATTATTTTTTGGTATAGCGAACATTTCGTACAGTGCCGCCTGTAAGTAAGTGAAAGGCATGACATTGTGCCATTGCCTCAATGCTAAACATCCTCAGCCAAACTGCTTGTTGAGGCATGAATTCTCATCGGATGAAAGGGAAACAAAGTGGGTCATAAAGGCCGATGTGTGAGGCAAGTGGGATAAAAATAGCAACCCATTTTCTTCGCTGTAGTCGGAGTTAGGTAAGGGTCAAATTCTTTGATAAGTAAGTGAACCACCCTTCCCTATGTTTTAACATTGGGCCTGCGTTTCACTTACTTATCAAAGACTTTGACCCATACCTAACTCCAATTACAGCAAAGAAAATTGGCTGCTATTTTTATCCCACAAGCCTCACATATCGGCCTTTATGACCCAAAATGTTTTCCTCTCATCGGATGAGAATTCGTCGTTCCAGAAGCATTTTGGTTAAGGATGTTTAACATTGATGCAATGGCACAATATCACAATATCATGCGTTTCACTTACTTACAGGCGGCACTGTATATTGCCAAGATTTCAGCTATAATGTGCTCAAGCAAATGGTAAATTCATGATATAATTGGATATGCAAAGGTTTTTTGATGCTGCTGGATCAGTTTCAGTGAACAGTAAGTTACAAACAATGGAATTACCATGGAAATTTAACATTTTATGAAAATTTGCAAAGGTATTGACAACCAGGGAAACTATTATTCAGTTTTGTAAAATGACAGCAATGGTAAAAAATATCTCTTGTTATCAAACAACATTTAAGAGAAAATATCCAAACAAGTATGAATGAGCATGTTCTCTCACAATTTAAGTTCTTTGGCTTCATGGCTGCCAGCCCAATTATTAAGCTACACACATGGCATTTGGCAGTTTAATCTGCTGTTACCTTGCCAGTCTATCATGAAGATTCAGAAAGATTATTACAATGTTCATCACAAACCTTGTAGCCTTCAGGTACTGTTGTATTTGTCTCTCTGAAGTATGGTTATTGGTATTGACCCATATGGCAAGTACTGTACTTGTTCTTGGACATTACACCATGCATATCTACGTTCGTAAGTTTCACACATAATCTTGGACTTTCCTTGTGGTTGACTTTACACTGGCCTCCCTGACAGTACCCGTATGGTGAAAGTCACAAGCAATAAATTCCGGGCCATAAAATGACTGACTAGTTACATAGGAAGCAGCCAAGACTAATGAATAATGCAAAAACAAATTACAGAGTCAGAATATGCTCCAAAAATAGCATGGTAGAGGCAGTGCAGAAAGAATGGAGAAAAACTAGCCACTTTCTCAGAGCACTTATCTTGAATGATTACAGCCACATCTCTAGTCAAATTCATGTAAGGGAATAAACAGTGAGGGCCAGAGATCTAAATGATATTTTCCAAATCTAACATTTACACATTCTTGGATAATTTTGAGGAAAAAAACTAAATTCTGTGGTGCAAAACAACTTTTGAGTGTTCAAGCTGTGCTGACTGTAGTTCTCTCAGAGATATTTTTAAAAAATCAGTTGGTCTGTAACTTTTGTACCAATTGCTATTGTGATCATTAAGGTCAGCCTATGGTGTTACACATATTAAGTTAGTTTTGACATTAAGGCAAACTTTTTATTTATTGGTGGGGTCTAGCCAGGTAAATGACTCCTTGTCACTTTGAAAAAATGTCTTTATGATCTCCACTTGAGACCTTGGATCAGGATCATTGGAATACATTGTACTGAGATCAAATGTTCTGGGAGTACATATCCTTCAACAATACCAATATGTTTCAGCCCGGAGGACTACATTTTGTGCATGCCTCAACAGATAGGACTTTTATAGGATCTATAGCAGAGGTTAAATGATGGTTTGTATTATTCTAGTGAGTATGTTCAAGATTCACAAAGGGAGCATTTTTCGTTAAAAAAAACCTGTTTTGAATATGCTTCAAGGACATTCTTACATTATATTAGTTTTGCGGTGAAATCATTGATAAAATGAAGTGCGTAACAAACATATCAAATTCATTCTTCCTTGAAAAGATGTTTAGGCCTGCAGACCGATGAAAGGACAATACCCTCTTGATAGATTCCTGTCATTTCATTGTTAAGTTTTTATTTTGCTAGCATAACTCAGCAGATATATTCAGCAAGATACGATGTTGACAACTGAATGAAACCACTATGGCATCCAGCAAAGTACCTACTTGACCCCGAAGCCAGCAACCACTTTTTTTGCAATACGTGACATTAGAGTGTATGTTTTATTCATAAATATGTTAAAAAGAAGAAGAAGAATAAGATAAAATTTTATTTTAAGTCGGAGGTGATAAACAATAAAACAGTAACATAAGCTATGTTTAGCTTTTTGCCGACAAATTAAAACAACAATATCAGAATGAGAAGGTGAATATTTACAGATGAAAAATGATGATGTGAAACATGATAAAATTTCATTAATAATATTCATATTCACATGTTAGGAGGTACATGGTTCCTGGATTAAAAAACCTGTTGCAAAATCTACAGGAAAAACCTTGAAACTTGTGTGCAGTAAATAGCTTACATGCCTCCTTCTCATTTCTGCATAGCTGGTAGTTCTTTCACCTTAAGGTCTTATAGGATAAACTGAACTTTGCAACAACTGCTCTGCTAAAGGTGAATAAATGAGCATATTATGGTGTTGACATTTTTGACAAGGAAATTTTTGTTACAAAGTTAGGGTAGCTAATGTGGCACTCTTTAGCTGCTGTTAGGCCTTACAGAACTTACTTATTTCACAGACCATAAAAATGTATACATTTCATTGTTCTGGTATTTGTATAATACATGATATGAATGATGTATCGATCCTGATTCTAAACAGTGTGGGGGGAGGGGGGGGGGGGTAAGTCATCCTAGAACTTATGTAAGTTCCAGACCAGCTGACGGTTGTTCAATATGACTAGATCAATTGGTCAATAGATTCTACTAAACCGAATTCCATCAGTTTTGGTGTATAATAACATTAATTAAACCAAAAAATTCTTTTGGGGATATAATATTCAGGCAAGTAATGAAGGAGATCCAGGTATGACAATAATATTTTAAGGACCATTTTCAGCACATAGTGAATGATTAATCATTTAACCATGATTAATTAGTGACACAAATTGTTTGATTAACCTATTGTGCAGACATCATTAATATAAAGGATACTGTACATACAGTACAACCAATAACAAATTAAGATAATTTTCCGTCAGAAGTCCTCTGTTTGGTTATTTTGCCCTTTTTTCTCCTCTCCGCCCCATTCTCTTACAACTACCTTTGACTCCTTACAACAACCTTAGGTCATATTAAGAACTCTATTGAGACAGATACCAATGTTAATGCAATTGGTAAAGGGGCACAAAGTGAAATAAGTTAAACACAATGGGAGGGGGATAATTGAGTATAATATACATTTTTTAATGTCATTTTAACGTATTTCTTAAAGGCAGTTACAAGTTGGTAAAAGTAGGGAGTGATTCAGGGGTAACAAAGAGTAAAGTGGTGGCTGATTCTTCCTTCCTGCTGGGGTAGTCGTACTTTACTTTGGATTGCACTGTGGCTTTGATTTACAATATATATTGAAGATTTTTTATGATCCAATTGCAAGGTAAAAGCAAGGTAAAGTCAACTTGAATTGTAAGAACCAGCTAAACAGCACTGTAATTGGTCTGACAACCATGAAACATTGCATATTGAAAAACTTTCAAAAAACCAACAAAACGTGCTCATTCAAGATTGTGTTGCATGGAAATGGCTCTTGAAATGCAGGTTTGATTTTAAACAGCAATTACAGCCATCTCAATTTTCCATTAACCGACCTGTCTAAATACACACCTTAATAAAACCTGGTTCCTTTAAGCAGTTCTGAATAATAATTGTAAATCATAATCTGGTTCTCATTCAAGCAATTACAATAACTTCTAAACTTGAATTACAACTTTTTGTCTTTAAAAATCTTTTGATCCGTAACCATAGTAATTAAATCATTTAAGAGTATACAAAAAATCTTGAGATGTTTTATCTACGATCAATTCCGAGTCCATCCAAGAGTTATTGCATTCATCCACATAATAATTGCTTTATATTTAAACCAAATGAATTTCAATCTTGACATACCACCGTAAAGAAAATGCTGCACAAAGAACCGTTTAGCAGAATGGATGACCAGTAGTGCACTCTCCTGATGTGGTCCAAACCATGCATATCTCTATCAGCATCCTTCGGTGGTCCAACGTCGGCCCGAAGCTGGTCCGATGCTGCTAACATTGGACTGACGCTGGGCCGACGTTGGACCGCCGAGGCATGCTGACAGGGGCATGAGGTATGGCATTTCACAGGCATTTCTGGCATATTGTACTTTCCTGACAATAGTGGACAAAGTTATGTATTATATTGCAGAATTTGTTAGCTTTGAAAGGATTCTGAAGGAAGTGAGGATTCTGAGGAAGGAATGATTCTGATCACAGTCTTACTGATTTTAAAGGAAACTCATACAACAAAAATAACCAGCAGAGAGCAGCAAGCTGCAAATGTTTATCATCATACATAATTAAAAAATAAACATATCATAACAAATAAATTCATGTTATCACATCAGTGACAAGGCAAATACATGTATGTATTTTTAGTGTAAAATTATGGCTTCAGAAGTAACTATCTATAATTCTACCACAGATTTAAAACTGCTGTGTATTAGAAGCAACCCAGTATCATTGTATTTTCAATTGCAGACATCAGGAAGTGCAGCAGAGTGACTTGGACTTCCATTTGTCATTGATTTCACATTGGTCTGCCCCTATTGTGTCAGTCTACAGCAATGATTCCCGGACCATGAGATAACGGACTAGATGCATAGGAAGCGGTCCAGGCAATCAGTAAAAGAACGCAGAGGTAAATCAGATAAGGTTGGTAAAGCCAGCATTTCAGATATAGCCACAATTCCAGATATACAAGTTATGTGCTCAAGCAAACTGCAAATTCATGAAATGATTTTTTAGGCACAGGCTTTCTGATGCATTGGATTGGTTTTTTTCATGTCTGCCAGACCAATAATTATTATCAGGCAGTTCATGCAGTTTTTGGCTGTTTAATCTGCCGTTACTTTGTCAGTGGTTTGAGAAGATTCTGCAAGAATATGACATTTCCAATCACAGACATCGTGACCTCCAGGTGCTGTTGCATTTGCACATGGATTCATTTTAGTAGTATTTCAGAAATATTGGAGATTATTTGTAATTGACCCACATGGCAAGCAGGTTATGTGTTCTTTGAAATTAATTAAGGGAAACTTGGGAGAGTTGGGCCTAAGGGAGAGTTGGCCTAAGGGAGAGTTGGGCCTAAGGGAGAGTTGGAACACCCTGATTTTCATGGAAATAAAACGTTTTTGAGGAAACTGAATCCACCAGAGCGTAATGGAAATAAATATCTTTCAAAATGATATAACATACTAGGCTAATTTGCTTGTCACAATCTTGAGAAAGAAGAAAATTCAAATTTGGATGAAAAACGGATGAGAGGAGTCGGGCTGACGCTTTAATCAAACAGCCAGGAGTTGCAAGAGGCTTCAATTCTGGATTAATGATTTCCCTGACCACTATACAATACATGTATGTTAAAAACATAGGCTGCACAGCAGCAAACCTTCAGCGAAAGACATCTGTAAAGTAATAAAAGCGATGTTGACAAAATTGGTATAATGCAATCGTGGCCAAATCTTGGCCTGAAATTTTCTATATACCCGCTGACCTACCATCTGTCCGCCTGCCAGCGAGGGTATGTAAAACCATGGAAAGGCTGAACTAGACAAATTTACACATATTATGTTGCAGTTTCATATATGTACAGGGAATAGGTTATGAGCTGTGGGTCGAAAACCAAGAAGTATATTAATTTATATTTTTCAAATTTTTTCTAAATATTTAAAATGTGTTAAAACTACCTATCAATGAGACCAGTGAAAGATCTTTATAAGCAATACGTGGATGAATTTTTGTCAAGGTACATCCAAGAGGGGCTAAGTTTTCGACCAGAAATCAAAAATTATAATTTGCAATATATTTTGTCAATATTTCAAAAAGTATAGAATGACCATGAATCACACCATCAAAAGGCACAACAGCATCATATAAGTGATATGTGTATGAAATGCCATCCATGTACATGCAATACTGGGCAGGTTTTGGGCCAGAAATGAAAAAAAATTGTTTTTATTATTTTTTCTCAATATTTCAAAAACTATAGAATACCCATCAATCAGACCATCAAAAGGCACAATTGGACCACATAGGCTGTATGTGTACCAAATTTCATCCATGTACATGCGATAGTGACCGAGTGTTGATGTGGAAACGAAAAAAATAATTTTTTATCTTTTTGTTTAATATTTCAAAAAGTATGGATTATCAATCAATCAGACCATCAAAAGGCACAACCAGACCATATGGGCTATATGTGTACCATATTTCATCTATGTACATGCAATAGGGCCCGAGTTCTGGCCCGGAAACTATCTATCCGCCCGCCGCCCGACCGCCCGGACGCCCGACCGCCCGGACGCCCGCCCGGCGGACGGACAACATTTTACCAAAGTGATAACAATACCTTCTTCGAACTTCGTTCGCTGAAGGAAAAAAGATCATGACCCTCAATTACAGCTTTACCAACCAAGTCATATTTCAATGACTCAGTCTCCCCTTGTATTACCAACCAAGTCATATTCCAATGGCCCAGTCTCCCCTTGTATGGCCCAAGTCTCTCACTTGATGGGGAGAGCTGAGTCAAAATTTTGACAATTTTCGTATGGCTGTAACTCATTTGTTCATGCATGTGTATCAATGCCCTCCTACAGATATATTTTAAACTATTTCTAGATGCAACAAATGCATCAAGCATGTTTTCAAAATCACAATGGTCAGCTGGAGGTGCAAGAACGTAAAAAGTGACTTAACTCACCCAAGCTTCCCCTGAACATATTTACATTGGGAAGTGTAACACATATTCTTGTACTTTTCTTGTGGTTACACTTGTCTCCTTGACGTTGCCCGTATTGTATAAGTCACAAAAAATAAATCCAGTGCCATAACATGACTGCCTAGTTACATAGGAAGCAGCCGAGACCAATGAATAATGCAAACACAAATTACAAAGTCAGAATATGCTCCAAAAATAGCATGGACGAGGGGATACTGAAAGAATGGAGAAAACAGACCTCTTCTTCAGAGCACTTATCTGGTATGATAACGGTGTAACTCTTTATCAAATGCATGTACTTAATATTACCCGCATCTAACATTTACATTCTTTAATAATTTTGAGGAAGGAAATGAAACTTTATGGTGTATAACAGCTTTTGAGTAATCAGACTGTGCTCACTATTGTTCATGCAGAGATTTGTTTTAATTTAGTTGTTCTGTTGTACCCAACTGTTATTGTGATAGTTAAGGTTACCACATAGTGTTTGACATATCAAGTCAGTTTTGACATTAAGGCAAGTATTTTATTCATTGCTGGGGTCTAGCCAGGTAAATGAATCCCTGTCGTAAACTTTGAAAAAATGCCTCCACTTGAGACCTTGGATCAGGATCATTGGAATACATTGTACTGAGATCAAATGTCCTGGGCATACAAATCCTTCTACAAGTATCAATATTATTACATTATTATTGTAGATTTTGTACATGCCTCAACAGATTGGACTTTTATAGGTTCTAGTATGGCAGAGGCTAAATGATTTACATTATTCAAGAGAGTATTTAAAGGTTTGCAAAGGGAGCATTATTCATTGAAAAACTAAACTGTTTTAAATATGCTTCAAGGACATTCTTACATATTGGTTTTGCAATGAAATCATTGACATTATCAAGTGCCTAACAAACCTATCAAATTCATCCTTAGTCCTGCAGACCGATGAAAGGACAATACCCTCTTGACAGATTCCTTTCATTTTATTGCTAAATTTTTATTTTGTTAACATAACTCAGCAGACATATTCAGCAAGATACGATGTTGACAACTGAATGAAACCACCATGGCATCCAGCAAAGTACCTACTTGACCCACGAAGCCAGCATCCACTTTCTTGGCAGTATGTGACACTAGAGTATATGTTTTATTCATAAATACATTACATGCCTCCTTCTCACTTCCGCATGGCTTGGCATTTCTTTCACCTTTTTAATAAGGTCTAAAAGGATAAACTGAACTTTACGACAGACCAATGGGTCTGTTAAAGTTGAATAAATGAGCTGAAATTGCTGTTGACATTTTTGACAAGGGAATTTTTGTCACAAGGTTAGGGTAGCTAATGTGGCACTATTTAGCTGCTGTTAGGCCACAGAACTTACTTATTTCTCAGACCATAAAAAATTAAACATTTCATTGTTCTGATATTTGTATAATACATGATTTGAATGATGTATCGATGCTGATTCTAAACAGTGTGGCAGAGGTAAGTCATCCAAGAACTTATTTAGGTCCAGACCAGCTGACCGTTGTCCAATATAACTAGATCAATTGGTCAATAGATTCTACCAAACCGAATTCCATTAGTTTTTGCGTATAATAAAATTTATTAGACCAAAAAATGCTTTCAGTGATATAATATTCAGGCAAGTAATGAATAGATCAGGGTAAACTATAAGAATATTTTAAAGACCATTGTTAGCACACAGTGAATGATTAATCATTTACTCATAATTACTCAGTGAGAGAAATGATTCAATTAACCTGTTGTGCAGACATCATCATAGCTGTTTGCAGATTGGCGGTCCAAAAAGTTTCAAAATTAACTTTCAACTTTGCCTTGTGATGTCCCTGGCTTAAAGATGTCTTGTTTGTGTCAGTTATTGCTAATCAGTTGTTTCAGTGCTTATCATATCCAGCAGCATAGGTGACATTAAACAAACTTATTAAAAACGACTTAAGGTACTCCATCAAATAAGAAAATTAGGAGACCAACAGAAACTGTCAATAACTGGGCAAAGCCAGTTTGCAAATTGAAAACAAGAAAATTAATTTTTCAAGTGGACCGCCAATCTGCAAAGAGCTCTAATATAAAGGATACTGTACATACAGTGCAACAAATAACAAATTAAGAAAATTTTCCGTCAGAAGTCAGATGCTTGGCTTTCTTTCTCCTCTCCGCTCCATTCTCCTTACAACTACCTGTGACTCCTTACAACAACCTTAGCTTATATTAAGAACTCTATTAAGACAGATACCAATGTTAATGCAATTGGCAAAGGGGCAAAAAGTCAAATAAGTAAAACACAATGGGAGGGGGGTGATTGAGTATAATATGTTTTTTTAAATGTCATTTTAACGTATTTCTTAAAGGCAGTTACAAGTTGGTAAAAGTAGGGAGTGATTCAGGGGTAACAAAGAGTAAAGTGGCGGCTGGTTCTTCCTTCCTGCTTGGGTAGTCGTACTTTACTTTGGATTGCACTGTGGCTTGGGTTTACAATATGTATCTAAGATTTTTCATGATCCAATTGCAAGGTAAAAGCAAGGTAAAATCAAATTAAATTGTAAGAACCAGCTAAACAGCACTGTAATTGGTCTGACAACCATGAAACATTGCATATTTAAAAACTTTCAAAAAACCAACAAAACGTGCTCATTCAAGATTGTGTTGCACGGAAATGGCTCTCGAAATGCAGGTTTGATTTTAAACAGCAATTACAGCCATCTCAATTATCCATTAACCGACCTGCTTAAATACACACCTTAATAAAACCTGGTTCCTTTAAGCAGTTCTGAATAATAATTGTAAATCATATTCGGGTTCTCATTCAAGCAATTACAATAATTTCTAAACATGAATTAAAACTTTTTGTCTTCAAAAATCTTTTGATCCGTAATCATAGTAATTAAATCATATAAGAGTAGATCTATGCTGAAAATCTTGAGATGTTTTTATCTTTGACATACATACTACCATCAATTCCGGGTCCATTCCAGTGTTAGCGCATTCATCGACATAATACTTCATGTATATTTAAACCAAATGAATTTCAATCTTGACAAACCACTGTAAAGAAAATACTGCTTTAGCAGAATGGATGACCAGTAACTACCTATAATTCTACCACATATTTAAAACTGCTGTGTATTAGAAGCAAGCCAGTATCATTGTATTTTCAATTGCAAACATCAGGAAGTGCAGCAGAGTGACTTGGACTTCCAATTGTCATTGATTTCACATTGGTCTGCCCCTATTGTGTATTTCTTCAGCAATAATTCCAGGACCATGAGATAACCGACTAGATAGGAAGCAGTCCAGGCAATCAGTTAAAGAACGCAGAGGTAAATCAGATAAGGTTGGTAAAGCCAGCATTTCAGATATAGACACAATTCTAGATATACAAGTTATGTGCTCAAGCAAACTGCAAATTCATGAAATGATTTTTTATTCACAGGCTTTTGGATGCATTGGATTGGTTTAAGTGAACGGTAAGTTACGAACCATCCAATTGATATGGAAAAAGAACATTTGTGGAAAGTGGTAAAGAACTTGATTTAATGAACTGGAAAAGCTATTTTTGAGAAAGTTGACATTTAATCAATATTCAGTTTTGTTAAATTTCAAGAGAAGCTGTCCATAACAAACAATTGCGAATGAGCATGTTATATTGCTGTTTTAGTTCTTGGGCTTCATGTCTGCCAGACCAATAATTATTATCAGGCAGTTCATGCAGTTTTTGGCCGTTTAATCTGCGGTTACCTTGTCAGTGGATTGTGAATATTCTGCAAAGATATGACATTGCCAATCACAGACATTGTGACCTCCAGGTGCTGTTGCATTTGCACATGGATGTACATAAGTAGCTTTTCTGAAATATTGGAGATTATGTTTAATTGACCCACATGGCAAGTACTTTATGTGTTCTTTGAAACTATACTTGGAAGAGTTGTTACAGAGGGAGAGTTGGAACACCCTGATTTTCATGGAAATAAAACATTTTTGAGTAAACTGAATCCACCAGAGTGTTATAGAAATAAATATCTAGGCCAATTTGCTTGTCACAATCTTGAGAAAGAAGAAAATTCAAATTTGGATGAAAAACGGATGAGAAGAGTTGGGCCATCGGGCCGACGCTTTTATCTGACATCCAGGAGTTGCGAGAGGCTTCAATTCTGGATTAATGATTTCCCTGACCACTATACTATACATGTATGTTAAAAAAAGATTATGACCCTCAATTACAGCTTTACCAACCAAGTCATATTCCAATGGCACTTGATGGGGAGAGTTGAGCCAACATTTTTACAATTTTCATATGGCTGTATCTCATTTTGTTCATGCATACATATCAATGTACTCTTACAGATATATTTCAAACTATTTCTAGATCCAACAAAATAATGCATCAAGCATGTTAGGGTGGTCCACATTCCCATGGGAAAAATCAAATCTCCAAAAATCCCCAATTTGAAAGTAGAAATTGATGACCACATAAGTGAAACAAACACACGCAAAATTTCAGCCAAATCAGCTAATATTTAGAGGTGGCACAATGCCTTTGAAGTTTATCATGTAATTCCCCATACGCGGAACTGAAAAAATGGTCGATTTCCCAGATCTTTCTCCAAAGTTAATATTTTCTTGCAGTTTTTTAGTATATGACAAAGTTGGCTTGACAAAGTAATATCTGGGGGTTATTTTGGATTTATTATTCATAGTAAGTGAAATAATTGCCTGTTGTTATGAAAAAATGCTAAAATTGACCTATGTAATATCTATGCTGACCTTCTACAAAACTTTGTAAATCAAAAAGAATATATCAAGACTAGATTGGGCATCCTTGACATACTAAAAAAAAGGTTATTTGATCAAAATAATTGGCCATTATTGCAAGATTTGCAAATACAGATGATTTTGAGGTCTACTGCAGGGCAATCACATTTTAAACTTCAACGGCTTTGTGCCACCTCTAAATATTAATTGATTTTGCTGAAATTTTTACTCAATTCCTTCTAGCGATATAAGATCACAATGCAAGATTCAAATCTGAGAAATGTAGAAGAAAGTGTTTTTGGACCACCCTATAGCATGTGTTTTAAACCATAATGGTCAGCTGGAGGTGCAAGAATGTAAAAAGTGGCCCAACTCACCCAAGCTTCCCCTACACATATTTACTGTACATTGGGAAGTGTAACAAATATTCTTGGATTTCCTTGTGGTTGACTATGCACTGTTCTCGCTGACATTGCCCATAATGTGTAAGTCACAAGCTATAAATCCAGGGCAATAAAATGACTGACTAGTTACATAGGAAGCGGGTGAGACTAATGAATAATGCAAAAAGGAATTGCGAAGTCAGAATAATATGTTCCAAAAATAGCATGGACAAGGAGATGCTGAAAGAATGGAGAACATACGTCCTCTTCAGAGCACTTATCTCGCATGATTAATCGCATGGTACTGACATTTTCCCTGAAGATATTATGCAAGTGCAAACGAAACTCCATGTACTCAAGAACTTTATCAGCCACGTAAATTGCGGTAACCATGAAATCATTACTGTGCGAAATATGCAAACATGGCACACACAATCATGATTGCCCGTCAGGAAAATTTGCTTATTGAAATGAGGCTTGGTTTGCAAAGTACAATTATGAAGCTGCCCTTTCCATTAACCTTAAGAAATAATTGTTCAAATAACCAAATTGAATGTTAAAGAACCAACAGCCTCCATGTTGAATAATGCGAGGACAAATTTGTAGTTTCTTGTGGCATCAGCAGATTTTCAAAACAATTTTGTTGTCCAAAATTAAGGGTCTGGATTAATGTCAAAAAATATGTTAATTATATAAATTTTTGCATTTGTGTTGATTGTTCATCCTTTTAAAACATCTACTTGCCCAAAAACTTAACATTCAGTCTATGCAATATTACTGTGTTACAAACCAAATTGACAATATAAATAAATTGATTCGTCAACATGCAGAACAATATAAATTATCCCATCCCTAATGATTTTTCAAATTATTTCCTCAAGAGCTTTCACTTTTTCTTGTGATTTTTTTTTGTTCAATTACAATCTTTTGCCTTCCCTCTTGATTGATCATCACCTGCCCTCGCGATCTGCTCATATCTTTTATCCGCTTCAACTATGCTGATATTATAGGTCAATTGTCATATTGTCAATCCATCATGTTATTGTCAATAATTTATGTCAATTCCACCATTATATGAGATGACACAATCATTGTTGTTGCAAAAGGATGTCATTATTAATGCAAAAGATCATAATGATCTAACAGGTTTGGTCGCCATGAAGAAATGTGATGATTAAGTGATTATTTCCACTGACATATCCTCTCATGCGCTCTATGAACAATTTTTCAATGTAATGAATTCCCGAGAAGTTATCTTCTCGAAATATATTCTGTAACAAAAGCTACAATTAATATTGTACTTTTTAACTGTTGGCCTTTATCCTGTAGTTTCTGTGGATTATGCTTTCTTTATGCAATGAGAAAACCAGGCAACTTGAACTCTGCTCACCACTCTTTCACAAGTCGAATGGGGGTGAATATTGTCATGCTCCTGGATCGAGTCCCCAATCTCATTCAAATGATAATAATATAATAATAACTAAGAGCCTGCTATAGGAAATGACTGAATATGGGTATACTTCCAGAATGCGCGAGGAGTAGTTTGATTGGGCAATGACCAAATGCATCATTGAAACTAAGTTTGTAAAGTTACATGTGAAGATATACCAATGATGATGGTTGAGGATATGGGTGTTTATTTGTGCTGCAACATTTGGCATGCAAATTTTCATTATGACGATTATTGTCAATACATGAAAATCAACTCTTAATATTATATCTTTCAAAGAGCAACCACACCATTATTGGACTAATGTTTCATGATATATATTAGTTTCTTTGGAAATGATGAGTTTTACCATTGTCCATTGCTCATCCTTCCATATAATTTTATCTCTGCTGACTCAACTCACACTGTAATATTGATTGGTCTGGGATTCTTCCTAAAATCATAATTAGATATCCCCGGATTCATTGCTAAAGGTATATACCTTCTGATTTAATAGTCTGTTAGTAGATAAAATTTTTAAAAACTCAGTGTGTAATTATTGAGATATATACGGAAATGCTGCTGCTGAATAAACTTGTAAACTTGTAAGTAACCCTCTGATTACTGCCCAGGAATCATCTCTCAGAAAATTGGGCTCGGACAATTATTTGTATGCATGGGTCATATGAAGTAGGTTGGCTCTAATTGTCCTTTAAAATCAAACCTGTATTTCAAGAGGCCATTCTCGAATGGGAAGATTTTGTTGACATTTTTAATTTTGCAATGTTTCGTTGTTGCCAGACCAATTACGGAGCCCTTATAATTAGTTGGTTCTTGCAATTTAATTCGCAGCATCCTTGTCAGTGGATCAAGGAGAATCTTAAAGATCGTGACAGAGGCCATCCGAAATATTGTCTGCTGACACAAAGACAGGCTAAAATCTCACAGTGATGAATAGTAAAATAATTAAAATTCTAAATTATATTGTGTCTTAATGGTTTTTCCTTAATTACTAAAGCTGATGACCTACGTAACTCTTAAAAAATTTGCGATAGATATAGAACTTTGCTTGGAGTGTTACTTTTAAACTTTGATACTGAAGATTATTTTTACAAAATTTAGACACATCTTAAACTTACACCTAAATGTCACATAGTGCTAGGAATTGGTTAGTTGGGGTCTTGGGTCAAGTAGGTACAGTACTTTGCTGTTTGCCGCATACATGTTGCTGTTGACAATGCATTATGTGTCTGACCTCTCATGTGTGTAAGGAAAACAATATCCCTCGGCCTTCGGCCTCGCGAAATAGCTTTCACTTACACAGCCTCGAGGGAAAGAGATTTGACTAATGCCGTTGAATCAGTAAAAAATTGTGTACTAATGCTAAGGAAGGGACACATCAAATTGCCGTAGGAACAATCGAACCGCACAATAATGCGTCGTACAGCCATGAAATCATTATTGCCCAGAAAATGCGAACATTAGGGTGTTTCAGGTGCCCCCAATATTTTCCGATCCAGCTTGACCTTGGTCTGGTATTGCGGTTTATATAGTAGAAGCCACATGTAAAATTTTGGCCCATTCTATAAATACCTAACTTTACCAGAATTCACTTGAAGTTTATAATGTAATTCCCCATTGGCGAACATGTAAATTCTCAAGATATTTCAAAAACCAATGAAGAAATCAATATTTTTTTCTCAATCTACAGTTAATGAGGAAGTTTTGGGAGGGAAATTCAAATCAGGTGTTATTTTTTGTATAACCCCATTTTCCAAGCTGCCAGAAGCTGTCAAATTTGTGAAAATCTGCATAAAATGGCAGAATTTTCGGAAATTCAACACTTCCTAGCTCATTAGGAAGACCTGCTGTAAAATAGCTGATGCCAGATTTGAATTTCCCTCCCAAAACTTACTCAGAAACTATGGATTGAGGAAAAAATATTGATTCCTTCATCGATTTTTGCAATATCTTCTAGCGAACATGACACACTTTTTTGAGTTTGGGGCACTGGGGAATTTTTTCCATTGAAATGAGGCATCATTCCAAATCACAATTAGGAATCCTGCCTTTAACCTTAAGAAATAATTGTTCAAACAGCCAATGTTAGTTCAATAACAAACGTGACAGCCTCCTTGCGTAAGGTCAAAATTGTCATTTCATGCAGCGTCAGCAAATCCTCATAACAATTTTGGAAATTGTCCAACATTTTACAAAATAAATAGTCAATTGGGTTGTTAAATGTGGTGCCAGGGTATGGAACATGTTGTTTAGTTCAAAAGAGTTTTATCCTTAATAGCTCAGATTGACTTTCATTCTATCTCATGATGCTTTTTTTTTGCCTTATTGATTTGTCTGTAGCACTTCCGACGAGACAAGTCAGTCATTTCATGCTCTGAGAATTATTGCTATTGACTTACACAACAGGGGCAGACCATATGAAATAAATGACAGATGGAAGCCGGGTGCACTCAGTTACACTTCCATATAATCTCAATAGAAAATTCACAGAAGCTGGCTTTTATTTTTATATTATGTGCTCCTGGGTAGACTCTTCAAACTTGAATGTTATCACATCCGTCCAGAATTATAAAAACAAACTCACATTTTAGAAAAACAATCGTTTTTAAATCTTTGTTCTGACTTTTCGACTGAGGAAGAAGGTGCTCTGCATCTATATAAGCCTTTTGTGGGCAGATTTGATGATATATGTTTACATTTAGATGCGTGTATATATTTTACTTACATTGTTTGATAGACAAATTAATAAAACTATTAATGACTTTTCGAACGTTTTCAGAACCATGTAAATTTGTAATTTACAATGTACATGCAGACATAGATTTCAGCATGGACACTGGATAGATCGGGTTTGTAGAAAATAGCCAGATCTTGTCTGAGGACAGCCCTGTTAGGAAACAAGGCTGAAGAAGATATAAGCAACCTAGCAGCATAACAAAAATCTTGACAAGTATTTGTCACCTGAGTTTGGGGCATTTTGAGACTTTTTTTATCAGTAGTTCAAACGGTATACACTTTTCATAGAAGGCTGGGTAAGTTATCTATCAAATTAAAAATGTATGGATGTCACGTCGCTATTATTACTATATACATGTGTAATGAAATAATTCTTCAAAAAGACATTTCTTTTTCTATTCTTGGTATGTAAAACTTTTATTAAGATGTGCAACGCAATACGAATATATTTATAAATAACTAAATAATTCATATTCAATAAAAATTAATGAAATAGTATTTACTGACCAATACATTTTTTACAAGTTTTGATTAAAACATTATGCTTCTTGTTAAAATAAACAGCTTCTGATATAATATAAGATGCATAGGGGCTAGTTAAATTTATGGTTGGTTTAAGATGTACAAGTGCAAATCATCCGGGAGCAACACTTCTTTTGCAGTTTTGTCCTTATCATTATCAGAATGGAAATGCAATTTAGGCCAGAAAATATTCTAATATATAGCAAATCACACTGCAGTGAATACTCATATGAAATATACATGTATGAGACACATATAATATACTCTCTGCAGATGAAGTTAAAAGCATGCTAAAATCTAGAGGCTGCCATAATTTCTGAATGACATTGTAGTTTCTTCTTTCCTCTGAAGCAGAATTCCATTGACAACCACTTCAAACAATGAATATAATTCCAAAATCATTCAGAGTAACAAAGTTTCATTATATTCCAAGGCTAAGTTAAATTCTACTGACAATAGATCATTAAGAATTTGTTGAGGGAGAAAGACCAAATCCTCACAATGCCATTGTTATTCATACATGTAGCTTATAACTATGTACATAGAATGCAATTAAATCTTGGAATTTTAGATCTTCATAACAAATGTGCGTTGTTGCTCAGGAGTGCCTTGTCATTATTGAGGCAAATTATTGTTTCCCCTTCATTCTTATATAGGCCGACATAACAAATTTCCCAAAGTGGCTCAAACTGTCTTTAGCTATTCAAAGCTTGACTTATCCATAACTATTCATAACTATCAATCCATAACTATCCATTTCTCTTTATCTGCGACAGAGCAGTTGTGGCCAGGCTAGCTATGGACACTTTGGACAGCTATGGCTAGATTTAGCTAAGTGTAGCTTCCTGAAGCTATGGATAGATAGCTATAGACTAGATTTTAAATGAGGAGCCGCTTCAAGAAATGTGTACTGTATTTATTATCAGCTTGTTGGTCAATGAACCATTCAACGGATTTTATTGTCATGAGTGGAACTATTCTGCATCCAAGGCCATAATTTTTTATTTTTGGCTTCTCCGATCGACCGATCCAACAGATTTTCTGCCTACAAAAAAAAAAATTGAGCAAACCACAATTTTTATCAAATTGACTTTATGAAAAATTGAGATTTTACCTTTTTTTTTTGTTCTACCAACCGACCCTAGAAAAAGTGCCTCGACAAGATCCGAGAAGCTAAAGATCAATTATGTCTGTAAATGATGCAGTGCAATCTGCAAAGATGGCCTGCAAGGCCAGACGGTAGACGTTGCATGTAATGGTGAAACCAATAGGATTGTTCAAATTATCCCAGCTTTGGAAAAAGTGATAAGTTTGCATCATGTCACAAGAAATAAAATCTACAACCGTCAACAATTTTTTTATTTCCTTGTGTATCTCTGGACCACGTGTTACACTAATGTGACAAAAAACAGATGATTGCATGCAAGATTTCCAAAGAAAAATTTTGCCTGTGATCTTCGAAGTTATTAAGTTCGCCACGATGCCATTTGCGCTTAACAACCTTAATGGCAATAATTTGAAAGTTTTTAACATTACTATCATTGCATGCTCACATTTTTATGCAAATTGAAATAGTTTTGAAAGAACATCTTGGGAATTAGTGGCATGGCAGATGTTTTAGAATTGCACAATTTACCTGTCACAAACATTACTGGATAATATTTCTTGAAGTGTGTATTCGGCTGTTGTAATGAAGTTCAAAATTTGAAATTCAAATGTGATTCCATCCAGTAGATGTCGTCAACTTTGTGCACTTTACAAAATTTGTAAAATGTTTCTTATGTTGCATCATTTATCGTTTTATTTGCGCCAGACATAATTTTGGCGTGATTTGTTATTGGTTTTCACAATAGGTAAAAGTAGCTGTGTTTTTCTGAGAGGTGTAATCTTAGTTCATCTTCCCACATAAAAGGAGATATAAAGAGGCCTTGGGTAAGAAAAGATCACACACGAATGCTGGACACCTGCAGGGAGGTCATGAGGCCAAACTGCCTGGGGTTGCTACACACAAGTTTATCCCAAAAATAACACCTGTAAGAGACATAAAGGACCTACTTGTCTGTACCAGCTAAAACTGTCCTTGTCACTCTAACAAAAGACACATTGCCTTGAGAAAACAGTTGCTTCAATGTGTTGAGCACAATCAACTTTCAGATAAACCTGAACGGATCAGGAAAATTGACCGAAAAAGAATGAAGGAGGGAAAAAGCAAATCAAAGTAGAGTGGGTCGGGAAAAGAAGCCCGGGTTAGGTGAGAGGCCCCCCCAGGTTTATATCTAAACTTAAATTTTTGATGCTTTTTCTTATTGATAGGATTGAAGCTAGAGGCTTTTTAGGTGACGTCACAAATTTTCAGGGCAAACAGCACCAAACTATAGAAGTAATTAAAGAAACAAAAAAAGGAGCATGGTTATTGTAACTTTGATTAATTCTTTGAAAGTGGTTGCCAGAAATAGCTTGGGAAATTTTTAAAAATATAATGGATATCTGCATTGCTTCACTTTATGATCATCATATAAATATGATTTGGATCATATTTTTTGCATTTTAGCTCAAAATATAGCAGTCAAATTAAAATATGTGAGTTTGGGGCGAGAGGCCCCACATGGTATGGGGCAAGAGGCCCCCCTTCACTGAGGCCTCGAAGCTGCATCAGGAACCATTTCATAATGTGTACTTTACCTTAAATCGTGATAGAATAGCTAATTGAAAATCGAAAAAATTTGGCCGAAATTAAAACAAGGCAAAAAAATATTAAAAAATAAAATGTATGAACAGAAAAATTCTGAAATGCAGAAAAAGTGAATAAAATGCCTAAAAAATGATAGAAGAACCCCAAGAAATAACTGTCAAGCTGAATGCGCTCGCAAAAAAATTGCCATAGGATTATAATAGGGGGGCTTCTTGCCCGATGGGTGGGGTAAGAAGGTCATCTTATATTTTTTACAAAAAGGGCCGTAACTCCTTTATTAAATTTGGTAGACATTTGTTTCACTAGTTATAAGTAGAGTCAAGTGGTCCCTTCCTGACAACATAAGCATTTCAATAATCGACCGCAAAAGGTAGGTCAAATTGCACCTCGAAGTTAAGGGGGGCTGCATGCCCCGCCCTACTCTAAGCCTCTTTTAAAATAGAGTGCATCGTCTGTCCCTATATCTTAAATCCACGTGCACTTTTGCACCACTTATTGTCTGTTTATGTTACAAAAGAAAATTTTATGAAAAATATCAAATGCCTAAGGTTGGTACCACAGCATTCAAATGTTAGAAATAGGTCATATTTTACGACAGTGTATTGGTACGCGGTTACAAATAATATTGTCCATTTTATATCAATCAATAGACAGTCTACAAAATATGTGGACTTATAACTTTAAGTTGTCAGTTTGAAATGAAGCATCATTTTATCAGGGAAATTGCCCTGAATGTGTTTTATTTCAGACATATATTCTTTTTTTAGAAAAGTATGATTTGTGTCACAATGCTTGTTGATAATGTATAATGGTCATATTGAAGACAGAAAAGACTTCTAAAAAAAGATAACATTATTTCAAGACACATGAAGGAGAAGTCTAGTCATCTATTTGTGTGTTTTGATAATGTAAATTTTTTGTCAGGCTGCTAATTTGATCATTTTCTTTTCAGATCCTCCTTGTTTCCTTTCAGGATTGCCCTGGGCAAAACTAGTAACTGTTCTGGAAAACTGATCACAGTGACTGTCCCTCTCTGATCTACTTCTGCTGACTTTATTTGTAGAAGGTAACACATACTTCCTCCCCCAGTAAAAAAAAATTGACAATGATTGATTAATCTTCAAGTATCAGTTTAATGTTGATAAGTCCACACCAGAGCTTCTGAGAATTTCCACGGAGAACATCAGGAAGTGTAACTGAGTGCCTTTGGCTTCCATTTGTCATTGATTTCACATTGGTCTGCCCCTATTGTGTCAGTCTATAGCAATAATTCTCGGAGCATGAAATGACTGAATAGGTTCATCGGAAGTGGCCCAGACAAATCAAAGAAGCAAAATAGCATCTTCAGATAAAATGAAAGCCAATCTGAACTATTATGTTAAGTTGATATATTTTTTATAGATGAAAAAACAAAGCAACTTCGAAAAAGATCATTTTCAAGCAACACCTTTATGGCAGCGCAAACTGAACAGGTATTAGAACTTCATTTATTCCGACCGCCTTGCTATAATTATTGCAGACACTATTTTGGAAGACCTCTGTCACGATCTTCAAAAATCTTCATGATCCAATGACAAGGTAGCGGCAGATTGAATTGCAAGAACCAGCTAAGCTGCTCCATAATTGGTCTGTTAACCATGAAACATTGCAGAATTAAAAATACTCATAAAACCTGCTCATTCAAGAATGTTCAATGTTGAAATGCATGTTTGATTTTAAAAGGCAGTTACGGCTACCCTGCTCTCAAAATGCAAAAGGTTCTTGGTGGTACATTCAATACTACATTGTATATATAAAGAACCCACTGCTGAAAAGAGTTTCTAATTTGGGTTGAGGGATCAACTGAATTGAAAAGGTTCAATACTGGTGGGAAGGCCCTATGATAGGACCCTATATACATGCTCCCAACTTGAGAGAAAGGGGTTCCATTGTGGGATTTCAGTGCAGCTGGATTATCTAATTGTTGTTTCTGATTGCTGTTTAGTTGGCGCCTTCTTCAAGGTTGAATGATGAACTTTTTAGGGTCCCTTATCTATACCAGCTTATGGAACCTTTAAAGGTTCCACATAAAACCTTTTTGTTTAGAGTGTGCTTCATATGAACTATGCAAATCATAGAATTGTTCAATGCTTACATTTCTAAAAAATTTAATCACATGTCTCAATAACCTAACAATTTTATTACTTTATTTGACCCCCATTTTTTGGGAAATAAACAGTTAGAACAAGCTGTCAAATAACAAATAAGAACAGTACATTCTTAGTTTGATTTACAACAGACAGATAAATGATACTTACATTGGTCTGGTTTTATTGAAGTAGATTCCAGCAATAGACTGAGGGGCCTGAAACGACTGACTAGGGAGTTGCCCTGACTGATCGATAATGCAGTCAAAGTTCAGTCACCAGATCAACTGATGTGGAAGGATGAGAAATGTAATAATTATTGAGATACGGTTGTTTTAATCATTGTCATTACTTTTGCATGTTGTCCTCTACTAAGAGTTCCTCCATGGCCTAATGGTTAAGAGTGCTTGTTTGCACAACCACTGGCTCTGAGGGCGAGGGTTCGAATCCCAACCCGGAACTCAATTTAGTTCGAGCCCATGGGACATTAAATGGAGGCGGGTTGTATCCGGTGTTCTACTCCGGGGCAACTGAAAGACCCTGGGCATCCCTGAATTAATAGGGTATGTACCAGACTCAGTCTTCTCATCTCATCATCATACGGCGATCGCCTACCTCGATATAGCCCACTAAGGTCCTGCAGAGGCGTAAAACACAAATAAACAAACAATAAACAAATGTCCTCTACTAAGGGGGGGGGGGTATAAAACACAGACTTATCACTGCATATGGTCTTTTGAACATACCCTCAATCAACTTTGGGGTTGCCTGCATATCTCTGAACCCATGGTGACATTCTGGAAGAACACAATCATCACTTATTCCGAAATTCACTCATGCATACGACTAGTTATTATCGTTTGAATGGGAATGGGGACTTCTGGATCAAAGCAATATTCATTGCCTTTGACCTGGGAAAGGGCAATGACCTAAATTCAACTTGCTGAAGTTGTTTTTCTTCTTATTGCATAAATAATCCATAATCTGGAATGTCCCCAAAAATGTCAATACAAATACAGGAGTCGGAAAGTCAACCATTATTTCTCTGCTTGAACTGTATCCATTTATCAATTCTCTGTGTTAGATTCATAACAGTGGTTTACAAATAGTTCCAATGCTCATGACACACGTAAAGTAGGTAAAGGTGGGATATGATCATGGGGTATAGCCCAAAGACGTGAAAGGGTAATGCAGTGCCTGATTTTTTCTTTCTGCTGGGGTGGTAATACTTTTGTTTTGGCAGTGCTGAATGTAAAAACTTACAAGAAACATTATCAAAAGACATAATGCATCCATGTAACCTTTGCTAAACAGAAAACATACTCATTTGTAATACAAATAATAAGAATATATTGATAAGAATTGACACCAATTACCTGTCACAATGTCCGTTAAAATGCAGATTGAACACAAAAAATCAGGTATGAAAATATACTCGCAGTTTGGATTTAAACAAATTTATCTCAATCTGTTTCACCTGTTATATAAATCTCATATATAGCCCCCATGAAGGCCCACAACTACCAGAAAACATGTATTCCTATGAAGTGAAGCAAATTCTATGGGTATTTTATTTCGACCTAAGAAGATAAAAGTGTATGTGATTGAGCTGCCAAATTTAACATAGTGACTTAATAAAAGTCAAATGTTTTCCATCTATAGAGGAATCGGAATTGACTTAATGTAAGTCATAAATTGTTCAACATCCTACAATGTTCACAACATGTATCAGTATCTACAAATTCAATACAGTATCTATAATGGGACTAAAGAGACCGCAATAAACCTTTTTTGTAATACAGGAATCTCACTAATACACATTTTCACTCACATTCGCAGAGCATATCTTCAGAATGTATAAACCCTCCAAAAATATGGAGAATATCACAATGAGTAAACTAAAAACATTATTTAATTGACTTTACAATTGAAAATAACTCCACTATCTCATTCCACCAAATCCTATCGCTATATAAAACATTAGTCTACATAATTGTCACCTCCAACATATCCTTTTGAAAAATTCCCGCTTCATTATTTCCTATGCTGGATCCACATCTTTTAATACCAATTAGCAATTCAAATAAATAATCTATATTGCCTATTAGTACCACATTCAGTTTAAAATTAAGCATGAATAGGTAGGGGTTCATCGTAAAAGCCGTTGATTCGTTTATGGCCTGGGTCGAAGGGAGATTTGCTGTGGTAAGTAGCCTTGTACTTTGTTCCCAGTCTCTCAAGTTCATAATTTCCTTCTTTCAACCATTTCATGGTTACAGTTTTTCCCTCAGGGTGGCGCACATAGCCGTAGCCGATAGACTTTTCGAGAGCAAAAGCATAATCTCCCGTTCGCATGTAACCCACTATAACTCCATCTCTGTAGATCGCTTCTAGGCCATTCAAGGGGACGTGGCTGAAAAAGGAAGATGCATAAACAATAATATCAAAATTATGTTTCAATAATCAAATATCAAAGAATTTTCTTTAGAGCAACAAAACAAAAAGCAATCACATGGAGCACAGTAGTCATTATTCAAAAAGCATACTTGTAAAATATTTTGGCTTTCTTCTGGGAAAATACATGTTTGTGTTCTCATATTAACTTACTCGTCAAGAGTGAAGCAAGCGATACGCTTGAATAATCCTTGAGCCTTTTGTTCCTCAATTGCTTTTCTTCCCAAGAATGGCGTGTCCGTCTTCAATTTGCATGTGAAGCCAAGAGATCCTTCGAGAGGGGTGTCATCTGAACGGATGTCCGCATGCCAATGGCGATACCCTGCAAAGTAATAATTCATGAAATCGCATTAGGATGAGATGACGGGATGAGCGTCGTTCCAGTTACACCCGTTCTCACTTTAATCATGATGGAATAAATAATTTTATCAATATTCCACCCAATCACAGAATACATATTTTAAATAAAATGTAATTTGAAACTGGTGATTTGCACGTAATAGTCGGTACATAATGCTTCATTTTATATTCACAGGGTAACTCATCTGGTTGGTTAGCCACTATGTTTCCAAGATTCTCCATGAACAAATCAAGGATTTTGTATGTTATATTTTCACTCTTAAATTTTTCCAGCTTTACAGTAGTTTTAATAAACATGCAGTTCAATAGGTCTCGTATCCAACTTGCTACTTAGCCTTTTACCCCTATCCAATTGGATCACAAAGCAAGCAGAACCAATCATTTAAGGCTGAAATGTGAGTTGGAAAACATATATTTTGAACCACATGCTTAATAAGACTGCTAAATTGAAATGGCTGATAGGGGATGTCTTCAAACTAAACAATTAGAAGTTAAAAGTAACTGTTTACCTTTTTCGATACTGAGAGAGTCCATGGCTCGGTATCCAGCATCAACTAGACCGTGTTCCTCTCCTGCTTTGAGGAGAGCTTCGTAAACTGCCACTGCAGAGTCATTTGGTATGTGCAGTTCCCAGCCCATCTCACCAACAAAGGACAGACGCAAGGCTCGAATATCGTGTCCTGCTACCTGTATTACCTGCAAATAGATAGATGAAAAATCTTTTTAGTTGGCAGCACAAAATTTCAAACGTTTTGATAACACCAACTTTCGAACAATTTAATTAAGGAAATATTTCAATAAGATCACAGCAGATAATAAGCATTATTATCATTTTGCAGGGCATTGTCTGGCCATTAACGTCCAGTTCGTGGGCGTTAATTATACAATAACATTTTTTTGGAGGGCATTATGGCGTATTAATCAGTTATGGCCAGAGGGCAGAAATCATTAACTTAATGCCCGAGCCGCCAGGCGAGGGCATTAAATGATTTCTGCCCGAGGGCCATAACTGATTAATACGCCATAATGACCGACAAATAAAATGTTATTATCATTTTTATATACTATAAAAAAAGTTTAAAATTCCCAAATTTCATATAATATTCTGAATTTATCGTCCATCATGGTTTGCCTTCTATACTATTATTAACTGCGGCAAACAGGTTTAAAGACAAGACATGGTTGTTTGAAGAAAAAAAAACCCAAAAAGAAAACACTGTAGGCCTAGGCATATGGTACCATTGACGACATCTAAATTCGCCAGGACAGCTTATTTTTCAATTCAAAAATCACCTTACATGCAGAGCAGAGCCTGACAGGTCTCAGATTAGATGCATCACTGAAATTTTGAGAATTAGTGCCATGAATAATAATGCACCAAAGCACATGTGTAATAACTGATCCTTTCCATCCATTGGCCTGGGCTGTTAAAACAGGCCGTGGTGAATTCTGTTTTCTCCCAAAAATCAGTGAAAATCACCGATTTGGCAGTATAAATAATCGTCCTATGAGAGTCACACATCTGTGAGCAGTAGAATTTTAATTGATATTTGTTCCTAACTGAGATAAGAAAGTTTAAATCACATCGATCATGCAGCGAAGATCCTGCTGTCAGAGGACTCAGAACTGGATCAAAAGTGAAGTGACGTCACCCACGAAGATCCCATGCGCTTGGTACTGGTAAGATAATATACTAAGAGAAGGTGCAACATGCCTCACACAATTCTCATTTGTGTACATTTGCTGCTTCCTGTTTAAATTTTACTGCTCTGTGATTGGTGCACACTTCACACCAGGTGACGTCACGACTGTCGTCACCGTAGCAACCTCTGATAATTTGATCTGTGATGTCACAGAACAAGTTGTCCAGAATGCATTGCAGCAGGAAGACATTCTTCACAGAAAACACACTTCTGAGAGTTGCATCTCCTCCGTGACGTCACCTCCCTACTCTTTCTATGACGTCATGTTAGGTAACGTCACGATGCAATAGTTCACAAGAGGGCACCACTTGCCTATGTGTTAATCAGATTATGGCCCCCATGTGTTAACGAGATTATGGCCCTCCATGAATTATGGCATATGAAGGCCCTGAAAAAAACAGTTAACGGCCTACTTAATACATGGCCAAGTATATAATAATGGCCGTTAACGCCCGCAAAAACGCCCCCTGGTGTTTTTTATCGATCGTGACGTCATCCGAAATGACGTCATGGCGATGTTGTTTACTTCTGAGTTCAGTTTTCTGTCGTTTTCTTGGCTAAATCAGCCAAAAATCGTCCGATTTGAAAAATTTAAAGACCTACACTTATCAATCCAGGCCTGATAAGTTGATTCCTGTACACGGATTTGTTCTAGCTTTAATAATAAGGTCGTAAACATGAAAATACGGCGCGGGGGATTAAGGAATCCTGAAGAAAAGGTAACTTTCTTGTTGGATGTGGATTGTGTTCAAAAATGATAATAACATTTTGTTGTCGGGCATTATGGGGTATTAATCAGTTATGGCCCTCGGGCAGAAATCATTTAATTAAGTTAATGATTTCTGCCCTCAGGCCATAACTGATTAATACCCCATAATGCCCTCCAAAAAAACGTTATTGACCAATTAGCTCAGCAGGAGACTTCTCAGTGGTTGGTGGTGGCGCTACTGTACTACAGAGTCACTGTGACGTCACTATTGTCACAATGTTGATGTCACAACCGTTACAATGACACAATTGATGACATCACCATTGTTTACTCACTATCTAATGGTTACCCCTGATGCATTAAAGTCCCCCGTTACAGTTGTCCCACCATTCTAAGATCATTTTTAAAAGCCCAACTGCCTTAGGGCAGATATTATTGATCTTTGGCTTCTCAAATCTTCTCGAGGCACTTTCTCTAAGGTCAGTTAGTAGGACAAAAAAAATTAAAATCTAAATTTTGTATCTTTTTATGTTAATTTAACAAAACAAAATTATGGGTGAACTCAATTATATTTTTCACAGGCAGTTTATCCGAGAAGCTAAAATAACTTATGTCCTTATTGCCTTACGTGACCTAGTAGTATTTTAGAGCACATTTCTTCCCCAAAGAGAGGCCACAGCCTCACAGAAAAAACTTCTCTGCCAGACATGGGGCAGTCTCATGACCTGTCATATTGCAGGGACTACTGTATAAGTGAATGTATCCCTCACGCGAGGAATCCCTTTTGCCAACAATTGACAATGCACCAACCTTATTCGTAGAGAAAGGGAACGCCTCATTACTGAAGTCAGCATCACTCAATTTCTGCAGAATGGCTCGACTGAAAAAAATAACAAAACAAAAAAAAACATTCAAGTGATGTCATTTTTATAATTAGTTCAAATAATTCAGTAAACAAACACATAATCTATTTCATTCAACCTGCCTCTTAGGGCCTTGGACACTAAGCACGACCATGTCCTCTGAATGGTCGATGAGTTTGCAATTGAACTTCTTGTCTTGGATAATATCTTGAAAATGGGACCAACCATATTGGGCCACGGCACCTCCAACGGCTAAATAGAACCCATCGCCTGTCACAAACGAGAGATTATTAACCACACAGCAGATCATATCCATCAGAAATGGCATATTATGTTGTTTATCGTTTTGTCAGAACTTTACTTGTTGCTGGCTAATTCCAATCTTAAAATTTAAAGAGACCTATAAACCACAAAAATAGGTCAAGCTCAAAATTCTAAAAGACCTTTGACCAGCAAAAATAGGTCAAGAAGCTCAAGAACTTTAAGAGACCTGTTACCAACAAAAAATAGGTCAAGCTAAAATATTTTCTTAAATGATCTGTAACCTCCAAAAATAGGTCAAGCTCAAACATTTCAAGAGACACTTGACCTACTCAAATAGGTCAACCTCAGCAATTTAAAGAGACTCGTGACCTACAAAAATAGGTCAACCTCAAGAATAATTGGCCTATGAAAATACATGCCTTGTTTTCCTACATTACACACACACTTATCTCGCAAAATCATACTATTTTACAAAAAAAATCTATATTTACAATAGCGACAGTGCATAATAAAAAGGTCTAGATGTCAGTTTTTCAATAATTGTCATAAGTCCATTGGGATTTTCAATTTTCGAAATAAAAAAAGTGTATTACCTTCAAATTTAGGCGAGTGTGCCTTGCCAGATCCTGATTCAACAACCGACACAGTGAGATCTCCCTCCACTCCTCCTCGCTGGTTCAACATGCAAGTGTACACAGTGCTGCCTGAAAGAAGCAATCAAATAAAACAGGAAAATAAAAATAGGTCTACCTTTGTCCTTTGTGTGATAAAAAATTACTGATATGAACTTCAAAAGTTCATGATTAAGTTTAGACAGTAATACACACAATATACTCTTACTCTTAAAACTTACGTCAATTTCTATTTTAAAATTCAATTCCAATTTATAGCACCGAATGTCAAGGCTAGTTGAATTTAGTCCTATCGAGCAGCTGGTGAAATGGAGAATATTACCTATGTGCATGTACTGAATTCAACAGGATGGTATTTTGGCAAGTGTAGAGTACAACTAATAGGATTAAAAACAACTGCTGCTGTATGTGTAAAGTTCTAGCAACCTTGTTTCTCACCTATAGGTTTTTGTAGGTCGTTGGAAACTATCCAGTCAATAGCATTTTGGGCATCAGGACCAACCAGGTAAAACTTGCCGAAAATAGACATGTTGAATACTGCTGCATTTTCTCGACAGCTCATACATTCTTTTTTGATCTGAAGCCAAAATTTTAACAGTAGGTAAGAGAGGAAGTATTTTCTTAATGTAAAGTCACTATACGCTGTGCACGTCACTCTTTGTGTCTCAACAGATTTAAACACCATTAAATAATTTTATTTATAAGAGGCGACAAAAAAAGTTATTTTACAAATTGTTAAAATTTTTCAAAAATGTTATGCCCCATCAAACACAGAATCAGTTTGCCGAAATCAGTTCTGCATACAAAAATGTATTTCATAAAATGAATTGATTGCCAGAATACTTACAATATCATGATGAGTGGGAAAATCAAAGGTGTAGTCGCACTTTAAGCGCTCATAGTACAAGTTAGGTTCATTCTTCTTAATGTTATAGTAACCATAGAAATCATAGTCTAGAGGCTGAAAATAGAAATAAAATGTTCATCTGATCACATTATTGGTAATCAATAAAATAGAATATCAAAATACATCTCATTAAATAGTTTTAATTCACAATCTGAATATCAAAAGGTACATGTATATGAGTCAGGAAAAATGAAAGAAATCGACAACAGTTACTATTCTTCACTGACACAGTTACAAAAAATTGATACAATGATAAGCCAATCTTGGGTTAGTTAGGACTGTGATACTCCGGAGTCAAATAATCACTTAAACGCACCTGTATAAACATGCACAATTTACCCTAGTAAACCACTAATCACACAACTCATGCTGCCTTCCTGTGTGTCATTTCTCAGGACCCCGCTGGAAAAAAGCTATGAAGCTTTCGTGGGCCATCCTAACATTTTCATCACTGTATATACACGTACTTCATTTCCGTTTCATTAAGCCATTTCTGGTTATTTCATAGTATTTCACACATTCGTTGTATATGCACTGATGAATTTGTTAAATAAATCAAATCAAATAAAAAAAAAATAGTTATTAAACAATCATGCTATTCAGTATACTTACAGGAGCTGGTCCATCTGGAGAAAACCACCCCGGTCTTTCCCAACCCTGTCTCACTTGGAAGACACAGCCGCGTTCCTTGTTAATCTGTAATATAATCCAAGTTTTGAAATTCTAACTTAATCAATACAAATCTTATGCAAAACAATGACATCTTTGAGCGTAATATCACATTTATGGGGTGAAGGTTCACCAACATTCAAGACCTTCTGGGATTTTCAAAAATCAACTACTATGTACAATGTCGTCATAAATTAAAAATCAACAAGCTATGTCCGCTCAAAGGATCTCACTCAATCAATTTAAGCAGACAAAAAATTTGAATTTTACTGAGTGCCTGGACATCACAGGGTTTTTTTAAATCCATCAATAGTGAATCACCTCCGTAAAAATAGTGGGGCGGCTTAATGTTATATTTTAGGAGAATCGTGCATTTTATGATAGACCTACCAAATTTGGCACAGAGGTAGAAATCAACTAAAGGGGCAAAATTAGCTATGGTGTCATTCTTGATTTTGCCTTATATCTCCATGGCAACGGTTTCCATAGCAACCATTAATTTTTTTGTAAATATTTATAATAGAGCTTGTATCTCAGAAAATATGGCATCAGTGTCAAATTTGATGATGGAAATGTGTTGCTGAGAAGTACGAGCTGTTTTACTGTGATTGCCATGGTTACCAATTTGTTTATTTTTAGGTAATCATTGATGTCTCATGACAACTTGACTGTATTTGTAATTTTAAACTTAGTGAAATCAACTGCACAAAAATACCTTTTAAAATGATAAAAGCAAAGTATAACCAATTTGTTTGCCATGGTCTTTTATGTGTATTGATACATGGTTTTACCCCCAATGCTCAATAGATACCGTAAAGTAACCAATTCATGTTAATGAAGTCTTAAACTTGGGTGGACGTTAATGTCATATCAACTTACCAAGGTGTATGATTCAGACATTACTATACATAATAGGAAAGTTATTACTGTACCAAATTCATCACAGGGGTAGAAATCAACAAAAGAAGCAAAAATAGTTATATTGTCATATTTGTTTTTGCATTAGATATCTCCATAGCAACCATTTTCATAGCAACCATTAAAGTTTCGTAAATCTTTATAATGAAGCATATATTTGGGAAAATTATGGCATCTGTGCTCAATTGTATTATGGATATGTGTGGCTCAGAAGCATATGTGCTGTTTTACTGTGTTGCCATGGTTACCGACTTGTTTATTTTCAAGGAATCAAGGAAATTTCAAGATATTTTGACTGTAGTTGTAAGTTTCACACAACTTAAATGCCGCAAAATACTTTCATAATGAACTGGCAAGGTATATACCAAATTGTTTGCACTATCTATAGTTATATATTGGTACATGGCCTTACCCTAGAAACCCCAGGAGAACCTAAAAGCAGCTTTTTCAAGGCAATGGAAACTCACAATTGAGTGAACATAAAATGTCATATATCGAGTAGTTATGGTGTATGATTCTGACAATGCCATACATGAAAGGAAAGTTTTTACTGTACAAATTCAGCACAGCTGAAAAATCAACAAAATTAGCTATCTAGTGTAATTTTTCATTTGAACTAGTGTTGGAATCGAAACCAGGACATCAGAGACCAAGACCGAGGCATAAGCATCGGAGACCTGAGACCGAGGCATTGACCCTCCGAGAACGAGTCATCAGCTGGCAGAATAAAAAATCTGCTTGACTGCCAAACTATCTTAGCTTAGTATATTATCGACTTTAGGCCATCGCTCAGAATAAGGCAGCTGGCTATAACAGTGCAATTAAAGATTCACTCATTGCATGACTCTGGTAAAAAAAACCACTGAAATGAAGACAATAAGGGGGTTATCATTTCATTTTCAGCGGATGGGGCATGGAATTTGTCTCACTCGCAATAAATTATACGTTTTTTAAAGAAAACAGCGACTAATTATATTTGTTTTGAGTGTCTGACAACCTCAGTTATTTACTTTACGAAATCAAACATTGTAGACTGAGATCATCCATCCGGCAGAAATTCATTTCAAGACTGCCGGGAAAGATTTAATCTTTTTCGTTGTGACTGGAAAAAAAAATTGTCAAAAATAAAATCAAATCTCTTTCGTTACCGGCTTCCCTGCATATGAATGTTTGAAAATTATACTACCAAGCTGCAGATAGATATTCTGCGTTGCAGGGGGCCAATTTATTACTATATTAGGCAGTGGCATATTTGTGTTATATCAAAGCTATTCAGAATATTTTTTTAGATAGAGATGAGATTTTTTAGAAATGTTGCTCCATTTCATTTTGTTGAGTTATGTTTTTAAGTCTGACACTTTGGCGTGTGAAGCAATGATCATTTACTTAGGTATCTTATATTAAATGAAGAAAAATCATTAAAACTTCAAACCATTATTGTCGAAATTTACATGAAACAATATTCAACGTCAGATCGACTGAAATAGTGAAGGAAAATAAAAAATATTCACATACGTTTGGTCCATACATCATTTCATATGTATCACAAATCACGCTCCATCAAATTGCAATTTGCCAATAACGCTGAAAATTTTATATGTGATTGTACGTTTTTTGCTTTTTGAAAATAATATCAATCAATCAATCAATCAATCACTTGGAACTTATATCAGAGAAACTGAAAGATAATATACTAAACTCATGGCAAAATTTTGTTTAACTGTTCGAGCAAAGTTGTACTTTATATATTTGGCTGGCCTCAGACGTGCCTTAACACATATCCGCGGCACAAAGGCTCCGAGACCAATCCAAGGCCAACGATTGTTTCTCCAAGACCAAGGCTGAGGCCATCAAAATGGGCCCCCGAGGCTGGCCTCGAGGACTCCAACACTGATTTGAACCTTTATCAAGTGTCTAAGAAAAGTCAAGTAGGATAACATCTGTTTTATTTGTTTCTTGTCGTCCATTGATTTTGCTATGTCTTGGACAGTGATTATAGTCCAGTCATTCTGCTGATGAACTCAACCACAAGTTGTATCATAATGATTGTAGAGTCAAAGGTAAAAGCAAAGGTAGGGGTTTGTAGTCTGCTTCAACGCTGACAATTGCAAATTCATGCGTAGCCGACTTTTACACAATTCCTTCGGCCGACATGCTCACTGATCACTCTTTTATCAGTCTCACTCTCCTGGGGGACATGCAACTTGCAGCCTCACATGGTGCCATCACTGATCAATCTTGTACCTTCTCTGCCCATAGCCTACCTTCCCATCTAGGTATGTACAGTGATTCAAGGAGGATCTACTCTTTTCCTCCATGCCCTTGCCAGGTTTGAACCCACAATCTTGCGCGTGTGAGTCTGGCATCATACCGACTGGACCATGGGCACCAAATTAGTTATCATAAAAATACTTTCCTGAAGGTTCCCCATAAAACTGAGCATTGGGACAATACAACAACTAATTGGGTTTAATCCAAGATGGCAGCATTAAAAATCATTTTTTCTGCAAATAACTTGGAAACTAGTAGGTTTAGGCCCCATATTTTTATGAAACATGACTATAAACTCGGGACAAATTGGGTGTTACAGATATTTTGATACCATTCCCATGTCTCAATCTTTTATAGTTCTCAATATATATGGTGTATTCAAATATCTCAATCAAATCTGTGAGGCAACCAAAAAACTTAATTGCTGGTTTTGAATCTTCCTCATACTTGATGAATGATTTTTGTTTCATCCATTGAGGATCCAAAAGGAATACATATTGAGCCATTTCACATCTCAACTAGGATTGTACATGTACCTCTATTCCGTTTTTGCGTGTTGAAGACCTTAAAATTGCATTTTTTAGTTAAGAGATGACTGTGTAGGATTCATTTGGGGTGTTGGGGCGAAGCAAAATACTAATATATAGCCCAGACTAAGAGGCAACTAAGGCCAACAAATTGACATATGACTTGCATGCTCATTATGAAAGTATTGGAGGGCAGTTGAAGAATTCAAGTGGCGTGAAACTTACAAATTCGGACAAACTTATCTTGAAATATCCATGATTCCTTGAGAATAAACAAATTGGTAACCATGGCAACAATACTAATATATCACATACTTTTCAGCCACACATATCCATAATCAAATTTAACATTGATGCCTGTTTTTCTGAGATAATTATGCTCTCTTGTTAAGTTTTATGATGAACTTACTGGTTGCTATGGGAATGGTTGCTATGGATATTGAGAATGCCAGTTTTGTTTCTTTTGTTTATCTTTACCCCTGTGCTGAATTTGGGAAAAAAACTTCATGTCATGTATAGTATAATTGTCTGAATCAAGCACCATCGTCAATTGGTATGGCATTAACGGCATTTAACGCCCACCAAAGTTTGAGTCTCCATTGCCATAAAATGGCTGCTTTAGGGTAACTATAAGGTAATGGGGGTAAAACCAGGTACCATTGCATAGCCAAGACCATATCAAACAATATGATATATAAGTTGCTTGTTCCTTGTGAAGGTATTTTGTGCAGTTGATTTCACTAAGTGTAAAATTACAAATACAGTCAAGTTGTCATGAAACATTCTTGATTAATTGAAAATAAACAAATTGGTAACCATGGCAACCACAGTAAGACAGCTCATACTTCTGAGCAACACATATCCATCATCAAATTTAACACTGATGCCATATTTTCTGAGATATAAGCTCTATTATAAAAAGTTACAAAAAAAATAATGGTTGCTATGGAAACCGTTGCCATGGAGACATAAGCCAAAATCAAGAATGACACCATAGCTAATTTTGCTTCTTTAGTTGATTTCTACCTCTGTGCCAAATTTGGTAGGTCTATCACAAAATGCACGATTTTGCGATAAGCCGCCCCACTAAAAGTAAAATCTCATAACAAGATGTCAACAAATTACTGCAGCAGTGGCAGATCAGGAGGGGGCCTAAGATGGTGGAACTACACCATGAGATGGTAATAACATTTTGAAGAAAATATCGGGCTATGCGGGCCAACAAATACAAAAAGTACACCTAAGTGGACCTTTGACTGTCGAAGCAACGCTCGGTAGTGTCTTGCTTGACCACTGTGTAGCAAATAGCTTTAAAGCTTATGTTCTATGTTTTTTCTCCCAATAATTATTACGGATTAGATTCTTGATTTCTGAGTCTACTTACCTCGTATAAAACATCTTTTCTCATATTGCGACAAGCAAGGTGTTCATCATGCGGAAAGACTATTGAGTATGTCTTGGCGTAACTTTCATGACTAGATTCCTTCAACCATTTCTTGTTTGCTGTTAATTTAGTTGTGAACCTCCTGAAAGAAAAAGGTCAGTGACAGATTTATCAATATTGAAGTAATATAGAGTTAATGATTATATAGTGTAGGATTTATTTGTTGCGAAACTATCAGCAAATGTTCACTTGGCTTCCCTCGTGTAAGTGTAAAACCTCCAAGTCACGAACGAAAAAGGGCCTAAAGCTTCACATCAGAGACAAAAATTTCGCAATGCACATAAAAACATGTTATTTCAAAAAGATTCCTTTATAACTTCAAAAATATTGTAATTATACCAAGAGTGGACACCCTGCTGAATATATAAAACAGGGTTGATATGAAATATCTCAGTAAACATATATGCATGTATATTTATACGAGTGCACGATGGTTAAATTCATCCATGTACTTCTAAATAAAATTTTGCACAACTCACCTAATGTTATAACTGTACATGTCCAGCTCAGGTTTACCCTTGATGATCCACATGGCCAGCTCATGTCCTATACCTCCGCCTGAAATGAATTAAGTATGAAAACTAGCAGCAAAATAAACAACCTCCTGGCGTTTTTTATGTCAAAACTCTAGCATACTCTGTCAACCGAGAATAGCTCCCGACATGGGAATGGGACACCAATCTGGTGAAAAAAAAGGCCAAAAAAGAGTGTGTGCAGGTCTCGGCAGAGATGGTGACATCATATGAGATGAGCCTGGAAATGGCAAAAAACAAACCTGCTTTCATAAGTATCGAGCCACCTTTTAAAAAGTGATTATCAATATGTTCCAAAATATTGAAAAATTTTTCCATCACACAACCTTCACCACTAGTAATGCGAATTTGGCTTTTGCAAGATTTCTCGGTCCCTAATCAATATTTTCATGACTTCTCTTAGTTCTCTGACCACTTGCCGGCATGTTGCATTAGTTTTCAAGGTAAACACTGTGAGCAAATCAACTTCTCATCCTCAATTAGTATAAGTTGTTCACTGCGGGAGATGGAATATGTGATTTATTGCATAAGGACTGTAGCCTCTGTGGGATAAACACATATTCCTGATACCATGGTGAATAACCCGCTTATACCATGAGACAAACACTCAAACATGTCAAAATGAGACGATGAGTTGACAGCAAAGGATATTGGAATTATCGAAATGAAATACTTGCATACGATTGGCTAACAAAGCAGTCAAATGGTATGTAAGACTTAGTAGCACTTACTCAGCTGCATTCCCAAGCTGTTTAATCCACAGCCAAGATAAAATCCTCGCACTTGGGGGCTCTCTCCTACCAAAGCGTGGTGATCCGGTGTGAATGACTCTGAAAAAAAAATGGAAAAAAAACATCATTAGAAATAATTACAAAGGATAGACCCCTGTTGCCTGCAGAATTGTATTAATTCTGAACATGTGAATGGATTGGTGATAAATCGGGGCATTACAACACGTATCTTTGAACTCAGTAGGCTTATTAGGTCAGGAGGACAACACAGCAGTTAAGTGAAGGATCCTATTGTGATGACTTTCTTGGGTAGAGATTGGAGACTGCATTCAACTCACCAACCCCCCCCCCCCCCAATGAGTGACCCCTTCAGGACAACACAAGGGACTGACATAGACCTAAAAAATGATCAATATTTTTTTTTTTATTAAAAAGGTATTTTGGCAAAACTTTACCTGGGCCACAAACTGTTGACTTGACTCCAGTTTGTTCAATGGCTGGGACTCTGTGGAAAGCACCCTCCGCCATGAAAGAGAACACATCCCAGTCCAGCTCATACAAGGAGAAGGCAAATTCATTGGAAACCTGAAAAATAAAGAAAGTTGCATGAAAAACCACAAATCCATAGAAAACATATTGGTGGCATTTTTTTTTCAAAACAAGCTGTTTTTCAATCGATACCTCTTAAATGCATTCTTAAAAATACCAAAATTCTACATTTAGAGTACATTGTCAGACAATAGACCACACCCCTATGACAGACTATTTCATGACCGCAGTAGGGGCGGTCTTATAATGCAAGCACCATGGTAACCATCAGTTGCTCACCCGATCGCCCTCCAGAAACACGGGGTTAGGTTCAAAACCTCCGACACACAGACTATCACCCTGAAGTTTAAGATACGTAGATGCAGTATGGTCTCTGCAGTTTGGCATGTTTTGAATTCCTTCTATTCTCTCCGTTACTATGTATGAATGTTTCCATGGTATCAATGGAACTTCCACTCCTGCCATTTGACCAATAGCTTTCCCCCATGCTCCTAAAATAGAATGAAAGAACACATAATAGATCAAATAGTCGGTGGGTGGGAGTATGTCCGGCCAGGGACCCCTGGAATCTGCCTGTTTATTAACTATCTGATTTTACATCTCTTTGTTAAAATATTTGATAGTCCTACACTGACCTGCACAGTTGACAACACAATTGGTCTTGACGTGACCCTTTTCTGTTTCCACGGCAACTACCCTCGGTGTTCCAAAATCATTATTTTCAACCCTGATTCCGGTAACTGGACAATCTTGAATGACCTGACAAAAAAAACAAAGATAAATTGTAAAAACAGTGTTTTTGTTTTATGGAACAAAGATAAATGGTAAAAACAGTGTTTTTGTTTTATAGAACAAATACATACACTAGGCATATTCAATAAAATAGCATTTGCCAAATAAGAATAAGTGATAAGTTTGTCCAGTGGTTATTGTCACATAAAATATAGCTAACTCAAAGTTCTTCAAAAATTTCTCAAACAATGCTACCAGCTTTAGCAGGTACATACATCAGCATCAGCGAGCTTCAAAGCAGTGAACTGTTAGGCAAAAAGAGACCTGGGTCCGTCAGCCAACAATCATAATTCTGTCTCCCGAACATTATAAAATTCCAATTTGATTCTTTTTATTTTTACTTGAATAATTATCATAACAAAATCCTAAGATTAAAATTCTCCAACCTTTGCACCCCTTTTCCTGGCAGCCCGGGAGAGAGCTGCGCAGTACCCGGCGGGGTCAATTGTTCCATCTTCTGGCATGTACAATGACCCATACAGATCTTCCACATTCATCAGAGGGTAAAGCTCCTTAGTTTCGGAAGGACTCAGAACAAAAGATTCAACGCCAAGAGCTTTTCCAAACTGGAAAAGAACAAAAAGTTATCAAATGAGTATGAGTAACAGTTAAAAAAAAAAAGTATTCCACATTATTCTATGTGAACAGAAAAGAAAATTCCTTACTGTTTCAGTTCTTTTGAATTCATCCAGTTGTTCTTTATTAGTTGCCACAGACACGCCTCCATTGTTGATCCAACCCGGATGGACTCCCGTTTCATCCTCTAAAGTTTTCATCAGTTGTATGCTGCGTTGTAGAAGCTGCGTGTCAACGTCACTTGGTCTCAGACTCCGTGCCAGACCTTAAGAAACAGAAAAGTGAAAAAATAAATGAATTTTAAATCCTTACTATCTTGTATGTTTAAACAAAATCAGACCATGGCAGTGTCATCTTTACAGAGGAGTAGTTAGAAGACAACATCTTCAATTCTTACAGAGGACACTATCTTTAGATAAGGGAAGGGATTGAATCTGTTTGAACTGCAAATAAAAATCCTATTTGCAACCAAAATGTCTAGCACTGTATTTTCTAATTAAAGATGACACTCTCATGGTATGATTTCCTTTTCAAGATAGTATCCACTGACAAAATCAGACTATGAAAGTGTCATCTCTACAGGAGAGTAGTGAGAAGACCACATTTTCAATTCTTACAGTGCACTTGAAAATTTAAATTTTGAGTCAGCTTAGATGATTGAGTGAGATGGTGGCACAATTCCTTTGAGCTGACATAGCTTGTTCTTTTCAGTCATGATGACAGAAAGATTATAATAACTCACAACAACAAGCTATGTTAGCTCAAACAGATTGTGCAACCATCTCACTCAATCATTTGAGCTGATTCAACATTTCAAATGTTTCATTGTGGATGCTATCTTCTCAAACAAAATCTGACCAGGACAAGTTCATCTTTACAGATGACGGACACTTGAAAGTATTTTTTCATGAAGAACACATGTTTGGTCAATTCCAAAATGTCTACTTTACCGCCACTGATTTAAAATGTTACATAGAGCTATGAAGCAATGAGGAATAAGTGTAAGATTCTATTTCAAAGTTTATCGATATATGCAATGTCATGTCTTAAACATAACGTGCACAAGGCACTTTAAAGCAGACCTCATGGCATGCAGTGAGAATTTGCCATTAAACATGTTAAATCATAAATATGTGATAATAGTGAGAAACTTAGTTATATGTTCCCCCATGGCCCAAAATGTAAATGGGAAATGCATACAGGATGTTTTTGTTGTAATCTGTTGATTGCTATTTGCTAGAGATACCCTTTTTTCTGTACAATTGCATTTGAAAACATTTTCATGATTTTGTAATGAATTGCTCAATAAAAATAAAAATGTGTCAGCCAATTAGAAGTCACACATGTGCAGAACAATGATATAGCTTTTATGTATTTACTTTAGTGCTAGAGAACGTCTTCTGCACATTGTTCATACCTGCAAAGCTTGCTTTATTATAATCAGATCATTCATCCGTGTCACTGTAATTTACAAATAAGAAAGTCACAACACAGACATATGAAGTTATTGGTCCCTAATTGGTAAACAATCAGCAGCAATGCACAGGTCACAGTTGACTGCACACTTTGCTCAGACCGATGCCTTGTTTGGGGAAACCCCTTGGAGATCAGGGGGGGGATGCATATGATGTCATTCATTGCTACAGCATTGGACTGAATGGATTTTCCTTGCCAGAGAGTTAATTATGGGATTAACATGTACCAAAAGTTGATCACTTCACGTGGAGGCCCATCACATGATACATGGTAAATGGCATTATGATTGAAGAAGGCAGGCAGCAGAAACTTGACCCACAAGATATGGCAGAATTTCAATCTCATAGGCAGCTCCTCTACGAGGTCTGCCAAAAACTTAAACAGCCTCGTACCACCTCTCAATTTGGCAAAAAAGTTGACGTAATATATTCTGTCTACCAATATATGATCAGATTACAGAATACATATAAGCCTCAAATCTTGAAATTTTGAAGATTTTTTCCTGGCCCAACAAGCATCAACCTTGCAAAAACATAATTGCTTATATACTTTAATGTACTTCCACGAAGACTATGATCACTAGAAATGATTGCAAAGTACACATTTACTCAATTGTGGTGCTTCCTTTGCTAAATGATACATTAAATGATGAATATATTTCTAAGAAGTAATAAAATGTCTTTATCCATCAGGTTACATGTATTACTTTAACAATATTGAATACATATGAATAGTATGTGTTGATTATTCAAGGGAATCGACAGAGCAGAATTCGCTTAGCTCCCAGTAGGCCTCCCTGCAAGCACTCTAAAATTTAAAAAATATTGAAATGATTTTTAAATGTTTTTTATAACATTGATACATTTCATAAATGTAGGTGCTTGTTGGGCTATGACTATGTGCTTTCTCGGAGAAACTCTGCAATGGCCACCATCGGTTTATTCATTGGTGAAGTACAACAGAGTCATATGATTGACACAACAGTTAGAGTTCAGTAAAAGTGACCAAAAAAGATTAAAGAAACCTGAAAGATCTGGACTATTATCACTTATTCGAACCTCCCATTGTTTCAATTTGTTTGGATTTAAAACACTTGACACACAAAATAAAAGACTGATAAGTTGGCATTCTTGAAAATTGCCTAGAAATTTGGGAGAGAAAAACCTGTCAGATGTACTGACCTTGAATCCTAATAAGATAAGGTCCTAATGTACCAAAAAACAATGAAAGGTTATGCGTAGATTTAATATCAGGACAGTCACTGTGTTGTGCTTTGCATTGTACCTAAATTCTAGTCCAGGACATTATTTGGGCTGAAAACCAACAACAGATGAAAAAGCCAGTTTCATATCAGCTGTTCATAACTGTGGGATAATACTTCAGGCAGAAGTATTTTCATAGATGGTTTTTATCCAAAAGAGCTTTATATTTCTATGACTTTTTAGACACTGATTAAATGTTGCAAATATAGGATGTGCCCCTCTCCATCCCCTCACTCAAAAAACGAAATAGCAGAACAATTTTTATATTACAATTATGATTATCTGCAATGTTTCAGCTGGATTGATGCTCAATCTCAGAAATATAAATGGTTCTTTTTGATTCAGGAAATATGATATGCACAAAGATTGGACTGTTGCACTGTGAAAATGGTACTGCGTGACTCATGATAGCTGTTGAAGCGTCATCTAATCTACATTCAACATGGATAACTTAGAGGCTGTTGATTAGCCATGATCAAGAGAAGGCCATTTGAATAGACATAAATGATCTTAGAGTAAACATCAATCAGATTCATAATCCTTTAGTTTGCCTGTCACCAACAAGCCGGATTAGTCTCCTTATTATCGTTTTCATAGCTACATGTTTTTCAAGTTTGCAACTTGCTTCATTCCAAAACTGTGATGTCAGAGATTTAGTTGAATAATTTCGTTTATTGCAAGCACAGATTTCAGGAAACTGGCAAAGTGCAGTATGTTTCACTTGTGAAGCTTGCCCTGGCTGAAAGAGGTGTCAATTAACTGTAACTGAACCAAACAGACTACTTAGCCTCAAAGGAGAGTTACAATTACTGACAAAAAAAGTTTTTTGAAATTGTGATGACTGGTGTATTGTGAAAAACAGCTACACATTTTGTTTGGAAAACAATGAGGTGCAACACTCAGCTTAGGCCCTATACATGCATTGTTTGTTGTGGTTGTACACTAATAGTAACATTGCCTGACAGTTTGAAATTCCTTTGTCATTAACTGTGATGTCAAACTCTGAACTGATATGTCACAGATTGAAGATTAGACCAATCATATTGACAGATACCCGATGATGTCACGGTTTAACTGCAAAACGAAGTTTTCAAAAAAGACATAGCTATGAAAACGATAATAAAACAAATTAACTTTGAAAGTATTGGGTATGGTCATGACAAATAATCAACATAATGACACATGAAGTGCCATTTTCACAGTGCAACAGTCTGCTTTTTTTGCATATCAAATTTCCTGGCAGTAAAAAGAATTTTCACTGGGAGATTGACTGTAAGACTCCCAGAAATTAATAAAACCGAGAAAATTTTTTAAGATCATCTTGACTTTTTTTATGATTTCCCATAAAATATTTTAATTATTTAAAGCACATTGTCAAAATATCGTCAAAATGACATCTTTACCTGCTGTATGCCATGTGGTCCCTGCTGTCAGCTGATCCTTCTCTAAAAGAATGACATTCTTCATTCCGAGTTTTGTCAGGTGATAAAGAGTGCTGCATCCAATGACCCCTCCTCCTACAATCACGGCATCTGCCGATTCAGGGAGGGAGGCCGAGATTGACTCTTTGTCCGCTTCATATTTTCTGATTAGAGGGAAGAAACAATATATATATATATTACGATATTGAGGAAAATATATATACCAAGATTCTTCTCACAAACAAGAGTACGATTGTCCAAAGTAGCTTGTCATTAAGATGATTTTTCATGATCATATATACCAATACTTTCAATGTTAATTTGATTTAAGGAGACTTATTCCACTTGAAAGGATTATGCATCTGATTTTGACTCCAAAGTCAGTTATGACAAGCCAAATGGCCATCTCTTGATCATGACTAATCAAACAGCATCTATGTTTCCCATGTTGGAAGTAGAGAAGATGACACTTCATCGGCTATCATGAGTCGCAGAGTGCATTTTTCCAAGTGAACTGGTCTTTACTTTCTCTATATCAAAGTGACAGACTGTAACGAGCCAACTCCATGCAAGCCTAATGGGTTATTATGATGCGATGATAAATCGGCAGACCCTAACATCAGTGTCTATGCAAGGCAAGTCAAAGATACCATGAGCATACCAGAGGGAACAGAGGGCATTATGATTAAATAAACAAAAAAATAGCTTATCTTCATTTGAGGTAATTCGAAATGGTATCAAACATCTGGATCTAGAAAATCAGCAAATGCTGCACGCGTCTTCAAAAGTGTTCCGTCTAGTACGCCGGTGTATTCAACTGTTTCCTACATCTGTTAAATTTAAATTTAAAAAGAACTACACATTCCATATCTGTCAACTAATCTCAGTTTATATCTATCATAAATCACACTTACTGGTAAGGGACTTCAGGAGGAGCATCTGTGGAGTTCTGCCTGACTGATACTGCGCTGATTCTTCCACAGTTCCTCCAAACCTTTTGTGCCAAGCCGGACACTCCAGATAATCCCTGTGGTATTTTCCACATCCTGCAAAATATATACAAACATGGTCTTTATTTTATCTCTGACTTTCTAGAGAATTTACGATCAACCTAAAAGATGCATTGGCCTAAAAGGTCAAGTTGTCTATTATTTATCAGGGAGGTTTCGTTGCTCAAATTCCAAACAGAAAATTAGTGTTACAGTAGTTAAATTTTATTCTAAAACAAAGAGCGGACAACATGGTACGTGAATGACTATCAAGTAAGGTCAAATACACAGTAGAGGAAGATCTGCAATGCTGTCGCATTTAGTTTATCTCCAGTGGATTAATTTTAATTTTGCAACTCTTCAACCAAGTTAAAAGCCAAACACCTGTCTACAAGTTGACCGCTGTCTGCTGCAACCTAGGGTGCATAATTCGCGAGCTGCTGTGAGCAGTCAACAGAATTTCATTGTCTGGAAGAAACCAGGACAGTGTCTGGAAGTAACCAGGACAGTTTCATCATTTAGTGATAGTCTAGTTTATCTCCAAAAACTCGTAAAGTTTCTAATCTGACTTTGTTTGACTTCAACTTTAAGCAGACAGCTTGTAAACACCAAATTAAGTTGGAACTATTTTTTATCATGAAGGATATATACATTGTAGCCAACATACAATGCCAGTATAGAGGGTGCCACTTGTGCCATAGACAAGACATTTTATGGAGTGTTACACAGCTTTTATGAAATTGTAAATTATTTTGTTGTCCTAGTTCATAAATCTTCATAAAGTAACAGAATAAATACAAATGAGTATTTTTGAGATCACAAAGCAAAAACATTGGCATTTATGGACATGTGATTAAGCATGATAAGTAAGAGAGCATTTTTGGGGACACTTTTCTGACCACAATTTAACATGCATGAATGACATAAGTAGATTGAATACCATCAAACTTCTGATGAGTAAAATCATCCCTTCCACAGGCAAAAGTTTATGCCAAAGTTTCAAAACTTTCTTTTGTCTCATGATTTCCGAACATTTTCATATTCATTCAAAGCAGTGTACAGTAGGTTGGGTGAAGAAGCCCGGGTTAGGTGAGAGGCCCCCCCCCAGGGTTATATCCAAACTTACATTTTTGGCGCGTTTATCTATTGATAGGATTGAAGCTAGAGGCGTTTTAGGTGACGTCACAAATTTTCAGGGCAAATAGCACCAAACCCTAATAGAAATTAAAGAAATAAAAAAATGTTCATGGTTTTTGTAACTTTTCCTAGTTATTTGAAAGTGGTTGTCAGAATTAACTCTGGAAATATTTAAAAGTATAATAGATATCTGCATTGCTTCGCTTTATGAACATCACATAAATATGATTTGGATAATGTTTTTTGCATTTTAGTTCAAAATATAGAGGTCAAATTAAAATATGCGGGTTTGGGGCGAGAGGCCCCACATGATATGGGGCATGAGGCCCCCTTCACTGGGGGTCGAAGCTGCTTCAGGAACCATTTAATAATGTGTACTTTACCTTAAATCTTGATAGAATAGCTAATTAAAATTTTAAAAATTTGGCCTGAAATTGAAACAGAGCAAAAAATAGTAAAAAATAAGTGTATGAACAGAAAAATTCTGAAATTCATAAAAAGTGAATAGAATGCCTTAAAAATGATAGAAGAACCCTAAGCAATAACTTTTAGGCTGAATTCATGTGCCAAATCACACCTCGAAGTTAGGCCAAATCACACCTTGAAGTTAAGGGGGGCCGCATTCCCCGACCTACTCTACTGTATCTTTGCCAGCAACCATGCTTTATGAAAGTAGTTTGGCATAGTAATATGGACAGCTGTTTTGTGACATGATCCAGTGGTCTGTCAAAAAACAGATCAAGTTAATGTTGAACAAATTCGATTTTTCAGGGGCTTTCAGCATTCTGCTGCCACTTGTCAGTCCCAAACAGAGACAGACCAAACACCCACAGATTATTTTTAAAGCAAGTAACTCCACCAATTCTATATAAAATGCCGCTTGCAGTTATAGATGATGAACTGATAGATTTTTCGCATTGTATACACTTCCAATCAACATAATTGCATGCTTTCTATTATGAGATTTATTTTTTTTAGAACTTAAGATTCACTTTTAATAGGAGAGCCCTGTAATGCTTAATTTGTAAACAAAACAAGGTTTCCAAGGCATGAAGAAGTTTTTTGTTACATTTTTAAAGGAATTTGTCATCATACATATTGAGCTTAGAATGACAGTAAAGTAAATTTGACAATTAGAATAGGTTTAAAATGACTCTAATCTTTTTTTTTTACATCAGTTAAATCAGGCCAAATACCAGCTTTAACTTAATTTTATGGCAATAGCTCATAAAATCTTTTTCTTTTAACTTAGGTAACTAATAGCACCTGAACCAACTTCAGATGTGAACTTATCAAACTGAAATAAAGTTATAAAACACCAACAGCTGATAATATTTATAAAGGATATCTTGACCACTTGAAGGCCAATAAGTTTATATACTATGAAAAAGTGCAATTATATAATAGTGCACTTTTAAGTTTTTTTGGCAAAATAAGCAATCTAATAATACTTATATTAAAAAAAACATATTGTTAAAACTAAAAATAATACAATTGCGCATACCTCCAGGGTATTACTGTCCCGATCAGATGACCAATAGTCACTATTGATATAAATTTATGAAGTTTCATTCATCTTATCAACACATCTGATAGCAACTGGACCAATGCGGTTCATGCACTTCTACAACATTTATTGTATTTATGAATGAGTACAATGATCTTAAGATCATTGACACAATGTTATGTCATGCAAATGTCTGCAGTGCATTGTCAATATGTCCACGTGTCTTATTCATATTCAAGATTTTTTTAAAAGAACGGCTTGATAGCTTTACTTTTATTGGCTCAGGTGGAAGTAAATTCTAATTGTCCAATTGAAATGTATCTGCAATGCATTTATTGTGTAATTACAGTATGGTAACAAGCAGAACTTAATTTATGTCAGCCTCCACTGAGTGGTTAACTCATTGGCAAGAACATAACTGAATTCAAGGGTAAAGACTTTAAATGGCTATTTGTGCAACCTCCATCAACTGTCTTTATACAATCAACTATCATTTTATTTGCAAAACCTAAGACAGTTGCCTATACTTCAAATCACCATTTTCAAAAACCTGAAACAGTTGTACATACTTCAAACCAGCATTTGTAAAACGTGAGACAGATGTCTGTACCTCAAAACAGCATTTGCAAAACCAGAGACAGTTACCCATACGGGCTGTACTTCACACTGCTATTTGGAAACCTGAAATAGATGTCTACACTTCAAACTGCCATTTGCAAAACCTGAAACAGATGCCTATATTTCAAACCACCATGTGCAAAGCCAGAGATAGTTGTCTAAACTTCAAACCTCCATTATCAAAACCTGAAATAGATGCCCATACTTCAAACTGCATTAAACAGATGTCTATGTTTCAAACCACAAAATGTAACACCTTAAACAGACGTCTATACTTCAAACCACCATTTGAAAAACATGAAATAAATGTCGATGCTAATGTACAGTATGTGTAGCTTGATGCATGAAACCGTGGTTCATTCATAACAAAATAAACCCTCACAGCCCAACTCGTATCTAAGACTTCTTGACCTCCTTAAGTTTGTGTACTATGTAGGCCTGTAATTCTGTAATGGTGCACTTAATTTGTTGGCGAAATTAGCACTATAATAATACATGTATTACAGAGCATTAATAATAATGTTAAAACTAGAATAATTAAAATTGAACATACCTCAAGGATGCAACTGCCTCAATTAGATGACCGATATTCACTAATTAATGAAGTTTATAAATTTGTAAAGTTTCATTCATCTTATCAATACATCTGATAGCAACTGGATGAATGCAGGTCAAGCAATGTTTTTTCGATGAATGAGTACAATTCTCTGTCGTCACTGACACTATGTTATGTTGGTTACATGTTTGCAGTGCAATGTCAATATATGCACATAACCTATTCCTAGTCAATATTTTTTTAAAGCTTTTTGTCAATATTTTTACTTTATCGGGTCACTCATAAGCAAATATCAATAGCTCTGTGTTATGAAAATTGATTAAAGATCCAGAGGGACCCAATGCACAGTAACTAAAAGGGTGCACTGAGCCATGAGACACTGACAGTCGTAGATAAAGCAATTATTATATCTTAGATATTCACAAGTAGAGAGAATACAAAATATGCCAGCACAAGTTAATAACTAATGCCTAGTTCACACGGAGACGTAACAGGGCTTTCTTGTCGCGGCGCTTCTTGCTTTTCCAGGAAAATGGGAGGTGGTTAAACTACATTCAACAATTCGGCTACGATAATTTCGTCTACGGCGCTTCTTAAACTTCCTCGCCAAAAGTTCCTAGAAATCACGTGACCGTTTGGTGAAGCAAGAACTTGCTTCACGAAAGATTCAACCAGTTGAATCTTTACGAAGCAAGAAGTGACGATGCAGAAGACCTGAAAGACCCCCAAAATGCTTGGGCAAAGGTAGAGACAGCTTGGGCGAAGGTAGAGACAGCTTGGGCGAAGCTAGAGAGTGCTTGGGTGAGGCTATTTATCATTGAGTCAATACAACTTTGGCGACGAAACAGCACAACTCGCCGTCGCAAACAAGCTGTTGAAACGCCGAAACAGGTATTTGCCTCACCGTAACAGCTATTTGCTCGGGCGTAATTGAATATTTGGACGAAGCAAGAGGGTGCTTGGGCGAAGCAAGAGGGTGCTTGGGCGAAGCAAGAGACTCCTTCGGTGAAGCTAGTTTAACATTGAAGCAATGGAACTTCACCGAGGCTCCTCACAACTCGCCGACACAACTCTCTTCCTCATTGGGGGTTGCCTCGTCAGTAATTACGAGCGATTCGGCATAGAAAACGAGTGCCTCGTCGCAATAGGAACCATCTACGACGATGTATGACCCCTAATTGATTATATAATTGTCCAAAAATGATTTGAAACGCCGAAATGTGGCTTCCTGGCACCTAGACAGCTTCGCCGTCACTTAACCACTGTGAACTAGGCATAACAATCCATCCACAAGTGGCTTGTGACTGCCAATCAGCTCTCTGTTCATCAATTACTGGAATTGTTTTGTAAAAAGAAAAAAATCAAAACCTTTACTGAATGAAAATTAATATCCTAATTCCTAACCAGACTTGGCAATCAGTATTATACATGCATACATGAAGAGTCATTAGAGAAACTCATGACGGCAATTCCATAGAGTCTGATTTACAGATTAGACACTTTAGCAGCTTGTTGCTCTAGCATACAGTTCTGAAAATACCATGATACACTCAAATGATTCTATCATTGGGAATAGCGATAAGGCTTGATTGTGTTAGAATTGATATCTAAATACATAAATATTTTCCTGTTCCTCGAATCTCTGGTGTCCGTATTACATGAATGTAAAAAAAAAGTGATTGCGTGCAAGATTTCTAATGATTAGATTTTCCTGTGATCTTAAAGTTGTGAAGTTTGCCTTGATGCCACGCATTTGCACTTGGCAACCTCAATGCCACAAATTATCTGAAAAAAGTTTTAAACTTTCCAATAAAGTTATTCCTACGAGTCTTTGTATGACGGAAATCAGAAAATCACAAACAAATAACCACATTACATTTACAGTTCTTGAGATATTAACATTAAACTGACTATTATTTAGCTGTCGACATGGAAAATATGAAACCTGTGGCTATGGGTTAAAAAGATAGAAGTTTCTTCAACATATGACGCTGGACAAAACTTTTCCTTGGATTAAGTTATTGTCAAATGTGTATTTCCAAAATTCTTGAAAATACGCAAAATATTCCTTTAAACCAGGTAATTTCTTAGGTTTTTCTTGCTTGATGCAATTTGAGTAGATTTTGCAATCATGCCACATGAATCGAAAATAACTGCGTTTTTCTCACGTAAAACAAGACATAAAGAGATCTTGGGTAAGAAGTGATCACAGACACATGCAGAGACACCTGTTGTGAGGTCATAAAACCAAATTGCCTGAGGTATTCAGCAACAGTTGTCCCCAAGAAAGACTCCAAAAGAAACAGAAAGGACACGTAAGTCTGTCCTCTCTAAAAATGGCCGTGTTGTTCTAAGAATAGACATAATGCCCGAAGAAAACAGTTAGACATTGATCTCATTCAACAAGCAGATAGACCTGAAAAGCAGCAAAGGGGACCAAAGGAAAGATAGCAAGAAAAATAGGAACAAAACACTTCACTGCCACAGACAATAGTAACCCTGTCAGCGTGCCTTAGCGGTCCGGCGTCGGCCCATCGTCGGTCCGATGTCAGCAGCATCGGACCGGCTTTGGGACGACGTTGGGCCGCCGAGGCACGCTGATAGGGAATTAAGTACCTGCTTGTGTTGTAACACCATCAAGGTTCTGTTAGCATGCTTTTCAGTCTCAAAAAAATACATTTTCACAGGAATAAAGAAATAGTTATTGTTCAAGTGTTTTGTATATTATATGAGATGAAGCAGTCAACTAATGATGGATCTATGACAGTTTTATTCATTTGTGGCCCATCAGCATAAATAATGAGGTGATATTAGAAGCTGGAAATGGTTTCTCCAATTTCTAATGCACGTTATTCATGTTTGTCCTCTGTGATATTAGGAAAAATAAAAACAAAAATGTAATATAATTAAACAAAAAAAAGCCCAACTTTGTGAGACTAATATTATGATGGTGCTGTTTCAGTCCCTAACATTCATAGAAAACAAAACAGTTAAATTGTTAGTCAGTGATGGTTCCTAGTTTTATATAGGCTCTGCCGAGCAATGTCCAGATGTTGAAAGTTACTATTTAGAAATTTATCCTGTATTATTGTCGAAGTATCTATTCTTGGATGTATGCAACCCATTTGATTGTTTTGGTTCATGCTATACACTTAAATTTTTTGCAAAGGAAGGTTAATTAGCATTATTTTGCTTCTTTCTGATGCATATAAGAAGGCCCATAAGACTTATGAATACAACTTCCTATGTAACCAATAAGTCACTTCATGCACTTGAAAGTATTCCAGGAGACACAATACGGACAAGCGTCTATTAGTTCCATGATAGTTTATAGTTTTTGTTTATAGCCAGTCAATATGCCGTGCAGTTGAATGACAGGTTTCATATTTCTTCGATTAGGTAATATCAAGGTTTGAAAGCATCTATAGTACTTTTTTATAAAGTGGCTCTCTGTTAATTTTAATCTAGTCCCAATTTTAGGAATATTTTCAACGTACTTTAGGTTCTGCGGAATTTTGAATATTATCTATCTTGGTAGGTTGTCCTTATATTCTTTTCAGCAAATTCGCAAATGTGGTGGTGTAACACTCATAGGCGTACGGGAGGGGGGGGCAGGGGGGGCGGTCGCCCCCCCAAAAGTTTGGGAAACAGTAAGATTCGGGCAAAAAGGCTAAAAAATGTGGGCAGATGAATAGGTGAAAACTATTTAAAATAAGTGATTTCCAGGCAATTTAATTTGAAATGGTATTAAATTTAGATCTCGAAATTCGGGCAAATGTCGCTCGCCCCCCCAAAAATCGCTCGTCCCGTACGCCTATGGTAACACTACTGGAAAATCTGTTGATTTGGTAAAGACCCTATATATACCAATGCAGACACATGTATCTATTCTACATATATGCTAGCTATTAGATTGCAGTGGTTCATGTTATGTACATGTACTTACTTTTTTCGCAAATGCTTTTAAGGTGAATTCCTTTGACGGAATATTATGTATTTAATTGATTATTCAAGGCAGATTTCTCTTTGAAATTCACAATTTCTCAATATATTGTTGCCTTCAAAGACATTGTCATTGTCCAGGTACATTTAATGTTTCCCTTTCATCATGTATGTCTTGATTAACTCAATGTGAGTTTGGTATATGCAGAAATTGAAATGATCATTGCAGAGTTTCTGTGGTCATGAGCAGAACCTGTTTTGCATGTTTAACAGATGACATAACACAGGCATTCACAAAGTTAGGAAAATTGCGCTTAATGTTTTGAAATTTGGCAATTTATCTACCAAATAACATTTTTGGTATAATAGTTCTTGACACATGAACATAAAACAGACTATTATTCAGCTCTAGGCATGGAAAAGATGGCTATGGGTTAAAAAGATAGTTCTAAGTTTCTTCAGCATATGTGACACTGGGCAAAAAGTCTGGCTAAGTGTAAGCATTTATATAGTACTTAGTTATTTTGCAAGAGAGATTAAGTTTCAAATTTAATCCATCAGGTACATACTGTCAACTTAATGCACTTTATAAAGTAAACGAAATGTTCCTTTAAACCAGGTAATGTATTTAGTTTTTCTTGCTAGATGCAATTTGATGAGATTACAATCAGCATGCAACATGAATCAAAAATAGCTGCATTTTTCTCAGAGGTGTAATCTTACCACATCTTCACACGTAAAACAAGACATAAAGAGATCTTGGGTAAGAAGTGATCACAGACACATGCTGGGACACCTGTTGTGAGGTTATAAGACCAAATTGCCCGAGGTACTCAGCAACAGTTTACTCAGCAAAGACTCTGAAAGGAACCAAAGGATACAAATGTCTGTTCTCTCAAAAAAGGTCCTATTTGTTCTAACAATAGATATAATGCCCGAGGAAAACAGTTAGACATTGATCTCATTCGACAAGCAGATAAACCTGAAAAAGAAGCAACGGGTACAGAAAGAAAAAAAAAAAAAAGGAAGACAGAAAAAGGAATCGAAAGTAAGCTAGTTGCTTGATACAGATAACAGTAACTGTATACCTACTTGTGATTTCATACCATCAAGGCACTGTTTACATGCTTCGGAGTCTCAGGACAAGAAAATCTTTACAAGAATAGAGAAATTTGTCTTTGTAAGTTTTCTGCATATTTCATGAGATGAAGCAGTCAATTTTATATTCTACCGGAAAAACAGATAACAAATTTGAAAACTTCAAATGATTGTATTGAATTTTGTTCAACACAGCTGCATCTGATATTTAGCATTGAGTGCAGGACTTGTTCATTTGAAAGTTTTCTTCAACCACAATGTTAGGATTTTTGGAGCATAACACATTCGCTGTAAACAAGTTTGAAAGCTGCTCATGAAATCAGAACAAATTATGGGATTTGCAGCCTTGAAAAGGCCTAAGTAGGCGATTATCGAATTACATGAATTTGAATTATGAATATTTTCAAATTTGAAAATCTTGTCATATATCTTACTCATTGCTTCTTCTCTGAATAAAAAATTAAGAAGGCAATATCAAAAAGGCCCTCCGAAATCAAGAACGCCATTTTACTAATTGTCGTAAAATTCTGGGATGTTGGAAATCAAGATCCTTTGTCTGCCCTCTAACTTTACTAACAGATTCAAATTCATAAGAAACCTTGACTTTGTTGATCACCGCAGAACTAGAACAAGATGCCTTGAAGAAACTTGCATGAGAACATAAAAAGGCATGAATGCTGCCATGCACCGCTGTACAAGGTCCGGTCAGTTGTAAACCTGATTCTGTGCTAGAAGGAGTCAAGGCAAGACCTGTCTTATGGATATGTGTATCGCTTTCAGAGGCAAACGTATTTGGCTTGATGCCTTTTCTGTCCAAAATGTAGCAGTTCATGTCAACTTAAAGGAAACATACAACCTAAAATCACATGAGAGTTTTTAATACATATTGCCATTAAAGCACCCTGTAATTTGGCACATCCATATATACATTATGTAACCCATGGTATTATCTCCTCATTCCAAAAATTGCATGTTGGACCATGTTTTCCAGTAAGAATCTTCAACCGTGACCAACTTCTCAGGCCTAGTCTAAATAATCTATACCGAATATTTTGGAGATACACAGTATAACAAAGAACGTGACTGCTTGGTAATTTTATATCCACCCACAACAACAATTATATACGTATGTCCAATCAGTTGGCATTTCTGTTTCAAGGTAATGTTGATCATAAACTTTCTACCGTCGTCCAGAAAGCAATAAACCCAGTTCCTGTCACATTTTGGGCTGGTTCAGTACTTCCTATGCAACATGTTTTGGTGTTATCTCACAATTAGACAAAATCCTTGCAAAACTGGAATGAGACGTATTGGAGAGACATTCTGCTGATCTTTGCAGGGGCGGACTGGCCTATGTGGCAGAGTGGCAGCTGCCACGGGCCCATCCACTCAGGGGGGCCCATTCAAGATGTAAAAAAATAAAATAAAAATTGATAAAAAGGTGACAAGCAAAACTTAGTCATCAGGTATATGATTTTGTGACGAAACAGGGTCACCTGAATTGGGCAGAAGCCTCTCACATGGGGCCCCATCCTAGAAATACTTTACCAAACTAAATATGCGATAGAATTTTGCTTTTCTTGTTCGAAATAACTCCGACAGTAGCAACTTCGGGGGGCCCCTAGACTTATTTTGCCACGGGGCCCGAGATGCCGCCAGTCCGCCCCTGGATCTTTGTGATACAAAATGGCATAAAATTATAATAAGACAAAACAAAGAAACTTTATTTACTTTGTTTCTAATATTCATTCTCATAGAAATTGGAAAAGAAAGAAAATTCAGAAGTGAAGAGCAGTACAGACTGTAGGCTTACATTTGACGGCTTGATTTTGGATTCTTTGCATTTCAATATGTGACAGTGACATAATGCAAACAATGACAACTACATCATTCCAACAAAAACCATCTAATGATTGAGACTATTTTTGAATAAGAATATTTTTGAAGGGCTGTTGAAGATCTTTCATGACAATTTTTCCATTTATCATGCTGATCATGTCTCACTTATGGCCTGGACAGCTAAGAAAAAAGAGGGATTAAACCAATCACCTTTTTATGGACCAACCAGTACAAACAAGATAACAAGTACTATAATAAGACCAAATAGGTATGGGTGGTATTTTGAGATGTACTCCACGAGTTGAAGATATCATGAGTCTTCTGTACCCACGAGTGCGTCAGCACGAGTGGGTACAGAGGACTCAGGATATCTTCACGAGTGGGAGTACATCTCAAAATACAACCATATTATAATCCCATACTCAGACTGTTTGTGATTGTGATTTTAATAATATTATGCTCACACGCATTAATGTAAACTAAACCAATGCTTTATTGCCGTTTTCATAGTTGAGCAGCTATCATTATATTGCTTTGAGTCCTTATTTGCAATTCCAATTGTCAGAGAATCTTCTAGATGTACTGACCACCATAAAATTTAGTCCTCTCACTTTATTACCACTTGGATGTTAAACCAATGATCAATGAGTGAAAGTGTATGCATTAGAATTGCCTTGTTGTCTCATAGGGCATTGTATTTACTTTACCACTTCCATCAAGACAGGGAAAACCATTTCCCTAATACATTCTTTAAGCCATTCAAAAAGTTTCAGACAGATAGCCCTTCATCTATCTTTACTTTTAGATTGCCACAAAGGTCACTTCTCCCCATTAGACGAAAGAGACCAAAAGTGTTCTGACGACGGAAGTGCTTACACCTGGCTAGACCACATAATGAATAAAATATGCACCCTAATGTCAAAACATACCAATTATCTGGGACCTTTGGTATGATTTTGTCTAACAGTACTGTACTGGAGTCATTGGAAATATACTTAATTCAATAAGAAAAATATTAATGTTGTTATTATCATGGTTGTGTCCAGAGAAAGCCACCCAGTCAAATTATGTTTGAAGGTTTTTGAGGCTATGGCCGTGGAAGAACTACACTATTTCACTGCACAATAGGATGGGTCAGTTTCAGGAAATTTTACCAAACTTATGAGCAGAACCTGCTTGATGTTTTGAAATTTGGCAATTTATCAACCTACTAGCATTTTTGGCATAGTTCTTAACAAATGAACAGAAAAAACAGACTCTTCTTCATGTTTCAGCATGGAAAAGATGAAACATGTGGTTACTAAAAAAGATATTAGTTTCTTCAGCATGTGACAAAAAGACTGGCTAAGTGTAAGCATTTATACACTCTTGATCAAAATGCTGGAATAATTTGGATTTTCAAGGTGTCGGGATTTCAAAGTTCTAAAATTGGTGATTGAATGTGTGAAATTGCACAGATTTTTTCCCCACACATTAGATTTATGTATAAATGATATCATAAACCATTTTTCGTTACTGAGAATCATTTGAAAACTTTCTTTGGGTGACACGGAAAAATTGATCATTTTTAGTAAAAAATCATCAAAAATCGCATAGTGACTGAACAACTCAGACATAAAATTTCAAAATACGCAAAAAATGTCAACTTAATCTTGATGTGTACAACCAATAAACATGACAATAACATGTTGAATGTCACATTCGTGACCTCAGTCTTCAATCAACCTGACATGGAGTCCGCTAACCTGTTTTTTGCTTCTTTTTGACCAATATGGCCATTCTTCAGTGAAAGTCACTTGTACCTGGTCCAGAGTAGTTGGCTGGACCTCCATCTTGTGCGCAGAATGGTCAAAGATGTCCCTATAGTGTTATTTAGGTTCATATAAGGCGAAATTGACAATAACGGCAAATTCGCAATTTTCTCAATTTTCAAGGTTTAGAATGATTTGTGGTACCCTACAAGCTTGAGTATTGCAATAAATGAACAAAATATTTCAACTGAAGTGTTCTCTACAGTGTGTCTGACGAAATTATGCAAGTTATGTATTTCACTCTAGTATGAAAACTACTGGACCCTTCATTGTATCCTTTTCACATAATCATTGTAATTGGCTAATACATCTTCCCTATAACTTTCATTAAGTTTCATTGAGACAAAATTGAGTTATGCCATATTTTCAAATATTCGGGTGTCTGACGAAATTACGCAAAATCCGCATGTTCCTTGGAAACGTTAAAGTTTCAAATGATTCAGCTTCAATCATTAGCATTCTATCATTTGTCAACCATTCATGTCAAAACATTTCACTTATATGCTGCCTATGTCATGCAATATGTATTAATTGTCTCCATTGGAATAACATTGATTTTGCATAAATTCTTCAAATTTATGCTATCAAAAATCTCAAAATAGAATGACCATTTTGAAAATGCCTTTAGAAGTTGTTACACCCCATAGACTTGCCCTGCCCGATCACTTGATCGGGCGGCCTTTGTCAACCATATGGGCATTTTTTTAATTAGCCAAAAGTCTTGCTTGCCAAATGAAGTGATTGGGCATCCTTTGTCACTGATGCCAAAAGGCTTGCTCTGGACCAAAAGGCTTGCTTTCCCGATCACTTGATCGGGCATCCTTTCCCAAAGGCTTGCTCTGGGTCAAAAGGCTTGCTGAATAGTTCCCCAGCCTTTCCAAAAGTCTTGCTCTACCTAAATAAGTGACCTGTATTTTCTTAAAGGCTTGACCCCATAAAAGTCATTGAATTCCTAAATATCTGCAATATCACTGTCTTTGTCACCTAAAGATTGTGTCAAATAGACCTGGGTCTATCATTGCAAAGGGCCAGCAACCTTTTGGGCCAGAGTCCTTTTTGCGCCCGATTGCCTCATCCGGCTGACTTTTTGCAAAGTTCAGTGACTATTTGAGAGGGGGGGGGGGTCCACGACGCCATGACGTCACAACGGCCTTGACCTTCGTAGCGTCAACACAGATCTGAGACAGAGCTGTATGTTGAAATGATCAAGAAATTGGCAAGAATTTCCATCGCTTACTTAGAATCATGGAACTAGATACCAAAAGAGCTACTACTGAAGTAACTTGGATGCATGCAAGCCACAGAGCACTCGTGTTATAGTCAGACTGCAGCTGCATTTCAAGACACCTGTTGCATGTCAGTGTTGAAGCAGACAGTTGAAATTGAAGTCCTGGACATGGATTGGAAGTTAATTTGAAGTTGACAGCACATGATTCTTTCGGGCACTCCTGTGAAGCCATCGTTGGTCCAATTTCAAATCGGATTGCTGATTCTGAACGGGCGCACCATTCTGAGTATGTACAGCGAGTTTCATATTTCTCCATTGCTTATTAAAGGCTCAGGACGGCCGTGAAGTTTTGATGTTTATATTGTAAATTTATGCTCGGAATTCCTCATAATTGACTGGTTGCTACTAACATGGTATGGTATAATTGTATATTTGTCAGAACCCTCAATATCAGGGTATCAACCGGTATATTTCAGAGGGGCATAGGCTAGGTGTTGAAACAACCAGGGGGGGGATCCAGAAAATTCCGGTGGGGGGGGGGTCTATCGGCTTTCACGTCGCGGAACACATATTTCGCGACATAACGTGACCGTGCGATGATAAAATCAACATGTAAAAATATTAAAATTTTGGTCTGGTGGGAAGAAAAAGTTTGTCACCAGTTCACATGTGAAAAAATTTGTTCGTCTTCGCAAGCGAAAAAAAGAAGTTTGCCATAGCCCCCCCCATCTATCATCTGGTCGGCCCCGTGGGGCAGAAAGCCCATTGACCCAGTTATGAACTGCTCCCTCCGATTATAATTTTTATTCTTTTTCTTCCAGTCATCATGCAGCGCCTTCACCGGTTGATCTTCTAGCCTATCAGATGAACTGCTGCCGAATGCAGGTGACAAATTATATGAACTTTGAATGACAAAGAATATAAAACAGGATAGTATCTACGTCAAATCAAAATACAAAGTTTAAAAAACAACCATGTAAAATTGATTTATTGATTAAATATTAACAAATTATTGATGAACTTGTTCAGCGAATGATTATCATACTGGTGTACAATATTATATTCTTTGTAAACTGAATTGTAAACACTGTTGAACCTCAAACTGACAAATCTATTCTAGATTATAATTTATAATGTGAGCAATTATGATGCAAGGACAAGATGATTTATCATGTTACAGTAACAAAATCTCATTTGTGTTTGTTTACTAAATACTACCATAATTTTTTTTTCAGTGCATTATAACCCAGATGAGCGGAGAAGACTCTGTGATCCATTCACTGCAGCTTGAAAATTGTGGTTCAGCTGTTCAAACTCTTCAATAATTTGTTCCTACATGATCGCCCTGGTGATGTAATTTTGCAAGGAAATAAGAAGCATACACTTCATAAGCCCGAGCTCTGATCGAACTTGTGTGCTGGTCCCTGACTGGCGAGTGTCTGGACCCCCAACTGTGTTCCAAATTTATTGGGCATTTGCTTTATTATGGACTAAAAACCCTCTTATGTCAGTGCACTATAAGTTAAATTATCAACACAAGATATTTCGCTCTTCAAAACAGAGATTGGAAGTAAGCTAATTGCAAGTGCACTAGGCAAGTAAATAAAATAATAAAATTCTGTATTGAGCTGGATAAGTTTGTGTGTTCAGTGGACCGTCTGCTTTATCACTGAGATGGAAATAAAATTTTTATGAAAATATGGGGCAACCCCTGCCTGTGAATGCAGAAATCACAATTTAGATGCATTAAAATCATTATTTATTTGATTTAAAATTGTTCTATTTTGTCTAAATTGTGATTTAATCATGATTTAAAAATTAAATCACTGTATTAAAAAAAATCAACAACAGTTTAATAAATTATTTACCCTGCTTACTTGTGAATGAGTTAGCCCTATATATTGAATATTTTGTACCGGTTTCCGAAGGAACAAGCGAGTGTTCAGCAGAACGAGAAAATAATTTCCTTCAAAATTAAAAAAAGGGTGCAATGAAGAACAGGTCTATGTTGCCAAGTGGGACTCCCATAGGCCAGGATATTCTGAAATATTGTGTGTATTTTGCCTATATTTGTCTACGATTATACAGGCTGGGGACACAAAACTTTTTGACAGATTTTTAATTTTGGTTAGGACGGAAGACTTCACCAATTCACAAGTTGGGCTGCGAAATAGAAAATATTTCTTAAATGAATAATGTTTTCATGCTGTTTGGCTCATATTATCTCAAACCATAATTTCAGCATCACCGTCAAAAATTTGAGATTATTTTAAAATTTCCCCCTTGTTTTTTGTGACAGTCTGATGTCAACACTTTGGTGGGAGAACTTGTTGATGAACTGCTTTTGTGAACTATTATATCAATTGTGTGTTGTCGGAATGCTGAATGTTTTGCGGACTATACCTATAATTCAAAAGCAAATAATTTATAGCATAATAAATTTATAAAATTAATTTCCACTAAGTTTCCTGTTTAAGATTCATTAAAAGATACAAGTCTGACAGTTCTGTGCAGTACTTAAAATCACATTTGAGAATAACTGGTATTTCCATTTTATCATAAACAGGGTCTTCCTGGCAGTTGACTGTCATGGTGGTTTATGTTGTTACGACTTTAGAAACTGGCTCCGTTGCAGTGGTTAGCAACTCTACACATGGGTGCAAACTCTTGCCATTCATAATTGTGAGCGCCAGTGTGGTGAGCAGATTTATCTGGAATGGGGACTTATAAAATCATTCATACTTCTGCCTTTTTACATTTTTTTGTCAAGGTAAATTTTTTGGTAAAAGGAAAAAGTTAAGCGGTATAGGGATCTGTTGTTGTAAAACAGGAGCAGACAGGCTCAACTGCTGATCTATCAATGGGATCAAGGTGAAGCTGGAAGGACTATAGCTTGTTCAAGCATGAGCCTTTCTCAACTCCCTGAGAGTACACAGCAAGACATTGATATTCAGCACCACAGCGTTAAATCGCCCTACCATTGCCTATAACCGAGTACCCATTTACACCAAGGTGGAGCAGAGAAGAGTTGCGAATGTTCTCATTCAGAATTTACCAGCGATGGCTGTTGACTGGAACCTGCAACATCTCAGGTTGCAAAACAAATTTTTCAATAACCTATATCTGTGAATCTACGACACCTGATAAAGACAGCAAAGCATAGGCAGAACAACAATTGCACTGACGCACTAGCCATTGTGCAGCAATTACAATTTTTCAATTTATTACAGATCAAAAACCAATCCTAAGACTAATGAATTGAGCACTAAAATTAAATGAAAAACGATCGTAAATTGTAATAAAAACAATTTTTATTTTTAAATGAGAAACTCATTGCATTTCTCACTCTCCAGTACTATAAGAAATACATAACTGAAATTAGAAGCAATATATCAAGTTTTTAATAACCAGAATCAATTAACGATATGTAAATTGGAAAGATAATCACAGATCTCAATTAACAAGAAAAAAATTAATTTTTTGGATGAAATAAAATTAGGATTTCTTACATGAATATATATATCTGTGGCTGGTTGATTACTGATTAGTAGTCATATTTACAATTCATGGGTGAAAATTATGAGTAGCTTATCTTTTATTACAATTATCTGGGCTTTTTGCCCCACACAGTTTTTTGAAATTTTTTACAACATTTATTTCGGTCAAATTAACTTCAATATCAAGAGCTACTTAAATGTTCATCAGCATATCCAGTTGCTGTAAATACAGTGAAACCTTTCAAATTCTTCTCTGTCCTTTTTGTTAACAGTTCCAGCTATCTGCAACAGGGAGTCGGAAACATATTTGCAGTATCAACCTGGAAAATATAATAAGAACATTATTATAAAAATAAGGTGCAAAGATCTAAATATTTCTTTTCACTAATTGGGAGTTGGAGGTTTTCGGAATAAGGCCGAGATTTGGTTTCCAGGTCAGAAGAGTCGGGAGATGAAAATTAATCACAAAATATTTTTAAAATTTACAAAATAAATATTTACAAGAATTTTAACTACATTCAATTTTTTGCTGTTGGATTTATAGATATCAATTGATGAAGAAACATAGACTAATTAATCTCTTTTTCACTTAACCACCAGAGACATAAAATATGTCCAATAATGCCGATTAGAAGAGTTGGGCGTTTGAATTCAGGAGACCTAATGATTTGTTTTTCAGATAGCTCAGTGGTCGGGAGTTGGAGTTAGGCCTACTTCTGATGCTACCTGGCTCCAAGGCTTAAAATCAATCCTGATCGACAGACATCCTAATTTTTAGGCATTCACTGATCGATTGATAGTGAAAACCAAATCTCTTTGTCTGGGACATGACCCTGGATCCTAGTAATGAGAATTGTTTCAGCAAAGTATCATCAACACTTCAAAAAGTTACTCAATATTATCACAATATTCTAGTTCTCAGGAAGTTTACAAAAAAATATATAAAAATTCCTCAAAATAACTTTTTTCTTAAAAATGTGTTGCCAAGGTCAGCCTATCATGAGTTTTAATTCAAAAACCAATCTGAGCCAGGCTTTCAAGTAGTTCCTATATTTGTGAAAGAGCAGTGGCCGCTTTGTTTGCCCTTTTTTTCCACTTCTCTTTAGAGACTTCTGGTATGGGGCATTAGATGCGCTATGAAGAGGACTACAATCCGACGGGATTTCAGCTTTATAATCAAAATAGAAAGTTTTTACAGGCGATTTTCGTCAAGCAGGTCTAATTTCTCAAAAATGACTTGGTGATATAAATAAATTTTTACATCAATTTCAAGTGTGGTAGGAAGGCTTATCTATACCATCACATTGTTCCTCACTATTTTTGGAAGTAAATGACAAAGAAATAAAAAATCCTATCAAAAAAGTTACAAAACTTTTATTCCTAGCCCTTGGAAAGTCATTTAAACTAAATATATCTCTCTGAAATTGCAATTACCTTTTCCTTAAATTGTCTTCTTTGCATAATATGGGATGCATGACCACTGAATGGCAGGGCTAACTTTACAGTAAAAAAGTCAAGAAAAAAATTGAGCTTTTCAGGTTTTGCGTACATAACCTCAAATATTATATATATCGCCCAAATTTGTTTACATATCCTTGCTATAAACAGTATTTTGGATCATTTTGTAGGCCTACTATTTTGAAGAAATTCTATCGCGGAAAGTTCACGAGTATCGAGCCACCTTAAGACATGATTTGAGATCTATTGTTGAGGAATTGCTGCAAAATGTACTACTTTCTAACTCGCACAATAATTCTGAGTTCCATCCTTTATCGGTAGAATTTTTCAGGAAGTCAAATTTGAAGATAAAAATATGCTCGCTTTTCGATTTTGCATGTTGTGCCCTAAAATTGTAAAGCTCCTCTTTATTGATACTCCTATATTTACCCTATATTTTATGAAAATATTCCTGTATTTCACCTCGCCTTTCCTATAAAACCGTAAAAATCGTACTATATATTTTTGCTTGGCCGCTTGAAAACCTGAATCTCTTCGAGAGTGACAGCCCTGGCTTGTCTCATTCTCAAAATTTGAAGTTGGACTCAGGTTGCATCTTTAAACATGAATATTTCAACATGCAGATTTTCAGGATGAATGACTTTTCTTCTGACTAGTTACTAAAGCATTAGTTTAGGAAACTATCACAATTTATGGCTCTAGGATATCTAAATATGGCATTCAAATTTGCAAATTTTTAACACATAATACACTTAGTGGTGGTACATCACAGGCCACGGCAACATGCAAATTCCATGGCAGCTAATTTTATACTTATGCAAAAGTTTAAGTGTAGAAGATAAAGCTCTGAAAACATGATTTCCATCATTCCGAAATTTAAGCAACTTTGTTGCTAAAAAAATGGCCCGAAATGACTGTCACACATCACAATACCATAATACTCACCATCTACAAAGGAATGTACATCCTTTCCCAGCCTTCTTATCCGATGCTTCACAGTTTGTCCTGATCTCAAGGAAGTTGGTGGGGATCTTCATGCCATTATTTGCTTACTCATCACCCCTGAAATAGAGCAAGCAATATAATATATATGTATAGTAATCCGCTAAACCAGAATATGGTGAAGTTCATAAATTTGCTAATCCTATAACATATCAAGTGCTAGATAAAAATAAGCTCCTCTCCCTTGAAAAATATATAAATTTAATGAATATTTTAAAATTTTGATTTCAACTGTAATTTACATTTTTGGCTCTACTAATAATTAATATTTGTAAATGAAACTTAAATGGATCAGATCAGAACTGTGCGACGCCAAACAGTGGTGTATCCAGGAATTTATCGAGGATGGACAAAATATAGTTTCACCAACATCACAAAAGTGACAGTGGACACTAAAAACATGTAACCTATTATGTTGACAACTCTTCAGTGTTGTCAGTAACTCTAGAGACCTTGGTCGCCCACTGGGCGAGTAAGTTCAGAAACTTGGTCGCCCAAACCACAAATTGGTCGCCCAAATTTACTTGCATTGGCAGTTTCAGCACACTTCATAGATTATTCATATCATTTAAGCATATTGAAATACAGACTTATAAATTAAAGTGACAACATATTTCTAAAGATGCTAAATGCAATGTGTTTAGCAAACCAATGTACATTACATTTCCACCCCTTATCCCATGGCTCCATGGAAAGCAGGAGTGCCTGAAAAAGTGGGTCCCCTTCAAATTTTGTGAGTGTAGCGAGTACCGTATATATCATGGCTTACAATTCATGAAATGCCAAGAATGGGAGCTCTATACTGCCACCTGGTCTTCAGTTTGAATAGGCCTACTTTAATACAGAAATAGTACATTGCTCTGTAGTCAACAATTAACAAATTCTGATAGCTCTTCTCTTCACAACAGCAAGTTTGGCAAATAATTGATTGAATATGAATTCTGATTCTACAAGTAAGAGATGGATTTCTCAAATGATTGCAAGTTTGGATTGTAATTTAACCACATATCCCCCTCACTTGCTTTAAAAATGTTTGACAGTTATGTACTTCCAATCCTTGAATATAACAGCGCTTTTTGGTCTGGTGCAGCAGAAATCCCCCAAATTGAGAAAATACAAATTAGCTTTCTTAAACATGTTCTCAATGTGAGACGGCAAACGCCAACACTAGCGGTGTATGCAGAAACAGGAAGATTTCCCCTTAAGATAAGGCAAAAACTAACTGGAGTAAGCTACTGGGCTAAAATTAAAAATCTCCCAAGTGATGATATCTTACATAAATGCCTAAATATACAGATAATTAATCACAATGCTGGTCAGAAAAATTGGTACAGTAAGATAGCAAAAATAATGACAAATGCTAACATTGCCTGGCTAACCAATGAGCCTGGCAAAACCTTAAGGGAAATCAAACTTAAACTATATTCAGAGGAACAGTCCAGAATTTTGAATGAGATTAATAACTTGGATAAATTTCCCAAACTGCGCACATATAAAATGTTTAAGACAAATTACTGTCTAGAACCATATCTAAATCTAAACCTCTCAAAGAAAACATACAGCAACATTGCCAGATTCAGAGTAAGCTCCCATAATCTAAAAATTGAAACAGGCAGACATAACATACCGAAAATTCCGATAGAACAGAGAAAGTGTGACAAATGTAATACTGACGATATAGAAGACGAGATTCACTGCCTCTTAATTTGTACTAAAAACGATATCCCAAGATCAGAGCTTTTTGACAGAGTTAGTAGCCTTATGCCAAACTTAAGTAGTCTTGGTGAAAGTGAAAAATTTATTGCACTGATGTCAGATGAAAGACCGGATGTGATACAGGCTATAGGCTCTTACCTAAACAAAGTTATGTAAGTGTAGCTAAGAAATTAATGAAAAGTAAATATGCTTCTGTGTATTTTTAGCTGTCTAGCTGTGCCTCCCTACTTGTGAGTAAAGAGTTTGCAAAATGAATTTTGGTACTAAATGTATGTCTGAATGCTTAATATGTGTAAGGCATATCTTTCAGAATATATTAAATTTTTGTTAACAACTGTATACTTTATAATGTTTAAATCATTGAATGATATGTAAATTGCTAACTAGATGTAGTTTTTATTTAGGAATATCGACAGGACTAATTTTATGTTTGAGGGCCTTTAAGCAGTTGCTGCTGGTCAATCCGACATATATTTGTATAATGTTTTAAGGACTGATGATATTACATTTATATGGACATTTTTCAAACTATGTTTTACTTGATAAATAAACCTAAACTGACATTGGACACTCTTTAAAGAAAGAAAGAAAAAACAAAACAAAAGAAAAACAACAATAACATTTACAGTTTAATCGATAGAACTGGGACCAGTATTGTAATGATAATATACTTAACCATGTTTTTAACTTTCCGTAGACTAGTTTAGAGTTTGATTTTGCTTTGTATTATTGATGATTTTGCTTTGTATTATTGATGACACATGTATCTTTTTTGATATTCGGTTTGTCAAAATAAAAGTTTATATATATATTTAACCTTAAAATTAACTTCTCATGGTAGATCCCATTTTTCTCTTTAAAACGAGACCAAAACGACTTTTGTGAAGCAAATATTTATCAGGTTATGCCTCATTCTGTCTTGGTCGCCAATTGGGCGACCAATGGCATGATTTTGGTCACCCAGACGGAAATTTGGTCGCCTGGGGCGACCGGGCGAGTGCTAACTGACAACACTGCAACTCTTGCAATGATAATCAGTTACAAAAGAAGCTCTCTGTTCGAAAATAAAGCAGACTAACACTAGCAATTCAGGAAATTGTATATCCTCTGATGATGTGCCAAAGCTAACTCACTAGCAAAATTTACCCATTATAAGTACTGGGTCATACCTCATCATCCAATCAGCCAAGCCAGACCATTTTATTTATGCCAAATGGATTTGCAAAAAAGAAATCCTTCTGGTTCTGTATAGCAGTACATAGAGAACATTGGCTATACAGACCACCAGAATGAGGCTTAGCCCTCAAAATGCACAATTGTAGTTGTCCTATAAATCTCGCTAATTTTGACATATATGATTTCAACGATAAGTCATTTTCTTTTCAACCCAAATTTGTATTTTTTAATTATTCTTTAAAATGGCCTATTCCTCATTATCCACGAAGTTTAATTTGTTTGGAATAAAGAATAATTGACAATTTGATTGTTTTTTAAAAAACAGATTAGCGATTAGCACTTTACCATATTTGCAGCCAAATACTTAGAGTCACCAAACTTGTCTTCGCTTTCCCGTCGGTTTCTTATTCAGCACTTTTGTATCTTCAACTAAAAATGAACAATAAAGCGAAATTGGACTAGAAAGGAATGATAAAGTTCTGACAAATGAATCAATCAAAAATTAGCGCTAGTGAGCATGTATAAATAATATCTAAAATACAGACTTGAATGTTCATCATGATGGCAAATCTCAACTTAAAGCACTATTTTATCAAATCAAAAAGTCATATTACATCAAAGAACAAGAGGTTAGATAAGGATACTTTGCAAGTTGACCCTACAATGATGCCATGAGGAAAGAACATAACAAAAACTGTGCATTGAAGACAGCACCTGCGGAAACTTGAAATTACATCTTTCAATATGTTATGTATAGATAATTGAGAAGTATTTTATACAGTAGACTCACTCTCAGAAACAGCTGGACACATGGTTTTCTCTTTTCAAGATGAACTAAAAGAGAAAAGTAAAAACTTTTTAAGTTTGACATTTCCAAGGCTGTTTGAACTGTAACTTATTAAGATTTAAGTTCAAAATCGTATGTTTTTAAGCCATCTAGCCTTCTAATTAGTTCATGATTTTATCTTCAATACTAAAATTTATATTTTATCCAATAATTTTTGCACTGCTCCAAAGCAGCTCCATGCGCTTCAGGTTGGCCTATGTTGTGTTTCCTTTAATTAGCTTGTTCTTGCCACATTATTCCAATCATGGCTGGGAAAAGTAGGGAATTTGGGCATGTCATAGCCTGGAAATTTCTAAGTCTCACTGGAAATTTCTTATGAAAGGTCCAAATTTCTGACTTGGAAGTAGTCTCTTGATTCGCTACCAATTGTTGGAAATTTTGTTGAACTTGATCAAATTGCCTGGAAATATGCATTTTTTCTAGCCCTGATTCCAATTTAGCCCAACACGAAAACTTACCGAGTTTGAGCATCAGCCAGGATTTTTATGAGGCTTCATGGACTTTCACTTGTGGAACTGCCATTCTGGGGATGACAAAACAAATCAAGAACTATAATAGTGTCAAGCTAATTTCAGTGATTCCCACAATAAATATCACTTGATGAATCTAAATATTTGAGGAACTGCTCACTTTTCGATAATATGGGATATGTTTTTCTGCATGGGAAGCTCCTTTCTCTCATGATAGTGTAGTTCTTGCATTCATAGACTGAAAATAGAACTGTCACTTTGTAATTCCTATGACATAATTTGTCGCAAACATGGTCGACTGCTTGCCCTTCAGGCAAGTGGTTGCTAAAAAAGTTTGATCTTGCTCATATATGCTTAGGAGCAAAGAGGCCATAGCCCCCCAAAAATTTTGGAAAAGCAAATTTTCAAGCAGTTTGTACTTTGTTTGCAAAGGCCGAGCATGTTAAGCAAATAACGTAACATGTATAAGATACAATGCCAAAATTTAGATAATTCCACCCCCAGAACATGTAGAGCAAGAGTTTTTTAATTACTCGACGAAATCCATTTTACTTGCCTAGCTCAGACAAGCAATGTCAAATTAGCAGTAGTAAAAAGATAGTCCATCAGGTTGTCCAGCAGTTCGGTGGAATGAAATTCCCTGACTTTTCCCTGACTAAAATATGAAATTCCCTGACCGTATTTCCGCGACAATTCAAGCGATTCTGTATAATTAAAATATCAATATCCTCGCCTGGGATCATCATGATGTTACTTGTCACAGTTTTAGAAAGAAGTTATTCAGAGCCCTACAATTATGGAGAGCAATTTCATTGAACAGGACTGTTTCCCTCAGTTCTCTTCATAGCCTTAAATTGGGCAGTTGGTTGGTAGTCACGCAATTTTGGTCATCGCGGTACTGCAGAATTTCAAAATTCCGTAACTTTTCCCTGACTTTTAGCATTTTTCCCTTTTTCCCTGACCAATATCAAAATTCCCTGACTTTTCCCTGACCTGGAAGAAATTTCACTTTTCCCTGACCGCCGGACGCCCTGTCCATAACTGCACTGCAGAATTTCAGCTTACCAGTACAGTGACAAAACGATTCACTTAAATGATTCAGCTCCACATGTGCTTACCTTCAATGTCTATGTCCCATTCTATCAAATTGTAGTATCCATTCTGTCTTTCTTTCTTTCAGGTAATACATGCCACATAATCAGCCAATGATCAATATTCTGAAATTGAAATGAGACATTTTTCATTTATTTATATCCAAAAATTATTCCAAATAGCTTTGATTAAAGATTATAGAACAAAAAGGTCACTGCCAAATAAATTGCAATTCAGCAGCTCAGAGTATCTTAAAAGGGTGATTTTTAAAGCATTTACATGATTTACTGGAAGGGCAGTCATAATGGAGTAGACAAGACACATTTTGTTGTCCAGCTAGTCGCACATAATTTTTTCCAAGCAGCCTTAGAAGCAACTTCCCGTGGATGAACTAATTAAGTCTGCATTGTTTGGTTTAGCACGAAATAATGAAGAATGTCGTATACTTAAAAAGATTTAATCTGTCCACTGTTTCCGTAAAATATATTTGCTTGGAGAGACAAATGCCAAGCCCCCTCCAAACTTTTCTTGACTGGGAGATGTTTACATCTTAAATCACTTTTACTTGATAAGTGAGACAGAGGTTTTATTTGAACCCAGCCTATAATCAAAATAAATGATATTGTAATCTCTCGATATTATGATACTTACGTTAGGAAAAAATGGACCCTCCCTCCCAGACTCGAGGTTCTGTTGTAACTGGATGGTTTTGTTGAGAACTGCTGGTTGATCTTTTCTTTGGCTTAGCCTTCAGGCCCTACTTCAAGGTTTCGGTTTCACTCCAAGCTTGCATCTGTGTCAATTAAGAAGTTTTTTTAAATATTATTTTCATTGAGACTAATGGAATTCTAAAGGTAATGGAAATTTTGATTAGCAACAAATACATGGATACCCATAGCAAAATATGTCACATGCCAATTCCACTGATTAGGTCTACAGAGAAAGCATCTCAAATTTAGGATTTGTTTAGGTCCAATGTCAAAAGTTGGTAAAATTTGTGATTTTTGGTCATTCAGGACAAAAAATGGATAATCACAGATATGTTCCCTATGTATTAGTAGATTCCAAAATGAAAAGTTATAGATGGCATATGCATTTTTAAGCAAACGAGGCTAGATAATGCCATTATTTTTAAACATAAATATGAAGGATTTACAAACTTAAAATGCAGTTTTTGCGAAACTGTTCTGTCTTCATTCAAATGGACTTGTAGGATAAAGTTTTAAAGGTATCACCATGAAATTAGCACAAAATCTAGAAAATGATATCCTTGATAAAATTACTTTATCATTTAAGATACTTCCATCATTTAATTTTTCTTATGGCAGTAGGCAGTTATTGTAGAACAAGAATGCACCATATTTTTTATCAGTCTCAAAGGCAGGGCTCTAATACCAAGATAGAATCGACAAACAACAATATCGTGTATAGAAAAGGAAAGCCATGGCCATGAGCAACAAAATGGTATGAAGATAATGGCCATTCTAGCGTCAGTCCTTTTTCCAGAAGCATCGGAACAAGAGCAGTCGAGACACAAAATTTTGTTATCTTCAAGAATGTTGATTTTGTTGTCAGGTTCAAATACAGGGCTCTAATACCTAATAGGTCAGACTTATAACCACATGTTATACCTGAATCAATAGCCAAACACACAAGCAACAAGAAATAATGAGCATTCAATTAGAAGCCATCATCACGAAGCATCTATACAAGAGAGGTGTGACATAAATTTTACAAAACTTTAGAGTGTCAATTTTTCGTCAGTCTCAGAAACAGGGCTGTAATACCATGAAAGATTAGAGTTACAACCATTTTCTCTACACCAATGGAAAGTCAGGCTCATGGGCATCTCCGAACCATCCAGAAAAGTAAAATTGCCATACTGAGCCATAATCAGACAGCATCTGAACAATAGAGTACATACATAATTCTCACTAAAAAAGAGGGTGTCAATTTTTCGTCAGTCTCACTTAGGCCATCACAGCTTGCAAAACAAGAGCCTCTACAAAGTTTTGTTACTATTTCCTGATAGACCAGATCATGAGCAAAACATGGATGTAAAAGTTTTTTAAAATCAAATCAGTGAATGGTGTATTTGTTGCATCAAAAATTACATTGTCCATTTTGGCTTTGCGTGTGACATGACAACCTTTTACTGCAAAACATGTCATTCTGAAATACAGAAACATATTATGGCCTATTTTCTGTATTCATAATATGCTCAGCTAACTAGAGCATAATACCAAATTTCAAATTTTATTTTAACTACATTTACTTGCTTGTATTTTAAATTTTCACCTGAATTTTTTACATGCAGTGTCCAGCGTGACGCCAAAAATTTATCCCGTATGCAATCATTTACCATTTAATATATCAAAAGCTATTAGAAGTGGCTACATTTCCTGCTATTTACATCAAAGGGGAAATCACTGCTTTTCACATGATCCATAATACATGCATAAATTCTGTACGAAAGCTGAGATATGACCCGAAATGCATGTCCATGTTGAGTCAAAATTGAAATTTTACCAACTCACGACATTGGACCTTTAATTCTTGTATTCTCCCACCGGCACCAACAATAATTATTAACCACCCTAGTCAAAAATAAGTTAAGGAACTGGATGGTTCAGACCAATTGGTGTAAATCCTAAAATTAGCTTTGTCAAGATTTCCTGTCAAGTCAGCAATTCAGCCAAGTAGCTACCAGGTAAGAACAAAACTACTATGCCATTTAATCAACAACATGTTCTACAATACAGGTAGTCAATTAATGTATTAACATCCAACCAACAACCAGTCAATGGATGGATGATTGGGGCTTCACCTCTTGTGTTTATGCACTTAGTTGGTCAATTTGGACAGGAGGACATAGCAAAAAGGCCAAGGATGATTGAGATAGCCGTCCAACATAGGCCCAGGTGACCCGTCAAGAGCAGGATTCGAACCCTGGACCCAACTGTTGGCAGCCTACCACAATTACACTAGACCAACCTCCCAACAATAACCAGTCAACCTTCATTTTAAAAAATTTCAATCAGAAGAGACTAGCAATTCCCAAGTTCAAAGTCCTAAAATAAAAGGGCAGCTCTCAAATCATCCAGTCAATAATATAATAAATACACAAATAAGCAATATAAAATCCCCTTGCATGTATACCATTTAATCTCCATCAGGTATGCACTGCACAGATCCTGGCCAAATTTCTGAACTTGACATCCAACTATTAGATCCTTTCCATTCAGCACACCACTCTTGTATCTTCGGCTAAAAGGGAATAAGCAAGAGAAACTGGCAATTTCAAATACATGTAATATGTAATGGATTACAGGCTCAAAATATTCACCAAGATGGCAAAATTTAAACAAAAATGTGATTTTTTCACACCAAAAAATCATACAAGATGAAACAACATGACTTTACACAGTATGATTTATATAGGATGTTAACTCTGAAATGACACCCAAGAGTAAGAAATTGTCACAATCAATTACAAACTCGAAAGACAGCACTACAAAACATATGATACAAGAATTCACCAATATCAATATAGTGCGTCACTTTTAAAGTAGTCTGATTGACAAAGCAATCTTACCATGGATTTATTGACTTACTGTGATTATATTTTCAGCACTTCTATTGCAAGCTGCAATTTTCAACGTCTCGGCGTTCTAAAAATATAACAAAAAAGGTAAGATTAGTGATCTACTGCCTCCAAAGTTGATGATTAAAATAAGTCACTTAAAAATATATACAAATATTTTTATAGACAATGATGAATGCTCAATGTGATTGCCTCACTTCAAACTAAGGATTATGTTGTGGACAAATACAGAATATTTTCTACTAAGAACTACTCAAATAAGAGTCAAACTATACTTCATTTACGTTATCAAGTTTGGCTTTTTTTTGTTGTGCTTAAAAAATTAAAATCATGATTTTACGGAGCCCCTAAATCCTAAGAGGACATGAATTTGATAACCTTTACCTTTTTTTTCCTGTTCCCTCGCAATGATTATCACACTTCCCTCAGGATCTTTCATGTTCTCTAGCGATCTTTTGCATTCTCTGGTGATCATCACATTCCCTAATGTCAATTTACATGATTTAAGGATTTTTTGCTAAATTCAGGGATTCATTAATGTCAATGGAATCTGATGATTGCAAGGGAATCCAATGATCGCTCCATTACTGATTCCATTTAAAATCATTTCTATTGTAATTAATTGTAAATGTATCTGGAGCCAATAAATAATCTTGAAATCTCAAAAAAATCTCAAGGGAATGCGATGATCGCGACAGAATGCAAAAGATTGAAAGACAATGCGAAAGATTGCAAGGGAATGCAGTGTTCGCATTCTCTTGTGATGATCACGAGGGAGCGTGATGATTTTTGTGAGAGAATGCGATAATTAATCATCGCGATGGAATGCGATAAAATATATTCTATAATATGATGTCCTTTCAGGAGCTCCATATGAATTAAATCAAATAAGGACATCTAAGTCAAATATTAAACTCGCAATTCTTATATGCACTTTTAATCGATTTTGCAGCAGAAATACTCATCCTGTCATTGTAATACAGGTCTGTGAGCAGTAGAATTTCAATAGGCATTTGTCCTAAACTATTTTGTGATCGTTTGGTGCCATGTAGCATGTGACAGCTCTTCCCATGCAGTGTGTAGCCTGTATTTTAATATTCAGAAAACAGTTGAAGTTGAAAGTGGCAAATTTGACTCAGCGCTCAGACTGTAGGTGATTGACAAATTTTCAGCCACTCACCTGTCTCAGCTGTACTCCTCTCCATCTCTTGAAGTCATTTCTTGTAGTCATTATCCAATATTAATCACTTTCCTGAGGTCCAGATTGTCATGTTTTGCCTTTCATGACACAGCTTCATGGCCTGATTCCTGTGACCTAGTTTCTCTTCTTCTTCTGTGACCTAGTTTTTCTTCCCGGTATAGCTCAGTATAGAGGGGGCCACATGTACTGACTTAGTGCAATGACTTTGAGTCAAAGAAAAGTCCCACACAAATGGGGGCGCCACATGTCAGCAGCGTCTTGGTCCGACCAAAGTCTTGCTGACCTCAAATAGTCATCAAATAGTTCACTTGACTTTTCCAAAAAGTCAATTTGGACTTTTCAAAAAGTTCCGTGGATATTTGGGTGACTATTTGAGGATCAAGCTCTTTGTCATGAGGACTAATGGCAGAAGCAGAAGTTGTCTTTTTCCGTCTTGTTAGTGTGGTGAAGCTGACCGATAAGTTGTGAGTGGGAAATTGACAAACTATTGAACGAGGAACTGCACATCCTTATCACAATGCTATTCCAATGGGAAGTCGTGCAAAGAACTTTTGATTGCTAATTATTTTTAAGTAAGGCATGTTACCTCAGTTTCCTTTGCAAAGAGCTAAATGAAGTGCCACATGAATCAAAAATAGCTGCGTTTTTCTCAGAGGTGTAATCTTACCACATCTTCTCAAGTAAAAAAAGACACCAAGAGATCTTGGGTAAGAAGTGATCACAGACACATGCAGAGACATCTGGTTTTAGGTCATAAGACCAAATTGCCTGAGGTACTCAGCAAGAGTTTACTCAGCAAAGACTTTGAAAGGAACAAAGAGGACACAAATATTTTTTCCTTCTGAAAAAGTCCTTGTGTCTAATAATGGATGTAATGCCAGAAGAAAACAGTTAGACATTGATCTCATCCAACAAGCAGATAAACCTGAAGGTACAGAAAGAAAGACAAAATAAAAAAAAAAGAAGAAAGAAAAAGGAATGGAAAGTGAGCTAGTTGCTCGCGACAGATGACAGTAACTATGTAACTACTAGTGATTTCACACCATCAAGTTACTGTTTACATACTTCGGATCGAGTCTCAGAAAAAAAAAATTCTTTACAAGAATAGGGAAGTTCTTTTTTAAGTTTTTTTGTAAATTTTATGAGTTGAAGCAGTGAATATTATATTCAACCCCCAAAATAGATGACAAAATTGTAAACTTCAATGATTGTACTGAATTAAAAACACATTTTTGTTCTACACAACTGCATTTAATATTTAACATTGAATGCAAGATTTGTTCGATTGAAAGTTTTTGGAACAACAATATGAGAATTTTAGAGTATAACACAATCACTGTAAACAATTTTGAAAGCTGCTCATGGAATATAGGAACAAATTATGGGATTTGCAGCCTTGAAAAGGCCTCTATAGCTGATCGAATTACATGTATTTGAATTATGAATATTTTCACTTTTGAAAAGTTTGTCATATATCTTATTCATTGCTTCTGCTCTGCATAAAAATTAAGAAGAAAATATAAAAAAATCCCTCCGAAATCAAGAACACCATTTTCCTAATTGTCGTAAAATTCTGGAATGTTGGAAATCGAGATCCTTTGTCTGCTCTCTAAATTTACTTACAGATTCCAATTCATGAGAAACCTTGACTTTGTTGATCACCACAGAACTAGAACAAGACACCTTGAAGAAACTTGCATGAGAACATAAAACCGCATGAATGTTGCCATGCACTGGTGTACAAGGTCTGGTCAGTTATAAACCTGATTCTGCGCTAGCAGGAGTCAAGGCAAGACCTTTCTTATGGATATGTGTATCACTTAATCTGATTCTTTCAGAGGCAAATATACTTGGCTCCATGCCTTTTCTGTCCAAAATGTAACGGTTCATGTCAACTTAAAAGGAAACATATAACCTAAAATCACATGAGAGTTTTTAATATTTGCGCAGCGAAACAGCCGAAGGCCGTTGAGCGAAGCGAATTGAGTGCAAGAGAAGACTCAAAAATCTGTGCAGTGATGGTCTCAACATCAACAGTCCACAGTTGAGAATTAGGTCAAGTGGGTCCAGCTTCTTATCAATGATTTAGTTTCGTATTAAATAAAACATAACAAAGTCATCTTTAAAAGTGTCTTAAAAATCCAATTTTCTCTAGTAATATATCCTGTACCAATAATTTTTATGGAATAGTTAATTATTAGCGTTGCAAGCTAAATCAAATTATTAACATGTGATTCATTTAATTTCAATCAGACAACAAGAGAACATAACAGAATTGAAGTTACATAATCTTTATAAACTGATGATTATGTAACAGTGAACAGTTAATCTACATGCAATGTTATTGTTTTTGTATCACTATATATTTATACTATTATGTAATATCAACAATCTAACATAGACTTGACTTTGGCAGCTTTCAGTGCTGTCTGCCTTTTTACCATTTAGCTGATTATCTATCAATCTTATTTATCTATTCAATATATATCTATCTATCAATTTATCTATCTATCTGTCTGTCAATATATCTATCCATCTATCTGTCTATCTATTTATCTCTCTATTTATCTATTTATCTATTATATTTTTTATCTAGTTTATCTTGCTATTCTACATTTTTCTCTTTCTTTCCATGTATCTGTCCTTCTAATTTTCTGAAATAGTTACATAACTGCCTTTCATACATTGAATATGAAATAAACATGAAAGTTATGGTAACACTATAAGTCCTACAAAAACTTTTTAAAGTGCTGCGCGAATTTCATGGCAGTGCCATTTACATATTATATACGAGGGGTTTTCCAAAAGTTCTGTCCAACTGGTCATAACTTTTGCTATATTTGATGTAGAAACATGATATTTGGGTGAGATAATGCTGACGTAATTCGCAAGTGAAAGCCAAAAAATCAGATCAATTAGATAAGAATAAATGCTTAATCTGTTGCCATGGAAACCAGAAGTCATGAAATGCAGCCCAGATTTTGTAGTGCTCACTTAAAACGAATTGAACACCTTCTTGCATTATCTGTGTTTTGACTTGTTGAATAAAAGTATATTCATAATTTTTTTCATGAAATACAATCAGTTAATTGTAACATCATTAATAACAATGGAAACTGGTATTATCATCACATTTCAGTTAATTTACCATCACTTAAGGCCTAGTTCAAAAATAATGAAGCCACGCAGCTTATTTTCTGTAGGGGTCTCAAAATATGAGAATGGCTGTATGTGACAACTTAATGGTACATCATTGCTTTAAGTACATTCTTGTGCAACTTTCCTGAAAATTTCATGACATTCGGTCTCATAGTTATTGAGATAGAGTTGAATTACATTGAAAAACAGGCATTTTTTCACCAAAAAAACGTGACATAACATTTTTTACCACTTGAATTCTTTCAGTTTTACAAATTTGGACATATTCTAAGGCAATTTCCCAGCACTTTTTTGAATCTCTACATCCTCAGGCTTCATAAATCCATCAAATCAAGTATTTATATTTGCCTGTGTTGACATTATTGAGCTATTTGGATTCAAAGGTTGACTTCCAAAAATTAAGTAAAATTTGACACTTACTGATCTGGGATGCTCTAGTGCCCCTTTGACATATGTCAGTTGAATCGTTTGGCCCTTGAGACCTAGTCTTATATCTGCTTACCCATTTTGGAGCTTCTTGTGGTTGTGGAACATTTAGTTCACTAAAAAATTCCAATGAGTAGCAGGGTAAGTGAATCCGTCGCAAGCGTAACGCCCAGAACACTTTCTAGTGCCACAGAGGAATAAAAGCTCCGTTTTAAATCTTGTTTGGCTTGTAATATTGCAAAATCTATGTAGTATTGAGAAACAATCAAGTAATCCATGTCCGCAGCTGGTTTCTGGTGGTAAAATACAAATGGGGCTTTGTCGCAAGCGTAACGCTATGGAAAATATTGATCATATTTCCATGGTTTTCTTGTAAGGAGTAAAGCAGTCATTCTAGTATTACTTGTAGTGATAATCAACACAATATTTCAGTAGTTGGAGTATGTTTCAATGTTTAATTATCAAAATTTTGCTCTTTGTGAAGCTTTCCTCAAAATTTTGGGCCAATTTGTCGAAATAGGCAATAACCAGTACAAATTTCACTTTAATTTTGTAATTACTCTTTCGCTTCATCCAGTTATTATTGATAATACATTTCAAATGGATTTGGGTCAAAACCAGAACACTTTTTTGACTTCTGTGTCACACAAGTACCCAAAATTGGCTTTTTTAGTGGAAAAATAGGCTAAAAAACACGCTTCTATCATCATTTGCTCTGTCCGTATTCATTTTGGTGGCACTTATTTGGTACCAACTCGAAGCCCACATTTGGGTGCATAACACAGGGCAAATGAAATCGTTTTAGAGGAAAATATGTTCATCTGGGGAGAAAATTTGAACTTTTTTTTTAAATATTCCGACAAAATTTCGATAAATATTGTTTTCCTCATAAAATATTTCGTGAATTTGGATGAAAACAGCCATGGAGGCTTAAGAGTATATGAGTTTTGTCATCCAACAAAAAAATTAGATTTAATTTGATGATAAGTTACCATTTAGTCTACTTTTCTTTTACTGCCATGGAAATAAAAATAAATAAAATTTGGTAATATTCAGCTTTTATCAGTCATTTCCACAAACCACAGCAAAATGGTAAATACAGTTTCTAGAACTTAGACATGTTTCTTATAATATTATGTGGTCATTTGATACTTATAAACATTCTAAAATTTTGATGGTCATGTCACACTTTGGCTTCATTATTTTTGAACTAGGCCTTTAAAAGCAGTTTCTCATTTTTTAATGAAACGAGCAATTTCTCGGATATGGATGACACCACATATACCTGTTCTATTTCTTCAATTGAATTGGATAAAAACTAGCAGAGAGGGTAAGAACCTTCTATCATACATACAAGGAAGACATTATGAGTGAGAGAAGCAAATTAAGAGTGTATGAACTTTTTCTAAATGAAGAAAACACACATTGGAAAACCTAAGAAAAGAAGACTGGACAATGCCAAAGCAGATCTTAACACGGAGACTGAAGTATCTTATTTAGACATGGCTAGAAAGTATGAGAAAATGTCTTTACAAGGTCCTAGTCTTTAGTTTAGGAAGTTGTGAAATGGCTCTGAATGTTTTGAATATATTCTGTTCTATACCTCCAGTAATAATTACATATTTTGACAAGATGTATCAAGTATGTGTCGGTTAACAAGATGTTGGTCATATTTCGTGACTTTCGGTCTCCATAGCAACAGATCAACAATTCATTTTTACTTCTTTGACCTGACTTTTTTGGGATCATTTGCAAATTACCTCAACATCAACTGACCCGAACATCATTTTTCTGCAGAAAATCTAGCAAAAGTTATGACAGGTTGGACAGAACTTATGGAAAACCCATCGAAAAGTACAAAAAGTCTGCGAAACACCAACAGTGATCTCAATATGAGGACTATAAGGTATTGATTTTTTAAGGGATATGTAAGGTTAGAGGAAATGTACTTAGTGTCAAGTTCATTATTTTAGGAATTTGTGAAATGTTAGGGATTATTTTTAATAGGTTTCTTGTCCTGTATCCATGGTAAAAAATGGAAGTTTGACAAGATATAATGAATATTTTGTCTCTAAAAGTGCCCTGGGCCGCATTTAATGACTTTTGGTTTCCATGGTAACAAACTAACCATTTATTTTTATTTCTATGATCTGATTTTTAGAGAATCATTTGCAAATTACTTCAATATTATTTGACTCAAATAGCACGTTTCTGTATTAAAGATTGCAAAAGTTATGGCAAGTTGGACAGAACTTTTGGAAAACCCCTCGTATATTTAGATATTTCCTTTAAAGTATCCTCTAATTTGGCACATATATATATACATTATGTAAGCCATTGTATTACATGGTATTATCTCTTCATTCCAAACATAGAATGTTGGACCATGTTTTCCAGTAAGAATCTTCAACCATGACCGACTTCTCAGGGTAATCAAAATAATCTATACCAAATATTTTGGAGTATGACAAAGAACGTGACAGTTTGGTAATTTTATATCTACCCAGAACAAATATTATATTCAAATCAGCCAAAAAGTTGGTATTTCTCTCTCAAATACAATTGTCCCTGATGTAGGGACGACTGAGGCTGATGTCTTCTCGATGCATTGACCACCATAAAATTTAGTCCTCTTACTTTATTAAACCAATCATCAATGAGTGAAGCAAGTGCATGCTTGGTGCCCTAGAATTACCTTATTGTCTCATAGGGCAATGTATTTACAGTACAACCCAAATTTTCTGTCAGAAGTCCTCTGTTAACCTGTTTGCCTTCTTTTCTCCTCCTCCCGCCCCCTCCTCCCCCCCCCCAAATCTAATTTCAAATCACTTTGACTCATTACAACAACCTTAGCTCACATTAATTCTAAATAGACAGCTACCCATGTATCTGCAATAAGCAGAGGCGCAAAATATCAAGCAAATCAAACACAATGGGGGAGATTGATTTTAAAATGTGGTTTCAAGTAGGTAAGGGGAGTGATTCAAGGGTAGTCAAGAGGTGTGAAAGGGTAAAGTAGTGGCTGATTCCTCTTTCCTGCTGGGGTAATCGTACTTTATTTTCGGTTGTGCTGTATTATACCACTTCCATCAAGACAGGGAAAACCATTTACCCAATACATTTATGAAGCCATTCAACAAGTTCGCTCAGACAGTCATCTATCTTTACTTTTAGAGTGCCACAAAGGTCACTTCCCCCCATTAGACGAAAGAGACCAAAAGTGTTCGGACGACGGAAGTGCTCACACCTGGCTAGACTACATAATGAATAAAATATGCACATATGCACCCTAATGTCAAAACCTGATGATTATCTGGGATTCTATGTATGATTTGGTTCAACAGAAATGTACTGAGGTCATTGGAAATATTTATTTCAAGAAGAAAAATATTAATGTTGTTATAATCATGGTGTATCCAGAGTAAGCCATGGCACCCAGTCAAATTGATGTTTGAAGGATTTTGCGCTGCACGCCAATTATTAACAAAAATCATGCTAATGATCCCATTTTAGTAATAAAGCTTTAATGTATTGGAGAGAAACTGCATTTAAAGGAGTGGATCCAGGGCGTGAGTTTAGGGGGTTCAAACCCCCTTGGACCATTAGATTTTAATGTAAAAATATTTCACTAATGACTTTAGCACATTTTCATTCGTGAAACCCCCCCCCCCCTTCGACATTTTCTGGATCCGCCCCTGATTTCAATTAATAACCGTTCATGTTACTTACTCCTCTGGAGTGCATGTTACATTAACGAAAGAAAAACTTTTTGATTGCATGCGGAATTTCCAATGACATTTTTTTCCAGTGACCTTCAAAGTTATTAAATTTGATTTGATGCCATTTGCACCTAACATCTTTAATGGCATAAATGATTTGAAAAGTTTGAAACTTTACAAATCACATTATTCCTAATGTTTTATGTTTGACGAAATCTGAAATCCAGTGTATTGTTTTTTCGCCTATTTTGTAATGGACATATTCATCATTGAACAAATTCAAATATTTCTGATGTGTTAAAAATTGACAAATTTCCAACAAAATAATCGCGAATTAACCTAATTATTGTCCCGTTTAAAACGGTCCTTGTCCCTCCAACAATAGACGTAATTCCCCGAGAAAACATTTGCGTTAGACATTGAGCACTTTCAACAATTGGATGAACCCGAAAGAAAGAGAAAACTGACAGGATAAAAAAATGAGATCTAGAGAAAGAAAAATGAGAGCAAAGAAAAAAGGGAATCAAAATTTAATGTAAACCTCTGGCCTGCCACTGGCTGCGATGTATCTGGTTGTTATTGCATGACTGAATTAATATCCTTCTCTGTATCTTCACAAAAGACCAGTATCCTCCCGAGACCCCAAAGGGACCGAGGAAGGATAGAGGCCGAGGATGAAGATACTGGGAAGGATGCAAATTCATTCAGCCATTTTACAACCTTTTTATCCCACATCACTTTGTTTTTGTAATGTAGGTATCAAAAGTATAAAATCTGCACGAGAATGCAGAAATAGCTCAGAAAGTTAATGAATGCCGATGAATGGTATTTTTGTATTGCTAAAAATGATTTTGATATTTTAGATGAAATATAATTCTTCCTTTTTATGTAAAATCCAAAAATATTATTAACAAAAGTGTATCTCCAAAATTAACAATGCCATTTACCTCATTTTCCTAGTAAACCTAGTTACTCTGTCGATCACGCAGATCTAGAACAAGACACCTTGATGAAATTTCCATCAGGACATAAAGTGGCATGAAAGTTGCCATGCACCAATACACAAGGTCCAATCAGTTATATAGACCTAATTATGCCATACTAAAGGTCAAGGCAAGATTTTTCTTATGGAGATTTTTTGTTCAATTTGAACGGATTGAGACCTTTTGCCATGATGTCCTTTTTGTCAAAGAAATACTGGTGATTGTCAATTTATAAAAAATTGAAGTCAGTCCCAGATACATGCCGTAATCATTTGATTTTTGAGACTTTTTGTAGTGTACTTTTCAATCTTATGTGCCTTTGAATTTGACACCCCTTAAATTATATAATTTTAACCATAATAATACTAAATGAGACTTTAAAGTGATTTTTTGAAGAACACAAAAAAGTCCTCATCATACTTACTCCATAAACCTTTATTGCACCCTGGTTGGTACTTACATGCAGTCTGTTAAAGGCTTGTCACTATCTTGATGGTACTTAGTTTTAAGAGTCTCATCACCCTATGAGACAATAGGGTAATTCCAATGCAACAGAGGTACATTTACTTCATTCATAGATCATTGGTTTTCCATCCGAGTTGTCATAAAGTAAGTGGACCCTATTTGATGGCCCTTGATTTATCAACATGGTTTCAAGGATAAATTGGAATTGTTGATGATGAGCATAAAGCTACATTGAATGGCAAGACAGCAGTAAAATGAGGAAGAAAACGTTGGATTTATGGCCCATATGAGAGTGGTTTATCCGGTAAATGTGTGAGGTTTGAATGACAAACAAACTACCCTTAATGTATTTTTTATGATAACCTAATGGCATAATTGAGTGGTCAGGTTAACTCCCCTCCTTTTTTTGCTGTTTTGGCCATGAAAGAGATGCCATGCGCATGTCAACGGTTAGCATTGTCATAGAAAAAAAAAACCAGCCATTTCTGAAGTTCAACTATTGATACTAAGAGGCTAAATGGAAACGTTCAATCTGCATCAATGTCAATCAATCATAAACTTTTCTCTTTTATCATGTTTTATTATTATTTAAGTCATATCTATGTAGAAAAGGTAGCAATGAGTTATAACTATTTGTAAGATGTGTATTTATACTTTTTAACCCTGTCCTAATTTTAGATAATTGATTTCTTTTACATATTCTGGTTTTATATGTCATTTTACCTTTTTGTCAAAAGTTTTTATCTTTCCTGTTTTACTTTCTGTTTATTTGTTATTTCTAGTCGGCTGTACAAGTACCTTGTGAACTTATGTTTTTGTTTTTCAACCCGACTTTAAATAAACATTTCTTTCTTTCTTTCTTTCTTTCTTATAAATAATTGGAAAATGGACATATCCCTTATCTTATACCCTTTCAAATCAAACCTGCATTTACAAGGGAATACAGATTCTTGGATGACCAGATTTTTTTTTTTGTGTTTTTAATTCTCCAATGTTTCATGGTTGCGAGACCAATTACAGAGCAGCTTAATTGGTTTTTGCAATTCAATCTGCTGCTACCTTGTCTCTGGATCATGACGATTCTTAACGATCATGATAAGGGTCACCCAAATTATTGTTTGCCAATAATTAAACCAGGTACTTTTGTGTTGTAGAATTATGCAAAATGTCAAGAGTTCCTTCACTAGAGAATGGCGACGAAATGTTAATTCTCTCAAGTCTTTCTTTATGATTTGATTTAAGAGCATTAAGTTGTGTAAATGAGTACCATTTTAAAGACAATTGGACTTTGAAAGCCACTCTGAAAATCAGTACCCTTAATTACCAATGACTTTCATGACTATGCATAAATGAAATATGTACTATGCAGACAGCTACAATAGTGTTGTTCGGGGTCTGCCCTTGAAGATACTATTGTGGCATCACACCGTTCCATCAATGTGTGCCCGCGCCTTACAAATGTGCAGTAATATTTAAAGAAATTATGCACCAAAAGAACAACTTTACGATTACAGTCTGATGTTTCTGTGTGTGATGCATGCATCCATGTACTTAGAAGAAATGGAATTTTTTTTTTCAGCTTTGAATTTTCATAAAAGTATTGTATGAAGAGCAATGCTGACATTTTCACTAGCATGCAAGATAGTTCTTTTCTTACATGACATATATGACCAATTGTCTTCGCAGCTCTTTCTTTAGAGCAGATTCATCTTCCTTTGACAGATATATACTCTAAACTATGAATAATTCCAAAACCATTCAGAGTAACAAAGTTTCATTATTTTCCGTGGCTAAATTGAATTCCAGTAACTACAGAATATCAGGATTCTGTGGAAGAAGAAATTCCAAATCCTGACAATGCCATTGTAATCCAGAGCTTATAACTTACAGTCACCATTTAATGCAGTTTTTGACTTGATTATAGAGTAACACAACACACAACACAAAAGTAGAAAAAAACTTGTCTAGTAGATCGATCTCTCTTCACAATCAAATCAAATATTTATGTCAGGATCTCACAGACAAAAATGCACGTAAAAACTAGATAATGGAATGCCTAACTAATATTTACTGACTACTTCTAATAGTGTAAACTCATTTGAACATAGCAAACAGTCTTAGTTTTATCTTCACTTGAAGATTGTCCCAAAGGTCAATTCTTCCCATTACCTTAAAGAGACACACAGTTTTCTAACGACGGAAGTGCTCACACCTGGTTAGACTGCACAATGAATTATACATGCACTGCATTGTGACCTAGACCTAAATGTCAAAAAAAATATTGTTAGGTGACGTATTAATTCATCACAACTTCATTGCAGGTATTGGAATTTACTATTCAAATTAGAAAGAGCTGTCAGCTACATCTGTTCAAGGATTTCTGAAAACTGATAGAAGTGCTAGCACTGATTAAAATGTTAAGGGGTCAACATTAATTCTTCTGTCTACAATGTATTAATCTAAGATTACTCTCAAATGGTTGCTTGCAAGTATTGAAGTATCTTAAATCCACAGTGAATTGGAACCAATGAATATTTTGGAGAGTACTATGTGCATAATGTCCTTGAAATGCAATAGTCTATTACAGGAACAACTTCAAGTTGATGGTCGGATTTACATGCATTCCCTTAATAGCTTCTTGCCATCTTGATGGCACTAAATGAAAGAAATTTATCACCCATGAGACAATAGGGTAATTCCAATGCAGCAGAGGTACATTTACTTCATTCATCGATCATTGGTTTACCATCTGAGTGGTCATAAAGTAAGTGGACCCTATTTGATGGCCCTTGATTTATCAACAACATGACTTCAAGGATGAATTAGAATTGCAAATGATGATTGGAAAGAAATATTTAATGACAAGATGGAAGTAAAAATGGAATAAACCCTGATTTAAGAGCCAGGATAGTAGTTCATCCGTTCGATGTGGGTGGTCTAATTAAAAGAACAAACTATTCTTAATATATTTTTTATGATAGCAAACCCATACTCCATAATGGCATAATGGAGTGGTTGGGTTATCGGCCGTCTTTTTAGGGCTGTTTGCCCATGAAAGTGATCTGATGAGCATGTTACAGGAAGCATTGCATGGATGACCAAAAACAATTTCTAATGATTAAAAGAGAAAAAGCGCAAATATAAAGATTCCATTTCCTGAATGTCAATCAATTGCAAACTTTGTGTTCGAAAAATGATTTTTCTATCATTGCATTTTTGTGATTTTTTTTATCATATCTTTGTAAAAAAGGTATCAATGAATTACATCATTTTGTGAGATGTGTATTATTGCATCACAGTAATAGTAAAGTTGAGATATACCTACTTTCCCTTTAAAATCAAACCTGCACTAAATGAGAATATAGATTATTTGATGAGTACATGTTGTTGTTTTTAATTCTGCGAAGTTTCATGGTTGCCAGACCAATTATAGAACTGCTTAGTTGGTTCTTGCAATTCAATCTTCTGCTACCTTGTTAATGGATCATGATGATTCATGAAGAACATGACAAAGGTCACTCAAATTATTGTCTGCCAGTTGTTAGAGCAAATACTATAGATTCAGTAAGTTCTGACACTAACAAGACTGCTAGTTTTTTTATCATGGGAGAATAGTGACAAAGTTTTAACCTTTGTAGTCATTCAGTATACATTAATTTGTAGAATTCAATAAAATATTTTATGTTGTGTGTGGCATTTGTAAGCCCATTTGACTTTGAAGCCACTCTGAAAATAAATGCTCATAATCCAATAAGTTTCATGTTTTGATACGGAGACATGTAAATAGCTATGCATAAAACACGCCTGACAGGTCAGTCTCCATATAAAGGCGTCACAACAATGCTACATACCACTGTAAACCTAATTCGAGTATGCTGATTCCAAATATGAAATCAGAATTTCTCCAGAAAGTCTAGATTATGAGTTATGACCATGTCAATATTTGGCGAATAATCAGGCGTGAGAGCAATTCGTGTGTAAAAGAAATGTACTCTGCACTGTTGATACTGGCAAGTAAGCATATCTTAGTATTTGCATAATAAGTTATTTTAAGATGCTGAAACAATATATAACCAAAATATTTCAATCAGACAGGTCCAGATACAAATATTTGAGGGTGACAGGCTCCAGAAATGGGCAATTTTTTGCAAAATTGTTATTGTTCAATATATTCCCATTTGGAGATATGAAAATGGCTAATGTGCAACTCCTAATGATAAATTATAGTTTCTTGGTGTAAGAAAAACAAGTAATTTCTTATGATGATTGGATTTTTTATGAAGAACTAGAAAAAAATTGATGGAAAATGAGATGCAATAAATTTGAAATTAAAGTGTTCTGGTTGGAAGGGTCAAGTAATGCAGATATAATTCCAAATACCACACTCTAATGCAACCACACTGCCCACAGTGAGCTTGAACAAACTTTGGGGTTAAAAAAATTGACCAAGAAAACGATTAGCGCAATGATGTAGAGGAAGGTCAGACGAACATTTTGATGTATCAAACGAAAAAATCTGTTGGGAATTTTTTGAGATATTTGAAATTTGGATTTTTTGTTTATCACACCCTATTCTTAGCACGCAATCTCCATGAAAATTTGATCAAAACTGTCCATTTTTCCTGTTAGGTAATATTTAAGACAAAAGTCATTATTCAGAAGTAAAAATATGCAGTCATTGTCTCTGCAGAAAGTATGTAACCACTTCATCCAGACTGACAGGGTGTGATAAACCTATAACAGCTAACATTTCTGGCTAAAGACCTGAGAAAATGTTTGCAATACCAGGTTGTATTAGTTACATAATTCTGGTAAATAATCTTAGCAAATACGGTCTCATCATCTCATTGTAACTGGCTAAGTTGATTTTTTTGTGCATTTTATCACAAATTTTGCCACCGTGAATCAGCGTGAAAAATGCATTTCATAACAATGTAAAAGGATAGACAAAGTTGAGTTAATTATCAGACAATGCATGCATAGAATGTTTGTAAGTAATAGACAAAGTTGAGTTAATTATCAGACAATGCATGCATAGAATGTTTGTAAGTATCTGCTTCACTCTGAAGTTGAATCCCCTGATATTACATGAGAAGTCTTTGCAATTGAACAAAATGACAAAAATAATATTAAAAGCTATAAATAAACAGTAATATTCATGCTTAATGTATTTTGAGTACTTAAAATGGATGTTGAGTGTTTAATGTTGATGTAGGTTATCTAGAATACAAAATCAATCAATCTTTAATTGTATAGAACAACAAAAATAGCATAAAATCCAGTAAATAATGTGAAAATGTAGTTAATACAAATATGTACAACTATTTCACATTAAGACTGCAATGTCAAAGTATTTTACTCCATACTTAAGTAAATGCTTCCAAACATTCTTTCTATGTGTTTTCTGATGATTCACTCAACATTGGCTAAACTTTATATGGCGGCAAAAGTACTTGTTTCACAGAGGTGAAATTTCTTAAAAAGCACATTAAAACCTCAATAATACACCATAGAGTTCAAAAGTAAGGTAGATTCTACTACAATTATTCACCAGAATGATGAAACTGAGGACAAGCTGGCAAATAAACATATTTTATAACTTTTCTGAGAAATGTTTACTGTTATGGGTTTATCACACTCTGTCAGTCCGAATGAGGCGATATGTACTTTTTCTTGGGCAATGACTGCATATTTTTACTTCTGAATAATGACTTTTATCTTAGATATTACATGAAAGGAAAAACGGGCAGTTTTGATTATTTTTAGATTGAGATTCCCTGCTAACAATAGGGTGTGATAAATAAAAAGTTAAAAAACTCAAATATCTCAAAAAATTCCCAACAGATTTTTTCGTATGATACATCAAAATGTTTGACTGATCTTCCTCTACATCACTGCGCTAATCGTTTTCTTGGTCAATTTTTTTAACCCCAAAGTTTGTTCAAGCTCGCTGTGTGCCCACAAATGGAATTAAGCCCAGGGAACTCAGTTACACTTCCCGATGTTTTTCAATGGAAATTACAAAGAAACTGGTTTGTGTTTTGTCATTGCTGCTCCATGGCAGACTTGTCGATTCATGAATGACATCATCATCAGACTTTACCAGTTAAAAGTTGTCCAACCTCTTAAAATGTAGCTTATAATATCCTATTAGATAAGAATGAAAGTCATTTTTCACATTTCTGCTCCTTTGACTGGTGGCTGGTGAGAGGTGACGAGTTGTTCTGAAAGATTTTTTTGTTTTTGTTTCCATTTTATATTATTTTATTTTTCAGAATATGTTAAGGTGGAAAATTTAGTGATCCATTATATGTAAGTTTAGTGTTTCAGCATTCCTTTTGCAGACCAGGTTATACATGGGTGTGAGGGATTAAATTAAAGGGGGGGGATCCAAGTATCACATGATAAATATTCTTCTTGTGGCAACAATACTGGTAAAAATAAATAGCTTTGCTTTGGATACATTTTCACTATTCACATATTGTGGTTCACTTTAATGAACCTCTATGAAGGCTTAAGAAAGATACATGCTCTGGCAAAACGGATGGCACACTTTGGACAGGAGCACAGTCTGTCGAAATAGATTAAAAAAAAAAATTAAGAAGGATTGTTAAATATCGCAATGCAAGCACCAAAAAACTCTTAATAAAATATAATACATATGTTCCAAGCAGATAAAAAACATGCTAAAGTCCAGGGGCTGTCAAATGAAGTTGATTTTCTTTCTTTTGAGAAGATTGATTTTACTGAAACAGCCACTATAAACAATGAATTCTCCTAAACCATTTAGAGTAACAAAGTTTCATTATTTCCAATGCTAAATTGAATCCAACCTGAATGTGTGTATCAAGTGGAATTGAATTCTTCTTAGTGTAGAATATCAGGAGTCCGTCGAAGGAGAAATGCCAAATCCTGGCAATGCCATTGTTATTCCCAGCTTATAACTAACTTTTTCTATATGAAAAATATAACCGATTGTCTTACTTGTTCTTTCCTTAGAAGCGGATTAATTTCCCTGCGACAGCTACTCTAAACAATGAATAATTCCAAAACCATTCAGAGTAACAAAGTTTCATTATTTCCAAGGCTAATTTGATTCTACTGACTATAGAATATCAGGCATCTGTCGAAGGATGAATTCCATATCCTGACAAAGCCATTGTCATCCATAGCTTATAACCTGCTGTCAGCATAGAATGCACTTCCAGCCTTGAATATCGTAACAAAACATCGAAAATATTAACAAAGAACTTACATTATCTTTCAGATTAATCTATCTTCACAATGAAACCAAATACTAATGCTTTAATATGACAAGACAAGCAGTGCAGTTGCAAAGCCAAGAATATCTGTTGTCAAACTGATACAGTTTTTCCGCTCCCCTTAAAGTGCGACCAAATATTGAAAAGCTAATAAGTGTTAACTGCAATTATAAGCAATGCTCGATATATCTGAAATGCTGATGAAATGCAATACATCATAGCATACAACACAGCAGGGATATCCAATACAGGTCATGGATATAGCAAAAAGGTTCTTGGTCAGAGTTTAAAATTATAAACAAAATCTGAGTGGAGTGAGTAGCACACCCGGCCTGAATCTTAATAATTGATTATTTTAGATATTGAGAATTTGTGTGCACTTTCCAGTAACATCATGAAGTTCTTCAAAACTTGACTTACCAAAAACCCCTATCATACATTATACGTGTCATAGCCGTTCATTCCACCTTCAACCAAAAACAGGTTTCTTGTTAAGGTTAAAAAATGGATTATCATATTTGCCGGTACTATCAGTTACACCCTGCTCGTTTCGAGGGTACGGGAATATACACCACGAATGAGTGGTGTATATTCCTGTACCCTCGAAAAACGAGCAGGGTGTAACGGTCTTATCCTCAGACTTCTTGTTTTATTGATGCCCATAGATTATCTTACAAACTGATTCTGAAATGTCTTTCAGTAACAAAGCAACAGCATTGTGACGTCATCACCAGAGCTGTCACTTTGATGGCGTCACAATGGCTCAAACAATGGCATTGTGACGTCATGACTATTGTTGCTACAAGGATGACGTCATAACAATCCTATGGTGACATCATTGTTTATCTCATACACCCTGTCTGGTGATGACAGACAGAGTGTATGGTGTCATACACTGCGGCTCTCAGCCAATCGGAATCAAGGATTCACACTGGACTGAAGATAAAGTGTATTACAAAGAAAGTTTGGCTCCATCATAACATGGCTTTTGGAATCGACTGACATGGCAAGAAAACAATTGTATATTTTTACATAAAACTGCCATTCTATGGCACAGTGAGACCCTTTTTTTTATTTTCAAGTGTTCCAAAATGTTGGCAGTAACAAGTTAAATGAGATCGGGTCCACATTATAGATAATGACATTGGGTATTCTTTCCAGTAGATAAGGTTCCTACCTTTTACAGGTTTGGAGAAATTTTGAGTTACGTTCATGCTCGTTAAGTGTCTCACTGTGCCCTGTGGGCGGGGCACAGTGTGACAGCGGGCGGGGCACAGTGAGACAGGGCATCTGCTGCCATAATCACTGATCCTCAGGACCTGCGAAATTGTTTTATCAATTTTAGCTAGAGAAACTACTGTTCTCATATAAAAGCAGCTGGCTAGGTGATTTTTTAGGTTCTTTTTTGAGCATGTTTTGAAACTGCATCGCACAGGACACATGCACGACTTAATTAACCTGCCGAACCTGTTACATACTAATCAAAATTCCTCTTGGATGCTTCTCTTTGAATATGACTCACAAAAATCAGTAGTTTATAGCAGGAATTTTGTTTTTAATAGTGAATTGTGAGCTATGCATTACATTCAGGTCGTGTCGACTGTATTTTGTGATGTCTCACTGTGCCCCGCCTCAAACTGTCTCACTGTGCCCCACGCAGCTCTCTTTATAAAATCTTTCAATCCAGCAGACAGGATGCCTGTATTGTGGTTCATCATCTCACTAAACTAAGACAAATAATCAAGGTTTGAATCCCTGGCAATTGATTTGCATTATACCATTTTTCTTGGGAATTATAACAAAAAGTCTTTTAGCAAAATTATTTACTTTTACTGGCTAAAAACCAAAATATTGAAATTCAACTCTCGATATGCTGTGTAGGTATTCAGGATATAGGACAGTCTCTCACTTACTTACTTTTTGTACTATACAAAAGAGGGTTGATCTGTAAACAGTACCAGCTTGACGCAACGGCCTCTGTCTCACTGTGCCTGCCGTCTCACTGTGCCCCGCTCTCCCCCATACCAAGCAAGGCCCAAATAATGTTGGTCTGTTCCCAGTCGCTGTTTCTCATGCAATTTCTACTGTCCTCAAGGAACCAATAAACCCAGTTTCTTACACATATACACATATATAAGGTAAGAAAATATGCACCATCTGTGAATTTAAGTGCCACCTTAAGGCATGAGAACCTTGACTTTGTTGGTCAAGTGGAACTGGAGAGAAGTGCGTTGAAAAGGCGTCCTTTGAGATATGAAATAAAAGCTGCAATGCGACCTTATCCAAGGTCTATTGATTTACGAAAAAACCAGATAAGGTTTTTTTTTTCACCTTAATGTTGATATCAGATATATATCATAGTATTACAGAAAATTGAATTACTATCAGAGCTAATTTAAAAGATTCATAATTTTTCTCTCAAAAATATGTTAATCTAAGACTTACAATATTCTCAAATGGTTGCTGGCAAGTATTGAAATGTCCTAAATCCATGTAGAATTTTCTCAATGAAAAGTTTATTGAATCCAATGAGCAAAATGTCTTTGTAATGCATCATTTTATTCATTAGTCTATTATGACGTATAGGCCTATACTGCCCTATAGTGTTTGCAGTGGGATTTCCATTAATAGCCTGTTCACCCTGTTGCCATCTTAATGGTACTAAATGTAAGAAATTTATCACCTATGAGACAATAGGGTAATTCCAATGCAACAGAGGTACATTGACTTCATTCATTGATCATTGGTTTACCGTCTGAGTGGTCATAAAGTAAATGGACCCTATTTGATGGCCCTTGATTTATCAACAACACCGCTTCAAGGATGAATTGGAATTGCAAATGATGAACGGAAAGCTATATTTAATGACAAGACAGAAATAAAAATGGAATAAACCCTGATTTAAGACCCGGGAGAGAAGTTCATCCATATAATAAGGGTGGTCTAATTAAAAGAGCAATGTATCGGAATGTCTTGATCAGGATGGATTTCCATGTCTGTCTTGGTTTTGAGAGAGATGGCGTGAACCCGTCATTTCCAATGATGGACTAATGAAACTACTTAAGAATAAGAGGGTAGATTTATGTGAAGAAACTGATGGGAAATTAATGGATAAAATAAACATTATTGTCAATGCTCTTTAATATGTTATATTGCAGCAGAGCTCTATTGGTCACAAAGTGGGACAAAAGGGGATAAAACAATCAAGAAAAACTGGCACACACCTTTAATGTAAATTCTATTCTATGCATAAATTATATTTATGTATAATGCGTAATATTATTTGCATATTTTCATTGCTGTCCTTACAAGACTTTTATAGCTCTTTATTTTACTGACAAGTGGTTTTTTACAATCTATTTATCAAAAACATGTCTTGATCACATTCGTTAATCATCGGCGTACGATGTACTTTATTGCTGATGGCGCAATCTTATAACATGCTCGCTGAGTCTCACTCATGACAGCCACTAAAATATCACTTCATGGCGGACAGGCTTTTGCAAATAATGACATCAAACAATGTGTTCATGTACTCTGTGGTTGTGCTTTTAATTGGCACACACACACACACTAATGCATGATAAATCAATGCTTTATTCACGTTTTTATAGCAGTGAAGCCATCAAATACTGTTTTCATTCATCATTTGCAATCATCGTTGAAGTCATCTTGATGTACTCACAGCCATCAAACTTGGTCTAGTTTTTTTAAATTACCACTCTGATGTTAAACCACTGATCAATGAGTTGAGTGAATGTACCCTCGATGCATCGGAAATACCCTATTGTCTCTTAGGGCAAGATAGTCATTACACCATTTCCAACAAGACATCAACATGTCTTTTACTACACTGCTTAGTGCAGCCATAACCCTAGTTATAGTCTATTAGCATATGCGCACAAGTCCAATGAAAAACATTTCCCTGCATAGTTCTCACGAGAGTGGTTAAGTGACGGCGAAGCTGTAGAGGTGCCAGGAAGTTAAGTTTCGCCAACTTTCGGCGTTTCAAGCCATTTTTTGACAATTATATAATCAATTAGAGGTTATACATCGTCGTTGATGGTTCCTATTACGACGAGGCTCTCGTTTTCTACGCCGAATGCCTCGTAATTACTGACGAGGCAAGCCCCAAACAGGAAGAGACTTGTGTCGGCGAGTTGTGAGGAGCCTCGTTGCAGTTCCATTGCTTCAATGTTAAACTAGATTCGCCCAAGGAGTCTCTTCGTTCGCCCTAGCATCCTCTTGCTTCGCCCTAGCATCCTCTTACTTCGCCCTAATCTTCAATTACGCCCAAGCAAATACCTGTTACGGTGAAGCAAGTAGCTGTTTCGGCGTTTCAACAGCTTGTTTGCGACGGCGAGTTGTTCTCTTTTTTCGCCGAAGTTCCATTGACTCAATGATAAGTAGCCTCGCCCAAGCACTCTCTAGCTTCGCCCAAGCTGCCTCTAACTTCGCCCAAGCTGTCTCTACCTTCGCCCAAGCATTTTGGGGGGTCTTTCAGGTCTTTTGCATCATGGCTTCTTGCTTCGTAAAGATTCAACAGGTTGAATCTTTCGTGAAGCAAGTTCTTGCTTCACCATAAGGTCACGTGATTTCTAGAAACTTTTGGCGAGGAAGTTTAAGATGCGCCGTAGAGGAAAATATCGTCGCCGAATTGTTGAATGTAGTTTAAGAACCTCCCACTTTCCTGGAAAAGCAAGATGCGCCGCGACAAGAACCCTCTGTTACGTCTCCGTGTGAACTAGGCATAAGAACATTTTCTGTCAGAAGTCCTCTGTTTTCCAATTTTGTCAGCCTTTCTCCTCTCCACCCCAAATCATCAAACAACTACCTTTGACTCTTCACCGCTCTATTGAGACAGCTGGCTAAGTAATTGCAGTTAGCAAGGGGCACCATATCAATGAAATGAAACACAAGGGGGGTGATGGTGTTTGAATTATAATTCGCTTAATGTAAATATAATGAACTTTATAAGGTAGCTTAAAGAAGGTAAAATTAGGAGTTGATTTGAGTGGGCCAAAAGGTGTGAAAGGGTAAAGTATTCAGAGATTATTACTTCCTGCTGGGTTAGACATTGGAAAAGTACAGCATGAGTACATCATTCAATTAATAAACATGGTTCTGATCAGGATTAAAATCAAACACAGATAAGTCATAAAGGCACATGCATACAAGTTAAATGAAAAACATTTTCCTGTGTGCATGCAATTGTAATATACAATGGTCCCTGCATTATAAGAAAGCCCATTCTTCTATCATGAAGCGGTCATTCGTGGGGGTGCAGTCTCTCGTCCGGCTGCGAAATGCATTAAGAATACAACTTAGTGGGGAGGAAGGCGGTAACGTTAGGCAATATAGTCTTACAACGGTGGGGTCTTATAATGCAGGGACAACTGCACTGAAATGTATGCAACACAGCTAGCTATTACTGTATTCCCATATTCCGTTACACTTAAAAGTTGCATATTAAAATAGGAGTCCCATTTTCACAGTAAAAAGCTAATTGGCCAAGTTATGATTTATGATGTTAATAACATAGAATTGAATACTGTGATGTTCTATGAAATATTATCTCAATGAACTCCAGATAGAAAAGACATCAAACATATACAAGTAAAAATATATTTCTTTAACAATTCTTGTTATGTGGCATAATTAATAAAAGAGTGAAGTCTTACCTTGTAAACTTAATAAGCCGAGTTATAGCTGAATCATTGGCACAAGGACATGTTTATTGCTTCCAGTATCTCAGATCTAGAGCAGTACTATCTGCATGGTTGTATATGCAGGTCAGACTGGCTGTATTTCTAATTTTTCATTAATTTTTCTCTGCACCAATAGGTACAAAAACGATGTTAGTATGTCAGCAGTTTCTGTTTTCAGAGATGTTTTTAAATGTAGCTCCATACCAGTGAGAAATTTTCTTAAGAAGAAAAAAATCCCAGCCTCTCCTAAGGGGGCCATCATTTAATCTTAAGGGGGGGGGGCTTTGAGATTTTTTCTTAATAGATAATTTCTTGCTCATTTTTGTGAAATAAATAAATTATTTTGGGCAGTTTTGAAATAAATAATTTCTGTTGGGAGTATTTCTTAACAAGGTGTTGCTTGATTTAGGCATGAAAATTCGGGGACCTTATGCACTTGAAATAAATAAATACTTCCATCGTCACTGTGAAATAAACAATTTCCTGCCACGGAAAATTTAAAAGTATGTTCAATAATAGGCCTATAGCATAGCATACCAATTCAGATGAGCCGAGGCCATTGGGACTTCTTCACAAGAAATTAATTTTTAGGCTTAAATTTCCATGTGATGCAATGACCTGTTTTGAATGCATATTGGGCCTGTCCATGATGTGCTAAAATGAAGTACACTGGATTCAGGTGGATCCCCCAGAGAGATCCAACAGTATTTTGGGATTGTAAACCACATTCATTAAATAACTTTATAAGACATGTGACACAAATATCAAATAACTTTATAAGACATGTCACACAAATATAAATCAAAAGCACCTTACAATATGTTGAGTAGAGTGTCTGACTGAATCAACAAAAGTTAATATTTTTAGTTGTCTTTAAAAATTCATTGTATGAGTCAACACAGCTCAGTGTTCTGAATTTTCCCAGCTTGAATGCCTAAGTCAACATAGCTTATAAGTATTTTGAGCTATCTCAGCTCAGTACGAGTATCTTGAGTTATCTCAGCTTAAAACATCTAGCTATATTAGCTTAATCAACATTTGCAACCATCTCACTCAATCGATTGAGCTTAATCGATGCCTCCAATCCCTGTCAGCATGCCTCGGCGGTCCAACGTCGGCCCAGCGTCAGCCCGATGTCAGCAGCATTCGACCAGCTTCGGGCCGACGTTGGACCGCCGAGGCATGCTGATAGGGATGTTACTGTATGCTATACGGTCTTCGTAATAAAAAGGAAAGAACTTTAGGGAATGCTTCATAATTATATAGTATTGTATGCATATTTAGCCTCAAAGTTACTTAGAACTTTCTTTTTGGTAGAAACCTTGACTTTGCTGGTCGTGCAGAAATGGAACAGGACGCCTTGAAAGGATTTCCAGAGTGACAAAAAATGGCATGAGCAGAGTTACCATGTACCAAGGTCCAAGGCCCAGTCAGCCACAAACCTGATTACATGATACCCAGTCAAGGTAAGAATTATCATGTCTTTCACTGAAGGACCACCTGGTAGCATGTATCAGAAAAGTAGCAGGGAATGACATATTCATAAACTATATTCTTGATCACAACTCTCTGTAAAAATAATGGTAGATTCATTTAAAAACATAATTATAACACAGGAAATTTGATAACTCAAGAAGGAGAGACTTTCATGACAGAATTGTTAACAAATGCAGCTATTTCTCTCCCATCTCCTGCTACCCTTGTGACCACCAAGAACTACGATGAGAGGGCTGCAATGACCATATGGCCTAGTTCAAAAATAATGAAGCCACGCAACACTTTATGGAATCTCTACATCCTCAGGCTTCATCAATCCATAAAATCAAGTACTTTCTTTTGCGGGTGCTGACATTATTGAGCTATTTGTACTCAAAGGTTGACTTCCAAAAATTAAGTCAAATTTGACGCTTACTGCTCTGGGATGCTCTAGTGTCCGTTTGACATGTGTCAGTTGAATCTTTTGGCCTCTGAGACCTAGTCTTATATCTTCTTACCCATTTTGGAGCTTCTTATGGTTGTGGAAAATTTATTTCACTAAAAAATTCCCATGAATAGCAGGGTAGGTGAATCCGTCGCAAGCGTAACGCCCAGAATACTTTGTAGTACCACAGAGCAATCAAAGCTCCGTTTTAAATATGGTTTGGCTTGTAACATTGCAAAATCTGTGTAGTTTTGAGAAACAATCAAGTAATCCAGGTCCGCAGCAGGTTTCTGGTGGTAAAATACAAAGATTTCTTAACTGGGGCTTTGTCGCAAGCGTAACGCTATGGAAAATATTGATCATATTTTCATGGTTTTCTTGTAAATAGTAAGGCAATCATTCTAGCATTACTTGTACTGATACTCAACACAATATTTCAGTAGTTGGAGTATGTTTCAATGTTTAATTATCAAAATGTTGCTCTTTGTAAAGCTTTTCTCAAAATTTTGGGCCAATTTGTTGAAAAATGCAATAACCGATTCAAATATCACTTTAATTTTGTAATTACTCTTATTCTTCATCCAGTTATAAGTGATAATGCAAAAAAAATCGATTTGAGTCAAAACCAGAACACTTATTTTACTTTTGTGTCATGCCATTACCCAAAATTGTCTTCTTGTCTGGAAAAATAGGCTAAAAAACACGCTTCTATCATCATTTGCTCTGTTCGTATTCACTTTGGTGGCACTTATTTGGTACCAATTCGAAGCTCACATAGAGATGCATAACACAGGAGAGGTGAAATCATTTTAGAGGAAAATATGTTCATCTGGGGAGAAAATATGCACATTTTTTTTCTTTAATAATGCAACAAAATTTCGAAAAATACTGTTTTTCTCATAAAATATGTGGTGAATTTTGATGAAAACAGCCATAGACACATTTAGAGTATATGAGTTTTGTCATCCAACAAAAAATATCGATTTAATTTGAAGATAAGTTACCATTTTATCTACTTTTCTTTCACGGCCATGGAAATAAAAATATATAAAATTTGGTAATATTTAGCTTTTATCAGTTATTTCCACAAACCACAGCAAAATGGTAAATAGAGTTTCTAGAACTTAGACATGTTTGTTACAGTATAATGTGGTCATTTGGTAGATATAAACATTTTAAAAGTTTGATGGTCATGTCACACTTTGGCTTCATTATTTTTGAATTAGGCCATATCTGTCTATCTATATGTAGGGGGAGCGGGGCACACTGAGTCACTGGACACAGTGAATCAATGGTGATTTCAAGATTCTGAAACCAAAAATTGCTCGAATTTGCCATCTACAGGGTGGCTGTTTAGTCCAGCATACTTATTAAAGCATGAAATCCAAAATTGCTCATGTTGACGCTGGGGTAAATTTTAGTTAAATTAATGACACTTGCCACATAAAGTAAATCAGGGCTGCCACAGGGCACAGTGAATCACTGCGTTCAGTGATTCACTACAGCCCAGGTAAGAATAATTAATAGTTCATAGTCGTTTCCAAGCAGCAATAAGCAACTGTATGTAAATAACCAACTGTCAAATATGCAGAAGAATAGACCTTACCCTACTGTTAGTTGATTTATTTTATGTGTTAACAATCTTAAGATAGTGCTGCTTTGTTTTGTAGTAATAAGTCGATTAAGTGGCTGTTAAACCTCAGGAAATTTTACTGGCAAAATAAACATTGGTCAGAGACACTATCTAGTTTTTATATTAATTGTCTTAGCACTAGATTGTTTCACTGTGCCCTGGGTGCTGATTCACTGTGTTCCCGTGTTGGCGCTGTGAATCAAAAAATGTTTTACGATTTTGGATTACAATAGAAGATGTTGAAGCTCCGCAAATACTTTGATACCATAGGTGTATAGGGGGCACATTAAGCTTTCATTTAAGCGCAAATTCGAAAATGTGGACAAAAAACTTTTTGAGATATTAAGGAAATAAACGTTGCTGATTCACTGTGTCCCTGTTCCCCCTATATTGTCTGTATGTCATATGTCTATCTATTTATAGCATGGAGTTGTTATTAAGTAAGAAATGGTGAGATATGGAACTCCCTTCCACAGCTCCAGAAATAGTGCTACTATAGATGACAAATGATTGTAATGTAGATCACAGTCAAGTGGAGAATATTTGCCAGGAAGTAAGAAACTTAGGCTTATTGTTTTGCTGTGTCTTGATATCATCGTCTGAGACACTAATACTGTAAATCTCAGCACAAGGTCAATTTCCTTATCGTGTGCCTGTATTTTCTCTAGATTGCTCCAAAAAGAAATGAGCATATCAATTAACATTACCAGCACAATAAGGATATAATTATAATGCCTTTGAATAGCAATGATTTTTCTTGATGAATTCTACAAAGAACTCTATCAATAAGCACTTATTATAATTTGCTAAATCTAGCGAACAGTGTGTCATTTATTAAGTTGGGCGGCTGAGTGTTTAAGGTGCCTGCCTGCTACACTGAAGGTCTTTGCCTGAATTGGCTCAAACCCCGGGTGGGGAACCCGAATATTTTACATGGTCCCAGCAGAACTGGTAAGCAAAAATATAGGATTGCAGCCCTACACTTCACCTATCATCTTCCAATGGTTCAACTGGCCCCAAGAGCTGACCAGTTCATCTGGCCTGAGGGAGGGACCAGTAGAACCAATTTATTTTTTGGAGGCTCATTATATGTCGGTCATGGTAAGAAGTACACCATAACCAGGTTGGAATGTTTATTCAACTTTTTAATCTACCTTTTCCATGATATTTTTTCTCCCTGAAAGCTGTAAAAGTATGCACATAGGAGAGTAATTTCTTAAATTTGGTTCACCTGGCCTCACTCTTCCAAACATTGTGACTGGGAGCATGTGAAGACCATGGTGCTCTCCTGGTCAATCCCTGTATTATCCATGCAACTTATTGGATCAGAATCAGCTTTCCATAAAATATGCTTGGCCTAAGACAGCTTATTCACCAGATGAGCATAAAAACCTAATAGAAAAGTTATGAGTAAAGACTCCTAACCACAGGGATCTCCATTCAGGATTACTGAAACAAACTTCTGAAAGTAGAGCCTTGAACTTCTGTGGACATTCATAATACCCTGCAAAGTAACGATTAACAAGCTTTTGTTTAGTGACAGACACAGACATGCCCACTATTGTGGGGCACTGGTCGACTGGACATGTTTCGGCATTGTAAAACAGTCCTGCAATCCCGCATTATTGCATTTTTTTTTCAAAATATTACTATTTGGTTGAGTTTAATTGGTTCAGCTTCCTGACCTGAAAAATGTGCAATGTCTTTACAGCCCTAGATCTGCCACTGGATATATAACTTATGCTAGGCGTGAATATCTGTGTTGGCATGGCGTATATAAATCCTTCATTCCTATTGTTTACAGTCTATCAAGGTTTGTTTGTCTTTGCCAATGACCTGCTATGTGTGACTGTGGACTTCCAACTTTCTAGGCCTCTGTCACTCTTTCGTATTATCCTGACAAACAAAACCAAATCAATGAATCGTCTCAGTTTGTCTGCAACATGTTCACCATAAGTGCCCTTGCCAGATGTAAATGGCCAAGGGGAATTGACTGACCTTTCATGGGCGCAATTTATCGCTTCACATTGATATATTTCTCTCTTCAAAATAATGCTTGGTTTCCTATAACAAGAACAGTCGGTACCAAATGTGTTATAGTAGTATGCTTAACTATGCTTTTCCTAGCTTCAACTAAGAATAGATATCAGTAGCGTAACTTGGAGGTCTCGATCCGGGGGGGGAGGCCCCTGGGGGGCACGCAACTCTCTGGGGGGGGGGGGCCTCTACACTAACTGTATCTTTTAGCCGAAGTCAAGAAGCTCATATGTAGTGGGGGGGGGCACCTAGGAGGGGCACAGGTCTAATAGGAATGCCACTGATAGATGTGGTTGCCATTTACGTAAATATCTGCATATATATGAATGACAGTTATTCCCAATACCCAAGGTGATTACACTGCAAATCTAAACTTACTCGATCACTGTGTGTCCAATTATCTTCAAAGATGATGCTTCAAAACTCTCACACTTTTTGTGAAGTGATGTTGCCTACCCCGAGGTTTGGGACTTCTGTGCTGTACTGTATATATAATATGTGCAATAAAGTGAAGATCATAAATAAACATCCACCTGAATTATGCAACCAGGGTCAATAGACAAATTTCACTGAAGGTTCTCCTAGTTGACACTAGGAGAAAAATGGTGAATACTTCAATCCCATTGGCTAATAGCTTTCCCGCCCTTGCTTCTGATTGGTCCAGCCAAGGTGTCTCCAAGCTTGAGTATTTTTAGTACATTTTAATGTAACTTCAAGGCTTTTTAACTTGGTCACTATTCCAGTTTAAATTTTGAAAGTTGTGTTTTTGGATTAAGAGTGCATATATCTCCTGTGTGTGAAAAGCAAATTAAGAATTGGTGAATTGCAAAAAAGTAATTTGGGGTCCATGTTCAGGCCATTCAGTGAAATAGGTCTATTTATGATTATGGTACTCTGGGCATTAGCTCAAATCGCAAGTTATATAAAAAAAAACTCTTTTATGGGGCAAGATTAGTGGGGTCCTCAGGTCATACTCCTTACCTTTTATTAGGTTTTTATGCTGATCTGGTAAGATGCTGTTACATGCCAAACATATTTTATGGTAACCTTTGTTTACTATTTGATTCTATCAATTGCAGGGATAATCTTTGGGATTTACATTTCATATCAATAAACCTAGGGGTGTGTGTTTTTATCTTGTCTATGATAAGAGTGTTGCCAGTGCATGGCCTGTTTTGTAACTACCCACTGAACAGCAGTTGTCGTATATGAAACAAAATGGTCCATTAACAGTAACTGCATGTCCGACTAAACTGATCTCATCATTGTTATGTAGAAAAGTTTGCTATTAAGGCATTATACGCTATTCTTATCATAGACAATTGACAAGGACCACAATGGGTTAGGGGCTGACCAGATGATAGTTAGGGGGGCTATGGACTTTACCCAAGGGACAATTTTTTTTTTCGTTCGCGGTGCGTCGACGAAAAATTTTTTCTATTCTTATCATAGACAATTGACAAGGACCACAATGGGTTAGGGGCTGACCAGATGATAGTTAAGGGGGCTATGGACTTTACCCAAGGGACAATTTTTTTTTTTCGTTCGCGGTGCGTCGACGAAAATTTTTTTCGCATGCGCACTTTTATCGGAATTTTAACATTACGGTACCCTAGCTACAGGTGGAAACAAACTTTTTTTTATTTCCGTATAATGAACAAAGTTTTTTTTTTCTGTGTCAAGTGGGAAACAATCTTTTTTTTTCACCAAATATCCATAGCTCCGCCCCCTCCAAAGATCATCTGGTCGGCCCCTTATGATTATTCAGAGAATTTATTGGCCATTTGCTCAGGAGGCAAGAAGACACTTTGCCCCATTCAAGTTTTATTCAGCATATCTCTGTAGCTACACAGGTTCAGCCATACCTACTCAGGCTTATATATTTCTGATAATAAAGCATCAAATAGAAAACTTTGGTCATTGGCTGCTGGGAGGAGGGTTTTTCTTGTGGTAGCGTGCTGGGCTGCCAATCGCTGGGTCCAATCTTCGAATCAAGCTCTTGCCGGGTCACCTGGGCCTTTGTTGGATGGCTGTTTCAATCATCCTTTGACTCATTGCCGCATCCTCCTGTCCTAATTAGCCTACCAAGTGCATAAATAAAGGACGTAAAGCCCGAATAATCCATCCATCCATCATTGGCTGCTAGTTAGGCAAAGTAATTATTATGAGACAAAATTACTTCATAATATTATACACATTACAGGGGCCCTATTGTAAAGAAATGTTTAAACTGAACAGAACTTGTGAAATAAAGTGTATATGTATCTAACTAACTATCTATCTATAGAGCTCTATATAACTACAGATCACTCTTTATCCGGACCGCTCTGGATCACTATGGATCACTATGTTGAGCCACTGTAAGATGGTTGTACTGTATCAATGTTTGTGTTAATTTGGTGACACAGTTGTTATAAGGTCAGAGCAAATTGTTTTTTGAGTCATTTTAAATAAACTGTCTGGAAAATTGCGCAATTTAGACAGTCATTTAACCTACAAAAATATATTGACCTTTAACTCTGTCAAATAATCGCTTCATTTGTATTGAATGGGCTTGAAACTTCATGCCATCAGGAAATGTACCAAACAACTTCTTTTTAAATGTTTCTCCTTCAAAGATTCAGTTACATCTCTAAAGATTATGCAATCTTACCGTCTTTTCTCAAATGATTAGACAGAAAAATCTTTCCAAGACATGATCACAGAGGCATAATGAAACAGCACCTTGTGCGAGGTCATGCAGCCAGAAATACTCTAATTTGCTAAGAACAGGTTTTGCTTTAGAAAACAAGAATAGAGGACTTGTGGTTCTGAAATGGCTCCCTGTTGCTACTCGTCTTTTTAATAAAAGATAAAATGCCCAGGGAAGCTAGTTGCATCAGGTATCGAGATCTCTTTTCTGGACAAGGCTAAAAAAAAGGTGAATGTACGAAAAAAGACTAAAGGGATTAGGAGACCGCTGGCCACCTGCATGTGACGTAACAACATAAAGGGTCCTTATTAACATCCAAGACTAACGATAGATCACAAAATGGAATGCCAGCTTTATTATTTTAGTATGAAGTTATTCTCTTGCTTAATTTTATGATACTTATTCTTCTCTTGTGTACATACTTATGATGTCAGTCTGTAAGCTTTTTTTTACAGGAGATTTATAGTTTTGCTTTAAAATAAGTTGATCCTCCATGAATAAGGATCGCCTATCTACCCATCAACTTTTTCTTTGTCACCCTCTGTCTTTTATTTTGCAGATCAACGTCTGGTCTCACTGTCTCCACTCATGAAATATGAGAGACTGAAAGACATCTTGTGCCATATAAGATCACAGAAGCATGTTGGGAGACCTGTTGTGAGGTCATCACGAAAGAAAAACAATAGTGCTACTCAGCAACAATTTATTCAAACTAAAATGTGCTGAGGGTAAAATAAAAAACTAAGTATTTAAGAGTATTGTTATATCTTAGGTAACTGGCTAGTTACCAATTGTTGACATTTAATCCCTTTTCTTTTTCCCCTTTGTGCTTTTTTCAAATTTCTTGCAAAGTTTTACAAATTATCAGTCAATAAGCTTCCGCTCTTCATTTACATCATTGCTTCCAAGATGTTTTATTATCTGAGTAAGTGCAGTTTTTTTATGGAGCCCTCTTAAAATATCAAGAAGAGTTCAAGGTTGACTAGTATTTGCCCAAAATGATCAACTTAAGTCAATCCTTAATGACGACATTGCCATGAAATAGGTATAAAACCTTTGATTTAGGCTCAGTTTGAGTACTTGACGGTTTGAGTGCTCTTTGCTCAACCGAAAACTGCCTAGAAAATGGAGATTGATGTTTTCATTAGGGAAGCTGGTCCAAAATAAAGTGATTGGCATTATGCCATTCTTTTTGTGGTCGTGGCCATGAGAGAGACACAATGAGCATGTTAAGAAGAGGTATTGTCATAGCAGACATACACCATCATTCCTGAAGATGAATTTTAAAGACGGGAGAGGTAAATTAGGGTGCAAAAGAAAATTAAATTGAAACGTGGAATTTTAAAGTGTGTCTAAAATGCATGAGCTTGTATCCTTAATTGTATCTTCATGATTATGGCAAGATATACTTTAAAATGAGTTTATTTGCAGACTTTTTGGTTGCAGGAGATTAATACACTATGTAGTCAGCTACAGTAGTATCATGCGAAGTCTAATGACATTAATTTTTCAGTCCAATTCGACAACATCCAAAAGTAGCATATTCAGAAAAAAACACATAAATTAAAAACAGTTCCCACGGCAGGCTAATCAATACTCTTGTCCTATTTACTCTCGGCAAAGGGACATGCCACGTACATGTTGCAGATAAACCTAGACAATTCATTGATTTGGTTTCGTTTGTCAGGATAATACAAAAGAATGACAAGGAAAGTTGGAAGTCCACAATCACATGTATACTTTTTTGGTGCAGTTGCCCCAGTCTTTTCAGATTTGATGTCTGAGTAATATATATTAGGATGCTCTGAGCATGTCCACTAAATTTAAGATTAATGTTCCAACTCCAGGGCATTACTTATTTTAACAATATTCTAAAGGAGCAGAGCTAAGAATTTCTGGCGAATTGTCATAACTCAGGAACAGGTGGTCCGAGGTACATGTCGTTATGCTCAAAATGTGGGGAACACATTGGTTTATATTTACCATGACTACTATAAAATAGCATCAATATTTTAAGACCTGGGTAAAAACACCTTTTTTTACATAAAAAAAAAGAAAGGAAAAATTCCCTGATACAGATGTTGGGTTGAATCGGTCTCAGTGTAAACTATGAATAAGACTTTTCTAAATGATTTGAGGGAAAATAATGTTAGATTACAATAGATTTGTTGTGCCCTGTTATTATTTTTTCTTTATTATTATCTTCTATTGTCAATCATGTTACTAAATAACCCTGCAAAATAGCTTTTGATTGTGGAAGTCATAGAAGCATACTTTCAAGGTCAAACAATGATTAAGATAACATGTTCCAGAGAAAAAAACAAATCAATTTGTCAACAGCACATACTTTTGTAAGATGACCTTACTTGTCAAATGTTTTCAGCTGCACCTACCCGTGTGGCCACGGAAGGAGGGATACTGTTCTGTCTGAAAAATGAATCCCAAGACAATCAAACATCAAAGAATCAGAGAAAATTAAGAAGCTGTATTTTGTTCTCCCACTTGGAAACAATAATGTTATTGGAGAAGGGTTGTTTATTGTCGGTGCAAAAATAGTTGAATGAAGCTTATTGAGGAAAAAATAATTGGAAAAGTTCACAAAATCAGTTTATATGAAACTTGAAAATCATTGGTTGACCGACAAAATTCAATATTCTCAGACATTTTGGATTACAGAGTTGGTAAACAAAGGTCACTGGACCTAGCCAAACAACATCTTAAAATACAGAATAAATAAAATTACGTCATTATGTATGGATGATATCATTATGATGCCACCTAAAATGCCGTCTGGATAAGGGAAAAACTACTTGTCTCTCTTAATCAAAACTCTGAAAACCAAAGTTGAATACAATGAGGTTGTAAAAGATACACAACATTTACGGTTTGCTGACAGGAACAATGATTGGGCATGACATGAAATAAATGAAGTGAATCGACATTAACCAATGGTCAATCATAGTAATGTTGCATACAAATTGCAACCACAGGAATGTGAAATGCGAAGAATTTATACTGAAGCTTTGTCAGTAAAGTGTTTCATGAAAGTCATGCAGTCCAATGAACCAGTTAAGGTGGCTCGAAAATATAATCTAGAGTTACATTCTGTATTTACGCACTTGGTAGGCAATTTAGGACAGGAAGAGGACAGGGCAGTGAGACGAAGGATGATTGAAATAGCCATCCAACGTAGGTCAAGGTGACCTGGCAAAAGCTGGATGCAACCCTCGACCCAGTGATTGGCAGCCTACCAAGCTACCACTAGACCAACCACCCCCTCTGTATGCTACAATAACCATTCTTTATCATATATTTAAAAAAAAAAACAAGCAATAGTTACTGCCCTCTTCTCTAGCTTCATAAATATTAGGCCTACATCTCCAACAGATGAAAAATGAATGAAGTGAAGATCAATCAAATTATCAAAATCAAGTGGGCATAATTGGCAGGAAGCATGAAAGTTGTATCACTAGTTATTGCTTATCCTGTGGCTATTCTTTGTGTCCTGATATTATACTTATAACTGGTGCCTGATATCAGTACAATTGTCTAAGACATCAATGTTTTACATATCACGACTCAGCCTTTCTTTCTATTTTTGATGATATTCCGCTTTTTTGAAAAATGTGTCATTGATTTTTGTTTACTATCTATCCGAGTTGTGCATCCATGATAGCCTAGGTGTATCTACAACATGACATTGGCCATGCCATGTCTCACTGGCCATAATAAATGGGCTAGGGAATTGACTGACTGACCCCTCATGAGCACGATTTATTCTTCATATATTTATCTCTTCAAAAGTCCTGACAAGAAAATAACACACATCTTAACAACATCATAGCACTCTAATTCATTCTTTTACGAGAACAAAAAAACAAAATTAAAAATCTCCAATTGTTTAGGCTATGCAAATGGTATCAGATTTAGTAGGCCTGATTTTTATGTTCCCAGCTTCAATAGAGATACTGCATTTTTCAATGTAAATGAAATTAAATAGTAAGTTTTTAGGATATCCCAAAACTATGCAAATGCCAACTTCTTCAAATACTACAACCTTGATGTTAAAATCATTTTAATGATAGTGATATTAAATACTTTTATAGTGCTTATTACCATAAACTGCTCATTGGCGTATGACAAAATGCTCACATTTACTCACCTCGAAACTTTTGCGTCTGTCAGAGGCTCGATAGCTAATCCAGGATTGGTTTGAGTAGTACTGCATGAGTAGGAAAAAGTGAAGATGATAAACCAATATCCACTGACTTTTATGCATCATGGGTATTTTGGTATTTTCATGACATTATATGCACTTGGTATTAGCCCAGATCTCCACTTATATCAGAAAGGTATTTTATGACACAGGATTATTAGGGTCCTATGGTCATACTCCATAACCTTTTATTAGGTTTTTATGCTAGTCTGGTGAGATACTGTTCCATGCTTTAAAACATATTTTATGGTAACTATTGTTTTTCATTTGATACTTTTGATAACAAATATAATCTCAAGGATTTACATTCACTATTACACTGTATAAGGGCACTTCAGCAGAGCCTTCAGTGAATTTTTTTATTATTATTATTATTTTTTTTTTTTAGAATATGTTTTAAAAGGGTTACCATATCAGACAACTGTTTTTCAATGGGCCCTTTATAATACAATATAATATATGTATGAAATATAAATAGGTAAATGCAATTAAAAACATGTAAAATCGGTAGTACTCATTGGCGTAACATTATAAATTAAAATCAGATAACAGTAATATATACTTAACATAAAGTCACAATAAGTAAACCAGTTAAAATAAACATAACATATCACTAAAGCTTCTTATCACAGTCATACATAAACACAATTCCTAGTTTATATCACAGTCTCATAATAATTACGATCATATATATCCTCCTCTTAACCAACAATTATGTCTTCAATAGGCTGCTTTTTAACAAATTTCTTTAATTGCAACTTAAACGTTTCTATTTAGTGCAGTCTTTCAAATAAGCAGGTAATGCATTCCAGGACCTAGCTCCTCTGTAAAAAAACATTTTCTTATGAAATTCATTTTGAGGTATTGGCAAATATAAATTCATTGGATGTTTCCTTGTACTAGTATTTTTGATTTCACTTTCTAAAATAATTTCATTTACAAGATGCTGAGGAGCAAGGCCATGTATGCATTTAAATATCAATAATGTTTGAAAATAGTAATAACGTTGCTTGATGTTCATCCATCCTAGTTTTTTAACAAATTAAATCCCTCTGTAATTCACAAAATCAAAATTCCTTTCAATTGCTCTAGCACAAAAATTTTGAAGCCGCTGTATTTTTTGAATATTTCCTTGACTGGTACATCCCCAAACTGAAATAGCATAATCTATTGTAGGCTGGATGGCTGAATTATAAATTCTGATTAAGATATCCTTTGAGAGGAATTTGCTCATTCTCATAAACCTTGAAATTTTGACATACAGACTTTTACATATTTTGTTGGTTTGTTCATTCCATGTGAGATTACTATCAATCTGCACACCAAGATAACTCATACATTCTACATTTGAAATTTTACAATCATTCACAGAGATATCAATCTGACTATTTTCATAATTTCTCTTAGGACCTATGACCATCGAGCAACATTTTTCTTCATTTATTACAATATTATTTCCTCTGTACCACATGGCAATATCATTAACACAATTTTGCAATCGTACACAAGCTTCAGCCGAATCATTTCCTGTACAATATATAAGCGTGTCATCAGCATATAGATTGACTGTACCAATATTAACATGTTGACTAATATCATTTATAAAAAATTACAAAAAGAAGTGGTCCAAGAACCGACCCTTGTGGCACACCTATAGTTAAATTTACTTTGTCGGACACTTTGTTGTGGCATTTACCAACCTGACATCTATTTGTAAGATAGGATTGGAACCATCTTAATTCATTATTACTAATGCCATAAAATTGTAATTTCTGTAACAATAGCTTGTGATCAATCGTATCAAAACACTTTCTAATGTCAAAAGAGCAAATGCTAGTAAATGTATTATGACAAGTGTTATCAATCCAATCATCAATAATACGATGTAGAGCTGTTTGGGTATTGTGCAATTTAAGGTAAGCTGACTGGTCAATGTTGATATATTCGTTATCTTGTAAATATTCCAAAAGTTGAGTATGAACAGATATTTCAAATATTTTTGAAATGTGGGTAATTAGGGAAATGGGTCTGTAATTGTTCTCATCATTTGTGTTACCTTTCCCTTTAAAAACAGGAGTAACACTCGCCAATTTCCAATCGTCAGGAACATAGGCTGAAGCAAGAGAATAATTAAATAATTTACATAGAATAGGAGCGACTACTTCAGAACTTAGATGGAGCAATTTTTGCATCAAATCCTATCACATCCACATTTGATTCAGAACCTAACCTCTTTAGTAACTTCATTACTTGTTTGACTTCAATTTGAATAAACGAAAACTTAGTTCTACAAGTGGGTTGTTTCCATGGTAAGCTCTGAGCTTCACTTTTCATATCAACTGCTACTTTTTCACCAACCGAACTAAAATGTTCATTAAAAATTTTGCTATCTAAATCTTTGTGTGGAGGTTTGTAGGTTTTATTTCCCGTGATTTTATCTAAACATTTCCATAATTTCTTCGTATCCTTTCCACATTCATTAATCTTTTCATTTAGATATTTACGTTTCGCCTCCCTAATTTGTAATGTCACCTTATTTCTCAATTGCCTATATTTTACCCAAAGTTCATTACTCTTTGTTCTAACTGCACATTTCTTAACATAATCCCTTTCATAAATCAATTTGACAATGTCATTATCTATCCAAGGCCTTATCTTGTCTTTAACTCTGATACTTCTTTTGGGCGCATGTTTACAACTCATTTCAATGAAAGTACTTTTAAAATGATTCCACTTTTCTAACATTTGCTCTTCACAAAAATTTTAATCAACAATTGCAGTACAGTTTGCAAGATCTGCCAAAAATTTGCCAGCTTGAAAGTTTTTATAATCATTATAATTAATTTGTTTATGCTTTTGTTCAACAACACTATTTACAAGTTTGTACTCGCTATAAACACAGTAATGATCACTCATTGCATTCTTGATGACACAAGTGTTTGTATGATTATCATGATCTGAGGTGAGAATAAAATCTAACAGTGAACTACAATTTAAAGTTACTCTTGTAGGCGAAGTTATTATCTGTTTCATATCAAACATTACTTCCATTTCATAAATAGGATTTTTACTCAAAGATTCATTTATAACATAATCATAATTCAAATCACCCATGAGTATGACATTATCAGTAACATCTCTAGCTTTTTGAATTTCATTAAATATATCATCACAATATAAATTGTTGGAATGGGGAGGTCTATAAATAGTACCAATAAGTCTACAGGCAAGGTTTACACTTAATTGAAATCCACAAACTCTCAATACTATTCCCTATCTCATTCCTTTCACAAAAATTAATACATTTCTTTATATATACACAGACCCCTCCTCCATGTCTGTTTCTGTCCTTTCTTACAATAGTATAATCAGGTATTTCTACTTCGACATCACTTATTGAATCATCCAGCCAGGTTTCATTTACACACAGTATATCAAAATCCTTGTCTTTTATAAACATTTGCAGTTGTTCTATTTTACTAAATAAACTTCTAACATTAATACATCCAAGTCTCAAATCATATTTTTCACTAGGATTACAACATTTTGAATTAACATATGTATCAGGCAGCCTATTCTCATCACATACAATATCCAAATTATCACAAATAGGTACACTGTCTTTATCCATCTCTAAGCTTTTTCCAGTGATATCATTATTAAAATCAGTCAAAACAGGTATATTCAACGTATTAATTTCATTCATGACAGATTGATGGCATGTCTCGGCCCTGACATCTTGGCCAACACATTAAGCAAATGAACAAAATTTAGCCTTGTGGCCATGCTCATAACACAAGTTACATTGCAGTTTACCTCCATGCTTACAGTTCTTAGAAATGTGGTTGGTCTCCCCACAGAACCAACATGGTTTGTAATTGGCATAGTGTCTTAGTGTATTTCTGTGAAGCGTTCTTGGGAGCATTCTTGTTTGTGAGAGTGCTTCGTATGTCCATGAGTATATTACTCATTATATTTTGTCCTTTCCATTGTCTATGGTCTAAAGCACTTTCACTCTGTATGGGGATGCCAATGCCCCATCTTCGACTGTACGATGCTTCTCCAATAAAGTCATTCCCAGTGTTCTTCAGTGCTGCCATGACTGTACTATTCTGGGTGTACTTTGCTAAATTAGCCCTGAACAGGACATTTTCAGCTTCCGCAGTCCATTTCTGTGCATCAAAGTTAGGAACACCTTTGTGCAAAGCCACCAACTCATACGGATCCTGAGTTGTGAGGGCTTTATCTGCAGTCTTCTTGTCATCGAAGAAAGTGGCAAGGGCATGGGTGTAGTACTGCTCGTTACATGTGTAGCTCTTGACATCAATTACGATTGGAGTGTCCATGTGCAGATTGCTAAAGACCGAGTCTTTACCAAAGAAAACAGTCACTCCATTTCTTGATTTGGTATTTGGTCTCATCTTCGATTTCGGTGACATCTTCGAACCAGAACTCCTAATTTGTCCATCTGTTCTCACTTGTGATTCAGGCAGGTTGCATTTTACCAATTTTTTCAGATTCAAGTTGTTGATGATTCGACCAACACCTGCAGCTGACAGGTGCAGTCCATCGACTTGAAGAAGGCTCACATCAGGTATTTCATTGAGAAACCTGAAATTCTGATCATTATCAACAAAGTGAATGTCATTGGCTTCTGCAATTACTCTTAGGCGTTCGTTTAACTGTTTGATGTGCTTGTCTGAAACCACAGCATCAACTCTTGGGACGATACTCGACATAGTCGCTTTCTTGGCTCTTTTCTTTGCTAGCTGCATCATTGACTCAGCCAGTTGTGTCGTTTTTTCAATGTCCATTTTTGCAGACAAGTTGTTTGTGCCACAGACAATGTGAAGACTTTCAAAGTGTCTCTTTTCCTTTTTTAGTCTCTTGATGATATCATGGAACTTTGCTCCCCTCTTGCATGCAACACTGACATCATCAGTCACTGGATCCATATTTTTGATGAGAGAATCACCAATTATCAAGTGTCCAGCATACACAACATCTTCAGCTCCAGACAACTGAATGTCATCATCGGATTCTTCATCAGATTCATCACTGTCACTCTCGCCACTTCATATCACTGTGGGTTTCCGCTTTTCTTTTAATCGCATGTTCTCCATCCTAAGTCGATCACATTCAGCTGCTCTTTCAGTCAACAAGGCTGTCAGTTGATCAGACATGTCACATGTACTGTTAAGAGTCTTGTTTTGTCATATCATCATTGTTCTGCTTCACAATGTCAACCAGCATTTTAACAACAGGCCTCAGCCCAACAGGCCAACAGGCCCCAGCCCAACAGGCCACAACAGAACAGAACCCAGTTCATCAGACCCCAACAGACCAGATCCCTCTCTCGAAACTGGGCAACAAGAGACCAGCAACCAAGATGTTACCAGTGCGGCGAGGCTGGACATGGAATAAGGCAGTGTCGCAAAGAAGACTTCGTATCCTGCTGGATGTGTGGACAAGCAGGACACAAGAGAAAACACTGCAGCTACCCGTCCCTACAGTCACATGGATACTACAATGACTTCAATGACTACAGCTGCTATGACTACAATGACTACTAGGATATTGGCTACGACCCGAGGGCCGCACCAACCATGGAGGAATCAAAGATAAGTGCAAACTTAGATACTTTTGATGAGATTTCAACGTACACAATGTCATGTGATAACATGGTTTCAAATACATTGCAAATTAGTCAAATTGACGAAAATGACAATTGCATAATCAACAATGTAAATGATAATACAAGTGAAGCAATTGATGGCTTGTGTGAAGTAAATGACACAAACGATATGCTCTACAATGAAGTGCAACTGATAAGAACTGAGAATGGCAAAAATGTAATTATAAGTCATCTCAATGTTAATAGCCTTGGATCAAAGATCAATGAGATCAAAGAACTTCAGACAAGGTGCAAACTTGATGTGTTGGTGCTGAGTGAGACTAAACTTGATGATTCTTATAAACAAGAAGTGTTAGATATTGAAGGCTTTTGCTGCATAAGAAAAGATAAGAGATCAAACAGTGGTGGTTTACTGGCTTACATTTCAAAAGACATCCCATTTTCTGAGGGCAGCATAAGTATATGTAATGATGAAATAGAATGTATGTCTATTGAACTCAATATAGCTGATGAAAAGATAATGCTTTTAGGCATGTACAAAAACCCAAAAACTGATCCAGTTATATTCAAAAAGACATTTATTGAAATATGTGAGAAGGTCAGTGACACTTACGAGAACATAGTCATCATAGGAGACCTGAATTTCAATATGATGAAGGAAAACATGTTATCAAGCATCACTCCAGTTTTCAGTTTAACAAACATAATCAGAGATGCTACTTGCTTTAAATCTAGCCAAGCAACTCTCATAGATGTAATGCTAGTTACTAAAAGGAGGAAATTCATGAAAACGTTTTCTGTAAATACAGGAATTAGTGATTTTCACAATTTGATAGGTGGGGTTCTGCGAATACACAGACCAGCCCCAAAAATAAAGAAAGTATCAGTCAGACGGCTATCGAAGATAGATTATGAAAAAGTTATAGCAGAGATGACACAAATGGACCTGTCAGATGCAATTGACAGCTGCCAAGATGTAAATAGTGCATGTGATTTTCTTCACGGAACCCTGTGTAAATTGCTAGACAAACATGCACCCAAAGAGATTAAGATAATAAGGAAAAATGATTTCCACTGCATGTCAAAAGAACTCAGGAAGGAAATTCTATACAGAAATAGGTTGAGAAATAAGTATTACAAATCTAGATCAAATCACTGCCTGATTCTTTATAGAACACAGAGAAATAAGGTTAATGCAATTAAAAGAAAGGAGATTAGCAAATACTTCAAAGAGAAATGTAAGTTAGGAACACGGAACAAAGACTTCTGGAAAGCTGTGAAGCCACTTTTTTCCAAGTCTAGAACCAAATCAGACAGCATACCATTACGTGAAGATGGGGAAATAATTTCAGATGATCAAAGGGTATGTAGTATATTCAACAGTTTCTTTCAATCAATTGGCTCAGACATTGGACTTCCAGAGAACAATGAGAAGCCACTACATGACATCATAGCACAATATGAGAAGCACTCAAGTGTGAAATGTATCAATGAAAGGATAAATAGGAGCAAATCTTCAAAGTTTCTTTTTAGATTTGTCACTGAAAAAGAAACCCATAAATACATTAAACAGCTTTCAACAAAGAAAGCAGCAGGTTATGATGAGATTCCTGCAAGTTTTGTGAAAAAGATTAGCATCAAATTAGTAAAGCCCCTAACACAACTTATGAATAGGTGTATACTAGAGGGGACCTTCCCAAACAAAATGAAAAAGGCAAATATAACACCCCTTTTTAAGAAGAAGGACAAACTGAACAAGGACAACTATAGATCGGTCAATTTGTTACCAATACTTTCCAAGATAATGGAACGTGCTTTGTATGATCAGGTTTATCAATACATTAACTCAATGTTTCATTCATACTTGTCAGGTTTCAGGAAAGGGTACAGTTGTCAAGATGTCCTTCTCAGGATGACAGAGGACATCAGACAATCACTTGATAGGGGCCTCACAATAGGCATAATTGCAATTGATCTATCAAAGGCTTTTGATTGTATGCCACATGGCCTATTACTGGCAAAGCTGTCAGCTTATGGATTCGACATAGACTCGTGCCAACTTATGCAATCATATTTAATGAGTAGACAACAAAGAGTGAAAATAGGTGAAACATTCTCAGATTGGGTCAATAATATCAAGGGTGTCCCACAAGGATCGATATTAGGCCCACTGTTATTCAATATATTCATCAATGATTTCTTGTACGAAAACTTCAATAGCAAGACATACAACTATGCTGATGATAACACACTGATTAGTGCTGAAACTGATCTTGTCACTCTCAAAGACAAATTATCTGATGACTGCAAAACTGCTATGGAATGGTTCAGGCAAAACAATATGAAAGCAAATGCCAGCAAATTCCAATTGATGTACTTGGATAGGAACAATGAAGTCTCTGATGGCACAATTGTGTTGGATAATGCTGAAATTCAGGCTTCAAATAGCATAAATATATTGGGGGTCGAATTAGACAAATGTCTAAAATACACCCCTCATATCGATGAATTATGCTGTCAAACAGGGAAGCAGATAAATGCACTGAAAAGAATAAAGCATCACTTAGAAAAGGACTCTAAAATGACAATTTATAACAGCTATATTAACTGTAATTTTAACTACTGTTCTGTTGTATGGTTGTTTGCCAATAAATCAAGTTTAGATAAGTTAGAGAGAATGAACAGGAGAGCTTTAAGATTTGTGACAAATAAAGGTCATTTGAGTTATGAGGAAATATGTATACAAGAAAAGCAACTAAGTATATACAAAAGGTGTATCAAGAACATGGCTGTTCAAATTTATAAGGTAAAGCATGGTATTGCACCTGATTATATAACTGAACTATTCAGTGTTCAGGACTCAGGATATATAATGAGAGACAACCAACGTATGGTGCTACCAGAGTTTAATACTATTACATTTGGTAAAAATAGTTTCAGCTATCTAGGAGCAAAAATATGGAATAACATTCCAGTAACTTTAAAAAATAGTGTCTCACTCAGCACCTTCAAGAAGGGTGTCACAGCATGGCTGTTGACGTGCGAAGACAATGCTATAAGCCTATGAGAGTCTGGCTTCACACAGTTTATTCATATTATTTAATTTGTTTTTCAGAGCCACAGACACTCCAAAGAGTGTAAAGAGCTCGGATTTCTCCATGGATTAAAACCCCCTTGTTGTTACCAAAGGGATGAGGATTACTCCGTTGTATTAATATGGACTATGTTTCAATTTTGCTTTAATTTGGACTCTTCTTGAATATTGAAACGGATATATATTTAATTGAAATCAACGGAACTTTTTATATGGACACTACTTCAATTTCATTTGAATTTGGACTCTTTTTTTTTATTGAATTTGGACTCTTTTTTATTTTTTCATTAACTCTATAAACGTGTATATTTTCATAATTAGTCGTACAGAAGTCTTGAACTTATGATATACGATTGTATCTGATTGAATACGACATTAAATAAAGCTTTACATACATACATACATACATACATACAACAGTCTCTTCTAGGGTGGACACCGTTTTGATCAAAGTGTTAACAGAACCTTTGATGGATCGGGTATCCTGGGCAATATTTCTGCACTGGGGACAGTTCCACACTCCTGCTGTTTCTTCCTGGGGGAGTCCAACACAACCAATGGATACAGAGACAGCATCTCACCCAGTCAGTCACTCCATTCCTGAGTGGTTTGGGGTCCTTCCCTCCGTGTTTGCAGGTTGTGATGCAGTTCATTGAAGGGTGCTTGATCACTTCATTTTCATTTTCTGTAGTCTGGCAAGCAGCTTCAGTCATTTCAGGTTTTTCAGGTGTCCCAGCAATGTTCTGTTTCTGTCTAGAAGCATTCTTATCTGGGTCCTCCGTACCATTTTGATCATCAGGAGTTGGATCATCAAGGCTGTCATCATGATCCTCTACAACAATGGAACCATTCACAGAATCATTGTCTTCTGTTTCTTTTGTTTCAGGAGAATCTTTGTCCTTGGTGTTAGCCATCACAGTTACTTTCTTTCAGGGCTATTGTCTTTCACAGTATATCACACCTTTTGTGCCACAACAAAAGGGTGACAGGCTATTGTGCCACAACAAAAGGGTGACAGGTTATAGTGAATAGATCAGCCACGCCCACAAAGATGGCCAATGAACAGGCCTTCACACATATGCAAATGAGGGAGATTCGCTGTTTCGCACACTTCCGTAAGGGTTACATATGTAATTCTTAGATGGGTAGATAGATCTCTTTGAGACCTTTAAAATGATAGGTCATACGTCTCTGAGGAATTATAGTTGCTTCGCAAATTGCCGGTAAACTTTTGAAGTGAAGAAAAATCCTAGGCGCTGATTGGCTGTGACGCTCTGACGCAAAATTTATGATAATATGCCGTAATGCCAGGATTCGTCTAGGGTAGATTCTCTGGGTGTATAAGGGATGAGTTTTTTGTTTTTTTCATCTCCATGAGGATAGCGCTACTGTGTCTGACCCACTATTATGGAGTTTTAAGCACCTCCAGAAAAAGTATGTTGTCTCCCAATTAAGCTGGGTATTTATTCGCAAAGCCGTACTCAATATATTACCATTGACTGCATATGTCTGACATGCAATTTCCATAACTTTCAGCAGCCAAATATAAAAGATACTTATCACAGACAATTGAAAAACAGTGGCAATTCTAAGAAAATTCATTTGAAATTCATTCAGAAAGCGAGGGCATATACTGTCTCATTCAGTATCTATCATTGTTCAACATAAATCAAAAATACTATAGTGGTTCACTCATTCATGCCTGGGCCGACTCATATGTATACGCTTGAGGTAATGAAATTCATTGGTGCTCAATAATTCTATACAGTAGTACAGGATAAAACTTTGATAGTTGGTTGGCAGTTAAGCAAGTAGATTATCATGGCTACTTCTATCTTACTGTTTGCGACATAAAACTATATAACCAACGAAACACTGAAAATTGCCTTTTATATTCGCGCAGCGAAACGGCCGAAGGCCGTTTCGCAAAGCGAAACTTAGCACAAGAAAGGTTTCAAAAATCTGTGCAGTGATGATCTCAACATCAATGGTCAACAGCAGGAAATTAGGTCAAGTGGGACCAGCTTCTTATCAATGATTTAGTTTCGAATTTAACAAAACATGACATATTCATATTCAAAAGTGTCTTAAAAATTCAATTTTCTCTATTAATATTCCCTGTATCTATTATTTTTATGGAATTGTTAATTATAAGCTTTGACAAGCTAAATTAAATTATTAACATGTGATTCATTTCATTTCAAAACAGACAACAAGAAAACATAACAAAATTAAGGTTACATAATCTTTGTCAACTGATGATTATGTAACAGTGAGCAATCAATCTACATGCAGATCATGTTATTGTTTTTGTTATCACTATTATGTAATATCAACAATCTAGCACAGACTTAAATTTGGCAGCTTTCAGTGTTGTCTTCCTTTTTAGTAAGTTTTTACTATTTAGCTGATTAACTATCAATTCTATTCATTCTTAATCCTATTTATTTGCTATCCTATCTATCTATCTATCTATCTATATCTATCTATCTATCTATCTATCTATCTATCTATCTATCTATCTATCTAACTATCTAACTATCTATCTGTCTATCTTTCTATCTATCTATCTATCTATCTATCTATCTATCTATCTATCTATCTATCTATCTATCTATAGATTGTATTTTTGATCTATTTTATCTTTCTAATAGTTTCTAATCTAAATTTCTCTCTATCTTTCTATATATCCGTCTTTCAATTTTTTTGAAACAGAAACATAACTGCCTTTTGAATATGAAATAAATTTAATGAAAGTAATGGCAAAACCATAAGTCCTAAAAAAAACTTTTTAAGAGCTGCGCGAATTTCATGGCTGTGCCATTTACATATTAATATTAAAGTCAATACTAGATTCACTTTAAGCGAAGTCAGGTTTAAAACATAGGCTGCGCAGCAGCAAACTCTCAGCGAATAACAACTTCAGAATAAGACAATTACAGAATAAAATTGGGTTTGTTTACCAAATTATATATAGGTATGCAACAGTGGTCAAGTCGTGCCCTCAATTTTTTCCATTTGCCCGCTGCCCTGCCATCTGCACATCTGCTTGCCAGGGTTTGACAAACCAGGGAAAGGCCTTATTAGACTAATTTGCGCATATCATTGTGGAGTTTCATGCATGTACAATGCAAAGATTGTTAGCTGTTGGTTTGAAATCAAAAAATAAAATGCCGTTATTTTTTCTCAAGTTGTTTAAATCATTCAAAAAGTGTTTAATACACATAAAAAAACATCACTACTTTGCATGGGTGATATGAACTCGTAGAAAACTTCATTGTTTTGGCTCCTATAAGAAAAAACAATAAAATTTAATATTTTTTCTCAATATTACAAGAAGTATTGAATATCTACATGTATAAGTCAGACCATGAAAAGGCACAACTATTGGGGCCGTTTTCACCAACATAGTATTAACAGTTAGAGCTGGTCTTAACTCCTTTATACCTGGTTTAACTAAGGCCCTTTCACCAAGAGTGTACTAAGTGTGTAAACCTGTCAAGGTTCAGTGAATCATACGCATTGTTACCAAATTCAAGGATCAGCAGTCTCAAACAGATTTGGTGTCAAGAAGTGATTAGGCCAATGAAAACAGAAGATACGTTTCTAGGCATGACAGATCAGTATTTTTGGCCTTTTGTCTACATGTATATATGCAAGTTTCTCTGTGATTCAACAGTTACCACTCAAATCAAAGATTTTTTAAAGGTAGATATGTCATGTCATTAGATGCAAATCAAGAACACATGTCTACCTTGACCATATTTTTGTTGAAGTAACTGCTTGGAATGGGAATAAACTTTCCATTCGCAAGAATTAAATATATTTTATTTTATGAAATTATGCTTTTGTTGCATTCGCCTATGATACCATAGCGGCAACTTTGTGTCAGTTGCTGCAAAATGGCAAAAAGCAGGGTATTGTCATTTCAGTGAATTTGAATGGCATTATTTTTGATATTATTAAGATAAAGTTAAAGTGACATTGAGAGCAGAAAGCTCGATGCCAATATGACCGCATAAGTGTATGGGACGGCCCTAGCTGTCATGGAAGGGGGGGGGACCATTGCTACTTTGCCCTGAAACTTTGAAATGGGAGGGATGTGACCAGGGTGGTGAATCTGCCCTGATATTGGTCAGGATTTGCCCTGATATCCCATTTGCCCTGAGGCCAGGAGAGGGGGCTGCAGCCCCCTAAACCCTCTGCAAAATACGCTTTTGCTACCAAGAAAAAAAGGCAATGATGTAGATCTTCCCAATGAAACCCAAGAAATGGTTGCTCAAAGAAAGTGCATAGATGGGAACGCCTGAAAGTGAATTCCAAGAAGGAGATGGTGACTGTTGAAAGGTCCCACAAAGCGATCGGTGGAGACTATTGTTGTCAGCACAGAAACATTGTTGTGTATTTTGGGAGATGTTTTTTTTTCTCCAAAAATGTAATTCTTTGTTGGTGAAATATTTAAAGCAGCTTTGCCATCTTTTGAATGAACCTTTTTCCCTGCCAAGTGCTGCTACTTTGGTATTTTAAAGCATCCATTTATTTTGTAAATCTACAAGCCCACCCATCTTTTCCTCTTGTCATATCATTTGGCCTTGTTTTGGAACTTCAGAGATTAATCGTGTTTGTAGCAGTTGAGTTGTTTAAATACTATGTGTGGACTTTAACTCAGCATATTTTCCTTGATCCTGCTCCGCTTGAGTGATTGGCTTAGCCAGACCAGGTCTTAGCTAAGACCTGGCTCAACTCTTAATACCATATTGGTGAAAACGGGCCCTAGAGTCTTGAGCCAGAATGAGAAAATAGATTATTATAATTTTTTCATTATTTCAAAAAGCATATATTATATTTTCAATCGGACCTTTCAAAAGGCACAAATAGACCATATAGGCCATATGTGTACCAAACCTTATTCATGTACATGCAATATTGATGGTATCTTAGTCCAAAAATAAAAAAATACATATCTTTTTTTAATTTTTTCAATTTTTTTCAAAAGTGTACAATATCAGATTAATGAGACCATCAAGTGGCATAACTAGACCACATCGGCCACATATGTACCAAATTTCATCCATGTACATTCAATAGAGGCTGAGTGCTGGCCAGAAAACAATTTTTCTGCACGCCCGCCACCCGCCTGCCCGCGGACGGACACAAGTTTACCCAAGTGCTAACAATGCCTTCTGCTAATTTTGTTCGCTGAATGTAAAAATACTTTTGATATTTAGATCTGAGCCGCATTTGCAAGGTAAAAAAAAAACAAAAGTGCTATGCAAGATTAGTTTTTTGGTAATTTTGTTAATCTTATTACTTTGAGGCCTGATCTCACTGCCTCTTCTAAAAGACAACAAGAGATCTATAGTAGAGGCATGCGAGGACACCTGCTGTTCAGTCATACTCTAACCCTGCTTACCCAACAGTTTGTCCAAAATAAAACCAATAAAAAACAAGACTTTCAATCTCTTGTTTTCCCACTCATAATAAAAGAGAAGGTATATGTGTAGACACTTTTTTAATCTTTTTTGTTTCAGTTTAGGACTCTACATATTATATTCATTGTTGTTCAAAAGTGGGGAGGCACTGGAGCAAGATATCAATTAGCATTCTATGCCATTGTAGTCTTGAAATATAACAGAAGTTAGAATGGCATCTGATATTCATATAACATGATCATGATGACCTAAAAAAACAAGTTGTCACATACAGCCATTTCCTATGTTGTCAGTTGATTTGACGACCTCAATTTTCAAGATAGCGCATTCATGGTTTTATTCAATTGAAATGATTCATTATGAAATGCCACAAATATTGCAATTAATTAATTATTGTTTGTTTCCCTTTCGGTCGCTTCAGAACAAAATCCATCTTGTCATGGCCAGTAAGGTAGCTAGAGTAAGAAGGCTGACAAATGAAGGTCATCAAATACATTTTTTCAAATTAGTATGAAGTCTTATCACAAAGTCTTGTATTTTCATCATGTTTTACCTTGAAGCATTCGTGTGCACCGCCTAGATAATTATGCCCACACTGTATGAGCAAATATATTGTAGCCACATTAAACTGTCTTTATCATTTTCATTTTTGTCACCTTCGAGGTTAGCAATTTAGTAGAGTTTCTTGGATGCTTTACTGTTGTTGTTTCTTGTCACCTTTTACAATGTTTAACCAGAGTGACAACAGCGTAATTCTGTGTTTCAGACTTTCATTACCTCATTGATTCTAGGATATTTTACCGTCTGAACAAGTTCACAAACCCTTTTTGATGTCTCTTAATATACCAAGAAGACTTCAAGGTTGACTTGTATTTGCCCAAAATGATCAACTTAAGTATATCCTAATTGACAAAATTGCCATAAAACGAGGTATATTTTTATGCATATATGACATATCCACGCATGCTCTAGAGCCGACATACACGCTTTTGGGATTTGTGGATGTGCAAGATTGACACATACACGCGCGTGGTCTTCAATCCTGTAATGTGATGATGTCAACCTTGCCTACGAAAATTCATTGAATCATTTCTGTCTATGTTTCAACTTTTTATTCTTAAGGTTACAAGGAAATTCATTAAGTACAGACAAAAAATAGAACTTGCAAGGGCCTCCCCAGCTCCCCCCCCCCCCTTGCAATAGAATAGATACGCCACTGCCCTGAGAACTCCTACAATGCATATTTGCATAGATGCAATACTGCCCTGGATGGCATGTCCAAGCTTGCGCTGGATGGCATGTCCAAGCTTGCGCTGGATGGCATGTCCAAGCTTGCGCTGGATGGCATGTCCAAGCTTGCGCTGGATGGCACATCCACCATGGCATATATACACATGTTCGTGAATGCCACGCATGCGCTGGATGGCATGTCCACAGGTGATCGTGAACATACACGTGACTGTGTGTGCAATTATACTACACGCAGGTGTATGTGCACTCACTACCATGTGTGAATGTGCCATATTTGGATAAAAATATATATGCATAAAACAGGCATAAAACCTTTGATTAGGCTCAGTTCGAGTACCTCACCATTTTAGTGCCTTTTGCCCTATTGAAAACTGCCTGGAAAATAGAGATTGATGTCTTCATTACCACAGTAGGTCCAAAATAAAGTGACTGGCATTATGTCTTTCTTTTTCATGGTGGCCATGGCCATGAGCAAGACACGATGAGCATGTTAAAAGGAGGTATTGTCATTAATCACAATTTTGTTTACTGCAGTCTTTGTAGAAAGACACTAAGTATACATACAAAGTTGTCAGTTCCAGTAGTATCATTTTGAAGTCTAGCGACATTTGTTTTTTCATTCAATTTGACAACATCCCAGCGCGGCACATTTAGAAAAGAATTACATAATCTACAATCAGTGCCCAGTGCCCACGGCAGGCAAATCAATGTCCTTGCCCTGTTTACTCTAGGCAAAGGGACATGGCACAGACATGTTGCAGATAAACCTAGACAATTCATTGATTTGGTTTTGTTTGTCAGGATAATACAAAAGAATGACAAGGAAAGTTGGAAGTCCGCAGTCACATGTATGCATTTTGGTTGCCCCAATCTTTACAGATTTTGATGTCTGTTTTATGTTTTGGGATGTTATGAGCATGTCCACTTAATTTCAGCTTGATATTCCAACTCCAGGGCATTACTTATTTTAATATTTCAAAGGAGCTTGGCTTAAAATTTTGGGAAAATTAATGTCGTCACTCAGGAACAGGTGGTCTGAGTTACCTGATATTAGGCTCAAAATGTGGGGAACACATGAGTTTATATTCATTACTTTTACAATTAAATAGCACTAATATTTTCAGAGCTATGTAAAAAATAAAATATTTCCTTTACTGAAAAGATCCATTTTTGAATTGATACAGAATCCAATTGAACCAGATCCACCAGTCTCAGTGTAAACCATGCATAAACGCCAATTATGTCTCTATATAACAGCGTAAAATTGCTACTGGTTATGGAAGTCATATAAGCGTACTTTCAAGGTCAAACAATGATTAAGACAACATGTTCCAAAGAATAATCAAATCAATTTGTCAGAAGGTCATACTTTTGTCAGATGACCTTACTTGTCAATTTTCATGTATATATTTATCATTATTTGGCATGCTCACGAATTCGTGGATGTGTATATACGAGCATAAGTGCTCGTGTATATGTATATACTATTAAACACTCGTGGATGTGCTTTATTATTCATTCGTGGACCTGTCAATACTAACATTCGTGGAAGTGCTAGATAATTAGGGTTTAGGGTTAGAATTAGGGTTAGAGTTAGTTTTAGGCAATTTCGAGGTATATATTTTTCACTATTTGACATATACACGAAATTGTAAACATGCAAAAACGAACATATACACAAATTTAGCATTCGTGTAAATTTCAAATTCAAATTCAAATTTATTGACAAATATTCATAAAACATATTGAAACAGAAAATCAACGCAAGTTTGGTTGGCGGATGCCTCAAGGCATATGTGCCGTTACCAATACATAAATATCATACATGTATTAATAGCGAATAAGTTCATTTATATACATAAAAAAATATCAAGCAGTAAGAAAAAACAAATTAGTATTTGAGAAATAGTTCTAGTTACAATAATAAGCCAGGAAGTTAAATTATCTAGGTGGCTTATGTAGAGAGACTATTATAGATATTCATAAGAAGATTTGTCCGACAAATTACATTGTTCGAGCAAACGATTAAATTTAAGGAACAATTCAATTATGTACAGTCCTGTGGCGCCTCACAGTACGTCATTTATAGTGAACATTAACCATATAATATCTTCTTATTCTGCAAAGCAGACTTAAAATTGCAGTGAGCTGCTTTTCCCACCTGTTTTGGTGGAATGTGGAAGACTCACTGACCTTAATAAACTTTTAAACATAGTATTTGCTCTTAGAGCTTATTATCTAATTTTTATTTTTTATTTTCAAACTAGTATTTGTTCTGATAAGAAAATAATAAATTCACCAGAAACAAGAACAAAAACGTATATACAGAAAAGAAGAAGAGAGGAAAAAAAAAATGAAGAAGAAAGGAAAGAAAGATTAATATGTTCTTGTGACATATAAATACAAAAATATGAGTGAACAATTGCTCAAAGTTTGACTTCAAAGATTCAGTTCACAATTTTTAGTGCTAGTTACCTTCAATTTTGTTGCTTGTTATTGACAAACATTTTAATGAGAATATAATATGCTTCTTTAGTCGCTTTTTTAAAGTATGCACACTACAGCAGTGGTCAATTTTGTTACACACTGAATTCGATTCATGTGGTCCCTGATAATAGATAGTGTTTTGAAATGCCGACGTATGACATAATGGAATGTTTAGATCATGATGCTGCCGAGTGACTCTTGCACTGGAGGCACATCTTTTTGAAAACATATTGTCAAAAATGTTAAGTAGCATCCCTTTTATAAACATGAACATAAATAAAACTGTTTTATATTTATGTATTTGATAAATATCTAATAATCTCAGTTCTTTAAATATAGGTCCACTTTCTGTCCTAAAGGGTACTGACTTGATCTTTTTGATCACCCTTTTTTGGAGCTGGAACAGTTTAGACAAATATATATTTGCTGACTTTCCCCATACTTCAATGCAATATGACAAATAAGGGTACACAAAACTATGATATAGGGTAATAAGTGAAGGAATGTTAAGAACAGTTCTTGCTTTGCTAATGATGCCTATACCCCGTGACATTTTTGATTTGACAGATTGGATATGTTTGTCCCAGGTCAGGCACGAGTCAATATACACTCCAAGAAATTTGGTGTGTTCAACATACGTAACACGAGTACCATTTATACATACTTAATGATTTTGTGATACCTTGGCACGTTTGGATCTAAATATCATATAAGTGGTTTTGCCAATATTCAACGATAATTTGTTTGCATTTAACCATTTCATAATTTTATCTAGTTCCACATTCATCTTCTGTGTCATTTCATTGAGAATTTTCCCCTTCAGAAACACATTAGTATCATCAGCAAATATTACAGGAAGTAGGCAGTTGGACACAGTTGTGATATCATTGATATAAAGGAGAAACAGTAAGGGTCCAAGAATGGATCCTTGGGGTACCCCACATTTAATTAGCTTTTTCATAGACTCATTCCCGTTAAATGAAACATATTGAAATCTATTGCTCAGATAAGTTCCAATCCACTTGTTGGCTATGCCTCTTATACTTATATTTATAACTTTTGTAGTAATATCTGATGGTTAACAGTATCAAAAGCTTTCTTAAAATCAAGGAAAACTCCTAATACCATATTACCTTTGTCTATTGATGACATTATATTGTCAATTAGGGTAATCAAGGCCATAGCAGTACTATGGTTATTTCTGAAGCCAAACTGAAACCTATATAGCAGGTTTTTACTTGTTATAAAATGCATAATTCTGTCATACATCAGCCTTTCAAACAGTTTTGAGAAAACTGATAAGATTGATACTGGCTGATAGTTTGTTATCTGACTGTCTTTTCCAGTCTTAAAAAGTGGTATTACCCGTGCCAGTTTCATAAGTGTGAAATATTGCAATTCAAAAATTTTTGTAGGTGTAATTACGAACATTGCACCCTTAAACTTGGCTAAAACTAACTCTAAACCTAATTTCGGCCCTAAAACTGAAAGATATAACACCTCCACGAATGTTGGTAATGACAGGTACACAAATGAATAATAAAGCACATGCACAAGTGCTAGTTATTACACATACACGAGCACCTATGCTCGTTTTCTCATGTCCACAAATTCGTACATGCTCGTTTTTACACCTCTACAAATGCATGTACATGTAAAATAATGAAAAATATAAACATGCAATTTCAGGGTTAGAACGTTCGTAATTACACGTGTACAAATTCGTGAAATGCAATATTTGGCACTTACGCGAATGCAAAATTTTTGTATATGTTCGTTTTTGCAGGTTTACAAATTCGTCCACATGTAAAATATTGAAAAATATATACCTCCAATTTTGTTAACTGCGGCTACCTGTGTGGCCATGGAAGGATGGATTGTGTTCTATATGAAGAATGAACCACTGGACAACCAAACATGATGTATGAGAGGAAAGAATGTGTCATGATTAGTAGAGTTTCCAATTTAACTGTTTACTTGCCAAACAGTTAACTGTTTCATTTCTTAACAGTTAACAGTTAACTGCCAGTTAACTGTTATGCGAGTTATCAGTTTGGTGTGATTGCCAAACTGACTCAAACAGTGAACCATTGGATTAAGCTGTTGACAATCTTCTTTGCATAAATCTCTGGATCTGTTGTACTCAGTTGTTGATGATTGACTTGTTCCAGCAAACAATAAAACAAACAATTTGTTATAAAGAAAACATAACTTAAAATGCCTGATATTGAGCAAATTTAATGCCCCAAGACACCAGATATGAGCTAATAACTGGCTTTGACCTCTTATGCTTGTTTAACTATATTTTTGATGGAAAAAAATGCAAGCACTGCAGACGATTCCCTTTTTACTACATAAACAAATAACAACAGGTCGTTAACAAGATCATGATTTTCTAATGATAAATATGAACAATATTGACTTGATTATCACTGCTTTAGCATTCTTGTGTATGCCATTTATAAGAATTGACATAATATTAAGTGCTTGATTTATCTTTAGTCAAAAATGTTAAATAGCTTTAAAACTGTAACTATGATCAAACAGTTAACTGTTCAGTTGACTCCAATGTCATTTCAATGCTATTTCAAACAGTTAACTGTAACAGTTAACTGTTACAGTTAACTAATGATTAGGACATTATGGATTTTGAATATTTTGTTCTCTCACTGGGGCACAATGATGTAGTTGATGAGAGGTTGTTCATAGCAAGTGTAAAGATAGTTGAATAAAATTTAATGAAGAAAAAATTGGATGAGTTCACATAATCAGTTAATATGAAATCTTGAAAATCATTGGGTGACCTAAAACATTAATATTGCACGACGTTTTGGATAACAAAGTTGGAAAACAAAAGTTGCTGGACAGAGCAAACACTGTCTTAAAAATAAAGAATGAATATGTCATTATATACATGGGTGGAAAATACAATTATTATGCCACCCAAAAGTTATTCTGGATGAGAGAAAAGCTGTTTGTATCTTTATATCAATTTAAATCAGTGAAACTTAATTTGAATACAATGAGGTTGTAAAAGATACGCCTCAGTTCCTGAATGCTGACAGAAACAATGATTGGGCATGACATGAAATAAATGAAGTGAATGCACATTAACCAGCTGTCAATCAGGGTAATGTTGCATTCCAATTGCAATGACAGGAACATGAAATGTGAAGAATTTATACTGAAGCTTTTGTCAGCAAAGCGTATCATGAAAGTCATGTAGTCTAATGAACCAGTTAAAGAGGCTCAAAAATATCATTTAGCCTCATGTCAGTAGTATGCAATTATGATATGATTTGATGGGTCAATGAATGACTGGGGCTACATGTTCTGTATTTATGTACTTGGTAGGCGAATAAGGAGGCGGACATGGCACTGAGATGAAGGATGATTGAAATAGCCATCCAGCATAGGTCAAGGTGACCCAACAAAAGCAACCCTCCCACTCTGTATGATAAAATTTCTATTCGTGTTATGTCATATATTTAGAAAAAAAGTAAGAGTTATTGCTCTATTCTCCATCTTCGTAATTATTTGGGCCTACAACTACAATCAAAATCAAGTGTTATTGCTCTATTCTCCATCTTCGTAATTATTTGGGCCTACAACTACAATCAAAATCAAGTGGGAATCTTTGCCAGGAAGCAAGGAAGTTGTAGTTGCTTATTCTGTGGCTATTCTCAGTGTCCTGGTATAATATTTATAAGTTTGTTCTGATATCAATATAATTGTCTAAGACATCAATGTTTTTCATCTCACGACTCTTTCTATTTTTGATGATATTCCGCTTTTTTGAAAAATTCTTCATTGAATTTTGTATACTATCTATCTGAGTTGTGCATCCATGATAGCCTAGGTTTATCTACAACATGACATTGTCCATGCCATGTCCCATTGTCCCACTGACCATAACAAACAGCAAGTTTTCTAGGATATCCCAATACTTGGAGGCTTGAGAATCAAGGATAAGTTTGTGTAGTACTGGATCAGTGGAAAAAAGTGAAGATGATAAACCAATATCCACTGACTTTTATGCATCATGGGTATTGCGGTATTTTTATGATATTATATGCACTTGGTTTTAGCCCAAATCTCCACTTATATCAGAGAGGTCTTTTATGATTATTAGGGTCCTATGGTTATACTCCATAACCTTTTATTAGGTTTTTATGCTAATCTGGTGACATACTGTTCTATGCTTAACATATGTTATGGTAACTATTGTTTATCATTTGATCCTTTTGATAACAAATATAATCTCAAGGATTTACATTCACTATTAGACTGTATAAGGAATGAGGTTTTTGTTTCTTTCATCTCCACGAAGATAGCGCTGCTGTGTCTGGTCCATTATTATAGAGTTTTAAGCGTCCCCCAAAAAAGTATGTTGTCCCCCGATTAAGCTGGATGTTTATTCGCAAAGCTGTACTCAATATATTACGTCTGACTAAACTCAGCATCGTATTTCATTCAATTTCCATAACTTTCAGCAGCCAAATAGAAAAGATACTTATCACAGACAATTGACAGACAATGATAATTCAGAGAAAATTCATTGGCAATTCATACTGAAAGCGAGGGCATATACTGTCTCATTCAGTTTCTATCATTGTTCAACATAAATCAAAAATACTATAGTGGTTCACTCATGCCTGGGCCGACTCATATGTATACGCTTGAGGTAATGAAATTCATTGGTGCTCAATAATTCTATACAGTAGTACAGGAGAAACTTTGATAGTTGGTTGGCAGTCAAGCAAAGTGTACAAAAGTAGATTATCATGGCTACTTCTATCTTACTGTTTGCGACATATAACTATGTAACCAACGAAACACTGAAAATTGCCTCTTATATATTAAGGTCAATACTAGATTCACTTTAAGCGAAGTCAGGTTAATTTAAAACATAGGCTGTGCAGCAGCAAACTCTCTGCGAATAACAACTTTAGAATAAGACAATTACAGAATAAAATTGGTGTGTTTACCAAATTATATACAGGTATGCAACAGTGGTCAAGTTGTGGCCTTCAATTTTTTCCATTTGCCCGCTGCCCTGCCATCTGCACATCTGCTTGCCAGGGTTTGACAAACCAGGAAAAGGCCTTATTAGACTAATTTGCGCATATCATTGTGGAGTTTCATGCATGTACAATGCAAAGATTATGAGCTGTTGGTTTGAAATCAAAAAATATAATGCCGTTATTTTTTCTCAAGTTTTTCAAATCATTCAAAAAGTGTTTAATACACATCAAAAAACACCACTACTTTGCATGGGTGATATGAATAGAAAACTTCACTGCTGCATATGCCAAGTTGGGTTTTGGCTCCTATATGAAAAAACAATAAAATTTTATATTTTTTCTCAATATTACAAGAAGTATTGAATATCTATAAGTGGGACCATGAAAAGGCACAACTAGAGTCTTGAGCCAGAATAAAAAAATAGATTATTATAATTTTTTCAATATTTCAAAAAACCTAAATTATATTTTCAATCAGACCTTTCAAAAGGCACAAATAGACCTTTTAGGCCATATGTGTACCAAACCTTATCCACGTACATGCAATATTGATGGAGTCTTAGCCCAAAAACAAAACAAAAAAAAATATTTTTGTATTTTTTCAATTTTTTTCAAATTTTTGCCTGCTGGCCTGCCTGCCCGCCCGCCCGCGCCCTCCTGCCCGCCCGCCCGCCCAGCGGACAGACGCAATTTTACCCAAGTGCTAACTATGCCTTCTGCTAATTTCGTTTGCTGTAGGTAAAAATACTTTTGATATTTAGATCTGAGCCGCATTTGCAAGTTAAAATAGAACAAAAGTGCTATGCAACATTAGTTTTTTGGTGATTTTGTTCCTCTTATTACTCTGATGCCTGATCTGACTGCCTCTTCTAAAAGACAACAAGAGATCTATAGTAGAGGCATGCGAGGACAGCTGCTGTTCATTCATACTCTAACCCTGCTTAGCCAACAGTTTGTCCAAAATAAAACCAATAAAAAACAAGACCTTGATGAAAATTGTCATATCACGAATTTCAATCTCTTGTTTTCCCACTCATAATAAAAGAGAAGGTATATGTGTAGACAATTTTTTAATCTTTTTTTATTCAGTTTAGGACTCTACATATTATATTCATTGTTGTTCAAAAGAGGGGAGGCACTGGAGCAAGCTATCAATTTGTATGTTATGCCATTGTAGTCTTGAAATATAACAGAAGTTGGAATGGAATCTGATATTCATGTTACATGATCATGATAACCTAAAAAAACAAGTCACATACAGCCATTTCCTATGTTGTCAGTTGATTTGACCACCTCAATTTTCAAGATAGCGCATTCATGGTTTCATTCAATTGAAATAATTCATTATGAAATGCCACAAATATTGCAATTAATTAATTATTGTTTGTTTCCTTTTTGGTCGCTTCAGAACAAAATCCATCTTGTCATGGCCAGTTAGGTAGCTAGAGTAAGAAGGCTGACAAATGAAGGTCATCAAATATATTTTTTCAAATTAGTATGAAGTCTTATCACAAAGTTTTGCATTTTTATCATGTTTTACCTTGAAGCATTCGTGTGCACTGCCTAGATAATTATGCCCACACTGTATGAGCAAATATATTTTCTTTATCATTTTCAGCGCATATACACTCTTTTGGGACTTGTGGATGTGCAAGATTTGACATATACACGCGCGTGGTCTTCAATCCTGTAATGTGAATCATGATGCCAACCTTGCCTACTAAAATTCATTGAATCATTTCGGTCTATGTTTCAACTTTTTATTCTTAAGGTTACAAGGAAATTCATTAAGTACAGACAAAAAATAGAACCTGCAAGGGCCTCCTCCCCAGCTCCCCCCCCTTGCAATAGAATAGATAAGCCACTGCCCTGAGAACTCCCTACAATGCTTATTTGCATAGATGCAATACTGCGCTGGATTGCATGTCCAAGCTTGCGCTAGATTGCATGTCCAAGTTTGCGCTGGATGGCATGTCCAAGTTTGCGCTGGATGGCACATCCACCATGGCATATACACACATGTTTGTGAATGCCACACATGCGCTGGATGGCATGTGCACAGGTGATCGTGAACACACATATATATGTGTGAGTGTGCGTGCAATTACGCATACACGCGCTTGTAGGTGCGCTCACTACCATGCGTGAATGTGCCATATTTGGATAAAAATATATATGCATAAAACAGGCATAAAACCTTTGATTTAGGCTCAGTTGGAGTACCTCACCATTTTAGTGCATTTTTCCCAATTGAAAACTGCCTGGAAAATGGAGATCGATGTTTTCATTAGGGCAGAGGGTCCAAAATAAAGTGATGGCATTATGCCATTCTTTTCATGGTGGCCGTGGCCATGAGCGAGACAAGATGAGCATGTTAAAAGGACGTATTGTCATTACTGACATACACTGTCATTCCTTAAGATGAAGTCCAAGGACAGAGAGGTGAATCAGGGTGCAAGAAGGAAATTAGAATGAACAATGGAAAGTGTGTCGAACAAGTTTGGACCTCCTCTGCTTAATTATATCTGCATGACTAGTGCAAAACACACACGTTTTGCATGACAGTTTCGTTACTGCAGTGTTTGAAGAAAGGCACTAAGTAATAAGTATGTACATACAAAGCTGTCAGTTCCAGTGGTATCATTGTGAAGTCTAATGACATTTATTTTTACGTTCATTTTGACAACATCCCAAAGTGGCATATTTAGAGAAAATCACATATCTTAAAATCAGTGCCCACGGCAGGCAAATCAATGCCCTTACCTTGTTTACTCTTGGCAATGGGACATGGCATGGACATGTTGCAGATAAACCTAGGCAATTCATTGATTTGGTTTTGTTTGTCAGGATAATACAAAAGAATGACAAGGAAAGTTGGAAGTCTACAGTCATATGTATGCATTTGGGATCTTTTCAGATTTTGATGTCTGTGTTGTAGCCTATATTAGGATGCTCTGATCATTTTCACTAAATTTCAGCATGATATTCCAACTCTGGGGAATAACTTATTTTAATGATATTTCAAAGGAGCTTGGCTTAGAATTTCGGGTTATTGTCATAACTCAGGAACAGGTGGTCCGAGTTACTTGATATTAGGCTCAAAATGTGGGGAACGCATGAGTTTATATTCATTACTTTTACAATTAAATAGCACTCATTTTTTCAGAACTATGTAAAAAAAAAGTTTTTATTTTTTGAAAAAAATATTTTTTTGCGTTAATACAGAAAACGGGTTGAACAAGATCCATCAGTCTCAGTGTAAACTGAGTAAATGTATCCTTCCTAAATGATTTGAGGGAAAAATAATGTTAGATTGCAATAGATGTGTTGTGCCCTGTTTTTTTTTAGTATTCTCTTCTATTGCCAATCATGTTTCTAAATAACCTGTAAAATAGCTTTGATTATGGAAGTCATATAAGCATACTTTCAAGGTCAAACAATAATTAAGATAACATGTTACAGAGAAAAAACAAATCAAGTTGTCAGTAGGTCTTACTTTTGTCAGATAACCTTACTTGTCAATTTGGTAACTGCAGCAACCTGTGTGGCCATGGAAGGAGGGATTTTGTTCTGTATGAAGAATGAACAGCAGGACAGCCAAACATGATGTATGAGAGGAAAGAATCACGAGGATGTGACATGATTAGGATATTATGGATTTTGAGTATTTTATTCTCTCACTGGGACACAATGATGTAGTAGGAGAGAGGTTGTTTATAGTAAGTGCAAAGATAGTTGAATAAAATTTAATGAAGAAAAAATTGGATGAGTTCACAAAATCAGTTTATATGAAATCTTGGAAATCATTGGGTGACCTGCAAAATGTAATATTACCAGACCTTTCGGATTACAAAGTTGGAAAACAAAGGTCATTGGATGCAGACGAAACACTGTCTTGAAAATAAAGAATAAAAGTGTCATTATGCATGGGTGGAAAATATAATTATATGCCACGGAAACGGCATTCTGGATGAGAGTAAAGCTGTTTGTATCTTTATATCAATTTAAATCAGTGAAAACTTAATTTGAATACGATGAGGTTGTAAAAGATACGCCTCATTTAATGAATGCTGACAGACAATGATTGGGCATGACATGGAATAAATGAAGTGAATACACAATAACCACCTGTCAATCATGGTGATGTTGCATTCCAATTGCAATGACAGGAACATGAAATGTAAAGAATTTATACTGAAGCTTTTGTCAACAAAGCGTATCATGAAAGTCATGTAGTCTAATGAACCAGTTAATGAGGCTCAAAAATATCATTTATTCTGATGTCAGTAGTATGCAATACGATATGATTTTATGGGTCGATGAATGACCGGGGCTATACGTTCTGTATTTGCGCACTTGGTACGCGAATTAGGAAGAACACATGGCACTGAGATGAAGGATGATTGAAATATTTGCCAGGAAGCAATGAAGTTATTGCTTATCCTGTGGCTATTCTCAGTGTCCTGATATTATATTTATAACATTGTTCTGATATCAATATAATTGTATAAGACATCAATGTTTTCTGTCTCACGACTAAGCCTTTCTTCCAGTTTTTGATAATATTCTGCTTTTTTGATAAATTCTTCATTGATTTTTGTTTACTATCTATCCAAGTTGTGTATCCACAATAGCCTAGATTTATCTACAACATGACATTGTCCACGCCATGTCTCACTGGCCATAATTAATGGGGCAAGAGAATTGACTGACCGACCCCTCAAGAGTCCGATTTATTCTTCATATTGACATATTTATCTCTTCAAAAATCCTGACAAGAAAATAACACACATCTTAATGACATCACATCATTATAATCCTTTCTTTTAGAAAAAAAGCATAATTAAATTTCCAATTGCTTAAGCTAAACAATACAATTGGTATCAGATGTACAGTTCTGCCCAAAAGTTTACATATCCCAATGAAAAATGACCAATTTCTCCATTTCCAGGGTAATTTTAACAACAATAGGCAAATCATACAAAAATACAATGCACTGCATGTGGCTCAACAAACCATTAAAAATTCAATAGCAATAAGATTCAATGATATTATCATTTAATTGCATTTTATGTTAGTTTCAAAAGTTTACATACCTTCCTGCACTATCACATATTTTCCCACTTAGGATCAAAAGCAGCTTACCAGATTTTTACCACAATATGTCAAATGTACTCCGACTACAGAAGCAGTGATTTTAATCAATTCTGCATTACGGAATTTCTGAAACTCCACTTTCGTTGTTGGTCTCGGCTTGGGCACGGTCTGTCTCAGATCAACCCATAATTTATCGATAATATTGCGGTTTGGAAGTGTTAAACCACTTCAAAAGCTTCTCCCAACTGTCCTGAAAAAAAAATTTGGACGGGATGGGTGGAAGGTTTTCGATTGTTGTCATGTTGCTACGACTTTTTCATCCCACTCCTAACTTTCGCACTGAATCATGTCATATCTCTTCGAAATTATTCTTGATATCAATGATATTAAACAATTCTTCAGTCTCGACAATGTCTCTGGTGCTATTCGAACTGAAACAGCTGCAAAGCATTGAAAGCGCAACTCCCTAGTTCAATTCGGCAATGGTCTTCTAAATGCCGCAATTCTGAATGAACTACTGCAAACACAGAGTAAACCAAGGCGGTGTATTTATAATACATTGGGGCTATTTCAGTGCAAATAGCATTAGAAAATTGGTCAAGACTAATAAAGTTATTACACCACTGATTTCCAAAATAAATTTGGAGGAGAACCAACATGATTCATTGTGACAGTTAGGAATGGGAAGAAACAAGGCGCTGCAGGACAACAATCCAGAACCTTCCACCCATCCTGTCCAAAAATATTTTTCCGGACAGTTGGGAAAAGCTTCTGAAGTGTTTTAACACCATCAAGAATGGAATTTTATAGATAAATCATGGGTTGATCCAAGACATACCGGCCCCCAGCCGAGACCAACATTGAAGATGGAGTAACAGAAATTCTGTGATGCAGAATGGATTAAAATCACTGCTGATGTAGTCTGAGTACTTTTGAAACATTGTGGTAAAATCCCGTAAGCTGTTCTTGATCTTAGCAGGAAAAAATGTGATAGTACAGGAGGGTATGTAAACTTTTGAAACTGTCATAAAATTCAATTAAGTGGTAATATCATTGAATCTCATTGCTCTTGGATTTTTAATGGTTCTGAGGTGTTTAGCAACATGCAGTAAACTGTATTTCATGCATGATTTGCCTGTTGTTGTTAAAATTGCCGCAGAAATAGAGAAATTGGCCATTTTGTAAACTTTTGGGCAGAACTGTAGTATGTCAATTATGCTATTCCCAGCTTCAATAGCAAAACTTCATCTTTAAATGTAGATGAAAATTGAATTGCAAATTTTTTTAGGACATCCCGATATTCTGCAGATGCTAACTTCCTAAAATACTACAACCCTGATGTTATTATCGTCTTAATAATGATTATATTAAGTAACAGTTAATTTAATGCTAATTACATTATATTAAACTGTTCATTGCCGCAAAACAATATGCTCACATTTACTCACCTCAAAACTTTTGCATCGATCTGAGGCTTGAGAATCAAGGAATAGTTTGTGTAGTACTGCATCAGTGAAAAGGGAAGATGATGTACCAATATCCACTTGCTTTTATGCATCATGGATATTTTGTATTTTATGATATTATATGCACTTGGTATTAGCCCAAATCTCTACTTGCATCAGAAAGGTCTTTTATGATTCAGGATTATTAGGGTCCTATAGTATATATGGTCATAGTCCATAACCTTTTATTAGGTTTTTATGCTAGTCTGGTGAGATACTGTTCCATGCTTAACATATTTTATGGTAACTATTGTTTATCACTTGATCCTTTTGATAACAAATATAATCTGATGGTTTAGCATTCAATATTACGCTGTAAAAGGAATGAGGTTTTGTTTGTTTCTTTCATCTCCATGAAGATAGCGCTGCTGTGTCTGGTTTCCATTGTTATAGAGTTTTAAGCAAACCCCCCCCCCCCAAAAATAGCATGTTGTCTCCCGATTAACCTATGTATTTATTCCAAAAGCTGTACTCAATATATTACCATTGACTTTGTATGTATGACTAAACTCAGCATCGCATTTCATGCAATTTCCATAACTTCCATGCAGAAGCCAAATATAAATGATACTTATCACAGACAATTGACAGACAATGACATTCAAGAAAATCCATAGGAAATTCATTCAGAAAGCGAGAGTATATATTGTCTCTTTCAGTATCCATAATTGTTCAACATAAATAAGAAATGCCATTGTGGTTCACTCATGCCTACGCATATGTATATTTCAGGTAATGAAATTCATTGGTGCTCAATAATCATGTACAGTAGTAAAGGAGAAAACTTTGATAGTTGGTTTGCAGTCAGGCAAAGCATATACATTATCATGCCTACTTATATCTTACTGTTTGGGACATAACACTAATTGACTCATGAATAACTGAAAATTGTCTCTTTTATATTACTTTCAGTACCAGGTTTGCTACATGACCTTACAGCAGCTGTGTCAGCATGCCTCTGTGTCCTTTTCTATCTCATTTAGTCTGCAAAGAGATGACTTGACTTGACTTGACTTTCGTTGTGTTGTGCTGGTGTACCCTGGAGCAGCCGGAGCAGCTCAACCATCATCTTTGTGGCGGGAGCTGCACTTTTATTTTCTGGTGACGCCGTATGATGATGAGATGAGAAGACTGGGAGTCCGGAACATACACTACTAATTCAGGGATGCCCAGGGTCTTTCAGTTGCCCCAGCATAGAATACTGGATACAACCAAACTCCATTTAATGTCCTATGGGTTCAGACTGAAGTGAGTTCCCAGGGTGAGATTTGAACCCACACCCTCAAAGCCAGTGGACTTATAAGCAGTCTTGACCATTAAGCCATGGGGCAAACTTCTAATATTCATATTGCATGTTCTAAGAAGGCCCCAGTAGCTCCTTATGTTCTGAATAAAAGGTAACTGCCCTAAAGAAACAAGTTGTCTCATATATCTAGCTCTCCTTTTTTGGACAAATTAGCACACTCATTGTTTCATTCAATTGAAAAAATGAATTATCCAATGCCGCAAATATTGCAATTAATTTATTGTTGTTTTGTTTCCTTTCCAGTTGCTTCAGAACATATTTCATCTTTTCATGGCCAGTAAGGTAGCTAGAGTGAGAAAGCTGACAATGAAGGTCATAAAACATGTTGTTTTCAAATTAGTATGAAGTTTCATTACAAAGTTTTGCATTTTCATGTTGTTTACCTTGAAGCATTTGTGTGCACCGCCTAGATAATTATGCCCACACTGTATGAGCAAATATATTCTAGCCACATTTACTCTCTTCATCTTATTCATTTACTTATCACCTTCGAGGTTAGCAATATAGCAGAGTTCTTGTATACTGTACTGTCGTTGTTTCTTGTAACCTTTAACAAAGTTTAACCTGAGAGACAATAGCATAGTTCTATGTTTCAGACTTTCATTACCTCATTGATTCCAGGATATTTTACGGTCTGATCAAAATTACAAACCCTTTTTGATGTCTCTATTAAATATATCAAGAGGATTTCAATGTTGACATGTATTTGCCAAAAATGATCAACTTAAGTCCATCCTAAATGACAAAATAGCCATAAAACAGGTATAAAACCTTTGATTTAGCTCAGTTGGAGTACTTCACGATTTTGTGCCTTTGGCCCAATTGAAAACTGCCTGGAAAATGGAGATTGATGTTTTCATTACCGCAGTAGGTCCAAAATAAAGTGATTGGCATTATGCCATCTTTTCATGGTGGCCGTGGCCATGAGCGAGACACGATGAGCATGTTAAAAGGAGGCATTGTTATCACAGACATATACCATCTATGGTCAAATTAAGATGAAGTCCAATGATGAAGTAGTAAATCAAAGAAAATTGAAAAAATTAAGGGCATCTGTTACAGATAATCCTAGACGGGTAATTGATAAGTGTTGTTTGTCAGGATAGTACAAAAGAGTTACAGGGAAAGTTGGAAGTCCACAGACACACATGCTAGTGAAACTGTTGAACAAAAATATATGAGAATGAAGCAATGATATATATTATATTGCAGCACAAAGTATTTTCTAAGAACATTCTGCCCTTGAATTTAGACATCACTTTTATGTGAAAAATAACATGAAAAGGACCTCATCGAAGGCAGCCCCATAACCTATTTGTATGAAGAAAGTTTTATTTGACCTGTTTTTTACAGGGTACAAACTGATGATTTGCTGAAACTACTGAGGTATTTAAGTTATTGTATGCAATTTCTCTACGTTTAGAGCAAATAATCAGTTTTGACATCACATGCAGGGCACAGTTATCAAGTGACAAGTATTTTTTCTACGTTTCATCTAATAGCTCTTTTTAGCGCCATACATTTTTTATAGACATCTCTTCATGGGCAACAAGACTACTGTAAAAACGAAGACAACCTTTTAAAAATATTTTTAGTTTCTGTTTCTTTTGGTATTTGCTTTCTTTGGCTAGTGTTATTTTCAGATGAACTGTTGCTTAGGAACCAGTCGATCGACCACATGACCTCAAAGCAGCTGTCCTAGCATGCCTCTGTGATCTTGTCTTCTATCAGGTGTCTTTCTGTCTCATCGTGTGTGAGAACAGACACTTAAATGACACATCTGAGAGCAGCAGGGAGAACCAAGAAAACTGAGCTAGTTTGGCACACTCACAATCATACTCAAATTACACTAATTCAATCAAAGAACTAATTTTTGGCTGTTTCATCCTTAGAAACAGCAGCAAATTAGACAAAAACTCATTTAATAAAAAAATGATAATACATTTTTGGCTGTTTTATCCACAGAAATACCAGGAAATTAACCAAACAGTAATTATTGTATCAGGCACAAACCATGCTTTCTTTTGATGTGGTAAATATCGCTTAATTTTATTTTGTCCATTGATCTGCAGATATCATTTCATTGTTACCAACTGATTAAAAACAACATAAATATGACTGAAGACAATTCAAAATTGCATGCCTATTTTCATTACATTCCATTGATGATGACAATTTTTACTGATCAGCAAAACAATTTGTTGCTTGCTTGTGATGAGTGACTCACATTGACTCACAGTGACTGAATAATAAATCAATGAATAAGGAACACAGTGTTAGTCAGTGTGATTATTAGAACTTAGATTATCCTGAAATTACTCACAAACACAACAGATAGGTTTCGATCTTACTTCCGTGTAGTATTTATTATGTGAAGTACTAAATTCATAAGATTTTATATTACCCACTAATAATATATCAATCGGAGATCACTTGATGGTATCTTTTGGTAAATCTCAAATAATGACCTGGGCTTTATGATCCTCTAAAAAGGATAAAGAAAAATAATTTTATGTTATGGAGATATACTGGATATAAAAGGCATATGAAAGTCGCTCATCATTAAGTAGATTTCCCAAACAAATACAGATGGTTTTCATTTTTTGCAGAGTCGCACTAAACTGCACTTTATTACCTGCACTGTAAAAAATAAATATAGGGATTTATAGCAGAAGGGCAAAATATGAGTTAGGCAGGGAGCCAGACCTCAAAAAGTGCTTTATTTAAGGATTTGGCTCAACCCGAGAGAGGACCACATAAGTTATATACCGTTTGAATCCCTGAATTCAGTAGTTTTAGAAACTTTCTGTTTCAGTGAAAAATCAGTTGAGAGTTTTTTGTAATTTGGTTACCATGGCAACCAAGTCAGAAAATTATTTGATGAATAGAAAATGAATAAAACGCTCTCATACGGAGTGCTTTTCATAGATAAGCGTAATTTTTCTTTTGAAATACATTTTATGGAAAGGCCCCCTTTAATTGGTCACATGACCTTGGGGTAAAAGGTCACATGACCAGCAGAGGAGGGAGTTAAAGAGGCAAAACTAGCAATTTTTAAGCAATACAGACTTAGAAGTTTGCCCTGGACAATGCAATTCAGTGACACATTGTCAAATTATTGATATATGAGAGATGTAATATCATGCTTTCAAAAAATATGCCATTTGGCATAACTGCTACCATGGTAACGAAAATGTTTATCTTCAAAATAGCAGCCCCATTTACAGATTTAATTTAATTAAAATTATGTTTCTGATGTATATTTGTTCTTTTACAGTTGGAAGTGAAATTTAAAATGTTGATTTATTAAGTATTGTAGGTGCTTAGCTTTAGTATGATTTTTATTGGGGTAAACGGTCATATGACCAGTAGGGGAGGGGTCGAATGGCTAAAACGGGCAGTTTTTCAGCAATATGGACACTATAAATAGGCACTGGACAACACAGTTTAATGACACATGGTCAAGGCATTGACATTTGATTGCCCTAATGTCATGCTTTCAAAAAATATATCATATGGTATTACTGTTACCATGGTAACAGAAATGTTTATCTTCAAAATAACAGCCGTATTTGTAAATTTAATTTGACTAAAATTATGTTTCTGGCCAGTGTTAGTTCTTTTCCAGTTGAAATTGAAATTTTAAATGATGATTTATGCTGCATTGTAGTTGCTTAGGTCTTGTATGATTTTGAATGGGGTAAAAGGTCACATGATTGGTAGGGGAGGGGATCAAATAGCCAAAACTGACAGTTTTTAAAGCAATATAAACAATAAAATAGGCACTGGGCGACACAGTTTAATGACACATTGTCAAGGTATTGCTATTTGATAGCTCTAATGCCAAGCTTTCAAGAAATATATCATTGTGTTATTACTGTTACCATGGTAACGGAAATGTTTATCTTCAAAATAACAGCCCGGCCTTTTGCAGATTTCACCTCACTATATCATGAATCTAGTGTTCATTATGTTACAATTGAGAGTTAAATGTTTAAAGGGAATATATTCTGGATTGTTGGAACCTATATTTGGTGTGACTTTAATGGGGTAAAAGGTAGTATTACAGCAGGGAAGAGAGATAATAGGCAAAACTAGTACATTTTAAGTGATAAGGACACTCAAAATAAACACTGGATGATGCAGTAAAAATCCATATCAAAGGGATTGATTTGTGATATCTAGCAGACTAACTCACACTTTCAATAAATATAATATTGGAATTTGGCATTACTGTAACCATGGTAACAGAAATGTTTATCTTCAAAATAAAAGCCCTATTTGCAGATTTAAGCTCTCTAAAATCAAGAAACTTGCTTGTGTTCATTCTATTGCAGTTGAGAGTGAAATTTCAATTTGGTAATTTGTTATATATTGCAGTTGCTTTAATTTGGTGAGATTTTCTATGGGGTAAAGGTAATTTAATCAGCAGGGGAGGGGGTTAGATTAAAGAAAACCTTTGATAGTTGAGCAAATTGGACATGAGAAATATACCCTGGACAACGCATTGTCAAGGTATTGATATTTGAGTTTATCTTCAGAAACATAAAAAAGGAATGAAAGATATTGCTGTGAAAAAGTTACCTGCTCATATAAAAATCCCAAATTGAAAAGCCAATATTAGAGCATAATTTAAAAATGTTTATACAAACTGAAGTCACATCATTACCATAAGCCCGTGAACGATCTTTCAATTGGAATCTGATTGAACATAAATGCACTTTTCCTGAGCAGAATGGTCATTAAACTTCACCTACACATAGGTGAAGTTTCTTGTAATCGGTATTATTAAACTTCACCTACACATAGGTGAAGTTTCTTGTAATCGGTATTATTATTAAACTTCACCTACACATAGGTGAAGTTTCTTGTTATCGGTATTATTTTTCTTATTATTATTATTTTTCTCCCCACCTGACCTCTTCGGAAAATTCTCAAAAAATTTGTATACGTAGCCTACAAAAATACAAGAGAATCATTTTGAAAAAATTGACCTTGACCTATTTTTCAAGGTCACAGAGCCTCTCAAAGTCGGATTTCGCAATATTTCAAATACATGTACCTCATCCGGTTATTACCGGTTTTCATTTTCCTGTACATGGAATGGTCCCAGACACTTTCTACACAGTGTGACCCATTTTCATGAAAGTAGGTCAAGGTCACATTTTACAAAGTCCATTTTCATGGTTTGAGGTTGACCCCTGTGCCGCCGAATCCGTAAGTCGTAGAGACATACCGTTGGTGCCATTACGTGCCCGAACGCACGGGACACCTGCGTGAGTCTTTATTTTTCTTTGGCAGTACCGGTTCTTGAGTTACATAATTTTAAAGTCATACCGCGTCACCAAAATTGGTGACCTTGAGAATTTGACCTTGAAATATCGATTTAATCTGTTAACATGTCATAGTAAACCCCCCCAAATATACACCTAATAAGCCCATTCAGACCTTTAAATTTGACCTTGACCTCATTTTTCAAGGTCATTTGCCCCGAAAAAGTTTGAAAAGGTGCCATTTTCAGCAATTTTTTTCACCATGTTTTGTTCAATATATCAGCGTGGTTTACAGGTGACAGATGAACATTGGCCTGCTCATTTGTAATATCTAATCATATTTTGTCTACCCCCTTCACCGGATTTATGAAAAATTTTCAAATATTGCTAACCGACAAATGTTAAAAAATGACACAATTCCGCGTTTTTGACAAGGAAATATTGATTCTACAGGGTTACAATGCATGACTGACCCCCCCTTTGTCACCTACTCCGATTCTGAATATCACATTGATTTTGACCTAGAAAATGTTTTTCAAGGTCAAACTCAAGGTCAAACATTACAAAAAAGTGTACTTCTTTGACATTTGATTTTTTTACACATAGAAAGAATCAAGATATTGTTACAAAAATGGCAGACATACTTGCTACAATACTCTGGAGGCTCCTTGTAAATTTTCAAGGTCCTCGGGTTGACCTACGTTGCACCATAAAGGTCACAAGGTGGAAAAATGAGCAAAAAATTTCCGATATTTTTTTACATTTCTCAATGATAGCGTAATTTCAATCGGCCGTAGCTCCGGTTCTAATTAAGTTACAGAGAATCTGAAAACAGATTTGGAAAGGCCAAATGCTCTTCTAGGTTTCATATATTGAATATTTTGCCGTAGCGCCGACGGTTAAAAAGATCGCCGGACCCTGAAAATTTCATGTTTTTTGTCAAATTTTCACAATATATCAATATTTTGACAAGGAAAGAATCATCCTATTTTAATGAACCTGTCTGGACATATTTCTAGCTTCTATTTACATAATCCTCCCGGATTATATACATTTCCATTGAACCGTTTTGGTTCTACAGTGATTTTAACTTAAAAACTGCATATTTTCAGGGATATCTAAAAGTCCATATTTCTGAATCATACCATAATTTCAATCTTCCGTGACTCCGGTCCTAATTAAGTTACAGAGAATCTGAAAACGGATTTGGAAAGCCCATAGTCTCCTCTTGGTCAACTATTTGAACATTTTCTTGTATCTCCGACGGTTAAAAAGATCGCCGGACCCTGAAAAATGTATGTTTTCAGAAATTGCAGTCATTTGAAATGTTTTCATTCTACAGTAACTGGTCCATGTACTGGTCCATGTACTGGTCCATGTACTGGTCCATGTACTGGTCCATGTACTGGTCCATGTACTGGTCCATGTACTGGTCCATGTACTGGTCCATGTACTGGTACATTGCACTGGTACATTGTACTGATTCATTGTACTGGTATATTGTACTGGTATATTGTACTGATTCATTGTACTGGTATATGGTGCATGTACTGGTGCATGTACTGTTGCATGTACTGTTGCATGTACTTTTGCATGTACTGGTGCATGTACTGGTGCATGTACTGGTGCATGTACTGGTGCATGTACTGGTGCATGTACTGGTGCATGTACTGGTGCATGTCTTATGGTCGATGTACTGGGTAATGTATTGGTTATGACTCGTATGTCTCTGTGTGTTTCTTTGCATGCTTGCATGTATTGCAATGTAATACATAATTATGTAGGATTCCTGTTTACGTTTCCATGTACTTTTTACTTGCTCGTCTACCGGTGTGCATTTCGAGTTACTGGCACCACAGTAGGTGAAGTTTTGTCACCGCTCGCGGTTACGTCTACTAGTATTTACATTACTTTCGTAGTGCGAAAAAAAGTTCTTCGAAAAATTTCCAAAAAATTCATGAAGGTGGCCTACCGTGCCCGTATGGCACTGGCCCGGTTTCGCCGACCTTGATTCATTTTTCAAGGTCACAGAGCACTTGAAACTCTGAAATTTCAAATTTTAAAATGCCAATATCTCATCCGGTAATGCCCGGATTCAATTTTTCTCACTTTTATCAGATTCTACATGTATTTTTCTACATTTCGCGGTGAGGCATCTAATACCCTAGGACCAAGTCGAAAGCGGCAAAATCCACTTTTAGTAGTTTTTGAGTTATCCCCAGATCTCAGAGATGGTAGCTCGTGGAGTCAAAAACAGGGCACAGTAACTTGGCTTGACTCACGGGACATCTGCCCGCGCAGTTTGGTAGTGATCCTGCGACCGGTTTGTAAGATACGGAATTTAAAATATTGACCGCGTCGTCAAAATCAGCAATTATTCAATGGTTGCCCCCCTGCCTCTTATAATACTCATACATAGCAGGCATTTCTTGAAATTCCTGTGGTCAAGCAGCTGTAGGAAGGCAAAATAGTCCTGATTCAAGTCATTTCTATGCTAAATAAGGCTGCCTGCAAGCGCTGAACTTGCATTGAACACCAGTTCCACAATTTGAACATCCATACGGCAAGCTCCCCACTGTGTTTTCTCATACATTTGTGCTTATTTCGCTGAACACATGTCTAATCTTCATAAAAAGAGATACAGGAGGCAGTGCCAGGACATATCCAAGCCTTCTGAAGCCTGTTCATGGACCAGCAACACAGAATAAAGCCATTAAAACACTCTTTTTGTGTTCATTTTCCTATAATTTGCCATTCTAGCAGACGAAGCAGACGACAACAAAATAGTTCCACACAAAATACCACAAAACCGGCTATAATTTGGTCCCAATCAACTCCAGACTGTGAGAGATAAGCCATTAAGTTACCTAAAAACTGCCTTTTATTCATTATCCACCCGGAAACACTGTATACACTGCGGCGCAAGAACTGGTTTTTATTAAGAACTATATTTGACTGTGCGACAGCAGTCTCGCAGCTAAGGAAAAAATCTGCAATTAAATGTTAACTCAGGCTGTAGGCCACAAACTAACATGGAAATGGCTTAGATAGGGATAGATTAGCATCACTATGGCTGTCACTTGGGCTGAATTATCAGAATTTGGCGGGAAACGCACATTTGTCCCATTTTCAAGTGTTTTCTGCAGTTTGAGACCTCTCTGAACCCCCCCCCCCTCCAATTGCAGCCTGTAACCCCCCCCCCCAATTTCTTGTATATATATGTCATTCCAGGCCTTCTGACAGGTCTCACAGGCCTACATGCTGCCTCCATGGCATTTCACGGCATTTTGCAATGCTAAAACATAGGAAATTGGGCCTTCCGGTCAGAATTTTCACGGAGGTTCCTGGGTTGAATGTCTCAATGTCTCACTCAAATAGACCATTAGAGCAGCATTCCCTGAAAAAACGGTGAAAATCGCACCATTTCTCAGCCCGCAGAGTGCAAAAACATCCGTTTTCGCACTTTTCAAGAAAAAATCGACCCGTCCCGGCAAATCCGGTTTGAGGCCCGGAAGTGGGTCTGAAAGTTGCCTTTGAGTCGGGACGACACCTTGTAGCAGTTTGGTGGCCTTGCCTTTATTAGTCTGGTCGCTACAAGGGTAAATTCTTAGCCACTGACCTTGGTCAGTTACAGGGCTCTAGTGTACTATAATATTTACATTACTTTCGTAGTGCGAAAAAAAGTTCTTCGAAAAATTTCCAAAAAATTCATGAAGGTGGCCTACCGTGCCCGTATGGCACTGGCCCGGTTTCGCCGACCTTGATTCATTTTTCAAGGTCACAGAGCACTTGAAACTCTGAAATTTCAAATTTTAAAATGCCAATATCTCATCCGGTAATGCCCGGATTCAATTTTTCTCACTTTTATCAGATTCTACATGTATTTTTCTACATTTCGCGGTGAGGCATCTAATACCCTAGGACCAAGTCGAAAGCGGCAAAATCCACTTTTAGTAGTTTTTGAGTTATCCCCAGATCTCAGAGATGGTAGCTCGTGGAGTCAAAAACAGGGCACAGTAACTTGGCTTGACTCACGGGACATCTGCCCGCGCAGTTTGGTAGTGATCCTGCGACCGGTTTGTAAGATACGGAATTTAAAATATTGACCGCGTCGTCAAAATCAGCAATTATTCAATGGTTGCCCCCCTGCCTCTTATAATACTCATACATAGCAGGCATTTCTTGAAATTCCTGTGGTCAAGCAGCTGTAGGAAGGCAAAATAGTCCTGATTCAAGTCATTTCTATGCTAAATAAGGCTGCCTGCAAGCGCTGAACTTGCATTGAACACCAGTTCCACAATTTGAACATCCATACGGCAAGCTCCCCACTGTGTTTTCTCATACATTTGTGCTTATTTCGCTGAACACATGTCTAATCTTCATAAAAAGAGATACAGGAGGCAGTGCCAGGACATATCCAAGCCTTCTGAAGCCTGTTCATGGACCAGCAACACAGAATAAAGCCATTAAAACACTCTTTTTGTGTTCATTTTCCTATAATTTGCCATTCTAGCAGACGAAGCAGACGACAACAAAATAGTTCCACACAAAATACCACAAAACCGGCTATAATTTGGTCCCAATCAACTCCAGACTGTGAGAGATAAGCCATTAAGTTACCTAAAAACTGCCTTTTATTCATTATCCACCCGGAAACACTGTATACACTGCGGCGCAAGAACTGGTTTTTATTAAGAACTATATTTGACTGTGCGACAGCAGTCTCGCAGCTAAGGAAAAAATCTGCAATTAAATGTTAACTCAGGCTGTAGGCCACAAACTAACATGGAAATGGCTTAGATAGGGATAGATTAGCATCACTATGGCTGTCACTTGGGCTGAATTATCAGAATTTGGCGGGAAACGCACATTTGTCCCATTTTCAAGTGTTTTCTGCAGTTTGAGACCTCTCTGAACCCCCCCCCCCCTCCAATTGCAGCCTGTAACCCCCCCCCCCCCCAATTTCTTGTATATATATGTCATTCCAGGCCTTCTGACAGGTCTCACAGGCCTACATGCTGCCTCCATGGCATTTCACGGCATTTTGCAATGCTAAAACATAGGAAATTGGGCCTTCCGGTCAGAATTTTCACGGAGGTTCCTGGGTTGAATGTCTCAATGTCTCACTCAAATAGACCATTAGAGCAGCATTCCCTGAAAAAACGGTGAAAATCGCACCATTTCTCAGCCCGCAGAGTGCAAAAACATCCGTTTTCGCACTTTTCAAGAAAAAATCGACCCGTCCCGGCAAATCCGGTTTGAGGCCCGGAAGTGGGTCTGAAAGTTGCCTTTGAGTCGGGACGACACCTTGTAGCAGTTTGGTGGCCTTGCCTTTATTAGTCTGGTCGCTACAAGGGTAAATTCTTAGCCACTGACCTTGGTCAGTTACAGGGCTCTAGTGTACTATAATATTTACATTACTTTCGTAGTGCGAAAAAAAGTTCTTCGAAAAATTTCCAAAAAATTCATGAAGGTGGCCTACCGTGCCCGTATGGCACTGGCCCGGTTTCGCCGACCTTGATTCATTTTTCAAGGTCACAGAGCACTTGAAACTCTGAAATTTCAAATTTTAAAATGCCAATATCTCATCCGGTAATGCCCGGATTCAATTTTTCTCACTTTTATCAGATTCTACATGTATTTTTCTACATTTCGCGGTGAGGCATCTAATACCCTAGGACCAAGTCGAAAGCGGCAAAATCCACTTTTAGTAGTTTTTGAGTTATCCCCAGATCTCAGAGATGGTAGCTCGTGGAGTCAAAAACAGGGCACAGTAACTTGGCTTGACTCACGGGACATCTGCCCGCGCAGTTTGGTAGTGATCCTGCGACCGGTTTGTAAGATACGGAATTTAAAATATTGACCGCGTCGTCAAAATCAGCAATTATTCAATGGTTGCCCCCCTGCCTCTTATAATACTCATACATAGCAGGCATTTCTTGAAATTCCTGTGGTCAAGCAGCTGTAGGAAGGCAAAATAGTCCTGATTCAAGTCATTTCTATGCTAAATAAGGCTGCCTGCAAGCGCTGAACTTGCATTGAACACCAGTTCCACAATTTGAACATCCATACGGCAAGCTCCCCACTGTGTTTTCTCATACATTTGTGCTTATTTCGCTGAACACATGTCTAATCTTCATAAAAAGAGATACAGGAGGCAGTGCCAGGACATATCCAAGCCTTCTGAAGCCTGTTCATGGACCAGCAACACAGAATAAAGCCATTAAAACACTCTTTTTGTGTTCATTTTCCTATAATTTGCCATTCTAGCAGACGAAGCAGACGACAACAAAATAGTTCCACACAAAATACCACAAAACCGGCTATAATTTGGTCCCAATCAACTCCAGACTGTGAGAGATAAGCCATTAAGTTACCTAAAAACTGCCTTTTATTCATTATCCACCCGGAAACACTGTATACACTGCGGCGCAAGAACTGGTTTTTATTAAGAACTATATTTGACTGTGCGACAGCAGTCTCGCAGCTAAGGAAAAAATCTGCAATTAAATGTTAACTCAGGCTGTAGGCCACAAACTAACATGGAAATGGCTTAGATAGGGATAGATTAGCATCACTATGGCTGTCACTTGGGCTGAATTATCAGAATTTGGCGGGAAACGCACATTTGTCCCATTTTCAAGTGTTTTCTGCAGTTTGAGACCTCTCTGAACCCCCCCCCCCTCCAATTGCAGCCTGTAACCCCCCCCCCCCCAATTTCTTGTATATATATGTCATTCCAGGCCTTCTGACAGGTCTCACAGGCCTACATGCTGCCTCCATGGCATTTCACGGCATTTTGCAATGCTAAAACATAGGAAATTGGGCCTTCCGGTCAGAATTTTCACGGAGGTTCCTGGGTTGAATGTCTCAATGTCTCACTCAAATAGACCATTAGAGCAGCATTCCCTGAAAAAACGGTGAAAATCGCACCATTTCTCAGCCCGCAGAGTGCAAAAACATCCGTTTTCGCACTTTTCAAGAAAAAATCGACCCGTCCCGGCAAATCCGGTTTGAGGCCCGGAAGTGGGTCTGAAAGTTGCCTTTGAGTCGGGACGACACCTTGTAGCAGTTTGGTGGCCTTGCCTTTATTAGTCTGGTCGCTACAAGGGTAAATTCTTAGCCACTGACCTTGGTCAGTTACAGGGCTCTAGTGTACTATAATATTTACATTACTTTCGTAGTGCGAAAAAAAGTTCTTCGAAAAATTTCCAAAAAATTCATGAAGGTGGCCTACCGTGCCCGTATGGCACTGGCCCGGTTTCGCCGACCTTGATTCATTTTTCAAGGTCACAGAGCACTTGAAACTCTGAAATTTCAAATTTTAAAATGCCAATATCTCATCCGGTAATGCCCGGATTCAATTTTTCTCACTTTTATCAGATTCTACATGTATTTTTCTACATTTCGCGGTGAGGCATCTAATACCCTAGGACCAAGTCGAAAGCGGCAAAATCCACTTTTAGTAGTTTTTGAGTTATCCCCAGATCTCAGAGATGGTAGCTCGTGGAGTCAAAAACAGGGCACAGTAACTTGGCTTGACTCACGGGACATCTGCCCGCGCAGTTTGGTAGTGATCCTGCGACCGGTTTGTAAGATACGGAATTTAAAATATTGACCGCGTCGTCAAAATCAGCAATTATTCAATGGTTGCCCCCCTGCCTCTTATAATACTCATACATAGCAGGCATTTCTTGAAATTCCTGTGGTCAAGCAGCTGTAGGAAGGCAAAATAGTCCTGATTCAAGTCATTTCTATGCTAAATAAGGCTGCCTGCAAGCGCTGAACTTGCATTGAACACCAGTTCCACAATTTGAACATCCATACGGCAAGCTCCCCACTGTGTTTTCTCATACATTTGTGCTTATTTCGCTGAACACATGTCTAATCTTCATAAAAAGAGATACAGGAGGCAGTGCCAGGACATATCCAAGCCTTCTGAAGCCTGTTCATGGACCAGCAACACAGAATAAAGCCATTAAAACACTCTTTTTGTGTTCATTTTCCTATAATTTGCCATTCTAGCAGACGAAGCAGACGACAACAAAATAGTTCCACACAAAATACCACAAAACCGGCTATAATTTGGTCCCAATCAACTCCAGACTGTGAGAGATAAGCCATTAAGTTACCTAAAAACTGCCTTTTATTCATTATCCACCCGGAAACACTGTATACACTGCGGCGCAAGAACTGGTTTTTATTAAGAACTATATTTGACTGTGCGACAGCAGTCTCGCAGCTAAGGAAAAAATCTGCAATTAAATGTTAACTCAGGCTGTAGGCCACAAACTAACATGGAAATGGCTTAGATAGGGATAGATTAGCATCACTATGGCTGTCACTTGGGCTGAATTATCAGAATTTGGCGGGAAACGCACATTTGTCCCATTTTCAAGTGTTTTCTGCAGTTTGAGACCTCTCTGAACCCCCCCCCCCCTCCAATTGCAGCCTGTAACCCCCCCCCCCCCCCAATTTCTTGTATATATATGTCATTCCAGGCCTTCTGACAGGTCTCACAGGCCTACATGCTGCCTCCATGGCATTTCACGGCATTTTGCAATGCTAAAACATAGGAAATTGGGCCTTCCGGTCAGAATTTTCACGGAGGTTCCTGGGTTGAATGTCTCAATGTCTCACTCAAATAGACCATTAGAGCAGCATTCCCTGAAAAAACGGTGAAAATCGCACCATTTCTCAGCCCGCAGAGTGCAAAAACATCCGTTTTCGCACTTTTCAAGAAAAAATCGACCCGTCCCGGCAAATCCGGTTTGAGGCCCGGAAGTGGGTCTGAAAGTTGCCTTTGAGTCGGGACGACACCTTGTAGCAGTTTGGTGGCCTTGCCTTTATTAGTCTGGTCGCTACAAGGGTAAATTCTTAGCCACTGACCTTGGTCAGTTACAGGGCTCTAGTGTACTATAATATTTACATTACTTTCGTAGTGCGAAAAAAAGTTCTTCGAAAAATTTCCAAAAAATTCATGAAGGTGGCCTACCGTGCCCGTATGGCACTGGCCCGGTTTCGCCGACCTTGATTCATTTTTCAAGGTCACAGAGCACTTGAAACTCTGAAATTTCAAATTTTAAAATGCCAATATCTCATCCGGTAATGCCCGGATTCAATTTTTCTCACTTTTATCAGATTCTACATGTATTTTTCTACATTTCGCGGTGAGGCATCTAATACCCTAGGACCAAGTCGAAAGCGGCAAAATCCACTTTTAGTAGTTTTTGAGTTATCCCCAGATCTCAGAGATGGTAGCTCGTGGAGTCAAAAACAGGGCACAGTAACTTGGCTTGACTCACGGGACATCTGCCCGCGCAGTTTGGTAGTGATCCTGCGACCGGTTTGTAAGATACGGAATTTAAAATATTGACCGCGTCGTCAAAATCAGCAATTATTCAATGGTTGCCCCCCTGCCTCTTATAATACTCATACATAGCAGGCATTTCTTGAAATTCCTGTGGTCAAGCAGCTGTAGGAAGGCAAAATAGTCCTGATTCAAGTCATTTCTATGCTAAATAAGGCTGCCTGCAAGCGCTGAACTTGCATTGAACACCAGTTCCACAATTTGAACATCCATACGGCAAGCTCCCCACTGTGTTTTCTCATACATTTGTGCTTATTTCGCTGAACACATGTCTAATCTTCATAAAAAGAGATACAGGAGGCAGTGCCAGGACATATCCAAGCCTTCTGAAGCCTGTTCATGGACCAGCAACACAGAATAAAGCCATTAAAACACTCTTTTTGTGTTCATTTTCCTATAATTTGCCATTCTAGCAGACGAAGCAGACGACAACAAAATAGTTCCACACAAAATACCACAAAACCGGCTATAATTTGGTCCCAATCAACTCCAGACTGTGAGAGATAAGCCATTAAGTTACCTAAAAACTGCCTTTTATTCATTATCCACCCGGAAACACTGTATACACTGCGGCGCAAGAACTGGTTTTTATTAAGAACTATATTTGACTGTGCGACAGCAGTCTCGCAGCTAAGGAAAAAATCTGCAATTAAATGTTAACTCAGGCTGTAGGCCACAAACTAACATGGAAATGGCTTAGATAGGGATAGATTAGCATCACTATGGCTGTCACTTGGGCTGAATTATCAGAATTTGGCGGGAAACGCACATTTGTCCCATTTTCAAGTGTTTTCTGCAGTTTGAGACCTCTCTGAACCCCCCCCCCCCTCCAATTGCAGCCTGTAACCCCCCCCCCCCCCAATTTCTTGTATATATATGTCATTCCAGGCCTTCTGACAGGTCTCACAGGCCTACATGCTGCCTCCATGGCATTTCACGGCATTTTGCAATGCTAAAACATAGGAAATTGGGCCTTCCGGTCAGAATTTTCACGGAGGTTCCTGGGTTGAATGTCTCAATGTCTCACTCAAATAGACCATTAGAGCAGCATTCCCTGAAAAAACGGTGAAAATCGCACCATTTCTCAGCCCGCAGAGTGCAAAAACATCCGTTTTCGCACTTTTCAAGAAAAAATCGACCCGTCCCGGCAAATCCGGTTTGAGGCCCGGAAGTGGGTCTGAAAGTTGCCTTTGAGTCGGGACGACACCTTGTAGCAGTTTGGTGGCCTTGCCTTTATTAGTCTGGTCGCTACAAGGGTAAATTCTTAGCCACTGACCTTGGTCAGTTACAGGGCTCTAGTGTACTATAATATTTACATTACTTTCGTAGTGCGAAAAAAAGTTCTTCGAAAAATTTCCAAAAAATTCATGAAGGTGGCCTACCGTGCCCGTATGGCACTGGCCCGGTTTCGCCGACCTTGATTCATTTTTCAAGGTCACAGAGCACTTGAAACTCTGAAATTTCAAATTTTAAAATGCCAATATCTCATCCGGTAATGCCCGGATTCAATTTTTCTCACTTTTATCAGATTCTACATGTATTTTTCTACATTTCGCGGTGAGGCATCTAATACCCTAGGACCAAGTCGAAAGCGGCAAAATCCACTTTTAGTAGTTTTTGAGTTATCCCCAGATCTCAGAGATGGTAGCTCGTGGAGTCAAAAACAGGGCACAGTAACTTGGCTTGACTCACGGGACATCTGCCCGCGCAGTTTGGTAGTGATCCTGCGACCGGTTTGTAAGATACGGAATTTAAAATATTGACCGCGTCGTCAAAATCAGCAATTATTCAATGGTTGCCCCCCTGCCTCTTATAATACTCATACATAGCAGGCATTTCTTGAAATTCCTGTGGTCAAGCAGCTGTAGGAAGGCAAAATAGTCCTGATTCAAGTCATTTCTATGCTAAATAAGGCTGCCTGCAAGCGCTGAACTTGCATTGAACACCAGTTCCACAATTTGAACATCCATACGGCAAGCTCCCCACTGTGTTTTCTCATACATTTGTGCTTATTTCGCTGAACACATGTCTAATCTTCATAAAAAGAGATACAGGAGGCAGTGCCAGGACATATCCAAGCCTTCTGAAGCCTGTTCATGGACCAGCAACACAGAATAAAGCCATTAAAACACTCTTTTTGTGTTCATTTTCCTATAATTTGCCATTCTAGCAGACGAAGCAGACGACAACAAAATAGTTCCACACAAAATACCACAAAACCGGCTATAATTTGGTCCCAATCAACTCCAGACTGTGAGAGATAAGCCATTAAGTTACCTAAAAACTGCCTTTTATTCATTATCCACCCGGAAACACTGTATACACTGCGGCGCAAGAACTGGTTTTTATTAAGAACTATATTTGACTGTGCGACAGCAGTCTCGCAGCTAAGGAAAAAATCTGCAATTAAATGTTAACTCAGGCTGTAGGCCACAAACTAACATGGAAATGGCTTAGATAGGGATAGATTAGCATCACTATGGCTGTCACTTGGGCTGAATTATCAGAATTTGGCGGGAAACGCACATTTGTCCCATTTTCAAGTGTTTTCTGCAGTTTGAGACCTCTCTGAACCCCCCCCCCCCTCCAATTGCAGCCTGTAACCCCCCCCCCCCCCAATTTCTTGTATATATATGTCATTCCAGGCCTTCTGACAGGTCTCACAGGCCTACATGCTGCCTCCATGGCATTTCACGGCATTTTGCAATGCTAAAACATAGGAAATTGGGCCTTCCGGTCAGAATTTTCACGGAGGTTCCTGGGTTGAATGTCTCAATGTCTCACTCAAATAGACCATTAGAGCAGCATTCCCTGAAAAAACGGTGAAAATCGCACCATTTCTCAGCCCGCAGAGTGCAAAAACATCCGTTTTCGCACTTTTCAAGAAAAAATCGACCCGTCCCGGCAAATCCGGTTTGAGGCCCGGAAGTGGGTCTGAAAGTTGCCTTTGAGTCGGGACGACACCTTGTAGCAGTTTGGTGGCCTTGCCTTTATTAGTCTGGTCGCTACAAGGGTAAATTCTTAGCCACTGACCTTGGTCAGTTACAGGGCTCTAGTGTATTAATATTTATTACTTTCGTAGTGCGAAAAAAAGTTCTTCGAAAAATTTCCAAAAAATTCATGAAGGTGGCCTACCGTGCCCGTATGGCACTGGCCCGGTTTCGCCGACCTTGATTCATTTTTCAAGGTCACAGAGCACTTGAAACTCTGAAATTTCAAATTTTAAAATGCCAATATCTCATCCGGTAATGCCCGGATTCAATTTTTCTCACTTTTATCAGATTCTACATGTATTTTTCTACATTTCGCGGTGAGGCATCTAATACCCTAGGACCAAGTCGAAAGCGGCAAAATCCACTTTTAGTAGTTTTTGAGTTATCCCCAGATCTCAGAGATGGTAGCTCGTGGAGTCAAAAACAGGGCACAGTAACTTGGCTTGACTCACGGGACATCTGCCCGCGCAGTTTGGTAGTGATCCTGCGACCGGTTTGTAAGATACGGAATTTAAAATATTGACCGCGTCGTCAAAATCAGCAATTATTCAATGGTTGCCCCCCTGCCTCTTATAATACTCATACATAGCAGGCATTTCTTGAAATTCCTGTGGTCAAGCAGCTGTAGGAAGGCAAAATAGTCCTGATTCAAGTCATTTCTATGCTAAATAAGGCTGCCTGCAAGCGCTGAACTTGCATTGAACACCAGTTCCACAATTTGAACATCCATACGGCAAGCTCCCCACTGTGTTTTCTCATACATTTGTGCTTATTTCGCTGAACACATGTCTAATCTTCATAAAAAGAGATACAGGAGGCAGTGCCAGGACATATCCAAGCCTTCTGAAGCCTGTTCATGGACCAGCAACACAGAATAAAGCCATTAAAACACTCTTTTTGTGTTCATTTTCCTATAATTTGCCATTCTAGCAGACGAAGCAGACGACAACAAAATAGTTCCACACAAAATACCACAAAACCGGCTATAATTTGGTCCCAATCAACTCCAGACTGTGAGAGATAAGCCATTAAGTTACCTAAAAACTGCCTTTTATTCATTATCCACCCGGAAACACTGTATACACTGCGGCGCAAGAACTGGTTTTTATTAAGAACTATATTTGACTGTGCGACAGCAGTCTCGCAGCTAAGGAAAAAATCTGCAATTAAATGTTAACTCAGGCTGTAGGCCACAAACTAACATGGAAATGGCTTAGATAGGGATAGATTAGCATCACTATGGCTGTCACTTGGGCTGAATTATCAGAATTTGGCGGGAAACGCACATTTGTCCCATTTTCAAGTGTTTTCTGCAGTTTGAGACCTCTCTGAACCCCCCCCCCCCTCCAATTGCAGCCTGTAACCCCCCCCCCCCCCAATTTCTTGTATATATATGTCATTCCAGGCCTTCTGACAGGTCTCACAGGCCTACATGCTGCCTCCATGGCATTTCACGGCATTTTGCAATGCTAAAACATAGGAAATTGGGCCTTCCGGTCAGAATTTTCACGGAGGTTCCTGGGTTGAATGTCTCAATGTCTCACTCAAATAGACCATTAGAGCAGCATTCCCTGAAAAAACGGTGAAAATCGCACCATTTCTCAGCCCGCAGAGTGCAAAAACATCCGTTTTCGCACTTTTCAAGAAAAAATCGACCCGTCCCGGCAAATCCGGTTTGAGGCCCGGAAGTGGGTCTGAAAGTTGCCTTTGAGTCGGGACGACACCTTGTAGCAGTTTGGTGGCCTTGCCTTTATTAGTCTGGTCGCTACAAGGGTAAATTCTTAGCCACTGACCTTGGTCAGTTACAGGGCTCTAGTATTAATATATTACTTTCGTAGTGCGAAAAAAAGTTCTTCGAAAAATTTCCAAAAAATTCATGAAGGTGGCCTACCGTGCCCGTATGGCACTGGCCCGGTTTCGCCGACCTTGATTCATTTTTCAAGGTCACAGAGCACTTGAAACTCTGAAATTTCAAATTTTAAAATGCCAATATCTCATCCGGTAATGCCCGGATTCAATTTTTCTCACTTTTATCAGATTCTACATGTATTTTTCTACATTTCGCGGTGAGGCATCTAATACCCTAGGACCAAGTCGAAAGCGGCAAAATCCACTTTTAGTAGTTTTTGAGTTATCCCCAGATCTCAGAGATGGTAGCTCGTGGAGTCAAAAACAGGGCACAGTAACTTGGCTTGACTCACGGGACATCTGCCCGCGCAGTTTGGTAGTGATCCTGCGACCGGTTTGTAAGATACGGAATTTAAAATATTGACCGCGTCGTCAAAATCAGCAATTATTCAATGGTTGCCCCCCTGCCTCTTATAATACTCATACATAGCAGGCATTTCTTGAAATTCCTGTGGTCAAGCAGCTGTAGGAAGGCAAAATAGTCCTGATTCAAGTCATTTCTATGCTAAATAAGGCTGCCTGCAAGCGCTGAACTTGCATTGAACACCAGTTCCACAATTTGAACATCCATACGGCAAGCTCCCCACTGTGTTTTCTCATACATTTGTGCTTATTTCGCTGAACACATGTCTAATCTTCATAAAAAGAGATACAGGAGGCAGTGCCAGGACATATCCAAGCCTTCTGAAGCCTGTTCATGGACCAGCAACACAGAATAAAGCCATTAAAACACTCTTTTTGTGTTCATTTTCCTATAATTTGCCATTCTAGCAGACGAAGCAGACGACAACAAAATAGTTCCACACAAAATACCACAAAACCGGCTATAATTTGGTCCCAATCAACTCCAGACTGTGAGAGATAAGCCATTAAGTTACCTAAAAACTGCCTTTTATTCATTATCCACCCGGAAACACTGTATACACTGCGGCGCAAGAACTGGTTTTTATTAAGAACTATATTTGACTGTGCGACAGCAGTCTCGCAGCTAAGGAAAAAATCTGCAATTAAATGTTAACTCAGGCTGTAGGCCACAAACTAACATGGAAATGGCTTAGATAGGGATAGATTAGCATCACTATGGCTGTCACTTGGGCTGAATTATCAGAATTTGGCGGGAAACGCACATTTGTCCCATTTTCAAGTGTTTTCTGCAGTTTGAGACCTCTCTGAACCCCCCCCCCCCTCCAATTGCAGCCTGTAACCCCCCCCCCCCCCCAATTTCTTGTATATATATGTCATTCCAGGCCTTCTGACAGGTCTCACAGGCCTACATGCTGCCTCCATGGCATTTCACGGCATTTTGCAATGCTAAAACATAGGAAATTGGGCCTTCCGGTCAGAATTTTCACGGAGGTTCCTGGGTTGAATGTCTCAATGTCTCACTCAAATAGACCATTAGAGCAGCATTCCCTGAAAAAACGGTGAAAATCGCACCATTTCTCAGCCCGCAGAGTGCAAAAACATCCGTTTTCGCACTTTTCAAGAAAAAATCGACCCGTCCCGGCAAATCCGGTTTGAGGCCCGGAAGTGGGTCTGAAAGTTGCCTTTGAGTCGGGACGACACCTTGTAGCAGTTTGGTGGCCTTGCCTTTATTAGTCTGGTCGCTACAAGGGTAAATTCTTAGCCACTGACCTTGGTCAGTTACAGGGCTCTAGTATTTATATTACTTTCGTAGTGCGAAAAAAAGTTCTTCGAAAAATTTCCAAAAAATTCATGAAGGTGGCCTACCGTGCCCGTATGGCACTGGCCCGGTTTCGCCGACCTTGATTCATTTTTCAAGGTCACAGAGCACTTGAAACTCTGAAATTTCAAATTTTAAAATGCCAATATCTCATCCGGTAATGCCCGGATTCAATTTTTCTCACTTTTATCAGATTCTACATGTATTTTTCTACATTTCGCGGTGAGGCATCTAATACCCTAGGACCAAGTCGAAAGCGGCAAAATCCACTTTTAGTAGTTTTTGAGTTATCCCCAGATCTCAGAGATGGTAGCTCGTGGAGTCAAAAACAGGGCACAGTAACTTGGCTTGACTCACGGGACATCTGCCCGCGCAGTTTGGTAGTGATCCTGCGACCGGTTTGTAAGATACGGAATTTAAAATATTGACCGCGTCGTCAAAATCAGCAATTATTCAATGGTTGCCCCCCTGCCTCTTATAATACTCATACATAGCAGGCATTTCTTGAAATTCCTGTGGTCAAGCAGCTGTAGGAAGGCAAAATAGTCCTGATTCAAGTCATTTCTATGCTAAATAAGGCTGCCTGCAAGCGCTGAACTTGCATTGAACACCAGTTCCACAATTTGAACATCCATACGGCAAGCTCCCCACTGTGTTTTCTCATACATTTGTGCTTATTTCGCTGAACACATGTCTAATCTTCATAAAAAGAGATACAGGAGGCAGTGCCAGGACATATCCAAGCCTTCTGAAGCCTGTTCATGGACCAGCAACACAGAATAAAGCCATTAAAACACTCTTTTTGTGTTCATTTTCCTATAATTTGCCATTCTAGCAGACGAAGCAGACGACAACAAAATAGTTCCACACAAAATACCACAAAACCGGCTATAATTTGGTCCCAATCAACTCCAGACTGTGAGAGATAAGCCATTAAGTTACCTAAAAACTGCCTTTTATTCATTATCCACCCGGAAACACTGTATACACTGCGGCGCAAGAACTGGTTTTTATTAAGAACTATATTTGACTGTGCGACAGCAGTCTCGCAGCTAAGGAAAAAATCTGCAATTAAATGTTAACTCAGGCTGTAGGCCACAAACTAACATGGAAATGGCTTAGATAGGGATAGATTAGCATCACTATGGCTGTCACTTGGGCTGAATTATCAGAATTTGGCGGGAAACGCACATTTGTCCCATTTTCAAGTGTTTTCTGCAGTTTGAGACCTCTCTGAACCCCCCCCCCCCTCCAATTGCAGCCTGTAACCCCCCCCCCCCCCAATTTCTTGTATATATATGTCATTCCAGGCCTTCTGACAGGTCTCACAGGCCTACATGCTGCCTCCATGGCATTTCACGGCATTTTGCAATGCTAAAACATAGGAAATTGGGCCTTCCGGTCAGAATTTTCACGGAGGTTCCTGGGTTGAATGTCTCAATGTCTCACTCAAATAGACCATTAGAGCAGCATTCCCTGAAAAAACGGTGAAAATCGCACCATTTCTCAGCCCGCAGAGTGCAAAAACATCCGTTTTCGCACTTTTCAAGAAAAAATCGACCCGTCCCGGCAAATCCGGTTTGAGGCCCGGAAGTGGGTCTGAAAGTTGCCTTTGAGTCGGGACGACACCTTGTAGCAGTTTGGTGGCCTTGCCTTTATTAGTCTGGTCGCTACAAGGGTAAATTCTTAGCCACTGACCTTGGTCAGTTACAGGGCTCTAGTATATAATATTTATTACTTTCGTAGTGCGAAAAAAAGTTCTTCGAAAAATTTCCAAAAAATTCATGAAGGTGGCCTACCGTGCCCGTATGGCACTGGCCCGGTTTCGCCGACCTTGATTCATTTTTCAAGGTCACAGAGCACTTGAAACTCTGAAATTTCAAATTTTAAAATGCCAATATCTCATCCGGTAATGCCCGGATTCAATTTTTCTCACTTTTATCAGATTCTACATGTATTTTTCTACATTTCGCGGTGAGGCATCTAATACCCTAGGACCAAGTCGAAAGCGGCAAAATCCACTTTTAGTAGTTTTTGAGTTATCCCCAGATCTCAGAGATGGTAGCTCGTGGAGTCAAAAACAGGGCACAGTAACTTGGCTTGACTCACGGGACATCTGCCCGCGCAGTTTGGTAGTGATCCTGCGACCGGTTTGTAAGATACGGAATTTAAAATATTGACCGCGTCGTCAAAATCAGCAATTATTCAATGGTTGCCCCCCTGCCTCTTATAATACTCATACATAGCAGGCATTTCTTGAAATTCCTGTGGTCAAGCAGCTGTAGGAAGGCAAAATAGTCCTGATTCAAGTCATTTCTATGCTAAATAAGGCTGCCTGCAAGCGCTGAACTTGCATTGAACACCAGTTCCACAATTTGAACATCCATACGGCAAGCTCCCCACTGTGTTTTCTCATACATTTGTGCTTATTTCGCTGAACACATGTCTAATCTTCATAAAAAGAGATACAGGAGGCAGTGCCAGGACATATCCAAGCCTTCTGAAGCCTGTTCATGGACCAGCAACACAGAATAAAGCCATTAAAACACTCTTTTTGTGTTCATTTTCCTATAATTTGCCATTCTAGCAGACGAAGCAGACGACAACAAAATAGTTCCACACAAAATACCACAAAACCGGCTATAATTTGGTCCCAATCAACTCCAGACTGTGAGAGATAAGCCATTAAGTTACCTAAAAACTGCCTTTTATTCATTATCCACCCGGAAACACTGTATACACTGCGGCGCAAGAACTGGTTTTTATTAAGAACTATATTTGACTGTGCGACAGCAGTCTCGCAGCTAAGGAAAAAATCTGCAATTAAATGTTAACTCAGGCTGTAGGCCACAAACTAACATGGAAATGGCTTAGATAGGGATAGATTAGCATCACTATGGCTGTCACTTGGGCTGAATTATCAGAATTTGGCGGGAAACGCACATTTGTCCCATTTTCAAGTGTTTTCTGCAGTTTGAGACCTCTCTGAACCCCCCCCCCCCCTCCAATTGCAGCCTGTAACCCCCCCCCCCCCCAATTTCTTGTATATATATGTCATTCCAGGCCTTCTGACAGGTCTCACAGGCCTACATGCTGCCTCCATGGCATTTCACGGCATTTTGCAATGCTAAAACATAGGAAATTGGGCCTTCCGGTCAGAATTTTCACGGAGGTTCCTGGGTTGAATGTCTCAATGTCTCACTCAAATAGACCATTAGAGCAGCATTCCCTGAAAAAACGGTGAAAATCGCACCATTTCTCAGCCCGCAGAGTGCAAAAACATCCGTTTTCGCACTTTTCAAGAAAAAATCGACCCGTCCCGGCAAATCCGGTTTGAGGCCCGGAAGTGGGTCTGAAAGTTGCCTTTGAGTCGGGACGACACCTTGTAGCAGTTTGGTGGCCTTGCCTTTATTAGTCTGGTCGCTACAAGGGTAAATTCTTAGCCACTGACCTTGGTCAGTTACAGGGCTCTAGTGTATATAATATATTACTTTCGTAGTGCGAAAAAAAGTTCTTCGAAAAATTTCCAAAAAATTCATGAAGGTGGCCTACCGTGCCCGTATGGCACTGGCCCGGTTTCGCCGACCTTGATTCATTTTTCAAGGTCACAGAGCACTTGAAACTCTGAAATTTCAAATTTTAAAATGCCAATATCTCATCCGGTAATGCCCGGATTCAATTTTTCTCACTTTTATCAGATTCTACATGTATTTTTCTACATTTCGCGGTGAGGCATCTAATACCCTAGGACCAAGTCGAAAGCGGCAAAATCCACTTTTAGTAGTTTTTGAGTTATCCCCAGATCTCAGAGATGGTAGCTCGTGGAGTCAAAAACAGGGCACAGTAACTTGGCTTGACTCACGGGACATCTGCCCGCGCAGTTTGGTAGTGATCCTGCGACCGGTTTGTAAGATACGGAATTTAAAATATTGACCGCGTCGTCAAAATCAGCAATTATTCAATGGTTGCCCCCCTGCCTCTTATAATACTCATACATAGCAGGCATTTCTTGAAATTCCTGTGGTCAAGCAGCTGTAGGAAGGCAAAATAGTCCTGATTCAAGTCATTTCTATGCTAAATAAGGCTGCCTGCAAGCGCTGAACTTGCATTGAACACCAGTTCCACAATTTGAACATCCATACGGCAAGCTCCCCACTGTGTTTTCTCATACATTTGTGCTTATTTCGCTGAACACATGTCTAATCTTCATAAAAAGAGATACAGGAGGCAGTGCCAGGACATATCCAAGCCTTCTGAAGCCTGTTCATGGACCAGCAACACAGAATAAAGCCATTAAAACACTCTTTTTGTGTTCATTTTCCTATAATTTGCCATTCTAGCAGACGAAGCAGACGACAACAAAATAGTTCCACACAAAATACCACAAAACCGGCTATAATTTGGTCCCAATCAACTCCAGACTGTGAGAGATAAGCCATTAAGTTACCTAAAAACTGCCTTTTATTCATTATCCACCCGGAAACACTGTATACACTGCGGCGCAAGAACTGGTTTTTATTAAGAACTATATTTGACTGTGCGACAGCAGTCTCGCAGCTAAGGAAAAAATCTGCAATTAAATGTTAACTCAGGCTGTAGGCCACAAACTAACATGGAAATGGCTTAGATAGGGATAGATTAGCATCACTATGGCTGTCACTTGGGCTGAATTATCAGAATTTGGCGGGAAACGCACATTTGTCCCATTTTCAAGTGTTTTCTGCAGTTTGAGACCTCTCTGAACCCCCCCCCCCCCTCCAATTGCAGCCTGTAACCCCCCCCCCCCCCAATTTCTTGTATATATATGTCATTCCAGGCCTTCTGACAGGTCTCACAGGCCTACATGCTGCCTCCATGGCATTTCACGGCATTTTGCAATGCTAAAACATAGGAAATTGGGCCTTCCGGTCAGAATTTTCACGGAGGTTCCTGGGTTGAATGTCTCAATGTCTCACTCAAATAGACCATTAGAGCAGCATTCCCTGAAAAAACGGTGAAAATCGCACCATTTCTCAGCCCGCAGAGTGCAAAAACATCCGTTTTCGCACTTTTCAAGAAAAAATCGACCCGTCCCGGCAAATCCGGTTTGAGGCCCGGAAGTGGGTCTGAAAGTTGCCTTTGAGTCGGGACGACACCTTGTAGCAGTTTGGTGGCCTTGCCTTTATTAGTCTGGTCGCTACAAGGGTAAATTCTTAGCCACTGACCTTGGTCAGTTACAGGGCTCTAGTACTATAATATATTACTTTCGTAGTGCGAAAAAAAGTTCTTCGAAAAATTTCCAAAAAATTCATGAAGGTGGCCTACCGTGCCCGTATGGCACTGGCCCGGTTTCGCCGACCTTGATTCATTTTTCAAGGTCACAGAGCACTTGAAACTCTGAAATTTCAAATTTTAAAATGCCAATATCTCATCCGGTAATGCCCGGATTCAATTTTTCTCACTTTTATCAGATTCTACATGTATTTTTCTACATTTCGCGGTGAGGCATCTAATACCCTAGGACCAAGTCGAAAGCGGCAAAATCCACTTTTAGTAGTTTTTGAGTTATCCCCAGATCTCAGAGATGGTAGCTCGTGGAGTCAAAAACAGGGCACAGTAACTTGGCTTGACTCACGGGACATCTGCCCGCGCAGTTTGGTAGTGATCCTGCGACCGGTTTGTAAGATACGGAATTTAAAATATTGACCGCGTCGTCAAAATCAGCAATTATTCAATGGTTGCCCCCCTGCCTCTTATAATACTCATACATAGCAGGCATTTCTTGAAATTCCTGTGGTCAAGCAGCTGTAGGAAGGCAAAATAGTCCTGATTCAAGTCATTTCTATGCTAAATAAGGCTGCCTGCAAGCGCTGAACTTGCATTGAACACCAGTTCCACAATTTGAACATCCATACGGCAAGCTCCCCACTGTGTTTTCTCATACATTTGTGCTTATTTCGCTGAACACATGTCTAATCTTCATAAAAAGAGATACAGGAGGCAGTGCCAGGACATATCCAAGCCTTCTGAAGCCTGTTCATGGACCAGCAACACAGAATAAAGCCATTAAAACACTCTTTTTGTGTTCATTTTCCTATAATTTGCCATTCTAGCAGACGAAGCAGACGACAACAAAATAGTTCCACACAAAATACCACAAAACCGGCTATAATTTGGTCCCAATCAACTCCAGACTGTGAGAGATAAGCCATTAAGTTACCTAAAAACTGCCTTTTATTCATTATCCACCCGGAAACACTGTATACACTGCGGCGCAAGAACTGGTTTTTATTAAGAACTATATTTGACTGTGCGACAGCAGTCTCGCAGCTAAGGAAAAAATCTGCAATTAAATGTTAACTCAGGCTGTAGGCCACAAACTAACATGGAAATGGCTTAGATAGGGATAGATTAGCATCACTATGGCTGTCACTTGGGCTGAATTATCAGAATTTGGCGGGAAACGCACATTTGTCCCATTTTCAAGTGTTTTCTGCAGTTTGAGACCTCTCTGAACCCCCCCCCCCCCTCCAATTGCAGCCTGTAACCCCCCCCCCCCCAATTTCTTGTATATATATGTCATTCCAGGCCTTCTGACAGGTCTCACAGGCCTACATGCTGCCTCCATGGCATTTCACGGCATTTTGCAATGCTAAAACATAGGAAATTGGGCCTTCCGGTCAGAATTTTCACGGAGGTTCCTGGGTTGAATGTCTCAATGTCTCACTCAAATAGACCATTAGAGCAGCATTCCCTGAAAAAACGGTGAAAATCGCACCATTTCTCAGCCCGCAGAGTGCAAAAACATCCGTTTTCGCACTTTTCAAGAAAAAATCGACCCGTCCCGGCAAATCCGGTTTGAGGCCCGGAAGTGGGTCTGAAAGTTGCCTTTGAGTCGGGACGACACCTTGTAGCAGTTTGGTGGCCTTGCCTTTATTAGTCTGGTCGCTACAAGGGTAAATTCTTAGCCACTGACCTTGGTCAGTTACAGGGCTCTAGTGTACTATAATATTACTTTCGTAGTGCGAAAAAAAGTTCTTCGAAAAATTTCCAAAAAATTCATGAAGGTGGCCTACCGTGCCCGTATGGCACTGGCCCGGTTTCGCCGACCTTGATTCATTTTTCAAGGTCACAGAGCACTTGAAACTCTGAAATTTCAAATTTTAAAATGCCAATATCTCATCCGGTAATGCCCGGATTCAATTTTTCTCACTTTTATCAGATTCTACATGTATTTTTCTACATTTCGCGGTGAGGCATCTAATACCCTAGGACCAAGTCGAAAGCGGCAAAATCCACTTTTAGTAGTTTTTGAGTTATCCCCAGATCTCAGAGATGGTAGCTCGTGGAGTCAAAAACAGGGCACAGTAACTTGGCTTGACTCACGGGACATCTGCCCGCGCAGTTTGGTAGTGATCCTGCGACCGGTTTGTAAGATACGGAATTTAAAATATTGACCGCGTCGTCAAAATCAGCAATTATTCAATGGTTGCCCCCCTGCCTCTTATAATACTCATACATAGCAGGCATTTCTTGAAATTCCTGTGGTCAAGCAGCTGTAGGAAGGCAAAATAGTCCTGATTCAAGTCATTTCTATGCTAAATAAGGCTGCCTGCAAGCGCTGAACTTGCATTGAACACCAGTTCCACAATTTGAACATCCATACGGCAAGCTCCCCACTGTGTTTTCTCATACATTTGTGCTTATTTCGCTGAACACATGTCTAATCTTCATAAAAAGAGATACAGGAGGCAGTGCCAGGACATATCCAAGCCTTCTGAAGCCTGTTCATGGACCAGCAACACAGAATAAAGCCATTAAAACACTCTTTTTGTGTTCATTTTCCTATAATTTGCCATTCTAGCAGACGAAGCAGACGACAACAAAATAGTTCCACACAAAATACCACAAAACCGGCTATAATTTGGTCCCAATCAACTCCAGACTGTGAGAGATAAGCCATTAAGTTACCTAAAAACTGCCTTTTATTCATTATCCACCCGGAAACACTGTATACACTGCGGCGCAAGAACTGGTTTTTATTAAGAACTATATTTGACTGTGCGACAGCAGTCTCGCAGCTAAGGAAAAAATCTGCAATTAAATGTTAACTCAGGCTGTAGGCCACAAACTAACATGGAAATGGCTTAGATAGGGATAGATTAGCATCACTATGGCTGTCACTTGGGCTGAATTATCAGAATTTGGCGGGAAACGCACATTTGTCCCATTTTCAAGTGTTTTCTGCAGTTTGAGACCTCTCTGAACCCCCCCCCCCCTCCAATTGCAGCCTGTAACCCCCCCCCCCCCCAATTTCTTGTATATATATGTCATTCCAGGCCTTCTGACAGGTCTCACAGGCCTACATGCTGCCTCCATGGCATTTCACGGCATTTTGCAATGCTAAAACATAGGAAATTGGGCCTTCCGGTCAGAATTTTCACGGAGGTTCCTGGGTTGAATGTCTCAATGTCTCACTCAAATAGACCATTAGAGCAGCATTCCCTGAAAAAACGGTGAAAATCGCACCATTTCTCAGCCCGCAGAGTGCAAAAACATCCGTTTTCGCACTTTTCAAGAAAAAATCGACCCGTCCCGGCAAATCCGGTTTGAGGCCCGGAAGTGGGTCTGAAAGTTGCCTTTGAGTCGGGACGACACCTTGTAGCAGTTTGGTGGCCTTGCCTTTATTAGTCTGGTCGCTACAAGGGTAAATTCTTAGCCACTGACCTTGGTCAGTTACAGGGCTCTAGTACTATAATATATTACTTTCGTAGTGCGAAAAAAAGTTCTTCGAAAAATTTCCAAAAAATTCATGAAGGTGGCCTACCGTGCCCGTATGGCACTGGCCCGGTTTCGCCGACCTTGATTCATTTTTCAAGGTCACAGAGCACTTGAAACTCTGAAATTTCAAATTTTAAAATGCCAATATCTCATCCGGTAATGCCCGGATTCAATTTTTCTCACTTTTATCAGATTCTACATGTATTTTTCTACATTTCGCGGTGAGGCATCTAATACCCTAGGACCAAGTCGAAAGCGGCAAAATCCACTTTTAGTAGTTTTTGAGTTATCCCCAGATCTCAGAGATGGTAGCTCGTGGAGTCAAAAACAGGGCACAGTAACTTGGCTTGACTCACGGGACATCTGCCCGCGCAGTTTGGTAGTGATCCTGCGACCGGTTTGTAAGATACGGAATTTAAAATATTGACCGCGTCGTCAAAATCAGCAATTATTCAATGGTTGCCCCCCTGCCTCTTATAATACTCATACATAGCAGGCATTTCTTGAAATTCCTGTGGTCAAGCAGCTGTAGGAAGGCAAAATAGTCCTGATTCAAGTCATTTCTATGCTAAATAAGGCTGCCTGCAAGCGCTGAACTTGCATTGAACACCAGTTCCACAATTTGAACATCCATACGGCAAGCTCCCCACTGTGTTTTCTCATACATTTGTGCTTATTTCGCTGAACACATGTCTAATCTTCATAAAAAGAGATACAGGAGGCAGTGCCAGGACATATCCAAGCCTTCTGAAGCCTGTTCATGGACCAGCAACACAGAATAAAGCCATTAAAACACTCTTTTTGTGTTCATTTTCCTATAATTTGCCATTCTAGCAGACGAAGCAGACGACAACAAAATAGTTCCACACAAAATACCACAAAACCGGCTATAATTTGGTCCCAATCAACTCCAGACTGTGAGAGATAAGCCATTAAGTTACCTAAAAACTGCCTTTTATTCATTATCCACCCGGAAACACTGTATACACTGCGGCGCAAGAACTGGTTTTTATTAAGAACTATATTTGACTGTGCGACAGCAGTCTCGCAGCTAAGGAAAAAATCTGCAATTAAATGTTAACTCAGGCTGTAGGCCACAAACTAACATGGAAATGGCTTAGATAGGGATAGATTAGCATCACTATGGCTGTCACTTGGGCTGAATTATCAGAATTTGGCGGGAAACGCACATTTGTCCCATTTTCAAGTGTTTTCTGCAGTTTGAGACCTCTCTGAACCCCCCCCCCCCTCCAATTGCAGCCTGTAACCCCCCCCCCCCCCAATTTCTTGTATATATATGTCATTCCAGGCCTTCTGACAGGTCTCACAGGCCTACATGCTGCCTCCATGGCATTTCACGGCATTTTGCAATGCTAAAACATAGGAAATTGGGCCTTCCGGTCAGAATTTTCACGGAGGTTCCTGGGTTGAATGTCTCAATGTCTCACTCAAATAGACCATTAGAGCAGCATTCCCTGAAAAAACGGTGAAAATCGCACCATTTCTCAGCCCGCAGAGTGCAAAAACATCCGTTTTCGCACTTTTCAAGAAAAAATCGACCCGTCCCGGCAAATCCGGTTTGAGGCCCGGAAGTGGGTCTGAAAGTTGCCTTTGAGTCGGGACGACACCTTGTAGCAGTTTGGTGGCCTTGCCTTTATTAGTCTGGTCGCTACAAGGGTAAATTCTTAGCCACTGACCTTGGTCAGTTACAGGGCTCTAGTATTTATATTACTTTCGTAGTGCGAAAAAAAGTTCTTCGAAAAATTTCCAAAAAATTCATGAAGGTGGCCTACCGTGCCCGTATGGCACTGGCCCGGTTTCGCCGACCTTGATTCATTTTTCAAGGTCACAGAGCACTTGAAACTCTGAAATTTCAAATTTTAAAATGCCAATATCTCATCCGGTAATGCCCGGATTCAATTTTTCTCACTTTTATCAGATTCTACATGTATTTTTCTACATTTCGCGGTGAGGCATCTAATACCCTAGGACCAAGTCGAAAGCGGCAAAATCCACTTTTAGTAGTTTTTGAGTTATCCCCAGATCTCAGAGATGGTAGCTCGTGGAGTCAAAAACAGGGCACAGTAACTTGGCTTGACTCACGGGACATCTGCCCGCGCAGTTTGGTAGTGATCCTGCGACCGGTTTGTAAGATACGGAATTTAAAATATTGACCGCGTCGTCAAAATCAGCAATTATTCAATGGTTGCCCCCCTGCCTCTTATAATACTCATACATAGCAGGCATTTCTTGAAATTCCTGTGGTCAAGCAGCTGTAGGAAGGCAAAATAGTCCTGATTCAAGTCATTTCTATGCTAAATAAGGCTGCCTGCAAGCGCTGAACTTGCATTGAACACCAGTTCCACAATTTGAACATCCATACGGCAAGCTCCCCACTGTGTTTTCTCATACATTTGTGCTTATTTCGCTGAACACATGTCTAATCTTCATAAAAAGAGATACAGGAGGCAGTGCCAGGACATATCCAAGCCTTCTGAAGCCTGTTCATGGACCAGCAACACAGAATAAAGCCATTAAAACACTCTTTTTGTGTTCATTTTCCTATAATTTGCCATTCTAGCAGACGAAGCAGACGACAACAAAATAGTTCCACACAAAATACCACAAAACCGGCTATAATTTGGTCCCAATCAACTCCAGACTGTGAGAGATAAGCCATTAAGTTACCTAAAAACTGCCTTTTATTCATTATCCACCCGGAAACACTGTATACACTGCGGCGCAAGAACTGGTTTTTATTAAGAACTATATTTGACTGTGCGACAGCAGTCTCGCAGCTAAGGAAAAAATCTGCAATTAAATGTTAACTCAGGCTGTAGGCCACAAACTAACATGGAAATGGCTTAGATAGGGATAGATTAGCATCACTATGGCTGTCACTTGGGCTGAATTATCAGAATTTGGCGGGAAACGCACATTTGTCCCATTTTCAAGTGTTTTCTGCAGTTTGAGACCTCTCTGAACCCCCCCCCCCCTCCAATTGCAGCCTGTAACCCCCCCCCCCCCAATTTCTTGTATATATATGTCATTCCAGGCCTTCTGACAGGTCTCACAGGCCTACATGCTGCCTCCATGGCATTTCACGGCATTTTGCAATGCTAAAACATAGGAAATTGGGCCTTCCGGTCAGAATTTTCACGGAGGTTCCTGGGTTGAATGTCTCAATGTCTCACTCAAATAGACCATTAGAGCAGCATTCCCTGAAAAAACGGTGAAAATCGCACCATTTCTCAGCCCGCAGAGTGCAAAAACATCCGTTTTCGCACTTTTCAAGAAAAAATCGACCCGTCCCGGCAAATCCGGTTTGAGGCCCGGAAGTGGGTCTGAAAGTTGCCTTTGAGTCGGGACGACACCTTGTAGCAGTTTGGTGGCCTTGCCTTTATTAGTCTGGTCGCTACAAGGGTAAATTCTTAGCCACTGACCTTGGTCAGTTACAGGGCTCTAGTATATTATATTACTTTCGTAGTGCGAAAAAAAGTTCTTCGAAAAATTTCCAAAAAATTCATGAAGGTGGCCTACCGTGCCCGTATGGCACTGGCCCGGTTTCGCCGACCTTGATTCATTTTTCAAGGTCACAGAGCACTTGAAACTCTGAAATTTCAAATTTTAAAATGCCAATATCTCATCCGGTAATGCCCGGATTCAATTTTTCTCACTTTTATCAGATTCTACATGTATTTTTCTACATTTCGCGGTGAGGCATCTAATACCCTAGGACCAAGTCGAAAGCGGCAAAATCCACTTTTAGTAGTTTTTGAGTTATCCCCAGATCTCAGAGATGGTAGCTCGTGGAGTCAAAAACAGGGCACAGTAACTTGGCTTGACTCACGGGACATCTGCCCGCGCAGTTTGGTAGTGATCCTGCGACCGGTTTGTAAGATACGGAATTTAAAATATTGACCGCGTCGTCAAAATCAGCAATTATTCAATGGTTGCCCCCCTGCCTCTTATAATACTCATACATAGCAGGCATTTCTTGAAATTCCTGTGGTCAAGCAGCTGTAGGAAGGCAAAATAGTCCTGATTCAAGTCATTTCTATGCTAAATAAGGCTGCCTGCAAGCGCTGAACTTGCATTGAACACCAGTTCCACAATTTGAACATCCATACGGCAAGCTCCCCACTGTGTTTTCTCATACATTTGTGCTTATTTCGCTGAACACATGTCTAATCTTCATAAAAAGAGATACAGGAGGCAGTGCCAGGACATATCCAAGCCTTCTGAAGCCTGTTCATGGACCAGCAACACAGAATAAAGCCATTAAAACACTCTTTTTGTGTTCATTTTCCTATAATTTGCCATTCTAGCAGACGAAGCAGACGACAACAAAATAGTTCCACACAAAATACCACAAAACCGGCTATAATTTGGTCCCAATCAACTCCAGACTGTGAGAGATAAGCCATTAAGTTACCTAAAAACTGCCTTTTATTCATTATCCACCCGGAAACACTGTATACACTGCGGCGCAAGAACTGGTTTTTATTAAGAACTATATTTGACTGTGCGACAGCAGTCTCGCAGCTAAGGAAAAAATCTGCAATTAAATGTTAACTCAGGCTGTAGGCCACAAACTAACATGGAAATGGCTTAGATAGGGATAGATTAGCATCACTATGGCTGTCACTTGGGCTGAATTATCAGAATTTGGCGGGAAACGCACATTTGTCCCATTTTCAAGTGTTTTCTGCAGTTTGAGACCTCTCTGAACCCCCCCCCCCCCTCCAATTGCAGCCTGTAACCCCCCCCCCCCCCAATTTCTTGTATATATATGTCATTCCAGGCCTTCTGACAGGTCTCACAGGCCTACATGCTGCCTCCATGGCATTTCACGGCATTTTGCAATGCTAAAACATAGGAAATTGGGCCTTCCGGTCAGAATTTTCACGGAGGTTCCTGGGTTGAATGTCTCAATGTCTCACTCAAATAGACCATTAGAGCAGCATTCCCTGAAAAAACGGTGAAAATCGCACCATTTCTCAGCCCGCAGAGTGCAAAAACATCCGTTTTCGCACTTTTCAAGAAAAAATCGACCCGTCCCGGCAAATCCGGTTTGAGGCCCGGAAGTGGGTCTGAAAGTTGCCTTTGAGTCGGGACGACACCTTGTAGCAGTTTGGTGGCCTTGCCTTTATTAGTCTGGTCGCTACAAGGGTAAATTCTTAGCCACTGACCTTGGTCAGTTACAGGGCTCTAGTACTTAATATATTACTTTCGTAGTGCGAAAAAAAGTTCTTCGAAAAATTTCCAAAAAATTCATGAAGGTGGCCTACCGTGCCCGTATGGCACTGGCCCGGTTTCGCCGACCTTGATTCATTTTTCAAGGTCACAGAGCACTTGAAACTCTGAAATTTCAAATTTTAAAATGCCAATATCTCATCCGGTAATGCCCGGATTCAATTTTTCTCACTTTTATCAGATTCTACATGTATTTTTCTACATTTCGCGGTGAGGCATCTAATACCCTAGGACCAAGTCGAAAGCGGCAAAATCCACTTTTAGTAGTTTTTGAGTTATCCCCAGATCTCAGAGATGGTAGCTCGTGGAGTCAAAAACAGGGCACAGTAACTTGGCTTGACTCACGGGACATCTGCCCGCGCAGTTTGGTAGTGATCCTGCGACCGGTTTGTAAGATACGGAATTTAAAATATTGACCGCGTCGTCAAAATCAGCAATTATTCAATGGTTGCCCCCCTGCCTCTTATAATACTCATACATAGCAGGCATTTCTTGAAATTCCTGTGGTCAAGCAGCTGTAGGAAGGCAAAATAGTCCTGATTCAAGTCATTTCTATGCTAAATAAGGCTGCCTGCAAGCGCTGAACTTGCATTGAACACCAGTTCCACAATTTGAACATCCATACGGCAAGCTCCCCACTGTGTTTTCTCATACATTTGTGCTTATTTCGCTGAACACATGTCTAATCTTCATAAAAAGAGATACAGGAGGCAGTGCCAGGACATATCCAAGCCTTCTGAAGCCTGTTCATGGACCAGCAACACAGAATAAAGCCATTAAAACACTCTTTTTGTGTTCATTTTCCTATAATTTGCCATTCTAGCAGACGAAGCAGACGACAACAAAATAGTTCCACACAAAATACCACAAAACCGGCTATAATTTGGTCCCAATCAACTCCAGACTGTGAGAGATAAGCCATTAAGTTACCTAAAAACTGCCTTTTATTCATTATCCACCCGGAAACACTGTATACACTGCGGCGCAAGAACTGGTTTTTATTAAGAACTATATTTGACTGTGCGACAGCAGTCTCGCAGCTAAGGAAAAAATCTGCAATTAAATGTTAACTCAGGCTGTAGGCCACAAACTAACATGGAAATGGCTTAGATAGGGATAGATTAGCATCACTATGGCTGTCACTTGGGCTGAATTATCAGAATTTGGCGGGAAACGCACATTTGTCCCATTTTCAAGTGTTTTCTGCAGTTTGAGACCTCTCTGAACCCCCCCCCCCCCTCCAATTGCAGCCTGTAACCCCCCCCCCCCCAATTTCTTGTATATATATGTCATTCCAGGCCTTCTGACAGGTCTCACAGGCCTACATGCTGCCTCCATGGCATTTCACGGCATTTTGCAATGCTAAAACATAGGAAATTGGGCCTTCCGGTCAGAATTTTCACGGAGGTTCCTGGGTTGAATGTCTCAATGTCTCACTCAAATAGACCATTAGAGCAGCATTCCCTGAAAAAACGGTGAAAATCGCACCATTTCTCAGCCCGCAGAGTGCAAAAACATCCGTTTTCGCACTTTTCAAGAAAAAATCGACCCGTCCCGGCAAATCCGGTTTGAGGCCCGGAAGTGGGTCTGAAAGTTGCCTTTGAGTCGGGACGACACCTTGTAGCAGTTTGGTGGCCTTGCCTTTATTAGTCTGGTCGCTACAAGGGTAAATTCTTAGCCACTGACCTTGGTCAGTTACAGGGCTCTAGTGTTTATATTACTTTCGTAGTGCGAAAAAAAGTTCTTCGAAAAATTTCCAAAAAATTCATGAAGGTGGCCTACCGTGCCCGTATGGCACTGGCCCGGTTTCGCCGACCTTGATTCATTTTTCAAGGTCACAGAGCACTTGAAACTCTGAAATTTCAAATTTTAAAATGCCAATATCTCATCCGGTAATGCCCGGATTCAATTTTTCTCACTTTTATCAGATTCTACATGTATTTTTCTACATTTCGCGGTGAGGCATCTAATACCCTAGGACCAAGTCGAAAGCGGCAAAATCCACTTTTAGTAGTTTTTGAGTTATCCCCAGATCTCAGAGATGGTAGCTCGTGGAGTCAAAAACAGGGCACAGTAACTTGGCTTGACTCACGGGACATCTGCCCGCGCAGTTTGGTAGTGATCCTGCGACCGGTTTGTAAGATACGGAATTTAAAATATTGACCGCGTCGTCAAAATCAGCAATTATTCAATGGTTGCCCCCCTGCCTCTTATAATACTCATACATAGCAGGCATTTCTTGAAATTCCTGTGGTCAAGCAGCTGTAGGAAGGCAAAATAGTCCTGATTCAAGTCATTTCTATGCTAAATAAGGCTGCCTGCAAGCGCTGAACTTGCATTGAACACCAGTTCCACAATTTGAACATCCATACGGCAAGCTCCCCACTGTGTTTTCTCATACATTTGTGCTTATTTCGCTGAACACATGTCTAATCTTCATAAAAAGAGATACAGGAGGCAGTGCCAGGACATATCCAAGCCTTCTGAAGCCTGTTCATGGACCAGCAACACAGAATAAAGCCATTAAAACACTCTTTTTGTGTTCATTTTCCTATAATTTGCCATTCTAGCAGACGAAGCAGACGACAACAAAATAGTTCCACACAAAATACCACAAAACCGGCTATAATTTGGTCCCAATCAACTCCAGACTGTGAGAGATAAGCCATTAAGTTACCTAAAAACTGCCTTTTATTCATTATCCACCCGGAAACACTGTATACACTGCGGCGCAAGAACTGGTTTTTATTAAGAACTATATTTGACTGTGCGACAGCAGTCTCGCAGCTAAGGAAAAAATCTGCAATTAAATGTTAACTCAGGCTGTAGGCCACAAACTAACATGGAAATGGCTTAGATAGGGATAGATTAGCATCACTATGGCTGTCACTTGGGCTGAATTATCAGAATTTGGCGGGAAACGCACATTTGTCCCATTTTCAAGTGTTTTCTGCAGTTTGAGACCTCTCTGAACCCCCCCCCCCCTCCAATTGCAGCCTGTAACCCCCCCCCCCCCCAATTTCTTGTATATATATGTCATTCCAGGCCTTCTGACAGGTCTCACAGGCCTACATGCTGCCTCCATGGCATTTCACGGCATTTTGCAATGCTAAAACATAGGAAATTGGGCCTTCCGGTCAGAATTTTCACGGAGGTTCCTGGGTTGAATGTCTCAATGTCTCACTCAAATAGACCATTAGAGCAGCATTCCCTGAAAAAACGGTGAAAATCGCACCATTTCTCAGCCCGCAGAGTGCAAAAACATCCGTTTTCGCACTTTTCAAGAAAAAATCGACCCGTCCCGGCAAATCCGGTTTGAGGCCCGGAAGTGGGTCTGAAAGTTGCCTTTGAGTCGGGACGACACCTTGTAGCAGTTTGGTGGCCTTGCCTTTATTAGTCTGGTCGCTACAAGGGTAAATTCTTAGCCACTGACCTTGGTCAGTTACAGGGCTCTAGTATTTATATTACTTTCGTAGTGCGAAAAAAAGTTCTTCGAAAAATTTCCAAAAAATTCATGAAGGTGGCCTACCGTGCCCGTATGGCACTGGCCCGGTTTCGCCGACCTTGATTCATTTTTCAAGGTCACAGAGCACTTGAAACTCTGAAATTTCAAATTTTAAAATGCCAATATCTCATCCGGTAATGCCCGGATTCAATTTTTCTCACTTTTATCAGATTCTACATGTATTTTTCTACATTTCGCGGTGAGGCATCTAATACCCTAGGACCAAGTCGAAAGCGGCAAAATCCACTTTTAGTAGTTTTTGAGTTATCCCCAGATCTCAGAGATGGTAGCTCGTGGAGTCAAAAACAGGGCACAGTAACTTGGCTTGACTCACGGGACATCTGCCCGCGCAGTTTGGTAGTGATCCTGCGACCGGTTTGTAAGATACGGAATTTAAAATATTGACCGCGTCGTCAAAATCAGCAATTATTCAATGGTTGCCCCCCTGCCTCTTATAATACTCATACATAGCAGGCATTTCTTGAAATTCCTGTGGTCAAGCAGCTGTAGGAAGGCAAAATAGTCCTGATTCAAGTCATTTCTATGCTAAATAAGGCTGCCTGCAAGCGCTGAACTTGCATTGAACACCAGTTCCACAATTTGAACATCCATACGGCAAGCTCCCCACTGTGTTTTCTCATACATTTGTGCTTATTTCGCTGAACACATGTCTAATCTTCATAAAAAGAGATACAGGAGGCAGTGCCAGGACATATCCAAGCCTTCTGAAGCCTGTTCATGGACCAGCAACACAGAATAAAGCCATTAAAACACTCTTTTTGTGTTCATTTTCCTATAATTTGCCATTCTAGCAGACGAAGCAGACGACAACAAAATAGTTCCACACAAAATACCACAAAACCGGCTATAATTTGGTCCCAATCAACTCCAGACTGTGAGAGATAAGCCATTAAGTTACCTAAAAACTGCCTTTTATTCATTATCCACCCGGAAACACTGTATACACTGCGGCGCAAGAACTGGTTTTTATTAAGAACTATATTTGACTGTGCGACAGCAGTCTCGCAGCTAAGGAAAAAATCTGCAATTAAATGTTAACTCAGGCTGTAGGCCACAAACTAACATGGAAATGGCTTAGATAGGGATAGATTAGCATCACTATGGCTGTCACTTGGGCTGAATTATCAGAATTTGGCGGGAAACGCACATTTGTCCCATTTTCAAGTGTTTTCTGCAGTTTGAGACCTCTCTGAACCCCCCCCCCCCCTCCAATTGCAGCCTGTAACCCCCCCCCCCCCCAATTTCTTGTATATATATGTCATTCCAGGCCTTCTGACAGGTCTCACAGGCCTACATGCTGCCTCCATGGCATTTCACGGCATTTTGCAATGCTAAAACATAGGAAATTGGGCCTTCCGGTCAGAATTTTCACGGAGGTTCCTGGGTTGAATGTCTCAATGTCTCACTCAAATAGACCATTAGAGCAGCATTCCCTGAAAAAACGGTGAAAATCGCACCATTTCTCAGCCCGCAGAGTGCAAAAACATCCGTTTTCGCACTTTTCAAGAAAAAATCGACCCGTCCCGGCAAATCCGGTTTGAGGCCCGGAAGTGGGTCTGAAAGTTGCCTTTGAGTCGGGACGACACCTTGTAGCAGTTTGGTGGCCTTGCCTTTATTAGTCTGGTCGCTACAAGGGTAAATTCTTAGCCACTGACCTTGGTCAGTTACAGGGCTCTAGTATTTATATTACTTTCGTAGTGCGAAAAAAAGTTCTTCGAAAAATTTCCAAAAAATTCATGAAGGTGGCCTACCGTGCCCGTATGGCACTGGCCCGGTTTCGCCGACCTTGATTCATTTTTCAAGGTCACAGAGCACTTGAAACTCTGAAATTTCAAATTTTAAAATGCCAATATCTCATCCGGTAATGCCCGGATTCAATTTTTCTCACTTTTATCAGATTCTACATGTATTTTTCTACATTTCGCGGTGAGGCATCTAATACCCTAGGACCAAGTCGAAAGCGGCAAAATCCACTTTTAGTAGTTTTTGAGTTATCCCCAGATCTCAGAGATGGTAGCTCGTGGAGTCAAAAACAGGGCACAGTAACTTGGCTTGACTCACGGGACATCTGCCCGCGCAGTTTGGTAGTGATCCTGCGACCGGTTTGTAAGATACGGAATTTAAAATATTGACCGCGTCGTCAAAATCAGCAATTATTCAATGGTTGCCCCCCTGCCTCTTATAATACTCATACATAGCAGGCATTTCTTGAAATTCCTGTGGTCAAGCAGCTGTAGGAAGGCAAAATAGTCCTGATTCAAGTCATTTCTATGCTAAATAAGGCTGCCTGCAAGCGCTGAACTTGCATTGAACACCAGTTCCACAATTTGAACATCCATACGGCAAGCTCCCCACTGTGTTTTCTCATACATTTGTGCTTATTTCGCTGAACACATGTCTAATCTTCATAAAAAGAGATACAGGAGGCAGTGCCAGGACATATCCAAGCCTTCTGAAGCCTGTTCATGGACCAGCAACACAGAATAAAGCCATTAAAACACTCTTTTTGTGTTCATTTTCCTATAATTTGCCATTCTAGCAGACGAAGCAGACGACAACAAAATAGTTCCACACAAAATACCACAAAACCGGCTATAATTTGGTCCCAATCAACTCCAGACTGTGAGAGATAAGCCATTAAGTTACCTAAAAACTGCCTTTTATTCATTATCCACCCGGAAACACTGTATACACTGCGGCGCAAGAACTGGTTTTTATTAAGAACTATATTTGACTGTGCGACAGCAGTCTCGCAGCTAAGGAAAAAATCTGCAATTAAATGTTAACTCAGGCTGTAGGCCACAAACTAACATGGAAATGGCTTAGATAGGGATAGATTAGCATCACTATGGCTGTCACTTGGGCTGAATTATCAGAATTTGGCGGGAAACGCACATTTGTCCCATTTTCAAGTGTTTTCTGCAGTTTGAGACCTCTCTGAACCCCCCCCCCCCTCCAATTGCAGCCTGTAACCCCCCCCCCCCCAATTTCTTGTATATATATGTCATTCCAGGCCTTCTGACAGGTCTCACAGGCCTACATGCTGCCTCCATGGCATTTCACGGCATTTTGCAATGCTAAAACATAGGAAATTGGGCCTTCCGGTCAGAATTTTCACGGAGGTTCCTGGGTTGAATGTCTCAATGTCTCACTCAAATAGACCATTAGAGCAGCATTCCCTGAAAAAACGGTGAAAATCGCACCATTTCTCAGCCCGCAGAGTGCAAAAACATCCGTTTTCGCACTTTTCAAGAAAAAATCGACCCGTCCCGGCAAATCCGGTTTGAGGCCCGGAAGTGGGTCTGAAAGTTGCCTTTGAGTCGGGACGACACCTTGTAGCAGTTTGGTGGCCTTGCCTTTATTAGTCTGGTCGCTACAAGGGTAAATTCTTAGCCACTGACCTTGGTCAGTTACAGGGCTCTAGTATTTATATTACTTTCGTAGTGCGAAAAAAAGTTCTTCGAAAAATTTCCAAAAAATTCATGAAGGTGGCCTACCGTGCCCGTATGGCACTGGCCCGGTTTCGCCGACCTTGATTCATTTTTCAAGGTCACAGAGCACTTGAAACTCTGAAATTTCAAATTTTAAAATGCCAATATCTCATCCGGTAATGCCCGGATTCAATTTTTCTCACTTTTATCAGATTCTACATGTATTTTTCTACATTTCGCGGTGAGGCATCTAATACCCTAGGACCAAGTCGAAAGCGGCAAAATCCACTTTTAGTAGTTTTTGAGTTATCCCCAGATCTCAGAGATGGTAGCTCGTGGAGTCAAAAACAGGGCACAGTAACTTGGCTTGACTCACGGGACATCTGCCCGCGCAGTTTGGTAGTGATCCTGCGACCGGTTTGTAAGATACGGAATTTAAAATATTGACCGCGTCGTCAAAATCAGCAATTATTCAATGGTTGCCCCCCTGCCTCTTATAATACTCATACATAGCAGGCATTTCTTGAAATTCCTGTGGTCAAGCAGCTGTAGGAAGGCAAAATAGTCCTGATTCAAGTCATTTCTATGCTAAATAAGGCTGCCTGCAAGCGCTGAACTTGCATTGAACACCAGTTCCACAATTTGAACATCCATACGGCAAGCTCCCCACTGTGTTTTCTCATACATTTGTGCTTATTTCGCTGAACACATGTCTAATCTTCATAAAAAGAGATACAGGAGGCAGTGCCAGGACATATCCAAGCCTTCTGAAGCCTGTTCATGGACCAGCAACACAGAATAAAGCCATTAAAACACTCTTTTTGTGTTCATTTTCCTATAATTTGCCATTCTAGCAGACGAAGCAGACGACAACAAAATAGTTCCACACAAAATACCACAAAACCGGCTATAATTTGGTCCCAATCAACTCCAGACTGTGAGAGATAAGCCATTAAGTTACCTAAAAACTGCCTTTTATTCATTATCCACCCGGAAACACTGTATACACTGCGGCGCAAGAACTGGTTTTTATTAAGAACTATATTTGACTGTGCGACAGCAGTCTCGCAGCTAAGGAAAAAATCTGCAATTAAATGTTAACTCAGGCTGTAGGCCACAAACTAACATGGAAATGGCTTAGATAGGGATAGATTAGCATCACTATGGCTGTCACTTGGGCTGAATTATCAGAATTTGGCGGGAAACGCACATTTGTCCCATTTTCAAGTGTTTTCTGCAGTTTGAGACCTCTCTGAACCCCCCCCCCCCTCCAATTGCAGCCTGTAACCCCCCCCCCCCCCAATTTCTTGTATATATATGTCATTCCAGGCCTTCTGACAGGTCTCACAGGCCTACATGCTGCCTCCATGGCATTTCACGGCATTTTGCAATGCTAAAACATAGGAAATTGGGCCTTCCGGTCAGAATTTTCACGGAGGTTCCTGGGTTGAATGTCTCAATGTCTCACTCAAATAGACCATTAGAGCAGCATTCCCTGAAAAAACGGTGAAAATCGCACCATTTCTCAGCCCGCAGAGTGCAAAAACATCCGTTTTCGCACTTTTCAAGAAAAAATCGACCCGTCCCGGCAAATCCGGTTTGAGGCCCGGAAGTGGGTCTGAAAGTTGCCTTTGAGTCGGGACGACACCTTGTAGCAGTTTGGTGGCCTTGCCTTTATTAGTCTGGTCGCTACAAGGGTAAATTCTTAGCCACTGACCTTGGTCAGTTACAGGGCTCTAGTATTTATATTACTTTCGTAGTGCGAAAAAAAGTTCTTCGAAAAATTTCCAAAAAATTCATGAAGGTGGCCTACCGTGCCCGTATGGCACTGGCCCGGTTTCGCCGACCTTGATTCATTTTTCAAGGTCACAGAGCACTTGAAACTCTGAAATTTCAAATTTTAAAATGCCAATATCTCATCCGGTAATGCCCGGATTCAATTTTTCTCACTTTTATCAGATTCTACATGTATTTTTCTACATTTCGCGGTGAGGCATCTAATACCCTAGGACCAAGTCGAAAGCGGCAAAATCCACTTTTAGTAGTTTTTGAGTTATCCCCAGATCTCAGAGATGGTAGCTCGTGGAGTCAAAAACAGGGCACAGTAACTTGGCTTGACTCACGGGACATCTGCCCGCGCAGTTTGGTAGTGATCCTGCGACCGGTTTGTAAGATACGGAATTTAAAATATTGACCGCGTCGTCAAAATCAGCAATTATTCAATGGTTGCCCCCCTGCCTCTTATAATACTCATACATAGCAGGCATTTCTTGAAATTCCTGTGGTCAAGCAGCTGTAGGAAGGCAAAATAGTCCTGATTCAAGTCATTTCTATGCTAAATAAGGCTGCCTGCAAGCGCTGAACTTGCATTGAACACCAGTTCCACAATTTGAACATCCATACGGCAAGCTCCCCACTGTGTTTTCTCATACATTTGTGCTTATTTCGCTGAACACATGTCTAATCTTCATAAAAAGAGATACAGGAGGCAGTGCCAGGACATATCCAAGCCTTCTGAAGCCTGTTCATGGACCAGCAACACAGAATAAAGCCATTAAAACACTCTTTTTGTGTTCATTTTCCTATAATTTGCCATTCTAGCAGACGAAGCAGACGACAACAAAATAGTTCCACACAAAATACCACAAAACCGGCTATAATTTGGTCCCAATCAACTCCAGACTGTGAGAGATAAGCCATTAAGTTACCTAAAAACTGCCTTTTATTCATTATCCACCCGGAAACACTGTATACACTGCGGCGCAAGAACTGGTTTTTATTAAGAACTATATTTGACTGTGCGACAGCAGTCTCGCAGCTAAGGAAAAAATCTGCAATTAAATGTTAACTCAGGCTGTAGGCCACAAACTAACATGGAAATGGCTTAGATAGGGATAGATTAGCATCACTATGGCTGTCACTTGGGCTGAATTATCAGAATTTGGCGGGAAACGCACATTTGTCCCATTTTCAAGTGTTTTCTGCAGTTTGAGACCTCTCTGAACCCCCCCCCCCCCTCCAATTGCAGCCTGTAACCCCCCCCCCCCCCAATTTCTTGTATATATATGTCATTCCAGGCCTTCTGACAGGTCTCACAGGCCTACATGCTGCCTCCATGGCATTTCACGGCATTTTGCAATGCTAAAACATAGGAAATTGGGCCTTCCGGTCAGAATTTTCACGGAGGTTCCTGGGTTGAATGTCTCAATGTCTCACTCAAATAGACCATTAGAGCAGCATTCCCTGAAAAAACGGTGAAAATCGCACCATTTCTCAGCCCGCAGAGTGCAAAAACATCCGTTTTCGCACTTTTCAAGAAAAAATCGACCCGTCCCGGCAAATCCGGTTTGAGGCCCGGAAGTGGGTCTGAAAGTTGCCTTTGAGTCGGGACGACACCTTGTAGCAGTTTGGTGGCCTTGCCTTTATTAGTCTGGTCGCTACAAGGGTAAATTCTTAGCCACTGACCTTGGTCAGTTACAGGGCTCTAGTATATTATATTACTTTCGTAGTGCGAAAAAAAGTTCTTCGAAAAATTTCCAAAAAATTCATGAAGGTGGCCTACCGTGCCCGTATGGCACTGGCCCGGTTTCGCCGACCTTGATTCATTTTTCAAGGTCACAGAGCACTTGAAACTCTGAAATTTCAAATTTTAAAATGCCAATATCTCATCCGGTAATGCCCGGATTCAATTTTTCTCACTTTTATCAGATTCTACATGTATTTTTCTACATTTCGCGGTGAGGCATCTAATACCCTAGGACCAAGTCGAAAGCGGCAAAATCCACTTTTAGTAGTTTTTGAGTTATCCCCAGATCTCAGAGATGGTAGCTCGTGGAGTCAAAAACAGGGCACAGTAACTTGGCTTGACTCACGGGACATCTGCCCGCGCAGTTTGGTAGTGATCCTGCGACCGGTTTGTAAGATACGGAATTTAAAATATTGACCGCGTCGTCAAAATCAGCAATTATTCAATGGTTGCCCCCCTGCCTCTTATAATACTCATACATAGCAGGCATTTCTTGAAATTCCTGTGGTCAAGCAGCTGTAGGAAGGCAAAATAGTCCTGATTCAAGTCATTTCTATGCTAAATAAGGCTGCCTGCAAGCGCTGAACTTGCATTGAACACCAGTTCCACAATTTGAACATCCATACGGCAAGCTCCCCACTGTGTTTTCTCATACATTTGTGCTTATTTCGCTGAACACATGTCTAATCTTCATAAAAAGAGATACAGGAGGCAGTGCCAGGACATATCCAAGCCTTCTGAAGCCTGTTCATGGACCAGCAACACAGAATAAAGCCATTAAAACACTCTTTTTGTGTTCATTTTCCTATAATTTGCCATTCTAGCAGACGAAGCAGACGACAACAAAATAGTTCCACACAAAATACCACAAAACCGGCTATAATTTGGTCCCAATCAACTCCAGACTGTGAGAGATAAGCCATTAAGTTACCTAAAAACTGCCTTTTATTCATTATCCACCCGGAAACACTGTATACACTGCGGCGCAAGAACTGGTTTTTATTAAGAACTATATTTGACTGTGCGACAGCAGTCTCGCAGCTAAGGAAAAAATCTGCAATTAAATGTTAACTCAGGCTGTAGGCCACAAACTAACATGGAAATGGCTTAGATAGGGATAGATTAGCATCACTATGGCTGTCACTTGGGCTGAATTATCAGAATTTGGCGGGAAACGCACATTTGTCCCATTTTCAAGTGTTTTCTGCAGTTTGAGACCTCTCTGAACCCCCCCCCCCCTCCAATTGCAGCCTGTAACCCCCCCCCCCCCCAATTTCTTGTATATATATGTCATTCCAGGCCTTCTGACAGGTCTCACAGGCCTACATGCTGCCTCCATGGCATTTCACGGCATTTTGCAATGCTAAAACATAGGAAATTGGGCCTTCCGGTCAGAATTTTCACGGAGGTTCCTGGGTTGAATGTCTCAATGTCTCACTCAAATAGACCATTAGAGCAGCATTCCCTGAAAAAACGGTGAAAATCGCACCATTTCTCAGCCCGCAGAGTGCAAAAACATCCGTTTTCGCACTTTTCAAGAAAAAATCGACCCGTCCCGGCAAATCCGGTTTGAGGCCCGGAAGTGGGTCTGAAAGTTGCCTTTGAGTCGGGACGACACCTTGTAGCAGTTTGGTGGCCTTGCCTTTATTAGTCTGGTCGCTACAAGGGTAAATTCTTAGCCACTGACCTTGGTCAGTTACAGGGCTCTAGTATTTATATTACTTTCGTAGTGCGAAAAAAAGTTCTTCGAAAAATTTCCAAAAAATTCATGAAGGTGGCCTACCGTGCCCGTATGGCACTGGCCCGGTTTCGCCGACCTTGATTCATTTTTCAAGGTCACAGAGCACTTGAAACTCTGAAATTTCAAATTTTAAAATGCCAATATCTCATCCGGTAATGCCCGGATTCAATTTTTCTCACTTTTATCAGATTCTACATGTATTTTTCTACATTTCGCGGTGAGGCATCTAATACCCTAGGACCAAGTCGAAAGCGGCAAAATCCACTTTTAGTAGTTTTTGAGTTATCCCCAGATCTCAGAGATGGTAGCTCGTGGAGTCAAAAACAGGGCACAGTAACTTGGCTTGACTCACGGGACATCTGCCCGCGCAGTTTGGTAGTGATCCTGCGACCGGTTTGTAAGATACGGAATTTAAAATATTGACCGCGTCGTCAAAATCAGCAATTATTCAATGGTTGCCCCCCTGCCTCTTATAATACTCATACATAGCAGGCATTTCTTGAAATTCCTGTGGTCAAGCAGCTGTAGGAAGGCAAAATAGTCCTGATTCAAGTCATTTCTATGCTAAATAAGGCTGCCTGCAAGCGCTGAACTTGCATTGAACACCAGTTCCACAATTTGAACATCCATACGGCAAGCTCCCCACTGTGTTTTCTCATACATTTGTGCTTATTTCGCTGAACACATGTCTAATCTTCATAAAAAGAGATACAGGAGGCAGTGCCAGGACATATCCAAGCCTTCTGAAGCCTGTTCATGGACCAGCAACACAGAATAAAGCCATTAAAACACTCTTTTTGTGTTCATTTTCCTATAATTTGCCATTCTAGCAGACGAAGCAGACGACAACAAAATAGTTCCACACAAAATACCACAAAACCGGCTATAATTTGGTCCCAATCAACTCCAGACTGTGAGAGATAAGCCATTAAGTTACCTAAAAACTGCCTTTTATTCATTATCCACCCGGAAACACTGTATACACTGCGGCGCAAGAACTGGTTTTTATTAAGAACTATATTTGACTGTGCGACAGCAGTCTCGCAGCTAAGGAAAAAATCTGCAATTAAATGTTAACTCAGGCTGTAGGCCACAAACTAACATGGAAATGGCTTAGATAGGGATAGATTAGCATCACTATGGCTGTCACTTGGGCTGAATTATCAGAATTTGGCGGGAAACGCACATTTGTCCCATTTTCAAGTGTTTTCTGCAGTTTGAGACCTCTCTGAACCCCCCCCCCCCCTCCAATTGCAGCCTGTAACCCCCCCCCCCCCCAATTTCTTGTATATATATGTCATTCCAGGCCTTCTGACAGGTCTCACAGGCCTACATGCTGCCTCCATGGCATTTCACGGCATTTTGCAATGCTAAAACATAGGAAATTGGGCCTTCCGGTCAGAATTTTCACGGAGGTTCCTGGGTTGAATGTCTCAATGTCTCACTCAAATAGACCATTAGAGCAGCATTCCCTGAAAAAACGGTGAAAATCGCACCATTTCTCAGCCCGCAGAGTGCAAAAACATCCGTTTTCGCACTTTTCAAGAAAAAATCGACCCGTCCCGGCAAATCCGGTTTGAGGCCCGGAAGTGGGTCTGAAAGTTGCCTTTGAGTCGGGACGACACCTTGTAGCAGTTTGGTGGCCTTGCCTTTATTAGTCTGGTCGCTACAAGGGTAAATTCTTAGCCACTGACCTTGGTCAGTTACAGGGCTCTAGTATTTATATTACTTTCGTAGTGCGAAAAAAAGTTCTTCGAAAAATTTCCAAAAAATTCATGAAGGTGGCCTACCGTGCCCGTATGGCACTGGCCCGGTTTCGCCGACCTTGATTCATTTTTCAAGGTCACAGAGCACTTGAAACTCTGAAATTTCAAATTTTAAAATGCCAATATCTCATCCGGTAATGCCCGGATTCAATTTTTCTCACTTTTATCAGATTCTACATGTATTTTTCTACATTTCGCGGTGAGGCATCTAATACCCTAGGACCAAGTCGAAAGCGGCAAAATCCACTTTTAGTAGTTTTTGAGTTATCCCCAGATCTCAGAGATGGTAGCTCGTGGAGTCAAAAACAGGGCACAGTAACTTGGCTTGACTCACGGGACATCTGCCCGCGCAGTTTGGTAGTGATCCTGCGACCGGTTTGTAAGATACGGAATTTAAAATATTGACCGCGTCGTCAAAATCAGCAATTATTCAATGGTTGCCCCCCTGCCTCTTATAATACTCATACATAGCAGGCATTTCTTGAAATTCCTGTGGTCAAGCAGCTGTAGGAAGGCAAAATAGTCCTGATTCAAGTCATTTCTATGCTAAATAAGGCTGCCTGCAAGCGCTGAACTTGCATTGAACACCAGTTCCACAATTTGAACATCCATACGGCAAGCTCCCCACTGTGTTTTCTCATACATTTGTGCTTATTTCGCTGAACACATGTCTAATCTTCATAAAAAGAGATACAGGAGGCAGTGCCAGGACATATCCAAGCCTTCTGAAGCCTGTTCATGGACCAGCAACACAGAATAAAGCCATTAAAACACTCTTTTTGTGTTCATTTTCCTATAATTTGCCATTCTAGCAGACGAAGCAGACGACAACAAAATAGTTCCACACAAAATACCACAAAACCGGCTATAATTTGGTCCCAATCAACTCCAGACTGTGAGAGATAAGCCATTAAGTTACCTAAAAACTGCCTTTTATTCATTATCCACCCGGAAACACTGTATACACTGCGGCGCAAGAACTGGTTTTTATTAAGAACTATATTTGACTGTGCGACAGCAGTCTCGCAGCTAAGGAAAAAATCTGCAATTAAATGTTAACTCAGGCTGTAGGCCACAAACTAACATGGAAATGGCTTAGATAGGGATAGATTAGCATCACTATGGCTGTCACTTGGGCTGAATTATCAGAATTTGGCGGGAAACGCACATTTGTCCCATTTTCAAGTGTTTTCTGCAGTTTGAGACCTCTCTGAACCCCCCCCCCCCTCCAATTGCAGCCTGTAACCCCCCCCCCCCCAAATTTCTTGTATATATATGTCATTCCAGGCCTTCTGACAGGTCTCACAGGCCTACATGCTGCCTCCATGGCATTTCACGGCATTTTGCAATGCTAAAACATAGGAAATTGGGCCTTCCGGTCAGAATTTTCACGGAGGTTCCTGGGTTGAATGTCTCAATGTCTCACTCAAATAGACCATTAGAGCAGCATTCCCTGAAAAAACGGTGAAAATCGCACCATTTCTCAGCCCGCAGAGTGCAAAAACATCCGTTTTCGCACTTTTCAAGAAAAAATCGACCCGTCCCGGCAAATCCGGTTTGAGGCCCGGAAGTGGGTCTGAAAGTTGCCTTTGAGTCGGGACGACACCTTGTAGCAGTTTGGTGGCCTTGCCTTTATTAGTCTGGTCGCTACAAGGGTAAATTCTTAGCCACTGACCTTGGTCAGTTACAGGGCTCTAGTATATTATATTACTTTCGTAGTGCGAAAAAAAGTTCTTCGAAAAATTTCCAAAAAATTCATGAAGGTGGCCTACCGTGCCCGTATGGCACTGGCCCGGTTTCGCCGACCTTGATTCATTTTTCAAGGTCACAGAGCACTTGAAACTCTGAAATTTCAAATTTTAAAATGCCAATATCTCATCCGGTAATGCCCGGATTCAATTTTTCTCACTTTTATCAGATTCTACATGTATTTTTCTACATTTCGCGGTGAGGCATCTAATACCCTAGGACCAAGTCGAAAGCGGCAAAATCCACTTTTAGTAGTTTTTGAGTTATCCCCAGATCTCAGAGATGGTAGCTCGTGGAGTCAAAAACAGGGCACAGTAACTTGGCTTGACTCACGGGACATCTGCCCGCGCAGTTTGGTAGTGATCCTGCGACCGGTTTGTAAGATACGGAATTTAAAATATTGACCGCGTCGTCAAAATCAGCAATTATTCAATGGTTGCCCCCCTGCCTCTTATAATACTCATACATAGCAGGCATTTCTTGAAATTCCTGTGGTCAAGCAGCTGTAGGAAGGCAAAATAGTCCTGATTCAAGTCATTTCTATGCTAAATAAGGCTGCCTGCAAGCGCTGAACTTGCATTGAACACCAGTTCCACAATTTGAACATCCATACGGCAAGCTCCCCACTGTGTTTTCTCATACATTTGTGCTTATTTCGCTGAACACATGTCTAATCTTCATAAAAAGAGATACAGGAGGCAGTGCCAGGACATATCCAAGCCTTCTGAAGCCTGTTCATGGACCAGCAACACAGAATAAAGCCATTAAAACACTCTTTTTGTGTTCATTTTCCTATAATTTGCCATTCTAGCAGACGAAGCAGACGACAACAAAATAGTTCCACACAAAATACCACAAAACCGGCTATAATTTGGTCCCAATCAACTCCAGACTGTGAGAGATAAGCCATTAAGTTACCTAAAAACTGCCTTTTATTCATTATCCACCCGGAAACACTGTATACACTGCGGCGCAAGAACTGGTTTTTATTAAGAACTATATTTGACTGTGCGACAGCAGTCTCGCAGCTAAGGAAAAAATCTGCAATTAAATGTTAACTCAGGCTGTAGGCCACAAACTAACATGGAAATGGCTTAGATAGGGATAGATTAGCATCACTATGGCTGTCACTTGGGCTGAATTATCAGAATTTGGCGGGAAACGCACATTTGTCCCATTTTCAAGTGTTTTCTGCAGTTTGAGACCTCTCTGAACCCCCCCCCCCCCTCCAATTGCAGCCTGTAACCCCCCCCCCCCCAATTTCTTGTATATATATGTCATTCCAGGCCTTCTGACAGGTCTCACAGGCCTACATGCTGCCTCCATGGCATTTCACGGCATTTTGCAATGCTAAAACATAGGAAATTGGGCCTTCCGGTCAGAATTTTCACGGAGGTTCCTGGGTTGAATGTCTCAATGTCTCACTCAAATAGACCATTAGAGCAGCATTCCCTGAAAAAACGGTGAAAATCGCACCATTTCTCAGCCCGCAGAGTGCAAAAACATCCGTTTTCGCACTTTTCAAGAAAAAATCGACCCGTCCCGGCAAATCCGGTTTGAGGCCCGGAAGTGGGTCTGAAAGTTGCCTTTGAGTCGGGACGACACCTTGTAGCAGTTTGGTGGCCTTGCCTTTATTAGTCTGGTCGCTACAAGGGTAAATTCTTAGCCACTGACCTTGGTCAGTTACAGGGCTCTAGTATTTATATTACTTTCGTAGTGCGAAAAAAAGTTCTTCGAAAAATTTCCAAAAAATTCATGAAGGTGGCCTACCGTGCCCGTATGGCACTGGCCCGGTTTCGCCGACCTTGATTCATTTTTCAAGGTCACAGAGCACTTGAAACTCTGAAATTTCAAATTTTAAAATGCCAATATCTCATCCGGTAATGCCCGGATTCAATTTTTCTCACTTTTATCAGATTCTACATGTATTTTTCTACATTTCGCGGTGAGGCATCTAATACCCTAGGACCAAGTCGAAAGCGGCAAAATCCACTTTTAGTAGTTTTTGAGTTATCCCCAGATCTCAGAGATGGTAGCTCGTGGAGTCAAAAACAGGGCACAGTAACTTGGCTTGACTCACGGGACATCTGCCCGCGCAGTTTGGTAGTGATCCTGCGACCGGTTTGTAAGATACGGAATTTAAAATATTGACCGCGTCGTCAAAATCAGCAATTATTCAATGGTTGCCCCCCTGCCTCTTATAATACTCATACATAGCAGGCATTTCTTGAAATTCCTGTGGTCAAGCAGCTGTAGGAAGGCAAAATAGTCCTGATTCAAGTCATTTCTATGCTAAATAAGGCTGCCTGCAAGCGCTGAACTTGCATTGAACACCAGTTCCACAATTTGAACATCCATACGGCAAGCTCCCCACTGTGTTTTCTCATACATTTGTGCTTATTTCGCTGAACACATGTCTAATCTTCATAAAAAGAGATACAGGAGGCAGTGCCAGGACATATCCAAGCCTTCTGAAGCCTGTTCATGGACCAGCAACACAGAATAAAGCCATTAAAACACTCTTTTTGTGTTCATTTTCCTATAATTTGCCATTCTAGCAGACGAAGCAGACGACAACAAAATAGTTCCACACAAAATACCACAAAACCGGCTATAATTTGGTCCCAATCAACTCCAGACTGTGAGAGATAAGCCATTAAGTTACCTAAAAACTGCCTTTTATTCATTATCCACCCGGAAACACTGTATACACTGCGGCGCAAGAACTGGTTTTTATTAAGAACTATATTTGACTGTGCGACAGCAGTCTCGCAGCTAAGGAAAAAATCTGCAATTAAATGTTAACTCAGGCTGTAGGCCACAAACTAACATGGAAATGGCTTAGATAGGGATAGATTAGCATCACTATGGCTGTCACTTGGGCTGAATTATCAGAATTTGGCGGGAAACGCACATTTGTCCCATTTTCAAGTGTTTTCTGCAGTTTGAGACCTCTCTGAACCCCCCCCCCCCTCCAATTGCAGCCTGTAACCCCCCCCCCCCCCCAATTTCTTGTATATATATGTCATTCCAGGCCTTCTGACAGGTCTCACAGGCCTACATGCTGCCTCCATGGCATTTCACGGCATTTTGCAATGCTAAAACATAGGAAATTGGGCCTTCCGGTCAGAATTTTCACGGAGGTTCCTGGGTTGAATGTCTCAATGTCTCACTCAAATAGACCATTAGAGCAGCATTCCCTGAAAAAACGGTGAAAATCGCACCATTTCTCAGCCCGCAGAGTGCAAAAACATCCGTTTTCGCACTTTTCAAGAAAAAATCGACCCGTCCCGGCAAATCCGGTTTGAGGCCCGGAAGTGGGTCTGAAAGTTGCCTTTGAGTCGGGACGACACCTTGTAGCAGTTTGGTGGCCTTGCCTTTATTAGTCTGGTCGCTACAAGGGTAAATTCTTAGCCACTGACCTTGGTCAGTTACAGGGCTCTAGTATTTATATTACTTTCGTAGTGCGAAAAAAAGTTCTTCGAAAAATTTCCAAAAAATTCATGAAGGTGGCCTACCGTGCCCGTATGGCACTGGCCCGGTTTCGCCGACCTTGATTCATTTTTCAAGGTCACAGAGCACTTGAAACTCTGAAATTTCAAATTTTAAAATGCCAATATCTCATCCGGTAATGCCCGGATTCAATTTTTCTCACTTTTATCAGATTCTACATGTATTTTTCTACATTTCGCGGTGAGGCATCTAATACCCTAGGACCAAGTCGAAAGCGGCAAAATCCACTTTTAGTAGTTTTTGAGTTATCCCCAGATCTCAGAGATGGTAGCTCGTGGAGTCAAAAACAGGGCACAGTAACTTGGCTTGACTCACGGGACATCTGCCCGCGCAGTTTGGTAGTGATCCTGCGACCGGTTTGTAAGATACGGAATTTAAAATATTGACCGCGTCGTCAAAATCAGCAATTATTCAATGGTTGCCCCCCTGCCTCTTATAATACTCATACATAGCAGGCATTTCTTGAAATTCCTGTGGTCAAGCAGCTGTAGGAAGGCAAAATAGTCCTGATTCAAGTCATTTCTATGCTAAATAAGGCTGCCTGCAAGCGCTGAACTTGCATTGAACACCAGTTCCACAATTTGAACATCCATACGGCAAGCTCCCCACTGTGTTTTCTCATACATTTGTGCTTATTTCGCTGAACACATGTCTAATCTTCATAAAAAGAGATACAGGAGGCAGTGCCAGGACATATCCAAGCCTTCTGAAGCCTGTTCATGGACCAGCAACACAGAATAAAGCCATTAAAACACTCTTTTTGTGTTCATTTTCCTATAATTTGCCATTCTAGCAGACGAAGCAGACGACAACAAAATAGTTCCACACAAAATACCACAAAACCGGCTATAATTTGGTCCCAATCAACTCCAGACTGTGAGAGATAAGCCATTAAGTTACCTAAAAACTGCCTTTTATTCATTATCCACCCGGAAACACTGTATACACTGCGGCGCAAGAACTGGTTTTTATTAAGAACTATATTTGACTGTGCGACAGCAGTCTCGCAGCTAAGGAAAAAATCTGCAATTAAATGTTAACTCAGGCTGTAGGCCACAAACTAACATGGAAATGGCTTAGATAGGGATAGATTAGCATCACTATGGCTGTCACTTGGGCTGAATTATCAGAATTTGGCGGGAAACGCACATTTGTCCCATTTTCAAGTGTTTTCTGCAGTTTGAGACCTCTCTGAACCCCCCCCCCCCTCCAATTGCAGCCTGTAACCCCCCCCCCCCCCAATTTCTTGTATATATATGTCATTCCAGGCCTTCTGACAGGTCTCACAGGCCTACATGCTGCCTCCATGGCATTTCACGGCATTTTGCAATGCTAAAACATAGGAAATTGGGCCTTCCGGTCAGAATTTTCACGGAGGTTCCTGGGTTGAATGTCTCAATGTCTCACTCAAATAGACCATTAGAGCAGCATTCCCTGAAAAAACGGTGAAAATCGCACCATTTCTCAGCCCGCAGAGTGCAAAAACATCCGTTTTCGCACTTTTCAAGAAAAAATCGACCCGTCCCGGCAAATCCGGTTTGAGGCCCGGAAGTGGGTCTGAAAGTTGCCTTTGAGTCGGGACGACACCTTGTAGCAGTTTGGTGGCCTTGCCTTTATTAGTCTGGTCGCTACAAGGGTAAATTCTTAGCCACTGACCTTGGTCAGTTACAGGGCTCTAGTATTTATATTACTTTCGTAGTGCGAAAAAAAGTTCTTCGAAAAATTTCCAAAAAATTCATGAAGGTGGCCTACCGTGCCCGTATGGCACTGGCCCGGTTTCGCCGACCTTGATTCATTTTTCAAGGTCACAGAGCACTTGAAACTCTGAAATTTCAAATTTTAAAATGCCAATATCTCATCCGGTAATGCCCGGATTCAATTTTTCTCACTTTTATCAGATTCTACATGTATTTTTCTACATTTCGCGGTGAGGCATCTAATACCCTAGGACCAAGTCGAAAGCGGCAAAATCCACTTTTAGTAGTTTTTGAGTTATCCCCAGATCTCAGAGATGGTAGCTCGTGGAGTCAAAAACAGGGCACAGTAACTTGGCTTGACTCACGGGACATCTGCCCGCGCAGTTTGGTAGTGATCCTGCGACCGGTTTGTAAGATACGGAATTTAAAATATTGACCGCGTCGTCAAAATCAGCAATTATTCAATGGTTGCCCCCCTGCCTCTTATAATACTCATACATAGCAGGCATTTCTTGAAATTCCTGTGGTCAAGCAGCTGTAGGAAGGCAAAATAGTCCTGATTCAAGTCATTTCTATGCTAAATAAGGCTGCCTGCAAGCGCTGAACTTGCATTGAACACCAGTTCCACAATTTGAACATCCATACGGCAAGCTCCCCACTGTGTTTTCTCATACATTTGTGCTTATTTCGCTGAACACATGTCTAATCTTCATAAAAAGAGATACAGGAGGCAGTGCCAGGACATATCCAAGCCTTCTGAAGCCTGTTCATGGACCAGCAACACAGAATAAAGCCATTAAAACACTCTTTTTGTGTTCATTTTCCTATAATTTGCCATTCTAGCAGACGAAGCAGACGACAACAAAATAGTTCCACACAAAATACCACAAAACCGGCTATAATTTGGTCCCAATCAACTCCAGACTGTGAGAGATAAGCCATTAAGTTACCTAAAAACTGCCTTTTATTCATTATCCACCCGGAAACACTGTATACACTGCGGCGCAAGAACTGGTTTTTATTAAGAACTATATTTGACTGTGCGACAGCAGTCTCGCAGCTAAGGAAAAAATCTGCAATTAAATGTTAACTCAGGCTGTAGGCCACAAACTAACATGGAAATGGCTTAGATAGGGATAGATTAGCATCACTATGGCTGTCACTTGGGCTGAATTATCAGAATTTGGCGGGAAACGCACATTTGTCCCATTTTCAAGTGTTTTCTGCAGTTTGAGACCTCTCTGAACCCCCCCCCCCCTCCAATTGCAGCCTGTAACCCCCCCCCCCCCAATTTCTTGTATATATATGTCATTCCAGGCCTTCTGACAGGTCTCACAGGCCTACATGCTGCCTCCATGGCATTTCACGGCATTTTGCAATGCTAAAACATAGGAAATTGGGCCTTCCGGTCAGAATTTTCACGGAGGTTCCTGGGTTGAATGTCTCAATGTCTCACTCAAATAGACCATTAGAGCAGCATTCCCTGAAAAAACGGTGAAAATCGCACCATTTCTCAGCCCGCAGAGTGCAAAAACATCCGTTTTCGCACTTTTCAAGAAAAAATCGACCCGTCCCGGCAAATCCGGTTTGAGGCCCGGAAGTGGGTCTGAAAGTTGCCTTTGAGTCGGGACGACACCTTGTAGCAGTTTGGTGGCCTTGCCTTTATTAGTCTGGTCGCTACAAGGGTAAATTCTTAGCCACTGACCTTGGTCAGTTACAGGGCTCTAGTATTTATATTACTTTCGTAGTGCGAAAAAAAGTTCTTCGAAAAATTTCCAAAAAATTCATGAAGGTGGCCTACCGTGCCCGTATGGCACTGGCCCGGTTTCGCCGACCTTGATTCATTTTTCAAGGTCACAGAGCACTTGAAACTCTGAAATTTCAAATTTTAAAATGCCAATATCTCATCCGGTAATGCCCGGATTCAATTTTTCTCACTTTTATCAGATTCTACATGTATTTTTCTACATTTCGCGGTGAGGCATCTAATACCCTAGGACCAAGTCGAAAGCGGCAAAATCCACTTTTAGTAGTTTTTGAGTTATCCCCAGATCTCAGAGATGGTAGCTCGTGGAGTCAAAAACAGGGCACAGTAACTTGGCTTGACTCACGGGACATCTGCCCGCGCAGTTTGGTAGTGATCCTGCGACCGGTTTGTAAGATACGGAATTTAAAATATTGACCGCGTCGTCAAAATCAGCAATTATTCAATGGTTGCCCCCCTGCCTCTTATAATACTCATACATAGCAGGCATTTCTTGAAATTCCTGTGGTCAAGCAGCTGTAGGAAGGCAAAATAGTCCTGATTCAAGTCATTTCTATGCTAAATAAGGCTGCCTGCAAGCGCTGAACTTGCATTGAACACCAGTTCCACAATTTGAACATCCATACGGCAAGCTCCCCACTGTGTTTTCTCATACATTTGTGCTTATTTCGCTGAACACATGTCTAATCTTCATAAAAAGAGATACAGGAGGCAGTGCCAGGACATATCCAAGCCTTCTGAAGCCTGTTCATGGACCAGCAACACAGAATAAAGCCATTAAAACACTCTTTTTGTGTTCATTTTCCTATAATTTGCCATTCTAGCAGACGAAGCAGACGACAACAAAATAGTTCCACACAAAATACCACAAAACCGGCTATAATTTGGTCCCAATCAACTCCAGACTGTGAGAGATAAGCCATTAAGTTACCTAAAAACTGCCTTTTATTCATTATCCACCCGGAAACACTGTATACACTGCGGCGCAAGAACTGGTTTTTATTAAGAACTATATTTGACTGTGCGACAGCAGTCTCGCAGCTAAGGAAAAAATCTGCAATTAAATGTTAACTCAGGCTGTAGGCCACAAACTAACATGGAAATGGCTTAGATAGGGATAGATTAGCATCACTATGGCTGTCACTTGGGCTGAATTATCAGAATTTGGCGGGAAACGCACATTTGTCCCATTTTCAAGTGTTTTCTGCAGTTTGAGACCTCTCTGAACCCCCCCCCCCCTCCAATTGCAGCCTGTAACCCCCCCCCCCCCCAATTTCTTGTATATATATGTCATTCCAGGCCTTCTGACAGGTCTCACAGGCCTACATGCTGCCTCCATGGCATTTCACGGCATTTTGCAATGCTAAAACATAGGAAATTGGGCCTTCCGGTCAGAATTTTCACGGAGGTTCCTGGGTTGAATGTCTCAATGTCTCACTCAAATAGACCATTAGAGCAGCATTCCCTGAAAAAACGGTGAAAATCGCACCATTTCTCAGCCCGCAGAGTGCAAAAACATCCGTTTTCGCACTTTTCAAGAAAAAATCGACCCGTCCCGGCAAATCCGGTTTGAGGCCCGGAAGTGGGTCTGAAAGTTGCCTTTGAGTCGGGACGACACCTTGTAGCAGTTTGGTGGCCTTGCCTTTATTAGTCTGGTCGCTACAAGGGTAAATTCTTAGCCACTGACCTTGGTCAGTTACAGGGCTCTAGTATTTATATTACTTTCGTAGTGCGAAAAAAAGTTCTTCGAAAAATTTCCAAAAAATTCATGAAGGTGGCCTACCGTGCCCGTATGGCACTGGCCCGGTTTCGCCGACCTTGATTCATTTTTCAAGGTCACAGAGCACTTGAAACTCTGAAATTTCAAATTTTAAAATGCCAATATCTCATCCGGTAATGCCCGGATTCAATTTTTCTCACTTTTATCAGATTCTACATGTATTTTTCTACATTTCGCGGTGAGGCATCTAATACCCTAGGACCAAGTCGAAAGCGGCAAAATCCACTTTTAGTAGTTTTTGAGTTATCCCCAGATCTCAGAGATGGTAGCTCGTGGAGTCAAAAACAGGGCACAGTAACTTGGCTTGACTCACGGGACATCTGCCCGCGCAGTTTGGTAGTGATCCTGCGACCGGTTTGTAAGATACGGAATTTAAAATATTGACCGCGTCGTCAAAATCAGCAATTATTCAATGGTTGCCCCCCTGCCTCTTATAATACTCATACATAGCAGGCATTTCTTGAAATTCCTGTGGTCAAGCAGCTGTAGGAAGGCAAAATAGTCCTGATTCAAGTCATTTCTATGCTAAATAAGGCTGCCTGCAAGCGCTGAACTTGCATTGAACACCAGTTCCACAATTTGAACATCCATACGGCAAGCTCCCCACTGTGTTTTCTCATACATTTGTGCTTATTTCGCTGAACACATGTCTAATCTTCATAAAAAGAGATACAGGAGGCAGTGCCAGGACATATCCAAGCCTTCTGAAGCCTGTTCATGGACCAGCAACACAGAATAAAGCCATTAAAACACTCTTTTTGTGTTCATTTTCCTATAATTTGCCATTCTAGCAGACGAAGCAGACGACAACAAAATAGTTCCACACAAAATACCACAAAACCGGCTATAATTTGGTCCCAATCAACTCCAGACTGTGAGAGATAAGCCATTAAGTTACCTAAAAACTGCCTTTTATTCATTATCCACCCGGAAACACTGTATACACTGCGGCGCAAGAACTGGTTTTTATTAAGAACTATATTTGACTGTGCGACAGCAGTCTCGCAGCTAAGGAAAAAATCTGCAATTAAATGTTAACTCAGGCTGTAGGCCACAAACTAACATGGAAATGGCTTAGATAGGGATAGATTAGCATCACTATGGCTGTCACTTGGGCTGAATTATCAGAATTTGGCGGGAAACGCACATTTGTCCCATTTTCAAGTGTTTTCTGCAGTTTGAGACCTCTCTGAACCCCCCCCCCCCTCCAATTGCAGCCTGTAACCCCCCCCCCCCCCAATTTCTTGTATATATATGTCATTCCAGGCCTTCTGACAGGTCTCACAGGCCTACATGCTGCCTCCATGGCATTTCACGGCATTTTGCAATGCTAAAACATAGGAAATTGGGCCTTCCGGTCAGAATTTTCACGGAGGTTCCTGGGTTGAATGTCTCAATGTCTCACTCAAATAGACCATTAGAGCAGCATTCCCTGAAAAAACGGTGAAAATCGCACCATTTCTCAGCCCGCAGAGTGCAAAAACATCCGTTTTCGCACTTTTCAAGAAAAAATCGACCCGTCCCGGCAAATCCGGTTTGAGGCCCGGAAGTGGGTCTGAAAGTTGCCTTTGAGTCGGGACGACACCTTGTAGCAGTTTGGTGGCCTTGCCTTTATTAGTCTGGTCGCTACAAGGGTAAATTCTTAGCCACTGACCTTGGTCAGTTACAGGGCTCTAGTATTTATATTACTTTCGTAGTGCGAAAAAAAGTTCTTCGAAAAATTTCCAAAAAATTCATGAAGGTGGCCTACCGTGCCCGTATGGCACTGGCCCGGTTTCGCCGACCTTGATTCATTTTTCAAGGTCACAGAGCACTTGAAACTCTGAAATTTCAAATTTTAAAATGCCAATATCTCATCCGGTAATGCCCGGATTCAATTTTTCTCACTTTTATCAGATTCTACATGTATTTTTCTACATTTCGCGGTGAGGCATCTAATACCCTAGGACCAAGTCGAAAGCGGCAAAATCCACTTTTAGTAGTTTTTGAGTTATCCCCAGATCTCAGAGATGGTAGCTCGTGGAGTCAAAAACAGGGCACAGTAACTTGGCTTGACTCACGGGACATCTGCCCGCGCAGTTTGGTAGTGATCCTGCGACCGGTTTGTAAGATACGGAATTTAAAATATTGACCGCGTCGTCAAAATCAGCAATTATTCAATGGTTGCCCCCCTGCCTCTTATAATACTCATACATAGCAGGCATTTCTTGAAATTCCTGTGGTCAAGCAGCTGTAGGAAGGCAAAATAGTCCTGATTCAAGTCATTTCTATGCTAAATAAGGCTGCCTGCAAGCGCTGAACTTGCATTGAACACCAGTTCCACAATTTGAACATCCATACGGCAAGCTCCCCACTGTGTTTTCTCATACATTTGTGCTTATTTCGCTGAACACATGTCTAATCTTCATAAAAAGAGATACAGGAGGCAGTGCCAGGACATATCCAAGCCTTCTGAAGCCTGTTCATGGACCAGCAACACAGAATAAAGCCATTAAAACACTCTTTTTGTGTTCATTTTCCTATAATTTGCCATTCTAGCAGACGAAGCAGACGACAACAAAATAGTTCCACACAAAATACCACAAAACCGGCTATAATTTGGTCCCAATCAACTCCAGACTGTGAGAGATAAGCCATTAAGTTACCTAAAAACTGCCTTTTATTCATTATCCACCCGGAAACACTGTATACACTGCGGCGCAAGAACTGGTTTTTATTAAGAACTATATTTGACTGTGCGACAGCAGTCTCGCAGCTAAGGAAAAAATCTGCAATTAAATGTTAACTCAGGCTGTAGGCCACAAACTAACATGGAAATGGCTTAGATAGGGATAGATTAGCATCACTATGGCTGTCACTTGGGCTGAATTATCAGAATTTGGCGGGAAACGCACATTTGTCCCATTTTCAAGTGTTTTCTGCAGTTTGAGACCTCTCTGAACCCCCCCCCCCCTCCAATTGCAGCCTGTAACCCCCCCCCCCCCAATTTCTTGTATATATATGTCATTCCAGGCCTTCTGACAGGTCTCACAGGCCTACATGCTGCCTCCATGGCATTTCACGGCATTTTGCAATGCTAAAACATAGGAAATTGGGCCTTCCGGTCAGAATTTTCACGGAGGTTCCTGGGTTGAATGTCTCAATGTCTCACTCAAATAGACCATTAGAGCAGCATTCCCTGAAAAAACGGTGAAAATCGCACCATTTCTCAGCCCGCAGAGTGCAAAAACATCCGTTTTCGCACTTTTCAAGAAAAAATCGACCCGTCCCGGCAAATCCGGTTTGAGGCCCGGAAGTGGGTCTGAAAGTTGCCTTTGAGTCGGGACGACACCTTGTAGCAGTTTGGTGGCCTTGCCTTTATTAGTCTGGTCGCTACAAGGGTAAATTCTTAGCCACTGACCTTGGTCAGTTACAGGGCTCTAGTATTTATATTACTTTCGTAGTGCGAAAAAAAGTTCTTCGAAAAATTTCCAAAAAATTCATGAAGGTGGCCTACCGTGCCCGTATGGCACTGGCCCGGTTTCGCCGACCTTGATTCATTTTTCAAGGTCACAGAGCACTTGAAACTCTGAAATTTCAAATTTTAAAATGCCAATATCTCATCCGGTAATGCCCGGATTCAATTTTTCTCACTTTTATCAGATTCTACATGTATTTTTCTACATTTCGCGGTGAGGCATCTAATACCCTAGGACCAAGTCGAAAGCGGCAAAATCCACTTTTAGTAGTTTTTGAGTTATCCCCAGATCTCAGAGATGGTAGCTCGTGGAGTCAAAAACAGGGCACAGTAACTTGGCTTGACTCACGGGACATCTGCCCGCGCAGTTTGGTAGTGATCCTGCGACCGGTTTGTAAGATACGGAATTTAAAATATTGACCGCGTCGTCAAAATCAGCAATTATTCAATGGTTGCCCCCCTGCCTCTTATAATACTCATACATAGCAGGCATTTCTTGAAATTCCTGTGGTCAAGCAGCTGTAGGAAGGCAAAATAGTCCTGATTCAAGTCATTTCTATGCTAAATAAGGCTGCCTGCAAGCGCTGAACTTGCATTGAACACCAGTTCCACAATTTGAACATCCATACGGCAAGCTCCCCACTGTGTTTTCTCATACATTTGTGCTTATTTCGCTGAACACATGTCTAATCTTCATAAAAAGAGATACAGGAGGCAGTGCCAGGACATATCCAAGCCTTCTGAAGCCTGTTCATGGACCAGCAACACAGAATAAAGCCATTAAAACACTCTTTTTGTGTTCATTTTCCTATAATTTGCCATTCTAGCAGACGAAGCAGACGACAACAAAATAGTTCCACACAAAATACCACAAAACCGGCTATAATTTGGTCCCAATCAACTCCAGACTGTGAGAGATAAGCCATTAAGTTACCTAAAAACTGCCTTTTATTCATTATCCACCCGGAAACACTGTATACACTGCGGCGCAAGAACTGGTTTTTATTAAGAACTATATTTGACTGTGCGACAGCAGTCTCGCAGCTAAGGAAAAAATCTGCAATTAAATGTTAACTCAGGCTGTAGGCCACAAACTAACATGGAAATGGCTTAGATAGGGATAGATTAGCATCACTATGGCTGTCACTTGGGCTGAATTATCAGAATTTGGCGGGAAACGCACATTTGTCCCATTTTCAAGTGTTTTCTGCAGTTTGAGACCTCTCTGAACCCCCCCCCCCCTCCAATTGCAGCCTGTAACCCCCCCCCCCCCCAATTTCTTGTATATATATGTCATTCCAGGCCTTCTGACAGGTCTCACAGGCCTACATGCTGCCTCCATGGCATTTCACGGCATTTTGCAATGCTAAAACATAGGAAATTGGGCCTTCCGGTCAGAATTTTCACGGAGGTTCCTGGGTTGAATGTCTCAATGTCTCACTCAAATAGACCATTAGAGCAGCATTCCCTGAAAAAACGGTGAAAATCGCACCATTTCTCAGCCCGCAGAGTGCAAAAACATCCGTTTTCGCACTTTTCAAGAAAAAATCGACCCGTCCCGGCAAATCCGGTTTGAGGCCCGGAAGTGGGTCTGAAAGTTGCCTTTGAGTCGGGACGACACCTTGTAGCAGTTTGGTGGCCTTGCCTTTATTAGTCTGGTCGCTACAAGGGTAAATTCTTAGCCACTGACCTTGGTCAGTTACAGGGCTCTAGTATTTATATTACTTTCGTAGTGCGAAAAAAAGTTCTTCGAAAAATTTCCAAAAAATTCATGAAGGTGGCCTACCGTGCCCGTATGGCACTGGCCCGGTTTCGCCGACCTTGATTCATTTTTCAAGGTCACAGAGCACTTGAAACTCTGAAATTTCAAATTTTAAAATGCCAATATCTCATCCGGTAATGCCCGGATTCAATTTTTCTCACTTTTATCAGATTCTACATGTATTTTTCTACATTTCGCGGTGAGGCATCTAATACCCTAGGACCAAGTCGAAAGCGGCAAAATCCACTTTTAGTAGTTTTTGAGTTATCCCCAGATCTCAGAGATGGTAGCTCGTGGAGTCAAAAACAGGGCACAGTAACTTGGCTTGACTCACGGGACATCTGCCCGCGCAGTTTGGTAGTGATCCTGCGACCGGTTTGTAAGATACGGAATTTAAAATATTGACCGCGTCGTCAAAATCAGCAATTATTCAATGGTTGCCCCCCTGCCTCTTATAATACTCATACATAGCAGGCATTTCTTGAAATTCCTGTGGTCAAGCAGCTGTAGGAAGGCAAAATAGTCCTGATTCAAGTCATTTCTATGCTAAATAAGGCTGCCTGCAAGCGCTGAACTTGCATTGAACACCAGTTCCACAATTTGAACATCCATACGGCAAGCTCCCCACTGTGTTTTCTCATACATTTGTGCTTATTTCGCTGAACACATGTCTAATCTTCATAAAAAGAGATACAGGAGGCAGTGCCAGGACATATCCAAGCCTTCTGAAGCCTGTTCATGGACCAGCAACACAGAATAAAGCCATTAAAACACTCTTTTTGTGTTCATTTTCCTATAATTTGCCATTCTAGCAGACGAAGCAGACGACAACAAAATAGTTCCACACAAAATACCACAAAACCGGCTATAATTTGGTCCCAATCAACTCCAGACTGTGAGAGATAAGCCATTAAGTTACCTAAAAACTGCCTTTTATTCATTATCCACCCGGAAACACTGTATACACTGCGGCGCAAGAACTGGTTTTTATTAAGAACTATATTTGACTGTGCGACAGCAGTCTCGCAGCTAAGGAAAAAATCTGCAATTAAATGTTAACTCAGGCTGTAGGCCACAAACTAACATGGAAATGGCTTAGATAGGGATAGATTAGCATCACTATGGCTGTCACTTGGGCTGAATTATCAGAATTTGGCGGGAAACGCACATTTGTCCCATTTTCAAGTGTTTTCTGCAGTTTGAGACCTCTCTGAACCCCCCCCCCCCCTCCAATTGCAGCCTGTAACCCCCCCCCCCCCCCAATTTCTTGTATATATATGTCATTCCAGGCCTTCTGACAGGTCTCACAGGCCTACATGCTGCCTCCATGGCATTTCACGGCATTTTGCAATGCTAAAACATAGGAAATTGGGCCTTCCGGTCAGAATTTTCACGGAGGTTCCTGGGTTGAATGTCTCAATGTCTCACTCAAATAGACCATTAGAGCAGCATTCCCTGAAAAAACGGTGAAAATCGCACCATTTCTCAGCCCGCAGAGTGCAAAAACATCCGTTTTCGCACTTTTCAAGAAAAAATCGACCCGTCCCGGCAAATCCGGTTTGAGGCCCGGAAGTGGGTCTGAAAGTTGCCTTTGAGTCGGGACGACACCTTGTAGCAGTTTGGTGGCCTTGCCTTTATTAGTCTGGTCGCTACAAGGGTAAATTCTTAGCCACTGACCTTGGTCAGTTACAGGGCTCTAGTATTTATATTACTTTCGTAGTGCGAAAAAAAGTTCTTCGAAAAATTTCCAAAAAATTCATGAAGGTGGCCTACCGTGCCCGTATGGCACTGGCCCGGTTTCGCCGACCTTGATTCATTTTTCAAGGTCACAGAGCACTTGAAACTCTGAAATTTCAAATTTTAAAATGCCAATATCTCATCCGGTAATGCCCGGATTCAATTTTTCTCACTTTTATCAGATTCTACATGTATTTTTCTACATTTCGCGGTGAGGCATCTAATACCCTAGGACCAAGTCGAAAGCGGCAAAATCCACTTTTAGTAGTTTTTGAGTTATCCCCAGATCTCAGAGATGGTAGCTCGTGGAGTCAAAAACAGGGCACAGTAACTTGGCTTGACTCACGGGACATCTGCCCGCGCAGTTTGGTAGTGATCCTGCGACCGGTTTGTAAGATACGGAATTTAAAATATTGACCGCGTCGTCAAAATCAGCAATTATTCAATGGTTGCCCCCCTGCCTCTTATAATACTCATACATAGCAGGCATTTCTTGAAATTCCTGTGGTCAAGCAGCTGTAGGAAGGCAAAATAGTCCTGATTCAAGTCATTTCTATGCTAAATAAGGCTGCCTGCAAGCGCTGAACTTGCATTGAACACCAGTTCCACAATTTGAACATCCATACGGCAAGCTCCCCACTGTGTTTTCTCATACATTTGTGCTTATTTCGCTGAACACATGTCTAATCTTCATAAAAAGAGATACAGGAGGCAGTGCCAGGACATATCCAAGCCTTCTGAAGCCTGTTCATGGACCAGCAACACAGAATAAAGCCATTAAAACACTCTTTTTGTGTTCATTTTCCTATAATTTGCCATTCTAGCAGACGAAGCAGACGACAACAAAATAGTTCCACACAAAATACCACAAAACCGGCTATAATTTGGTCCCAATCAACTCCAGACTGTGAGAGATAAGCCATTAAGTTACCTAAAAACTGCCTTTTATTCATTATCCACCCGGAAACACTGTATACACTGCGGCGCAAGAACTGGTTTTTATTAAGAACTATATTTGACTGTGCGACAGCAGTCTCGCAGCTAAGGAAAAAATCTGCAATTAAATGTTAACTCAGGCTGTAGGCCACAAACTAACATGGAAATGGCTTAGATAGGGATAGATTAGCATCACTATGGCTGTCACTTGGGCTGAATTATCAGAATTTGGCGGGAAACGCACATTTGTCCCATTTTCAAGTGTTTTCTGCAGTTTGAGACCTCTCTGAACCCCCCCCCCCCTCCAATTGCAGCCTGTAACCCCCCCCCCCCCCCAATTTCTTGTATATATATGTCATTCCAGGCCTTCTGACAGGTCTCACAGGCCTACATGCTGCCTCCATGGCATTTCACGGCATTTTGCAATGCTAAAACATAGGAAATTGGGCCTTCCGGTCAGAATTTTCACGGAGGTTCCTGGGTTGAATGTCTCAATGTCTCACTCAAATAGACCATTAGAGCAGCATTCCCTGAAAAAACGGTGAAAATCGCACCATTTCTCAGCCCGCAGAGTGCAAAAACATCCGTTTTCGCACTTTTCAAGAAAAAATCGACCCGTCCCGGCAAATCCGGTTTGAGGCCCGGAAGTGGGTCTGAAAGTTGCCTTTGAGTCGGGACGACACCTTGTAGCAGTTTGGTGGCCTTGCCTTTATTAGTCTGGTCGCTACAAGGGTAAATTCTTAGCCACTGACCTTGGTCAGTTACAGGGCTCTAGTATTTATATTACTTTCGTAGTGCGAAAAAAAGTTCTTCGAAAAATTTCCAAAAAATTCATGAAGGTGGCCTACCGTGCCCGTATGGCACTGGCCCGGTTTCGCCGACCTTGATTCATTTTTCAAGGTCACAGAGCACTTGAAACTCTGAAATTTCAAATTTTAAAATGCCAATATCTCATCCGGTAATGCCCGGATTCAATTTTTCTCACTTTTATCAGATTCTACATGTATTTTTCTACATTTCGCGGTGAGGCATCTAATACCCTAGGACCAAGTCGAAAGCGGCAAAATCCACTTTTAGTAGTTTTTGAGTTATCCCCAGATCTCAGAGATGGTAGCTCGTGGAGTCAAAAACAGGGCACAGTAACTTGGCTTGACTCACGGGACATCTGCCCGCGCAGTTTGGTAGTGATCCTGCGACCGGTTTGTAAGATACGGAATTTAAAATATTGACCGCGTCGTCAAAATCAGCAATTATTCAATGGTTGCCCCCCTGCCTCTTATAATACTCATACATAGCAGGCATTTCTTGAAATTCCTGTGGTCAAGCAGCTGTAGGAAGGCAAAATAGTCCTGATTCAAGTCATTTCTATGCTAAATAAGGCTGCCTGCAAGCGCTGAACTTGCATTGAACACCAGTTCCACAATTTGAACATCCATACGGCAAGCTCCCCACTGTGTTTTCTCATACATTTGTGCTTATTTCGCTGAACACATGTCTAATCTTCATAAAAAGAGATACAGGAGGCAGTGCCAGGACATATCCAAGCCTTCTGAAGCCTGTTCATGGACCAGCAACACAGAATAAAGCCATTAAAACACTCTTTTTGTGTTCATTTTCCTATAATTTGCCATTCTAGCAGACGAAGCAGACGACAACAAAATAGTTCCACACAAAATACCACAAAACCGGCTATAATTTGGTCCCAATCAACTCCAGACTGTGAGAGATAAGCCATTAAGTTACCTAAAAACTGCCTTTTATTCATTATCCACCCGAAACACTGTATACACTGCGGCGCAAGAACTGGTTTTTATTAAGAACTATATTTGACTGTGCGACAGCAGTCTCGCAGCTAAGGAAAAAATCTGCAATTAAATGTTAACTCAGGCTGTAGGCCACAAACTAACATGGAAATGGCTTAGATAGGGATAGATTAGCATCACTATGGCTGTCACTTGGGCTGAATTATCAGAATTTGGCGGGAAACGCACATTTGTCCCATTTTCAAGTGTTTTCTGCAGTTTGAGACCTCTCTGAACCCCCCCCCCCCCTCCAATTGCAGCCTGTAACCCCCCCCCCCCCCCAATTTCTTGTATATATATGTCATTCCAGGCCTTCTGACAGGTCTCACAGGCCTACATGCTGCCTCCATGGCATTTCACGGCATTTTGCAATGCTAAAACATAGGAAATTGGGCCTTCCGGTCAGAATTTTCACGGAGGTTCCTGGGTTGAATGTCTCAATGTCTCACTCAAATAGACCATTAGAGCAGCATTCCCTGAAAAAACGGTGAAAATCGCACCATTTCTCAGCCCGCAGAGTGCAAAAACATCCGTTTTCGCACTTTTCAAGAAAAAATCGACCCGTCCCGGCAAATCCGGTTTGAGGCCCGGAAGTGGGTCTGAAAGTTGCCTTTGAGTCGGGACGACACCTTGTAGCAGTTTGGTGGCCTTGCCTTTATTAGTCTGGTCGCTACAAGGGTAAATTCTTAGCCACTGACCTTGGTCAGTTACAGGGTTCTAGTATTTTATTACTTTCGTAGTGCGAAAAAAAGTTCTTCGAAAAATTTCCAAAAAATTCATGAAGGTGGCCTACCGTGCCCGTATGGCACTGGCCCGGTTTCGCCGACCTTGATTCATTTTTCAAGGTCACAGAGCACTTGAAACTCTGAAATTTCAAATTTTAAAATGCCAATATCTCATCCGGTAATGCCCGGATTCAATTTTTCTCACTTTTATCAGATTCTACATGTATTTTTCTACATTTCGCGGTGAGGCATCTAATACCCTAGGACCAAGTCGAAAGCGGCAAAATCCACTTTTAGTAGTTTTTGAGTTATCCCCAGATCTCAGAGATGGTAGCTCGTGGAGTCAAAAACAGGGCACAGTAACTTGGCTTGACTCACGGGACATCTGCCCGCGCAGTTTGGTAGTGATCCTGCGACCGGTTTGTAAGATACGGAATTTAAAATATTGACCGCGTCGTCAAAATCAGCAATTATTCAATGGTTGCCCCCCTGCCTCTTATAATACTCATACATAGCAGGCATTTCTTGAAATTCCTGTGGTCAAGCAGCTGTAGGAAGGCAAAATAGTCCTGATTCAAGTCATTTCTATGCTAAATAAGGCTGCCTGCAAGCGCTGAACTTGCATTGAACACCAGTTCCACAATTTGAACATCCATACGGCAAGCTCCCCACTGTGTTTTCTCATACATTTGTGCTTATTTCGCTGAACACATGTCTAATCTTCATAAAAAGAGATACAGGAGGCAGTGCCAGGACATATCCAAGCCTTCTGAAGCCTGTTCATGGACCAGCAACACAGAATAAAGCCATTAAAACACTCTTTTTGTGTTCATTTTCCTATAATTTGCCATTCTAGCAGACGAAGCAGACGACAACAAAATAGTTCCACACAAAATACCACAAAACCGGCTATAATTTGGTCCCAATCAACTCCAGACTGTGAGAGATAAGCCATTAAGTTACCTAAAAACTGCCTTTTATTCATTATCCACCCGGAAACACTGTATACACTGCGGCGCAAGAACTGGTTTTTATTAAGAACTATATTTGACTGTGCGACAGCAGTCTCGCAGCTAAGGAAAAAATCTGCAATTAAATGTTAACTCAGGCTGTAGGCCACAAACTAACATGGAAATGGCTTAGATAGGGATAGATTAGCATCACTATGGCTGTCACTTGGGCTGAATTATCAGAATTTGGCGGGAAACGCACATTTGTCCCATTTTCAAGTGTTTTCTGCAGTTTGAGACCTCTCTGAACCCCCCCCCCCCCTCCAATTGCAGCCTGTAACCCCCCCCCCCCCCCAATTTCTTGTATATATATGTCATTCCAGGCCTTCTGACAGGTCTCACAGGCCTACATGCTGCCTCCATGGCATTTCACGGCATTTTGCAATGCTAAAACATAGGAAATTGGGCCTTCCGGTCAGAATTTTCACGGAGGTTCCTGGGTTGAATGTCTCAATGTCTCACTCAAATAGACCATTAGAGCAGCATTCCCTGAAAAAACGGTGAAAATCGCACCATTTCTCAGCCCGCAGAGTGCAAAAACATCCGTTTTCGCACTTTTCAAGAAAAAATCGACCCGTCCCGGCAAATCCGTTTGAGGCCCGGAAGTGGGTCTGAAAGTTGCCTTTGAGTCGGGACGACACCTTGTAGCAGTTTGGTGGCCTTGCCTTTATTAGTCTGGTCGCTACAAGGGTAAATTCTTAGCCACTGACCTTGGTCAGTTACAGGGTTCTAGTATTTATATTACTTTCGTAGTGCGAAAAAAAGTTCTTCGAAAAATTTCCAAAAAATTCATGAAGGTGGCCTACCGTGCCCGTATGGCACTGGCCCGGTTTCGCCGACCTTGATTCATTTTTCAAGGTCACAGAGCACTTGAAACTCTGAAATTTCAAATTTTAAAATGCCAATATCTCATCCGGTAATGCCCGGATTCAATTTTTCTCACTTTTATCAGATTCTACATGTATTTTTCTACATTTCGCGGTGAGCCATCTAATACCCTAGGACCAAGTCGAAAGCGGCAAAATCCACTTTTAGTAGTTTTTGAGTTATCCCCAGATCTCAGAGATGGTAGCTCGTGGAGTCAAAAACAGGGCACAGTAACTTGGCTTGACTCACGGGACATCTGCCCGCGCAGTTTGGTAGTGATCCTGCGACCGGTTTGTAAGATACGGAATTTAAAATATTGACCGCGTCGTCAAAATCAGCAATTATTCAATGGTTGCCCCCCTGCCTCTTATAATACTCATACATAGCAGGCATTTCTTGAAATTCCTGTGGTCAAGCAGCTGTAGGAAGGCAAAATAGTCCTGATTCAAGTCATTTCTATGCTAAATAAGGCTGCCTGCAAGCGCTGAACTTGCATTGAACACCAGTTCCACAATTTGAACATCCATACGGCAAGCTCCCCACTGTGTTTTCTCATACATTTGTGCTTATTTCGCTGAACACATGTCTAATCTTCATAAAAAGAGATACAGGAGGCAGTGCCAGGACATATCCAAGCCTTCTGAAGCCTGTTCATGGACCAGCAACACAGAATAAAGCCATTAAAACACTCTTTTTGTGTTCATTTTCCTATAATTTGCCATTCTAGCAGACGAAGCAGACGACAACAAAATAGTTCCACACAAAATACCACAAAACCGGCTATAATTTGGTCCCAATCAACTCCAGACTGTGAGAGATAAGCCATTAAGTTACCTAAAAACTGCCTTTTATTCATTATCCACCCGAAACACTGTATACACTGCGGCGCAAGAACTGGTTTTTATTAAGAACTATATTTGACTGTGCGACAGCAGTCTCGCAGCTAAGGAAAAAATCTGCAATTAAATGTTAACTCAGGCTGTAGGCCACAAACTAACATGGAAATGGCTTAGATAGGGATAGATTAGCATCACTATGGCTGTCACTTGGGCTGAATTATCAGAATTTGGCGGGAAACGCACATTTGTCCATTTTCAAGTGTTTTCTGCAGTTTGAGACCTCTCTGAACCCCCCCCCCCCTCCAATTGCAGCCTGTAACCCCCCCCCCCCCCCCTAATTTCTTGTATATATATGTCATTCCAGGCCTTCTGACAGGTCTCACAGGCCTACATGCTGCCTCCATGGCATTTCACGGCATTTTGCAATGCTAAAACATAGGAAATTGGGCCTTCCGGTCAGAATTTTCACGGAGGTTCCTGGTTGAATGTCTCAATGTCTCACTCAAATAGACCATTAGAGCAGCATTGTACTGAAAAAAACGGTGAAAATCGCACCATTTCTCAGCCCGCAGAGTGCAAAAACATCCGTTTTCGCACTTTTCAAGAAAAAATCGACCCGTCCCGGCAAATCCGGTTTGAGGCCCGGAAGTGGGTCTGAAAGTTGCCTTTGAGTCGGGACGACACCTTGTAGCAGTTTGGTGGCTTGCCTTTATTAGTCTGGTCGCTACAAGGGTAAATTCTTAGTCACTGACCTTGGTCAGTTACAGGTACTAGTATTTACATTACTTTCGTAGTGCGAAAAAAAGTTCTTCGAAAAATTTCCAAAAAATTCATGAAGGTGGCCTACCGTGCCCGTATGGCACTGGCCCGGTTTCGCCGACCTTGATTCATTTTTCAAGGTCACAGAGCACTTGAAACTCTGAAATTTCAAATTTTAAAATGCCAATATCTCATCCGGTAATGCCCGGATTCAATTTTTCTCACTTTTATCAGATTCTACATGTATTTTTCTACATTTCGCGGTGAGGCATCTAATACCCTAGGACCAAGTCGAAAGCGGCAAAATCCACTTTTAGTAGTTTTTGAGTTATCCCCAGATCTCAGAGATGGTAGCTCGTGGAGTCAAAAACAGGGCACAGTAACTTGGCTTGACTCACGGGACATCTGCCCGCGCAGTTTGGTAGTGATCCTGCGACCGGTTTGTAAGATACGGAATTTAAAATATTGACCGCGTCGTCAAAATCAGCAATTATTCAATGGTTGCCCCCCTGCCTCTTATAATACTCATACATAGCAGGCATTTCTTGAAATTCCTGTGGTCAAGCAGCTGTAGGAAGGCAAAATAGTCCTGATTCAAGTCATTTCTATGCTAAATAAGGCTGCCTGCAAGCGCTGAACTTGCATTGAACACCAGTTCCACAATTTGAACATCCATACGGCAAGCTCCCCACTGTGTTTTCTCATACATTTGTGCTTATTTCGCTGAACACATGTCTAATCTTCATAAAAAGAGATACAGGAGGCAGTGCCAGGACATATCCAAGCCTTCTGAAGCCTGTTCATGGACCAGCAACACAGAATAAAGCCATTAAAACACTCTTTTTGTGTTCATTTTCCTATAATTTGCCATTCTAGCAGACGAAGCAGACGACAACAAAATAGTTCCACACAAAATACCACAAAACCGGCTATAATTTGGTCCCAATCAACTCCAGACTGTGAGAGATAAGCCATTAAGTTACCTAAAAACTGCCTTTTATTCATTATCCACCCGGAAACACTGTATACACTGCGGCGCAAGAACTGGTTTTTATTAAGAACTATATTTGACTGTGCGACAGCAGTCTCGCAGCTAAGGAAAAAATCTGCAATTAAATGTTAACTCAGGCTGTAGGCCACAAACTAACATGGAAATGGCTTAGATAGGGATAGATTAGCATCACTATGGCTGTCACTTGGGCTGAATTATCAGAATTTGGCGGGAAACGCACATTTGTCCCATTTTCAAGTGTTTTCTGCAGTTTGAGACCTCTCTGAACCCCCCCCCCCCCTCCAATTGCAGCCTGTAACCCCCCCCCCCCCCCAATTTCTTGTATATATATGTCATTCCAGGCCTTCTGACAGGTCTCACAGGCCTACATGCTGCCTCCATGGCATTTCACGGCATTTTGCAATGCTAAAACATAGGAAATTGGGCCTTCCGGTCAGAATTTTCACGGAGGTTCCTGGGTTGAATGTCTCAATGTCTCACTCAAATAGACCATTAGAGCAGCATTCCCTGAAAAAACGGTGAAAATCGCACCATTTCTCAGCCCGCAGAGTGCAAAAACATCCGTTTTCGCACTTTTCAAGAAAAAATCGACCCGTCCCGGCAAATCCGGTTTGAGGCCCGGAAGTGGGTCTGAAAGTTGCCTTTGAGTCGGGACGACACCTTGTAGCAGTTTGGTGGCCTTGCCTTTATTAGTCTGGTCGCTACAAGGGTAAATTCTTAGCCACTGACCTTGGTCAGTTACAGGGCTCTAGTATATAATATTTACATTACTTTCGTAGTGCGAAAAAAAGTTCTTCGAAAAATTTCCAAAAAATTCATGAAGGTGGCCTACCGTGCCCGTATGGCACTGGCCCGGTTTCGCCGACCTTGATTCATTTTTCAAGGTCACAGAGCACTTGAAACTCTGAAATTTCAAATTTTAAAATGCCAATATCTCATCCGGTAATGCCCGGATTCAATTTTTCTCACTTTTATCAGATTCTACATGTATTTTTCTACATTTCGCGGTGAGGCATCTAATACCCTAGGACCAAGTCGAAAGCGGCAAAATCCACTTTTAGTAGTTTTTGAGTTATCCCCAGATCTCAGAGATGGTAGCTCGTGGAGTCAAAAACAGGGCACAGTAACTTGGCTTGACTCACGGGACATCTGCCCGCGCAGTTTGGTAGTGATCCTGCGACCGGTTTGTAAGATACGGAATTTAAAATATTGACCGCGTCGTCAAAATCAGCAATTATTCAATGGTTGCCCCCCTGCCTCTTATAATACTCATACATAGCAGGCATTTCTTGAAATTCCTGTGGTCAAGCAGCTGTAGGAAGGCAAAATAGTCCTGATTCAAGTCATTTCTATGCTAAATAAGGCTGCCTGCAAGCGCTGAACTTGCATTGAACACCAGTTCCACAATTTGAACATCCATACGGCAAGCTCCCCACTGTGTTTTCTCATACATTTGTGCTTATTTCGCTGAACACATGTCTAATCTTCATAAAAAGAGATACAGGAGGCAGTGCCAGGACATATCCAAGCCTTCTGAAGCCTGTTCATGGACCAGCAACACAGAATAAAGCCATTAAAACACTCTTTTTGTGTTCATTTTCCTATAATTTGCCATTCTAGCAGACGAAGCAGACGACAACAAAATAGTTCCACACAAAATACCACAAAACCGGCTATAATTTGGTCCCAATCAACTCCAGACTGTGAGAGATAAGCCATTAAGTTACCTAAAAACTGCCTTTTATTCATTATCCACCCGGAAACACTGTATACACTGCGGCGCAAGAACTGGTTTTTATTAAGAACTATATTTGACTGTGCGACAGCAGTCTCGCAGCTAAGGAAAAAATCTGCAATTAAATGTTAACTCAGGCTGTAGGCCACAAACTAACATGGAAATGGCTTAGATAGGGATAGATTAGCATCACTATGGCTGTCACTTGGGCTGAATTATCAGAATTTGGCGGGAAACGCACATTTGTCCCATTTTCAAGTGTTTTCTGCAGTTTGAGACCTCTCTGAACCCCCCCCCCCCCTCCAATTGCAGCCTGTAACCCCCCCCCCCCCCCCAATTTCTTGTATATATATGTCATTCCAGGCCTTCTGACAGGTCTCACAGGCCTACATGCTGCCTCCATGGCATTTCACGGCATTTTGCAATGCTAAAACATAGGAAATTGGGCCTTCCGGTCAGAATTTTCACGGAGGTTCCTGGGTTGAATGTCTCAATGTCTCACTCAAATAGACCATTAGAGCAGCATTCCCTGAAAAAACGGTGAAAATCGCACCATTTCTCAGCCCGCAGAGTGCAAAAACATCCGTTTTCGCACTTTTCAAGAAAAAATCGACCCGTCCCGGCAAATCCGGTTTGAGGCCCGGAAGTGGGTCTGAAGGTTGCCTTTGAGTCGGGACGACACCTTGTAGCAGTTTGGTGGCCTTGCCTTTATTAGTCTGGTCGCTACAAGGGTAAATTCTTAGCCACTGACCTTGGTCAGTTACAGGGCTCTAGTGCTATAATATACATTACTTTCGTAGTGCGAAAAAAAGTTCTTCGAAAAATTTCCAAAAAATTCATGAAGGTGGCCTACCGTGCCCGTATGGCACTGGCCCGGTTTCGCCGACCTTGATTCATTTTTCAAGGTCACAGAGCACTTGAAACTCTGAAATTTCAAATTTTAAAATGCCAATATCTCATCCGGTAATGCCCGGATTCAATTTTTCTCACTTTTATCAGATTCTACATGTATTTTTCTACATTTCGCGGTGAGGCATCTAATACCCTAGGACCAAGTCGAAAGCGGCAAAATCCACTTTTAGTAGTTTTTGAGTTATCCCCAGATCTCAGAGATGGTAGCTCGTGGAGTCAAAAACAGGGCACAGTAACTTGGCTTGACTCACGGGACATCTGCCCGCGCAGTTTGGTAGTGATCCTGCGACCGGTTTGTAAGATACGGAATTTAAAATATTGACCGCGTCGTCAAAATCAGCAATTATTCAATGGTTGCCCCCCTGCCTCTTATAATACTCATACATAGCAGGCATTTCTTGAAATTCCTGTGGTCAAGCAGCTGTAGGAAGGCAAAATAGTCCTGATTCAAGTCATTTCTATGCTAAATAAGGCTGCCTGCAAGCGCTGAACTTGCATTGAACACCAGTTCCACAATTTGAACATCCATACGGCAAGCTCCCCACTGTGTTTTCTCATACATTTGTGCTTATTTCGCTGAACACATGTCTAATCTTCATAAAAAGAGATACAGGAGGCAGTGCCAGGACATATCCAAGCCTTCTGAAGCCTGTTCATGGACCAGCAACACAGAATAAAGCCATTAAAACACTCTTTTTGTGTTCATTTTCCTATAATTTGCCATTCTAGCAGACGAAGCAGACGACAACAAAATAGTTCCACACAAAATACCACAAAACCGGCTATAATTTGGTCCCAATCAACTCCAGACTGTGAGAGATAAGCCATTAAGTTACCTAAAAACTGCCTTTTATTCATTATCCACCCGGAAACACTGTATACACTGCGGCGCAAGAACTGGTTTTTATTAAGAACTATATTTGACTGTGCGACAGCAGTCTCGCAGCTAAGGAAAAAATCTGCAATTAAATGTTAACTCAGGCTGTAGGCCACAAACTAACATGGAAATGGCTTAGATAGGGATAGATTAGCATCACTATGGCTGTCACTTGGGCTGAATTATCAGAATTTGGCGGGAAACGCACATTTGTCCCATTTTCAAGTGTTTTCTGCAGTTTGAGACCTCTCTGAACCCCCCCCCCCCCTCCAATTGCAGCCTGTAACCCCCCCCCCCCCCAATTTCTTGTATATATATGTCATTCCAGGCCTTCTGACAGGTCTCACAGGCCTACATGCTGCCTCCATGGCATTTCACGGCATTTTGCAATGCTAAAACATAGGAAATTGGGCCTTCCGGTCAGAATTTTCACGGAGGTTCCTGGGTTGAATGTCTCAATGTCTCACTCAAATAGACCATTAGAGCAGCATTCCCTGAAAAAACGGTGAAAATCGCACCATTTCTCAGCCCGCAGAGTGCAAAAACATCCGTTTTCGCACTTTTCAAGAAAAAATCGACCCGTCCCGGCAAATCCGGTTTGAGGCCGGAAGTGGGTCTGAAGGTTGCCTTTGAGTCGGGACGACACCTTGTAGCAGTTTGGTGGCCTTGCCTTTATTAGTCTGGTCGCTACAAGGGTAAATTCTTAGCCACTGACCTTGGTCAGTTACAGGGCTCTAGTGTACTATAATATTTACATTACTTTCGTAGTGCGAAAAAAAGTTCTTCGAAAAATTTCCAAAAAATTCATGAAGGTGGCCTACCGTGCCCGTATGGCACTGGCCCGGTTTCGCCGACCTTGATTCATTTTTCAAGGTCACAGAGCACTTGAAACTCTGAAATTTCAAATTTTAAAATGCCAATATCTCATCCGGTAATGCCCGGATTCAATTTTTCTCACTTTTATCAGATTCTACATGTATTTTTCTACATTTCGCGGTGAGGCATCTAATACCCTAGGACCAAGTCGAAAGCGGCAAAATCCACTTTTAGTAGTTTTTGAGTTATCCCCAGATCTCAGAGATGGTAGCTCGTGGAGTCAAAAACAGGGCACAGTAACTTGGCTTGACTCACGGGACATCTGCCCGCGCAGTTTGGTAGTGATCCTGCGACCGGTTTGTAAGATACGGAATTTAAAATATTGACCGCGTCGTCAAAATCAGCAATTATTCAATGGTTGCCCCCCTGCCTCTTATAATACTCATACATAGCAGGCATTTCTTGAAATTCCTGTGGTCAAGCAGCTGTAGGAAGGCAAAATAGTCCTGATTCAAGTCATTTCTATGCTAAATAAGGCTGCCTGCAAGCGCTGAACTTGCATTGAACACCAGTTCCACAATTTGAACATCCATACGGCAAGCTCCCCACTGTGTTTTCTCATACATTTGTGCTTATTTCGCTGAACACATGTCTAATCTTCATAAAAAGAGATACAGGAGGCAGTGCCAGGACATATCCAAGCCTTCTGAAGCCTGTTCATGGACCAGCAACACAGAATAAAGCCATTAAAACACTCTTTTTGTGTTCATTTTCCTATAATTTGCCATTCTAGCAGACGAAGCAGACGACAACAAAATAGTTCCACACAAAATACCACAAAACCGGCTATAATTTGGTCCCAATCAACTCCAGACTGTGAGAGATAAGCCATTAAGTTACCTAAAAACTGCCTTTTATTCATTATCCACCCGGAAACACTGTATACACTGCGGCGCAAGAACTGGTTTTTATTAAGAACTATATTTGACTGTGCGACAGCAGTCTCGCAGCTAAGGAAAAAATCTGCAATTAAATGTTAACTCAGGCTGTAGGCCACAAACTAACATGGAAATGGCTTAGATAGGGATAGATTAGCATCACTATGGCTGTCACTTGGGCTGAATTATCAGAATTTGGCGGGAAACGCACATTTGTCCCATTTTCAAGTGTTTTCTGCAGTTTGAGACCTCTCTGAACCCCCCCCCCCCCCCAATTGCAGCCTGTAACCCCCCCCCCCCAATTTCTTGTATATATATGTCATTCCAGGCCTTCTGACAGGTCTCACAGGCCTACATGCTGCCTCCATGGCATTTCACGGCATTTTGCAATGCTAAAACATAGGAAATTGGGCCTTCCGGTCAGAATTTTCACGGAGGTTCCTGGTTGAATGTCTCAATGTCTCACTCAAATAGACCATTAGAGCAGCATTCCCTGAAAAAAACGGTGAAAATCGCACCATTTCTCAGCCCGCAGAGTGCAAAAACATCCGTTTTCGCACTTTTCAAGAAAAAATCGACCCGTCCCGGCAAATCCGGTTTGAGGCCCGGAAGTGGGTCTGAAGGTTGCCTTTGAGTCGGGACGACACCTTGTAGCAGTTTGGTGGCCTTGCCTTTATTAGTCTGGTCGCTACAAGGGTAAATTCTTAGCCACTGACCTTGGTCAGTTACAGGGCTCTAGTGTACTATAATTAAACTTCACCTACACATAGGTGAAGTTTCTTGTAATCGGTATTATTAAACTTCACCTATTACATAGGTGAAGTTTCTTGTTTTCGTAAATATTTTTATTATTATTATTATTATTATTTTTCCGGACAAAATTTTCTTCAAAAAAATCTCAAAAAAATCACATACGGAGTATTACATGACCATATTACACTGACAAAATCGGAATGACCTTGACCTATTTTTCAAGGTCACAGGCCACTTCAAAGTCAGGTTTTTCATTTACTTTAAGTAATCATATCACAGAAAATTACAGGTAAATTTCATTTCCCATTTAAATTACATGTCTTACATGTAAATTACATAATCTGACCCAATTTCAGGAAAGTAGGTCAAGGTCAAGGTCGTACAGTTCAATTTTTAGTCTCAGAGGTGTGCGCGCGGGATCTCAGAATTGGCAAAGCACAGAGTCGCATAATTAATACCGAAAGTTGCGTAAATGTCTGGTGCATGGTAAGTGCTTTTTCTTATAACCATGTCATGCTTGGTTATTGAGTTATGTAATTTTTAGTTACAACCGCGTCAACAAACTGGTGACCTTGAACATTTCACCCTGAAATATCGATTTTAGGCCATAACAATGTATAGTAAACCCCCCCAAAGTAGCCCCCAAAACCCCACATCCACCTTCAAATTTGACCTTGACCTCATTTTTCAAGGTCATTTGGCTCTTCAAAGTGCAAAAAGTGCTTATTTTCAAAAATTCTGAAAATTATGTTTTTTTCATGAAATCACCTTGATATATTATCTCTAGACAGACAAAAATATGTGCATTTAGAATATGCAATCCAAATTCCTCTAACATTTTACCTTAATTTTCTACAAAATTCCAAATATTGCAAACAGGTGAATGTTAAAAGATGACAAATAATCGCGTTTTTGACGTGGAAATATCGATTCGAGAGAGTTACAATGATGAATTGATCCCCCCATTTTTACATGCTGATTCTGAAAATCATATTGGTTTTGACCTTGAAACTTATTTTCAAGGTCAAATTCAAGGTCAAACATGATGAAAAATTTTACTTTTTTGACATTTGATTTTTTTACACAGGCAAGGAATCAAAATATTGTTACAAAAATGTCACACATACTTGCTACAATAGTCTAGAGGCAGCATATAAATTTTCAAAGTCCTCGGATTAACCTACGTTAGATCGTAAAGGTCATAAGGTCAAAAAATTAGGGAAAAATTTACGATATTTTTTCACATTTCTCAATGATAGCGTTATTTCGATCGGCTGTAGCTCCGGTCCTAATTAAGTTACAGAGAATCTGAAAACAGATTTGGAAAGACCAAATTCTTCTCTAGTTTTCGTTTTCTGAACTTTTTGTCGTAGCTCTGACGGTTTAAAAGATCGCCGGACCCTGAAAATTTCATGTTTTTTGTCAAATTTTCACAATTTATCATCATTTTGACAAGGAAATAATCATTTTGTTTCAATGAAGCTATTTGAGCATACTTTCATCTTTCGTTCACATAATCCTGCCAAGTTATATATGTTTCCATTGAACCGTTTTGGTTCTAGAGTAATTTTAAGTGAAAAACAACATTTTTTCAGAAATTTCCGAAGTCCACATTTCTGAATTGTACCATAATTTCAATCGGCCTTATCTCCGGTCCTAATAAAGTTACAGAGAATCTGAAAATAGATTTGGAAAGGCCAAATTCTTCTCTAGGTTCCATATATTGAACATTTTGTCGTAGCTCTGATGGTTTAAAAGATCGCCGGACCCTGAAAATTTCATGTTTTTTGTCAAATTTTCACAATTTATCAATTTTTTGACAGGGACGGAATCATCCTTATGTGATGAACCTGTCTAGACATATTTCTAACTTCTATTTACATAATCCTGCCAAGTTATATATATCCTCATTGAACCGTATTGGTTCTAGAGTGATTTCCAGTTAAAACTGCATATTTTCAGGAATATCTTAAACGCCATATTTTTGAGTTGTGCCATCATTTCAATCCGCTCTGTATCCGGTCCTATTTAAGTTACAGAAAATCTGAAAACAGATTCGGAAAGCACACTTTCACCTCTAGCTGGCATATTTGAAGATTTTGTCAGAGCTCTGACAGTTAAAAAGATCGCCGGACCCTGAAAAATTCATGTTTTTTGTCAAATTTTCACAATTTATCATAGTTTTGACAAGGAAATAATCATTTTATTTCAATGAAGCTATCTGAGCGTATTGCCATCCTTCGTTTACATAAAACTGGCAAGTTATATATGTTTCCATTGAACCGTTTTGGTTCTAGAGTAATTTTAAGTTAAAAAATAAATTTTTTCAGTAATTTCTGAAGTCAATATTTCTGAATTGTACCATTATTTGAATCAGTCGTATCTCCGGTTCTGATAAAGTAACAGAGAATCTGAAAGTAGATTTGGAAAGCCAAAATTCTGCTCTAGCTTTTATATTTGAACATTTTCTTGTATCATGGGCGGATAAAGAGATAGCCGGACCCTGAAAATTGTATGTTTTCAGAAATTGCAGTCATTTCCAAATGTTTTCAGGACTAGAAGTACTTTAGCCAAGAAATTCCTGAAATTCCAATATGAGAACGATGCCAGTTTCAATCAGCAGTAACTCTTATTGATGTAACTGGTTGATGTAACTGGTTGATGTAACTGGTTGATGTAACTGGTTGATGTAACTGGTTGATGTAACTGGTTGATGTAACTGGTTGATGTACTGGTTCATGTACTGGTTCATGTACTGGTCCATGTACTGGTCAATGTACAGGTCAATGTACCGGTCAATGTACTGTCCATGCACTGTCCATGTATTGGTCCATGTTATTCTCTATATATATATTCATGAAGCTCAAATCCTCTTCTTGTTTTCATTCTCTGAATTTTTTCTTGTAACTCTGGCGATTTAAAAGATCCCCTGTCCCTCAGAATATTTTTGAGTCAGTCAGTGTATCAGTCAGTGTATCAGTCAGTGTATGAGTCAGTGCATCAGTCAGCGTATGGCCACAAACCGATTGAAATGTTTCAGTAAGGGTTTATTGCAGGTTTTATCGGTCTGCTGACTATATGTCACATCACGACTAGTCCATGGACAGATTGTTTATATGTACTTTCAAATATCTGTGCACACTATGTACATTTTAATTGACATGCAAAATTACAGGTAATAAATTGATATTGCATGTGATATGATTTAGCATGATATTGCAAGTGATATTGTATGTTTAATACATTGCATGTAACTTTGCATGTGATACTTCATAATATTTCAAGTGATATTTTGTGTGATATTGCATATTACATGTGCAAGACGTGTGCAATTACATTCATGTTCAAGTACATGTTCAAGTTCATGTTCAAGTTCATGTTCATGTTCAAGTTCATGTTCAAGTTCATGTCCAATGTCAGTTCCAACATCATTTCCAATATCATTTCCAATATCATTTCCAATATCATTTCCAATATCATTTCCAATATCATTTCCAATATCTTTTCCAATATCTTTTCCGTGTTTTCTCACTTTCATTTCATTGCCAATAATTACTATGAAAGGTGAAGTTTTGTCACCGCATCGCGGTTACCCGATTTCTAGTTATTTATTATTATTATTCCCGACAAACCTCTTCGGAAAATTTTCAAAAAATTCGTATACGTAGCCTACAAAAATACAAGAGAATCATTTTGAAAATTTTGACCTTGACCTATTTTTCAAGGTCACAGAGCCTTTCAAAGTCGGATTTTGCAATATTTCAAATACATGTACCTCATCCGGTTATTACCGGTTTTCACTTTCCAGTATATGAAAAGATCCCACACACTTCCTACATAGTTTGACCCATTTTCTTGAAAGTAGGTCAAGGTCACATTGTACAAAGTCCATTTTCATGGTTTGAGGTTGATTCCTGTGGCTCATATTCTGTGAGGCGTAGAGACATACCGTTGGTGCCAGAACGTGTCTAAACTCACGGGACACCTGCCCGGACTCTTCATTTTTCGTTGGCAGTACTGGTTCTTGAGTTACATAATTTTAAAGTCATACCGCGTCACCAAAATTGGTGACCTTGAGAATTTGACCTTGAAATATTGATTCTAGCTGCCAACATGTCATAGTAAACCCCCCCAAATATACATGTATACACCCCATACAGACCTTTAAATTTGACCTTGACCTCATTTTTCAAGGTCATTTGACCCGAAAAACTTTGAAAAGGTGCCATTTTCAGCAATTTTTTTACCATGTTATTTTCAAGATATCAGCGTGATTTCCAGGTGACAGATGAACATTGACCTGTTTATTTATGATGTATAATCATACTTTGTCTACCTCCTTTGCCAGATTTATGAACATTTTTTAAATATAGCTAACCGACAGATGTTAAAAAATGACACATTTCCTCGTTTTTGACAGGGAAATATTGATGCTACAGGGTTACAATGCATGACTGGCCCCCCCTTTGTCACGCACTGCCTTTCTAAAAATCATAGTCATTTTGACCTAGATAATGTTTTTCAAGGTCAAACTCAAGGTCAAACATGTTGAAATATTTTACTATTTGAACGTTTCATTTTTTTTAACATAGAAGGAATCAAGATATTGTTACAAAAATGGTAGACATACTTGCTACAATACTCTAGAGGCTTCCAGTAAATTTTCATGGTCCTCGGATTGACCTACGTTGCACTGTAAAGGTCACAAGGTTGAAAAACGAGCAAAAAATTTATGATGTTTTTTCACATTTCTCAAAGATAGTGTAACTTCAAACGGCCGTAACTCCGGTCCTAATTAAGATACAGAGAATCTGAAAACAGATTTCGAAAGACAAAATTCTCCTCTAGTTTTCATTTTCTGAACATTTTGTCGTAACTCCGACGGTTAAAAAGATCGCCGGACCCTGAAAATGTCATGTTTTTAGTCAAATTTTCACAATATATCAATATTTTGACAAGGAAGGAATCATTCTTTTCTAATGAACCTGTCTGGACATATCTCTTACATCTGTTTGCATAAACCTGCCAAGTTATATATATTTCCATCTAACCGTTTCTATTCCAGAGAGATTATAAGTTAAAAACTACATTTTTTCAGTGACTACTAAGGTTCGTATTTCTGAATTGTACCGTAATTTCAATCTACTGTCACTCCGGTTTTAACTAGGTTAAGGAGAATCTGAAAACAGATTTGGAAAGACCAAATTCTCCACTAGTTTTCCTTTTCTGAACACTTTGTCGTAGCTATGACGGTATAAAAGATCGCCGGACCCTGAAAATTTCATGTTTTTTGTCAAATTTTGACAATATACCAATATTTTGACAAGGAAGGAATCATCCTATTGCAATTAACCTCTCTACACCTATCCATAGCTTCTGTTAACATAGTCATGGAAAGTTATATATGTTTTCATTGAATGGTTTTGATTCTAGACCGATTTTAAGTTAAAAACCACATTTTTCAAGGAATTTCTGAAGTCTATATTAATGAATTGTACCATCATTTCAATCGATCATATCTGTACTGGTCCATGTACTGGTCCATTGCATTGGTCCATTGCATTGTTCCATTGCATTGGTCCATTGCACTGGTAACCCTAACCCTAACCCTAACCCTAGCCCTAACCCTAACCCTAACCGCTAATAACCTTTTCACTGGCACATTGTACTGGTACATTACACTCTTACATTGTAGTGGTCTGCTGGTGCAAGTACTGGTTCGTGTACTGGAGCATGTACTTAGTTCATATACTGGTTCATACACTGGTTCATATACTGGTTCATATACTGGTTCATCCACTGGTTCATGTCCTAGTCCATGTCCTGTTCCATGTACTGGTCCATGTACTAGTCCATGCGCTGGTCCATGTACTGGTCCATTGCACTGGTCCATTGCACTGGTAACCCTAACCCTAGCCCTAACCCTAACCCTAGCCCTAACCCTAACCCTAGCCCTAACCCTAACCCCTAATAACCTTTTCACTGGTACATTGTACTGGTACATTACACTCTTACATTGTACTGGACTACTGGTGCAAGTACTGGTTCATGTACTGGCGCATGCACTTCTTATACTGGTCAATGTACCAGTCCATGTACTGGTCCACTGTATGATACATTGTACTGGACTACTGGTGCATGTACTCAGTGGGGCATGTACTAGTCCATTGCATGGTACATTGTACTGGTGCATGTACTGGTGCATGTCCAATGGTGCATGTAGCCTACTGGCTCATGTATTGGTTTACGTACTGGTCTATGTTTTTTGCACACTTGCATGTATTGCAATGTATTACAGTAGGATTCCTATATCATTTCCACGTACTTTTTACTTGCTCATCTACCTGCGTCTATTTCGAGTTACTGGTATCACAGTAGGTGAAGTTTTGTCACCGCTCTACGGTGGCCGTCTACTAGTTTATTTTTATTCTTTCCGACTTTTTTCTTCCGAAAATTCTCAAAAAATTCGTATACGTAGCCTACAAAAATACAAGAGAATCATTTTGAAAAAATTGACCTTGACCTATTTTTCAAGGTCACAGGGCCTTTCAAAGTCGGATTTCGCAATATTTTAAATGCATGTACCTCGTCCAGTTATTACCGGTTTTCACTTTCTAGTACATGGAAAGGTCCCAGACACTTTCTACACACTTTGACCTATTTTCATGAAAGTAGGTCAAGGTCACATTATACAAAGTCCGTTTTCATGGTTTGAGGTTGATCGCGGGATCTCAGAATCCGTAAGTCGTAGAGTCATACCGATGGTGCCGTTACGTGCCCAAACTCACGGGACATCTGCGGCGCTTTTTATTTTTCATTTTGGATACCGGTTCTTTAGTTACGTAATTTTAAAGTCATACCGCGTCACCAAAACTGGTGACCTTGAGAATTTGACCTTGAAATATCGATTTTATCTGCTAACATGTTATGGTAAACCCCCCCAAACATACACCCAATAAGCCCATACAGAGCTTTAAATTTGACCTTGATCTCATTTTTCAAGGTCATTTGACCTAAAAAAGTTAAAAAAGGAGCCATTTTCAGCAATTTTTTTTACCATGTTATTTTTAAGATATCAGCGTGATTTTTAAGTGACAGGTGAACATTGGCCTATTCATTTATGATATCTAATCATATTTTAACTACCTCTGTCTCCAGATTTATGAAAATTTCTTAAATATTGCTAACCGACAAATGTTAAAAAATGACACATTTCTGCGTTTTTGACAAGGAAATATTGATTGTACAGGGTTACAATGAACGGCTGACCCCCCCTTTGTCACACACTGCCATTCTAAAAATCATATTTATTTTGACCTAGAAAATGTTCTTCAAGGTCAAATTCAAGGTTAAACATGACGAAAAATTTTACTTGCTTGACATTTGATTTTTTTTAACATAGAAGAAATGAAGATATTGTTACAAAAATGGCAGACATACTTGCTACAATACTCTGAAGGCTCCTTGTAAATTTTCAAGGTCCTCAAGTTGACCTACTTTGCACCATAAAGGTCACAAGTTGGAAAATAGTACAATATTTTTTTTACATTTTTCAATGATAGCGTAACTTCAAATGGCCGTAGCTCCGGTTCTAATTAAGTTAGAGAGAATCTGAAAACAGATTTGGGAAGGCCAAATGCTCCTCTAGGTTTCACATATTGAACATTTTGCCGTAGCGCCGACGGTTAAAAAGATCGCCGGACCCTGAAAATTTCATGTTTTTTGTCATATTTACACAACATATCAATATTTTGACAAGGAAGAAATCATCCTATTTTGATGAACCTGTCTGGACATATTTCTAGCTTCTATTTACATAATCCTCCCGGATTATATAGATTTTCATTGAACCGTTTTGGTTCTACAGTGATTTTAACTTAAAAACTGCATATTTTCAGGGATATCTGAAAGTCCATACTTCTGAATCATGCCATAATTTCAATCTTCCGTGACTCCGGTCCTAATTAAGATACAGAGAATCTGAAAACAGATTTGGAAAGCCCATATTCTCCTCTAGGCTTATTAATTGAACATTTTCTTGTGTCTCTCACGGTTTAAAAGATCGCCGGACCCTGAAAAATTGATGTTTTCAGAAATTGCAGTCATTTGAAATGTTTTCATCCTACAGTAACTGGTCCATGTACTGGTACATGTACAGTGGTCCAAGTACTGGTACATTGTACTGGTAAATTGTACTGGTACATTGCACTGGTACATTGTACTGGTACATTGTACTGATTCATAGTACTTGTATATTGTACTGGTATATTCTACTGATTCATAGTACTGGTGCATGTACTTGTGCATGTACAGGTGGTCCATGTACTGGTGGTCCATGTACTGGTGGTCCATGTACTGGTGGTCCATGTACTGGTGGTCCATGTACTGGTGGTCCATGTACTGGTGGTCCATGTACTGGTGGTCCATGTACTGGTGGTCCATGTACTGGCTCATGTATTGGTTTATGTACTGGTCTATTTGTTTCTCTTTGCATACTTGCCTGTACTGCAATGTATTGCAGTCGGATTCCTGTATCTTTTCCTCGTACTTTTTACTTGCTCATCTATGTATGTCAATTTCGAGTTACTGGTTCTGCAGTAGGTGAAGTTTTGTCACCGCTCTGCGGTGGCCGTCTACTAGTTTTTCTTATTAAACTTCACCTACACATAGGTGAAGTTTCTTGTAATCGGTAGTATTATTATTAAACTTCACCTACACATAGGTGAAGTTTCTTGTTATCGGTATTATTATTTATTATTATTCTTTCCGACTTTTTTCTTCCGAAAATTCTCAAAAAATTTGTATGCGTAGCCTACAAAAATCTAAGAAAACAATTTCTAGATTTTTGACCTTGACCAATTTTTCAAGGTCACAGAGCCTCTCAAAGTCGGATTTCGCAATATTTAAATACGTCTACCTCATCCGGTTATTACCGTTTTCACTTTCCTGTACATGGAAATGTCCCACACAGTTTCTACATAGCTTGACCCATTTTCATGAAAGTAGGTCAAGGTCACACTGTACAAAGTCCATTTTCATGGTTTGAGGTTGACCCCTGTGCCGCCGAATCCGTAAGTCGTAGAGACATACCGTTGGTGCCATTACGTGCCCGAACGCACGGGACACCTGCGGAAGTCTTTATTTTTCATTGGCAGTACCGGTTCTTGAGTTACGTAATTTTAAAGTCATACCGCGTCACCAAAATCGGTGACCTTGAGAATTTGAACTTGAAATATCGATTTAATCTGTTAACATGTCATAGTAAACCCCCCCAAATATACATCTAAAAAGCCCATTCAGACCTTTAAATTTGACCTTGACCTCATTTTTCAAGGTCATTTGACCCGAAAAAGTTAGAAAAGGTGTCATTTTCAGCAATTTTTTTCACCATGTTCTGTTCAAGATATCAGTGTGATTTATGGGTGACAGATGAACATTGGCCTACTCATTCATTATATCTAATCATATTTTGTCCATCTACTTCACCGGATTTATGAAAATTTTTTTAATGTTGCTAACCGACAAATGAAAAAAAAAGACACATTTCCGCGTTTTGGACAGGGAAATATTGATTCTACAGGGTTACAATGCATGACTGACCCCCCCTTTTTGACACATTGCCATTCAGAAAATCATATTGATTTTGACCTAGATAATGTTTTTCAAGGTCAAACTCAAGGTCAAACATGTCAAAAAATTTTACTATTTGGACGTTTCATTTTTTTAAACATGGAAGGAATTAAGATATTGTCACAAAAATGGTAGACGTACTTGCTACAATACTCTAGAGGCTCCCAATAAATTTTCAAGGTCCTCGGATTGACGTACGTTGCACCGTAAAGGTCACAAGGTCAAAAAATTTACAATATTTTTTCACATTCCTCTATGATAGCGTATTTTCAAACGGACGTAACTCTGGTCCTAATTAAGATACAAAGAATCTGAAAGCAGATTTGGAAAGGGAAAATTCTCCTCTAGTTTTCACTATCTGAACGTTTTGTCGTAACTCCGACGGTTTAAAAGATCGCCGGACCCTGAAAATTTCATGTTTTCTGTCAAATTTTCACAATACATCAATATTTTGAAGAGGAGAGATTCATCTTTCTTTGATGAACCTGTCTTGACATATTCCTAGGATCTATTAACATAATCCTGCCAAGTTATATATATTTCCATTCTACCATTTTTGTTTCAGAGTGATTTCAAGTTAAAAACTACATTTTTTCAGGGATTTTTGAAGGTCCATATTTCTGAATTATACCATAATTTCAATCTGTCGTTGCTCCAGTCCTAGTTAAGTTACAGAGAATCTGAAAACAGATTTGGAAAGCCCATATTCTCCTCTATGTTCTTCATTTGAACATTTTCTTGTTTCTCTGACGGTTTCAAAGATCGCCAGACCCTGACACATTTATGTTTTCAGAAATTGCAGTCATTTGATAAGAGTCCATGTACTGGTCCATGTACTAGTCCATGTACTGGTCCCTGTACTGGTCCATGTACTGGTCCATGTACTGGTACATGTCCATGTACTGGTCCATGTACTGGTACATGTATTGGCACATGTATTGGAACGTGCATTGGTACATGTATTGGTACATGTATTGGTACAATGGTCTATTTACTAGTTCATGTGTTGGTTCATGTACTGGTCTATCTATGTCTTTTTCTGCATACGTGCATACATGTACTGCAATGAATTACATAAATATGGGGGATTCTTGAATACTTTTCCATGTACTTTTTACTTGCTCATCTACTTGTGACTATTTCGAGTTACTTGTTCTGCAGTAGGTGAAGTTTTGTCACCGCTCTGCGGTGGCCGTCTACTAGTTTATTATTATTCTTTCCGACTTTTTTCTTCCGAAAATTCTCAAAAAATTTGTATACGTAGCCTACAAAAATACAAGAGAATCATTTTGAAAAATTTGACCTTGACCTATTTTTCAAGGTCACAGGGCCTTTCAAAGTCAGAAATCGCAATATTTCAAATACACGTACCTCATCCGGTTATTACCGGTTTTTACTTTCCGGTACATGGAAAGGTCCTAGACAGTTTCTACACACTTTGACCTATTTTCATTAAAGTAGGTCAAGGTCACATTATACAAAGTCCGTTTTCATGGTTTGAGGTTGATCGCGGGATCTCAGAATCCGTAAGTCGTAGAGTCATACCGATGGTGCCATTACGTGCCCAAACTCACGGGACATCAGCGGCGCTTTTTATTTTTCAATTTGTTTACCGGTTCTTGAGTTATGTAATTTCAAAGTCATACCGCGTAATCAATATTGGTGACCTTGAGAATTTCACATTGAAATATCGATTTTATCTGCTAACATGTTATAGTAAACCCCCCCAAATATACATATATAAACCCCATACAGACCTCTAAATTTGACCTTGACCTCATTTTTCAAGGTCATTTGACCTAAAAAAGTTTGAAAAGGTGCCATTTTCAGAATTTTTTTTTTACCATGTTATTTTTAAGATATCAGTGTGATTTACAAGGGACAGATGGGCATTGGCCTGTTTATTCATAATATCTAATCGTATTTTGTCTACCTCTGTCCCCAGATTTATGAAAAATTTTGAAATATTGCTAACCGACAAAAGAAGAAAAAAGTCACATTTCTGCGTTTTTGACAGGGAAATATTGATTCTACAGGGTTACAATGCATTACTGACCCCCCCTTTGTCACACACTGCCTTTCTAAAAATCATATTGATTTTGACCTAGATAAAGTTTTTCAAGGTCAAACTCAAGGTCAAACATGTTGAAATATTTTACTATTTGGACATTTGATTTTTTTTAACATAGAAGGAATCAAGATATTGTTACAAAAATGGCAGACATACTTGCTACAATAGTCTAGAGGCTCCCTGTATATTTTCAAGGTCCTCGGATTGACCTACGTTGCACCGTAAAGGTCACAAGGTCAAAAAACGAACAAAAAATTTATGTTGTTTTTTCACAATTCTCAAAGATAGTGTAACTTCAATCGGCCGTAGCTCCGGTCCTAATTAGGTTACAGAGAATCTGAAAACAGATTTGGAAAGGCCAAATTCTCTTCTAGTTTTCGTTTTCTGAACATTTTGTCGTAACTCCAACGGTTTAAAAGATCGCCGGACCCTGAAAATTTCATGTTTTTTGTCAAATTTTCACAATATATCAATATTTTGACAAGGAAGGAATCATTCTTTTCTAATGAACCTGTCTGGACATATCTTTAACATCTGTTTACAAAATCCTGCCAAGTTATATATATTTCCATCTAACCGCTTCTGTTCCAGAGAGATTTTAAGTTAAAAACTGCATTTTTCAGTGACTTCTGAGGTTCGTATTTCTGAATTATACCATAATTTCAATCTACAGTCACTCCGGTTCTAACTAGGTTAAGGAGAATCTGAAAACAGATTTGGAAAGACCAAATTCTCCACTAGTTTTCCTTTTTGAACACTTTGTCGTAGCTATGACGGTATAAAAGATCGCCGGACCCTGAAAATTTCATGTTTTTTGTCAAATTTGACAATATACCAATATTTTGACAAGGAAGGAATCATCCTATTGCAATGAACCTCTCTACACCTATCCATAACTTCTGTTAACATAGTCATGGAAAGTTATTTATGTTTTCATTGAATCGTTTTGAATTTCTGAAGTCTATATTAATGAATTGTACCATCATTTCAATCGATCATATCTGAACTGGTCCATGTACTGGTCCATGTACTGGTCCATGTACTGGTCCATGTACTGGTCCATGTACTGGTCCATGTACTGGTCCATGTACTGGTCCATGTACTGGTCCATGTACTGGTCCATGTACTGGTCCATGTACTGGTCCATTGCATTGGACCATTGCATTGGTCCATTGCATTGGTCCAATGCATTGGTCCATTGCATTGGTCCATTGCATTGGACCATTGCATTGGTCCATTGCATTGGTCCATTGCACTGGTAACCCTAACCCTAACCCCAACCCTAACCCTAACCCCAACTCTAACCCTAACCGCTAATAACCTTTTCACTGGCACATTGTACTGGTACATTACACTCTTACATTGTAGTGATCTACTGGTGCAAGTACTGGTGCAAGTACTAGTTCATGTACTGGAGCATGTACTTGGTTCATATACTGGTTCATATACTGGTTCATATACTGGTTCATATACTGGTTCATATACTGGTTCATATACTGGTTCATATACTGGTTCATATACTGGTTCATATACTGGTCCATGTCCTGTTCCATGTCCTGGTCCATGTACTGGTCCATGTACCGGTCCATTGCACTGGTCCATTGCACAGGTAACCCTAACCCTAGCCCTAACCCTAACCCTAGCCCTAACCCTAACCCTAACCCTAACCCTAACCCTAACCCTAACCCTAGCCCTAACCCTAACCCCTAATAACATTTTCACTGGTACATTGTACTGGTAAATTACACTGGTACATTGTACTGGACTACTGGTGCAAGTACTGGTTCATGTACTGCAGCATGTACTTGGTTCATATACTGGTCAATGTACCAGTCCATGTACTGGTCCACTGTATGATACATTGTACTGGACTACTGGTGCATGTACTCAGTGGGGCATGTACTGGTCCATTGCATGGTTACATTGTACTGGTGCATGTACTGGTGCATGTCCAATGGTGCATGTAGCCTACTGGCTCATGTATTGGTTTACGTACTGGTCTATGTTTTTTGCACACTTGCATGTATTGCAATGTATTACAGTAGGATTCCTGTATCATTTCCAAATACTTTTTACTTGCTCATCTACCTGTGTCTATTTCGAGTTACTGGTATCACAGTAGGTGAAGTTTTGTCACCGCTCTACGGTGGCCGTCTACTAGTTATTAAACTTCACCTACACATAGGTGAAGTTTCTTGTTTTCGGTATTATTATTATTTATTATTAAACTTCACCTACACATAGGTGAAGTTTCTTGTAATCGGTATTATTTATTATTATTATTTATTATTTTTCCGCCAGAAAAAACGTCATCGGGGAATTCTGAAAAAAAACCGTATAGGTAGCCTACTATAATCAAAGAATACGTTTTTGAGATAAATGACCTTGACCTATTTTTCAAGGTCACAGAGCCTGTCAAAGTCGGATTTCGCAATATTTCAAATACATGTAACTCATCAGGTTATTACCGGTTTTCAACTTCCGGTACATGGAAAGGTCCCAGACACCTTCTTCACAGTTTGACCTACTTTCATAAAAGTAGGTCAAGGTCACATTGTACAAAGTCCGTTTTCATGGTTTAAGGTCTATTGCGGGATCTCAGTATCCGCAAGTCGTGGAGTCATACCGTTGATGCCAGTACGTGCCCAAACTCATGGGACATTTGCATCAACTTTTCATTTTTCATTTTATTTACCGGTTCTTGAGTTATGCAATTTTAAAGTCATACCGCGTCACCAAAACCGGTGACCTTGAGAATTTTACCTTGAAATATCGATTCTAGCTGCTAACATGTCATAGTAAACCCCCCCAAACATACACCTAATAAGCCCATTCAGACCTTTAAATTTGACCTTGACCTCATTTTTCAAGGTCATTTTACCCGAAAAACTTTGAAAAGGAGCCATTTTCAGCAAATTTTTTTACCATGTTATTTTCAAGATATCAGCGTGATTTCCAGGTGACAGATGAACATTGACCTGTTTATTCATAATTTCTAATCATGTTTTGTCTACCTCCTTTGCCAGATTTATGATAATTTTTTTAATATAGGTAACCGACAGGTGTTAAAAAATGACACATTTCCGCGTTTTTGACAAGGAAATATTGATTCTACAGGGTTACAATGCATGACTGACCCCCCCTTTGTTACCTACTGCGATTCAGAATATCATATTGATTTTGACCTAAAAAATGTTTTTCAAGGTCAAACTCAAGGTCAAACATTACAAAAAATTGTACTTCTTTGACATTTGATTTTTTTACACATAGAAGAAATCAAGATATAGTTACAAAAATGGCAGACATACTTGCTACAATAGTCTGGAGGCTCCCTGTAAATTTTCAAGGTCCTCGGGTTCACCTACATTGCACAGTAAAGGTCACAAGGTCAAAAAATTAGCGAAAAATTTACGACATTTTTCCACATTTCTCAAAGAAAGCAATTTTTCAATCAGCCGTAGCTCCAGTCCTAATTAAGTTACAGAGAATCTGAAAACAGATTTGGAAAGACCAAATTCTCCTCTAGTTTTCATTATGTGAACATTTTGTCATAGCTCCGGCGGTTTAAAAGATCGCTGGACCCTAAAAATTTCATGTTTTTTTTCAAATTTTCACAATATATCAATATTTTGACAAGGAAGGTATCATTCTTTTCTAATGAACCTGTCTGGACATATCTCTAACATCTGTTTACATAATCCTGCCAAGTTATATATATTTCCGTTGAACCGTTTCTGTTCCAGAGTGATTTTAAGTTAAAAACCACATTTTTTCAGTGACTTCTAAGGTTCGTATTTCTGAATTGTACCATAATTTCAATCTAGCGTCACTCTGGTTGTAACTAGGTTAAGGAGAATCTGAAAACAGATTTGGAAAGACCAAATTCTCCTCTAGTTTTCCTCTTTGAACATTTTGTCGTAGCTATGACGGTATAAAAGATCGCCAGACCCTGAAAATTTCATGTTTTTTGTCAAATTTTGACAATATACCAATATTTTGACTAGGAAGGAATCATCCTATTGCAATGAACCTCTCTACACCTATCCATAACTTCTGTTAACATAGTCCTGGAAAGTTATATATGTTTTCATAAAATCTTTCTGATTCTAGACCGATTTTAAGTTAAAAACGACATTTTCCCAGGAATTTCTGAAGTCTATATTCATTAATTGTACCATAATTTCAATCGTACAGGTCCATGTACAGGTCCATGTACAGGTCCATGTACAGGTCCATGTACAGGTCCATGTACAGGTCCATGTACAGGTCCATGTACAGGTCCATGTACAGGTCCATGTACAGGTCCATGTACTGGTCCATGTACTGGTCCATGTACTGGTCCATGTACTGGTCCATGTACTGGTCATGTACTGGTCCATGTACTGGTCCATGTACTGGTCCATGTACTGGTCCATGTACTGGTCCATGTACTGGTCCATGTACTGGTCCATTGCACTTGTCTATTGCACTGGTCAATTGCACTGGTAACCCTAGCCCCAACCCTAACCCTAACCCTAGCCCTAACCCTAACTCTAGCACTAACCCTAACCCCTAACCCTAACCCTAACCCTAACCTAACCTTTTCAATGGTACATTGTACTGGTACAATACACTGGTACATTGTACTGGACTACTGGTGCAAGTACTGGTTCGTGTACTGGAGCATGTACTTAGTGCATATACTGGTCAATGTACCAGTCCATGTACTGGTCCACTGTATGATACATTGTACTGGACTACTGGTGCATGTACTAAGTGGGGCTTGTACTGGTCCATTGCTTGGGTACATTGTACTGGTGCATGTACCTGTGCATGTCCAATGGTGCATGTAGCCTACTGGCTCATGTATTGGTTTACGTACTGGTCTATGTTTTTTGCATACATGCATGTATTGCAATGTATTACAGTAGGATTCCTGTATCATTTCCGCATACTTTTTACTTGCTCATCTACCTGTGTCTATTTCGAGTTACTGGTTCTGCAGTAGGTGAAGTTTTGTCACCGCCCTGCGGTGGTCGTCTTCTAGTTTATTATTTATTATTAAACTTCACCTACACATAGGTGAAGTTTCTTGTAATCGGTATTATTTTTATTATTCTTCCCGGATAAACCTCTTCGGAAAATTTTCAAAAAATTCATATACATGGTCTACAATGACCTTATTACAAATTCTGATTATGAGTGACCTTGACCGATTTTTCAAGGTCACAGAGCCTTTTAAGGTCAAATTTTGCAAAACTTCAAGTGCATGTAGGTCATCCGGTTATTACCAGATTTCACTTTCCTGTACATGGAAATGTCCTGGACACTTTCTACACAGCTTGAATTACTTTCATGAAAGTAGGTCAAGGTCAAATTGTACAAAGTCCTTTTCATGGTTTAAGGTCTATCGCGGGATCTCAGAATCCGTAAGTCGTAGAGTCATACTGATGGTGTCAAAACGTGCCCGAACTCACGGGACATTTGCCCCGACTCTTTATTTTCCATCGGTAGTACCGTTCTTGAGTTATGTAACTTTAAAAGTCATACTGCGTCACCAAAATCGGTGACCTTGAGAATTTGACCTTGAAATATCGATGTTAGGTCATAACATGTCATAGTAAACCCCCCCCAAACATACACCTAATAAGCCCAAAATGACCTTTAAATTTGACCTTGACCTCATTTTTCAAGGTCATTTGACCCAGAAAAGTTTGAAAAAGTGCCATTTTCAGCAATTTTTTTCACCATGTTCTTTTCAAGATATCCACTGTGATTTACTGGTGACAGATGAACATTGGCCTGCTTATCCATAATATCTAATCATATTTTGTCTACCTCCTTCTCCGGATTTATGAAAAATTTTCAAATATTCCTAACCGACAAATGCTAAAAAACGACACATTTCTGCATATTTGACAGGGAAATATTCATTCTACAGGGTTGCAATGCATGACTGACCCCCCCTTTGTTACCTACTGCCTTTCTGAATAGCATATTAATTTTGACCTAGAAAATGTTTTTCAAGGTCAAACACAAGGTCAAACATGACAAAATTTTTTGCCTTTTTTACATTTCGTATTTTTCAACAGAGAAGGAAGCAAGATATTGTTACAAAAATTATAGACAAACTTGCTACAATACTCTAGAAGCTTCCTGTAAATTTTCAAGGTCCTCGGACTGGCCTACGTTGCACTGTAAAGGTCAAAAGGTCGAAAAAACGAGCGAAAAAAGTATGATTTTTTTCACATTTCTCAAAAATGCGTCATTTCAAACAGCTGTAGCTCCGGTCCTAATTAAGATAGAGAAAATCTGAAAACAGATTTGGAAAGCCATATTCTCCTCTAGTTTTCATTTTCTGAACATTTTGTCGTAGCTACGACGGTTAAAAAGATCGCTGGACCCTGAAAATTTCATGTTTTTTTGTCAAATTTTCACAATTTATCATTATTTTGACAAGGAAGGAATCATCCTTTTTTGATCAACGTGTCTAGACCTATTTGTAACATCTGTTTACATAATCCTGGCAAATTATGTATGTTTTCATTGAACCGTTTTGGTTATACAGTGATTTTAAGTTAAAAACTACATTTTTTCAGGTATTTCTACAGTTCATATTCCTGAATTGTGCCATAATTTCAATCTGCGATAACTCCAGTCCTAATTAAGATACAGAGAATCTGTAAATAGATTTGAAAAGGCCAAATTCTCCCCTAGTTTTCGTCTTCCGAACTATTTTCTCGTAGCTATGACGGTTTAAAAGATCGCCAGACCCTTAAAATTTCTTGTTTTTCCTGCAGAGCCAGGGAATAGACGACATACACACAGTCCTCTCCTCTCATATAATCTAATATCTTTTTATTCTATTCTATTCTGTTATGTTCTATTCTATTCTATCATATTTCTCATTCATTCAGACAGATAGCTGCAGATAAACTTTCTTATCTCTGGTTGAGGTCAGGCCCGTGTGAGGTCAGTGCATTCAGTTCAAACTTTTAATCAGTACTGATTATTTCATGCATATGCAGCAGCAGGCCGGCAGCAGCAGCAGCAGCAGTGACACCACTGTGACACACATAGTGGGGCCAGGGCTTGGGTTGCCAAGGTTGGCCTGCAAGGGTGTTGTGGACCCAACAGATGTCCAGTGTTGGCTTGGGTGTGCATTCTTACACATCAACCCACACTGGTCCGACATATTAAGAAATAAGTAAAACCACTTGTATGGAATTGAACATAATGATGATCTTTAAATAAATAGATGGGCCATTAAAATTAAGAATAACCCCACCTTGATACTATTTAGTACAGACAAGTTATTTATAACAGCTAACTTCTAGGACAAATTTAGTGTAAAAAAGTTATTGACAACAGCTAACTTTTACAGTTAACATCAAACAGGACTGCTGCAAGGTGTTTAATGTTCACTCACACATATGTTCATGTGACCTAGTTCCATGTGATAAATGGACATTCTTGCAGAACAATATGTATGCTGACCTGCTTTTTCACTTCCAAGGGAATACTTCACATGTGAACAGGAATTAAGGTATGTTTTTCTCTAGGTTTTATTATCATTGTCAGCTAATAGTAAATAACAGGTCACATTAAATATTGTTCATTTGATTTATAACACAATATATGATTGTAGCATTTTGAATAAACTTCCTTTTGAGATTAATTGAGTAGAAGCATGCAGAGACATAGATCAACTGCACAATCTAGTAAAAAAATCATTGCACTTATATTTGAAATTAAAGAATTAGATCTGGCAATTCTAGATAAAAATTGAACTTGCATAAAATAACAGCAACTGGTACATTCACAACATTGTGGTGATATGATACATTAGTAATCAACTCAGTTGCATATTTTTCAGAATTAATTCAGTTACATTCATTTTATTAGTCCAGTAGAGTACTACTATGCTTTAAATTAAAACAAAACACTAACTTCTGTTAACACAATTTATTTAAACCATTTTGGTTCTAGACCAATTATTAGTTAAAAAATAATTTTTTTCATGAATTCCTGAAAGTCCATATTTCTGAATAGTCATCATTTCAATAGGCCCTATCTCCGGTTCTATTTAATTTACAGAGAATCTGAAAAATGATTTGAAAACACAAATTCTCCAGATGTACTGATTTATGTACTGATTTATGTACTGGTGGATGTACTGGTTCATGTACTAGTTCATGCACTGGTTCATGTACTGGTTCATGCACTGGTTCATGCACTGGTTCATGCACTGGTTCATGCACTGGTTCATGCACTGATCATGCACTGGTTCATGCACTGGTTTTTCTGTGCATACTTGCATGTACTGCAATGTACAGGAAACATTATTGTATTCTTGTCTGAATGCATGTTACATAATTATGTATGATTCCTGTGTACTTTTCCATGTACCTTTTACTTGCTCATCTACTTGTGTCTATTCGAGTTACTGGTACCACAGTAGGTGAAGTTTTGTTACCGCTCGCGGTTACGTCTACTAGTTTATTAAACTTCACCTACACATAGGTGAAGTTTCTTGTAATCGGTATTATTATTAAACTTCACCTACACATAGGTGAAGTTTCTTGTAATCGGTATTATTATTAAACTTCACCTACACATAGGTGAAGTTTCTTGTAATCGGTATTATTTATTTTTTTTTTTTTTCCGCCAGACGAAACTTCATCGGAAAATTTTCAAAAAATTCATATACGGAGCCTACAAAAATACAAGAGAATCATTTTGAAAAAATTGACCTTGACCTATTTTTCAAGGTCACAGAGTCCTTCAAAGTCGGATTTCGCCATATTTCAAATACATGTACCTCATCCGGTTATTACCGGTTTTCATCTTCCAGTACATGGAAGGTCCCAGATACCTTCTTCACAGTTTGACCTACTTTCATGAAAGTAGGTCAAGGTCACGTTGTACAAAGTCCATTTTCATGGTTTAAGGTCTATCACGGGATCTCAGAATCCGTAAGTCGTAGAGTCATACCGATGGTGCCAAAACATGCCCAAACTCACGGGACATTTGCATCAACTTTTCATTTTTCATTTTGGTTACCGGTTCTTGAGTTATGCAATTTTAAAGTCATACCGCGTCACCAAAACCGTTACCTTGAGAATTTCACCTTGAAATATCGATGTTAGCTCATAACATGTCATAGTAAACCCCCCCAAACATAGACCTAATAAGCCCAAAATGACCTTTAAAATTGACCTTGACCTCATTTTTCAAGGTCATTTGCCCCGAAAAACTTTGAAAAGGTGCCATTTTCAGCAATTTTTTTTACCATGTTATTTTCAAGATATCAGCGTGATTTCAAGTTGACAGATGAACATTGACCTGTTTATTCATAATGTCTAATCCTGTTTTGTCTACTTCCTTTGAAATATTTATGAAATTTTTTAAATACAGGTAACCGACAGATGTTAAAAAATGACACTTTTCTGCGTTTTTGACAGGGAAATATTGATTCTACAGGGTTACAATGCATGACTGACCCCCCCTTTGTCACCTACTGCGATTCTGAATATCATATTTATTTTGACCTAGAAAATGTTTTTCAAGGTCAAACTCAAGGTCAAACATTACAAAAAATTGTACTTATTTGACATTTGATTTTTTACACATAGAAGGAATCAAGATATTGTTACAAAAATGGCAGACATACTTGCTACAATATCTAGAGGCTCCCTGTAAATTTTCAAGGTCCTTGGGTTCATCTACGTTGAACAGTAAAAGTCACAAGGAAAGAAAATTAGCAAAAAATGTACGATATTTTTCCACATTTCTCAAAGAAAGCATTATTTCAATCGGCCGTAGCTCCGGTCCTAAATGAGTTACAGAGAATCTAAAAACAGATTTGGAAAGGCCAAATTCTCTTCTAGTTTTCATTTTCTGAACATTTTTCCGTAGCTCCAATGGTTTAAAAGATCGCCGGACCCTGAAAATTTCATGTTTTTTGTCAAATTTTCACAATATATCAATATTTTGACAAGGAAGGAATCATTCTTTTCCATTGAACCTGTCTGGACACATCTCTAACATCTGTTTACATAATCCTGCCAAGTTATATATATTTCCATGTGACCGTTTTTGTTCCAGAGTGATTTTAAGTTAAAAACTACATTTTTTCAGTGACTTCTAGGATTCGTATTTCTGAATTGTACCATAGTTTCAAACTACTGTCACTCTGGTTCTAACTAAGTTAAGGAGAATCTGAAAACAGATTTGGAAAGACAAAATTCTCCCTAGTTTTCCTTTTTGAACATTTTGTCCTAGCTATGACGGTATAAAAGATCGCCGGACCCTGAAAATTTCATGTTTTTTGTCAAATTCTGACAATATACCAATATTTTGACAAGGAAGGAATCATCCTATTGCAATGAACCTCTCTACACCTATCCATAACTTCTGTTAACATGGTCCTGGAAAGTTATATATGTTTTCATTGAATCGTTTTGATTCTAGACCGATTTTAAGTTAAAAACCACATTTTTCCAGGAATATCTGAAGTCCATATTTCTGAATTGTACCATCATTTCAATCGATTATATCTGTACTGGTCCATGTACTGGTCCATGTACTGGTCCATGTACTGGTCCATGTACTGGTCCATGTACTGGTCCATGTACTGGTCCATGTACTGGTCCATGTACTGGTCCATGTACTGGTCCATGTACCATTTACTGGTTCATGTATTGGTTCATGTACTGTTCTATATATGTTTTTCTGCATACGTGCATACATGCACTGAAATGCATTACATAATTATGTAGGATTCTTGTATACTTTTCCATTTACTTTTTACTTGCCCATCTACCTGTGTCTATTTCGAGTTACTGGTTCTGCATAGGTGAAGTTTTGTCACCGCTCTGCGGTGGCCGTCTACTAGTATTTATATTACTTTCGTAGTGCGAAAAAAGTTCTTCGAAAAATTTCCAAAAAATTCATGAAGGTGGCCTACCATGCCCGTATGGCACTGGCCCGGTTTCGCCGACCTTGATTCATTTTTCAAGGTCACAGAGCACTTGAAACTCTGAAATTTCAAATTTTAAAATGCCGATATCTCATCCGGTAATGCCCGGATTAAATTTTTCTGACTTTTATCAGATTCTACATGTATTTTTCTACATTTCGCGGTGGGCCATCTAATACCCTAGGTCCAAGTCGAAAGCGGCAAAATCCACTTTTAGTAGTTTTTTGAGTTATCCCCAGATCTCAGAGATGGTAGCTCGTGGAGTCAAAAACAGGGCACAGTAACTTGGCTTGACTCACGGGACATCTGCCCGCGCAGTTTGGTAGTGATCCTGCGACCGGTTTGTAAGATACGGAATTTAAAATATTGACCGCGTCGTCAAAATCAGCAATTATTCAATGGTTGCCCCCCTGCCTCTTAAAATACTCATTTTGCCCATACATAGCAGGCATTTCTTGAAATTCCTGTGGTCAAGCAGCCGTAGGAAGGCAAAATAGTCCTGATTCAAGTCATTTCTAGGCTAAATAAGGCTGCCTGCAAGCGCTGAACTTGCATTGAACACCAATTCCACAATTTGAACATCCATATGGCAAGCTCGCCACTGTGTTTTCTCATACATTTGTGCCTATTTCGCTGAACACATGTCTAATCTTCATACAAAGAGATACAGGAGGCAGTGCCAGGACATATCCAAGCCTTCTGAAGCCTGTTCATGGACCAGCAACACAGAATAAAGCCATTAAAACAGTCTTTTTGTGTTCATTTTCCTATAATTTGCCATTCTAGCAGACGAAGCAGACGACAACAAAATAGTTCCACACAAAATACCACAAAACCGGCTATAATTTGGTCCCAATCAACTCCAGACTGTGAGAGATAAGCCATTAAGTTACCTAAAAACTGCCTTTTATTCATTATCCACCCGGAAACACTATATACACTGCGGCGCAAGAACTGTTTTTATTAAGAACTATTTTAGACTGTGCGACAGCAGTCTCGCAGCGAAGGAAAAAATCTGCAATTAAATGTTAACTCAGGCTGTAGGCCACAAACTAACATGGAAATGGCTTAGATACGGATAGATTAGCATCACTATGGCTGTCACTTGGGCTGAATTATCAGAATTTGGTGGGAAACGCACATTTGTTCCATTTTCAAGTGTTTTCTGCAGTTTGAGACCTCTCTGAACCCCCCCCCCCCCTCCAATTGTAGCCTGTAACCCCCCCCCCCCCAATTTCTTGTATATATATGTCATTCCAGGCCTTCTGACAGGTCTCACAGGCCTACATACTGCCTCCATGGCATTTCACGGCATTTTGCAATGCTAAAACATAGGAAATTGGGCCTTCCGGTCAGAATTTTCACGGAGGTTCCTGGGTTGAATGTCTCAATGTCTCACTCAAATAGACCATTAGAGCAGCATTCCCTGAAAAAACGGTGACAATCGCATCATTTCTCAGCCCCGCAGAGTGCAAAAACATCCGTTTTCGCACTTTTCAAGAAAAAATCGGCCCGTCCCGGCAAATCCGGTTTGAGGCCCGGAAGTGGGTCTGAAAGTTGCCTTTGAGTCGGGGCGACACCTTGTAGCAGTTTGGTGGCCTTGCCTTCATTAGTCTGGTCGCTACAAGGGTAAATTCTTAGCCACTGACCTTGGTCAGTTACAGGGCTCTAGTGTACTATAATTAAACTTCACCTACACATAGGTGAAGTTTCTTGTAATCGGTATTATTTATTTTTTTTTTTTTTCCGCCAGACGAAACTTCATCGGAAAATTTTCAAAAAATTCATATACGGAGCCTACAAAAATACAAGAGAATCATTTTGAAAAAATTGACCTTGACCTATTTTTCAAGGTCACAGAGTCCTTCAAAGTCGGATTTCGCCATATTTCAAATACATGTACCTCATCCGGTTATTACCGGTTTTCATCTTCCAGTACATGGAAAGGTCCCAGATACCTTCTTCACAGTTTGACCTACTTTCATGAAAGTAGGTCAAGGTCACGTTGTACAAAGTCCATTTTCATGGTTTAAGGTCTATCACGGGATCTCAGAATCCGTAAGTCGTAGAGTCATACCGATGGTGCCAAAACATGCCCAAACTCACGGGACATTTGCATCAACTTTTCATTTTTCATTTTGGTTACCGGTTCTTGAGTTATGCAATTTTAAAGTCATACCGCGTCACCAAAACCGGTGACCTTGAGAATTTCACCTTGAAATATCGATGTTAGCTCATAACATGTCATAGTAAACCCCCCCAAACATAGACCTAATAAGCCCAAAATGACCTTTAAATTTGACCTTGACCTCATTTTTCAAGGTCATTTGCCCCGAAAAACTTTGAAAAGGTGCCATTTTCAGCAATTTTTTTTACCATGTTATTTTCAAGATATCAGCGTGATTTCAAGTTGACAGATGAACATTGACCTGTTTATTCATAATGTCTAATCCTGTTTTGTCTACTTCCTTTGAAATATTTATGAAAATTTTTTAAATACAGGTAACCGACAGATGTTAAAAAATGACACTTTTCTGCGTTTTTGACAGGGAAATATTGATTCTACAGGGTTACAATGCATGACTGACCCCCCCTTTGTCACCTACTGCGATTCTGAATATCATATTTATTTTGACCTAGAAAATGTTTTTCAAGGTCAAACTCAAGGTCAAACATTACAAAAAATTGTACTTATTTGACATTTGATTTTTTTACACATAGAAGGAATCAAGATATTGTTACAAAAATGGCAGACATACTTGCTACAATAGTCTAGAGGCTCCCTGTAAATTTTCAAGGTCCTTGGGTTCATCTACGTTGAACAGTAAAAGTCACAAGGAAAGAAAATTAGCAAAAATGTACGATATTTTTCCACATTTCTCAAAGAAAGCATTATTTCAATCGGCCGTAGCTCCGGTCCTAAATGAGTTACAGAGAATCTAAAAACAGATTTGGAAAGGCCAAATTCTCTTCTAGTTTTCATTTTCTGAACATTTTGTCGTAGCTCCAATGGTTTAAAGATCGCCGGACCCTGAAAATTTCATGTTTTTTGTCAAATTTTCACAATATATCAATATTTTGACAAGGAAGGAATCATTCTTTTCCATTGAACCTGTCTGGACACATCTCTAACATCTGTTTACATAATCCTGCCAAGTTATATATATTTCCATGTGACCGTTTTTGTTCCAGAGTGATTTTAAGTTAAAAACTACATTTTTTCAGTGACTTCTAGGATTCGTATTTCTGAATTGTACCATAGTTTCAAACTACTGTCACTCCGGTTCTAACTAAGTTAAGGAGAATCTGAAAACAGATTTGGAAAGACAAAATTCTCCCCTAGTTTTCCTTTTTGAACATTTTGTCCTAGCTATGACGGTATAAAAGATCGCCGGACCCTGAAAATTTCATGTTTTTTGTCAAATTCTGACAATATACCAATATTTTGACAAGGAAGGAATCATCCTATTGCAATGAACCTCTCTACACCTATCCATAACTTCTGTTAACATGGTCCTGGAAAGTTATATATGTTTTCATTGAATCGTTTTGATTCTAGACCGATTTTAAGTTAAAAACCACATTTTTCCAGGAATATCTGAAGTCCATATTTCTGAATTGTACCATCATTTCAATCGATTATATCTGTACTGGTCCATGTACTGGTCCATGTACTGGTCCATGTACTGGTCCATGTACTGGTCCATGTACTGGTCCATGTACTGGTCCATGTACTGGTCCATGTACTGGTCCATGTACTGGTCCATGTACTGGTCCATGTACTGGTCCATGTACTGGTCCATGTACTGGTCCATGTACTGGTCCATGTACTGGTCCATGTACCATTTACTGGTTCATGTATTGGTTCATGTACTGTTCTATATATGTTTTTCTGCATACGTGCATACATGCACTGAAATGCATTACATAATTATGTAGGATTCTTGTATACTTTTCCATTTACTTTTTACTTGCCCATCTACCTGTGTCTATTTCGAGTTACTGGTTCTGCATAGGTGAAGTTTTGTCACCGCTCTGCGGTGGCCGTCTACTAGTATTTATATTACTTTCGTAGTGCGAAAAAAAGTTCTTCGAAAATTTCCAAAAAATTCATGAAGGTGGCCTACCATGCCCGTATGGCACTGGCCCGGTTTCGCCGACCTTGATTCATTTTTCAAGGTCACAGAGCACTTGAAACTCTGAAATTTCAAATTTTAAAATGCCGATATCTCATCCGGTAATGCCCGGATTAAATTTTTCTGACTTTTATCAGATTCTACATGTATTTTTCTACATTTCGCGGTGGGCCATCTAATACCCTAGGTCCAAGTCGAAAGCGGCAAAATCCACTTTTAGTAGTTTTTGAGTTATCCCCAGATCTCAGAGATGGTAGCTCGTGGAGTCAAAAACAGGGCACAGTAACTTGGCTTGACTCACGGGACATCTGCCCGCGCAGTTTGGTAGTGATCCTGCGACCGGTTTGTAAGATACGGAATTTAAAATATTGACCGCGTCGTCAAAATCAGCAATTATTCAATGGTTGCCCCCCTGCCTCTTAAAATACTCATTTTGCCCATACATAGCAGGCATTTCTTGAAATTCCTGTGGTCAAGCAGCCGTAGGAAGGCAAAATAGTCCTGATTCAAGTCATTTCTAGGCTAAATAAGGCTGCCTGCAAGCGCTGAACTTGCATTGAACACCAATTCCACAATTTGAACATCCATATGGCAAGCTCGCCACTGTGTTTTCTCATACATTTGTGCCTATTTCGCTGAACACATGTCTAATCTTCATACAAAGAGATACAGGAGGCAGTGCCAGGACATATCCAAGCCTTCTGAAGCCTGTTCATGGACCAGCAACACAGAATAAAGCCATTAAAACAGTCTTTTTGTGTTCATTTTCCTATAATTTGCCATTCTAGCAGACGAAGCAGACGACAACAAAATAGTTCCACACAAAATACCACAAAACCGGCTATAATTTGGTCCCAATCAACTCCAGACTGTGAGAGATAAGCCATTAAGTTACCTAAAAACTGCCTTTTATTCATTATCCACCCGGAAACACTATATACACTGCGGCGCAAGAACTGGTTTTTATTAAGAACTATTTTAGACTGTGCGACAGCAGTCTCGCAGCGAAGGAAAAAATCTGCAATTAAATGTTAACTCAGGCTGTAGGCCACAAACTAACATGGAAATGGCTTAGATACGGATAGATTAGCATCACTATGGCTGTCACTTGGGCTGAATTATCAGAATTTGGTGGGAAACGCACATTTGTTCCATTTTCAAGTGTTTTCTGCAGTTTGAGACCTCTCTGAACCCCCCCCCCCCTCCAATTGTAGCCTGTAACCCCCCCCCCCCCAATTTCTTGTATATATATGTCATTCCAGGCCTTCTGACAGGTCTCACAGGCCTACATGCTGCCTCCATGGCATTTCACGGCATTTTGCAATGCTAAAACATAGAAATTGGGCCTTCCGGTCAGAATTTTCACGGAGGTTCCTGGGTTGAATGTCTCAATGTCTCACTCAAATAGACCATTAGAGCAGCATTCCCTGAAAAAACGGTGACAATCGCATCATTTCTCAGCCCGCAGAGTGCAAAAACATCCGTTTTCGCACTTTTCAAGAAAAAATCGGCCCGTCCCGGCAAATCCGGTTTGAGGCCCGGAAGTGGGTCTGAAAGTTGCCTTTGAGTCGGGGCGACACCTTGTAGCAGTTTGGTGGCCTTGCCTTCATTAGTCTGGTCGCTACAAGGGTAAATTCTTAGCCACTGACCTTGGTCAGTTACAGGGCTCTAGTGTACTATAATTAAACTTCACCTACACATAGGTGAAGTTTCTTGTAATCGGTATTATTTATTTTTTTTTTTTTTCCGCCAGACGAAACTTCATCGGAAAATTTTCAAAAAATTCATATACGGAGCCTACAAAAATACAAGAGAATCATTTTGAAAAAATTGACCTTGACCTATTTTTCAAGGTCACAGAGTCCTTCAAAGTCGGATTTCGCCATATTTCAAATACATGTACCTCATCCGGTTATTACCGGTTTTCATCTTCCAGTACATGGAAAGGTCCCAGATACCTTCTTCACAGTTTGACCTACTTTCATGAAAGTAGGTCAAGGTCACGTTGTACAAAGTCCATTTTCATGGTTTAAGGTCTATCACGGGATCTCAGAATCCGTAAGTCGTAGAGTCATACCGATGGTGCCAAAACATGCCCAAACTCACGGGACATTTGCATCAACTTTTCATTTTTCATTTTGGTTACCGTTCTTGAGTTATGCAATTTTAAAGTCATACCGCGTCACCAAAACCGGTGACCTTGAGAATTTCACCTTGAAATATCGATGTTAGCTCATAACATGTCATAGTAAACCCCCCCAAACATAGACCTAATAAGCCCAAAATGACCTTTAAATTTGACCTTGACCTCATTTTTCAAGGTCATTTGCCCCGAAAAACTTTGAAAAGGTGCCATTTTCAGCAATTTTTTTTACCATGTTATTTTCAAGATATCAGCGTGATTTCAAGTTGACAGATGAACATTGACCTGTTTATTCATAATGTCTAATCCTGTTTTGTCTACTTCCTTTGAAATATTTATGAAAATTTTTTAAATACAGGTAACCGACAGATGTTAAAAAATGACACTTTTCTGCGTTTTTGACAGGGAAATATTGATTCTACAGGTTACAATGCATGACTGACCCCCCCTTTGTCACCTACTGCGATTCTGAATATCATATTTATTTTGACCTAGAAAATGTTTTTCAAGGTCAAACTCAAGGTCAAACATTACAAAAAATTGTACTTATTTGACATTTGATTTTTTTACACATAGAAGGAATCAAGATATTGTTACAAAAATGGCAGACATACTTGCTACAATAGTCTAGAGGCTCCCTGTAAATTTTCAAGGTCCTTGGGTTCATCTACGTTGAACAGTAAAAGTCACAAGGAAAGAAAATTAGCAAAAAATGTACGATATTTTTCCACATTTCTCAAAGAAAGCATTATTTCAATCGGCCGTAGCTCCGGTCCTAAATGAGTTACAGAGAATCTAAAAACAGATTTGGAAAGGCCAAATTCTCTTCTAGTTTTCATTTTCTGAACATTTTGTCGTAGCTCCAATGGTTTTAAAAGATCGCCGGACCCTGAAAATTTCATGTTTTTTGTCAAATTTTCACAATATATCAATATTTTGACAAGGAAGGAATCATTCTTTTCCATTGAACCTGTCTGGACACATCTCTAACATCTGTTTACATAATCCTGCCAAGTTATATATATTTCCATGTGACCGTTTTTGTTCCAGAGTGATTTTAAGTTAAAAACTACATTTTTTCAGTGACTTCTAGGATTCGTATTTCTGAATTGTACCATAGTTTCAAACTACTGTCACTCCGGTTCTAACTAAGTTAAGGAGAATCTGAAAACAGATTTGGAAAGACAAAATTCTCCCCTAGTTTTCCTTTTTGAACATTTTGTCCTAGCTATGACGGTATAAAAGATCGCCGGACCCTGAAAATTTCATGTTTTTTGTCAAATTCTGACAATATACCAATATTTTGACAAGGAAGGAATCATCCTATTGCAATGAACCTCTCTACACCTATCCATAACTTCTGTTAACATGGTCCTGGAAAGTTATATATGTTTTCATTGAATCGTTTTGATTCTAGACCGATTTTAAGTTAAAAACCACATTTTTCCAGGAATATCTGAAGTCCATATTTCTGAATTGTACCATCATTTCAATCGATTATATCTGTACTGGTCCATGTACTGGTCCATGTACTGGTCCATGTACTGGTCCATGTACTGGTCCATGTACTGGTCCATGTACTGGTCCATGTACTGGTCCATGTACTGGTCCATGTACTGGTCCATGTACTGGTCCATGTACTGGTCCATGTACTGGTCCATGTACTGGTCCATGTACTGGTCCATGTACTGGTCCATGTACCATTTACTGGTTCATGTATTGGTTCATGTACTGTTCTATATATGTTTTTCTGCATACGTGCATACATGCACTGAAATGCATTACATAATTATGTAGGATTCTTGTATACTTTTCCATTTACTTTTTACTTGCCCATCTACCTGTGTCTATTTCGAGTTACTGGTTCTGCATAGGTGAAGTTTTGTCACCGCTCTGCGGTGGCCGTCTACTAGTATTTATATTACTTTCGTAGTGCGAAAAAAAGTTCTTCGAAAAATTTTCAAAAAATTCATGAAGGTGGCCTACCATGCCCGTATGGCACTGGCCCGGTTTCGCCGACCTTGATTCATTTTTCAAGGTCACAGAGCACTTGAAACTCTGAAATTTCAAATTTTAAAATGCCGATATCTCATCCGGTAATGCCCGGATTAAATTTTTCTGACTTTTATCAGATTCTACATGTATTTTTCTACATTTCGCGGTGGGCCATCTAATACCCTAGGTCCAAGTCGAAAGCGGCAAAATCCACTTTTAGTAGTTTTTGAGTTATCCCCAGATCTCAGAGATGGTAGCTCGTGGAGTCAAAAACAGGGCACAGTAACTTGGCTTGACTCACGGGACATCTGCCCGCGCAGTTTGGTAGTGATCCTGCGACCGGTTTGTAAGATACGGAATTTAAAATATTGACCGCGTCGTCAAAATCAGCAATTATTCAATGGTTGCCCCCCTGCCTCTTAAAATACTCATTTTGCCCATACATAGCAGGCATTTCTTGAAATTCCTGTGGTCAAGCAGCCGTAGGAAGGCAAAATAGTCCTGATTCAAGTCATTTCTAGGCTAAATAAGGCTGCCTGCAAGCGCTGAACTTGCATTGAACACCAATTCCACAATTTGAACATCCATATGGCAAGCTCGCCACTGTGTTTTCTCATACATTTGTGCCTATTTCGCTGAACACATGTCTAATCTTCATACAAAGAGATACAGGAGGCAGTGCCAGGACATATCCAAGCCTTCTGAAGCCTGTTCATGGACCAGCAACACAGAATAAAGCCATTAAAACAGTCTTTTTGTGTTCATTTTCCTATAATTTGCCATTCTAGCAGACGAAGCAGACGACAACAAAATAGTTCCACACAAAATACCACAAAACCGGCTATAATTTGGTCCCAATCAACTCCAGACTGTGAGAGATAAGCCATTAAGTTACCTAAAAACTGCCTTTTATTCATTATCCACCCGGAAACACTATATACACTGCGGCGCAAGAACTGGTTTTTATTAAGAACTATTTTAGACTGTGCGACAGCAGTCTCGCAGCGAAGGAAAAAATCTGCAATTAAATGTTAACTCAGGCTGTAGGCCACAAACTAACATGGAAATGGCTTAGATACGGATAGATTAGCATCACTATGGCTGTCACTTGGGCTGAATTATCAGAATTTGGTGGGAAACGCACATTTGTTCCATTTTCAAGTGTTTTCTGCAGTTTGAGACCTCTCTGAACCCCCCCCCCCCCTCCAATTGTAGCCTGTAACCCCCCCCCCCCCAATTTCTTGTATATATATGTCATTCCAGGCCTTCTGACAGGTCTCACAGGCCTACATACTGCCTCCATGGCATTTCACGGCATTTTGCAATGCTAAAACATAGGAAATTGGGCCTTCCGGTCAGAATTTTCACGGAGGTTCCTGGGTTGAATGTCTCAATGTCTCACTCAAATAGACCATTAGAGCAGCATTCCCTGAAAAAACGGTGACAATCGCATCATTTCTCAGCCCGCAGAGTGCAAAAACATCCGTTTTCGCACTTTTCAAGAAAAAATCGCCCGTCCCGGCAAATCCGGTTTGAGGCCCGGAAGTGGGTCTGAAAGTTGCCTTTGAGTCGGGGCGACACCTTGTAGCAGTTTGGTGGCCTTGCCTTCATTAGTCTGGTCGCTACAAGGGTAAATTCTTAGCCACTGACCTTGGTCAGTTACAGGGCTCTAGTGTACTATAATTAAACTTCACCTACACATAGGTGAAGTTTCTTGTAATCGGTATTATTTATTTTTTTTTTTTTTCCGCCAGACGAAACTTCATCGGAAAATTTTCAAAAAATTCATATACGGAGCCTACAAAAATACAAGAGAATCATTTTGAAAAAATTGACCTTGACCTATTTTTCAAGGTCACAGAGTCCTTCAAAGTCGGATTTCGCCATATTTCAAATACATGTACCTCATCCGGTTATTACCGGTTTTCATCTTCCAGTACATGGAAAGGTCCCAGATACCTTCTTCACAGTTTGACCTACTTTCATGAAAGTAGGTCAAGGTCACGTTGTACAAAGTCCATTTTCATGGTTTAAGGTCTATCACGGGATCTCAGAATCCGTAAGTCGTAGAGTCATACCGATGGTGCCAAAACATGCCCAAACTCACGGGACATTTGCATCAACTTTTCATTTTTCATTTTGGTTACCGTTCTTGAGTTATGCAATTTTAAAGTCATACCGCGTCACCAAAACCGGTGACCTTGAGAATTTCACCTTGAAATATCGATGTTAGCTCATAACATGTCATAGTAAACCCCCCCAAACATAGACCTAATAAGCCCAAAATGACCTTTAAATTTGACCTTGACCTCATTTTTCAAGGTCATTTGCCCCGAAAAACTTTGAAAAGGTGCCATTTTCAGCAATTTTTTTTACCATGTTATTTTCAAGATATCAGCGTGATTTCAAGTTGACAGATGAACATTGACCTGTTTATTCATAATGTCTAATCCTGTTTTGTCTACTTCCTTTGAAATATTTATGAAAATTTTTTAAATACAGGTAACCGACAGATGTTAAAAAATGACACTTTTCTGCGTTTTTGACAGGGAAATATTGATTCTACAGGGTTACAATGCATGACTGACCCCCCCTTTGTCACCTACTGCGATTCTGAATATCATATTTATTTTGACCTAGAAAATGTTTTTCAAGGTCAAACTCAAGGTCAAACATTACAAAAAATTGTACTTATTTGACATTTGATTTTTTTACACATAGAAGGAATCAAGATATTGTTACAAAAATGGCAGACATACTTGCTACAATAGTCTAGAGGCTCCCTGTAAATTTTCAAGGTCCTTGGGTTCATCTACGTTGAACAGTAAAAGTCACAAGGAAAGAAAATTAGCAAAAAATGTACGATATTTTTCCACATTTCTCAAAGAAAGCATTATTTCAATCGGCCGTAGCTCCGGTCCTAAATGAGTTACAGAGAATCTAAAAACAGATTTGGAAAGGCCAAATTCTCTTCTAGTTTTCATTTTCTGAACATTTTGTCGTAGCTCCAATGGTTTAAAAGATCGCCGGACCCTGAAAATTTCATGTTTTTTGTCAAATTTTCACAATATATCAATATTTTGACAAGGAAGGAATCATTCTTTTCCATTGAACCTGTCTGGACACATCTCTAACATCTGTTTACATAATCCTGCCAAGTTATATATATTTCCATGTGACCGTTTTTGTTCCAGAGTGATTTTAAGTTAAAAACTACATTTTTTCAGTGACTTCTAGGATTCGTATTTCTGAATTGTACCATAGTTTCAAACTACTGTCACTCCGGTTCTAACTAAGTTAAGGAGAATCTGAAAACAGATTTGGAAAGACAAAATTCTCCCCTAGTTTTCCTTTTTGAACATTTTGTCCTAGCTATGACGGTATAAAAGATCGCCGGACCCTGAAAATTTCATGTTTTTTGTCAAATTCTGACAATATACCAATATTTTGACAAGGAAGGAATCATCCTATTGCAATGAACCTCTCTACACCTATCCATAACTTCTGTTAACATGGTCCTGGAAAGTTATATATGTTTTCATTGAATCGTTTTGATTCTAGACCGATTTTAAGTTAAAAACCACATTTTTCCAGGAATATCTGAAGTCCATATTTCTGAATTGTACCATCATTTCAATCGATTATATCTGTACTGGTCCATGTACTGGTCCATGTACTGGTCCATGTACTGGTCCATGTACTGGTCCATGTACTGGTCCATGTACTGGTCCATGTACTGGTCCATGTACTGGTCCATGTACTGGTCCATGTACTGGTCCATGTACTGGTCCATGTACTGGTCCATGTACTGGTCCATGTACTGGTCCATGTACTGGTCCATGTACTGGTCCATGTACTGGTCCATGTACTGGTCCATGTACTGGTCCATGTACCATTTACTGGTTCATGTATTGGTTCATGTACTGTTCTATATATGTTTTTCTGCATACGTGCATACATGCACTGAAATGCATTACATAATTATGTAGGATTCTTGTATACTTTTCCATTTACTTTTTACTTGCCCATCTACCTGTGTCTATTTCGAGTTACTGGTTCTGCATAGGTGAAGTTTTGTCACCGCTCTGCGGTGGCCGTCTACTAGTATTTATATTACTTTCGTAGTGCGAAAAAAAGTTCTTCGAAAAATTTTCAAAAAATTCATGAAGGTGGCCTACCATGCCCGTATGGCACTGGCCCGGTTTCGCCGACCTTGATTCATTTTTCAAGGTCACAGAGCACTTGAAACTCTGAAATTTCAAATTTTAAAATGCCGATATCTCATCCGGTAATGCCCGGATTAAATTTTTCTGACTTTTATCAGATTCTACATGTATTTTTCTACATTTCGCGGTAGCCATCTAATACCCTAGGTCCAAGTCGAAAGCGGCAAAATCCACTTTTAGTAGTTTTTGAGTTATCCCCAGATCTCAGAGATGGTAGCTCGTGGAGTCAAAAACAGGGCACAGTAACTTGGCTTGACTCACGGGACATCTGCCCGCGCAGTTTGGTAGTGATCCTGCGACCGGTTTGTAAGATACGGAATTTAAAATATTGACCGCGTCGTCAAAATCAGCAATTATTCAATGGTTGCCCCCCTGCCTCTTAAAATACTCATTTTGCCCATACATAGCAGGCATTTCTTGAAATTCCTGTGGTCAAGCAGCCGTAGGAAGGCAAAATAGTCCTGATTCAAGTCATTTCTAGGCTAAATAAGGCTGCCTGCAAGCGCTGAACTTGCATTGAACACCAATTCCACAATTTGAACATCCATATGGCAAGCTCGCCACTGTGTTTTCTCATACATTTGTGCCTATTTCGCTGAACACATGTCTAATCTTCATACAAAGAGATACAGGAGGCAGTGCCAGGACATATCCAAGCCTTCTGAAGCCTGTTCATGGACCAGCAACACAGAATAAAGCCATTAAAACAGTCTTTTTGTGTTCATTTTTCCTATAATTTGCCATTCTAGCAGACGAAGCAGACGACAACAAAATAGTTCCACACAAAATACCACAAAACCGGCTATAATTTGGTCCCAATCAACTCCAGACTGTGAGAGATAAGCCATTAAGTTACCTAAAAACTGCCTTTTATTCATTATCCACCCGGAAACACTATATACACTGCGGCGCAAGAACTGGTTTTTATTAAGAACTATTTTAGACTGTGCGACAGCAGTCTCGCAGCGAAGGAAAAAATCTGCAATTAAATGTTAACTCAGGCTGTAGGCCACAAACTAACATGGAAATGGCTTAGATACGGATAGATTAGCATCACTATGGCTGTCACTTGGGCTGAATTATCAGAATTTGGTGGGAAACGCACATTTGTTCCATTTTCAAGTGTTTTCTGCAGTTTGAGACCTCTCTGAACCCCCCCCCCCCTCCAATTGTAGCCTGTAACCCCCCCCCCCCCAATTTCTTGTATATATATGTCATTCCAGGCCTTCTGACAGGTCTCACAGGCCTACATACTGCCTCCATGGCATTTCACGGCATTTTGCAATGCTAAAACATAGGAAATTGGGCCTTCCGGTCAGAATTTTCACGGAGGTTCCTGGGTTGAATGTCTCAATGTCTCACTCAAATAGACCATTAGAGCAGCATTCCCTGAAAAAACGGTGACAATCGCATCATTTCTCAGCCCGCAGAGTGCAAAAACATCCGTTTTCGCACTTTTCAAGAAAAAATCGGCCCGTCCCGGCAAATCCGGTTTGAGGCCCGGAAGTGGGTCTGAAAGTTGCCTTTGAGTCGGGCGACACCTTGTAGCAGTTTGGTGGCCTTGCCTTCATTAGTCTGGTCGCTACAAGGGTAAATTCTTAGCCACTGACCTTGGTCAGTTACAGGGCTCTAGTGTACTATAATTAAACTTCACCTACACATAGGTGAAGTTTCTTGTAATCGGTATTATTTATTATTATTTTTCCGCCAGACGAAACTTCATCGGAAAATTTTCAAAAAATTCATATACGGAGCCTACAAAAATACAAGAGAATCATTTTGAAAAAATTGACCTTGACCTATTTTTCAAGGTCACAGAGTCCTTCAAAGTCGGATTTCGCCATATTTCAAATACATGTACCTCATCCGGTTATTACCGGTTTTCATCTTCCAGTACATGGAAAGGTCCCAGATACCTTCTTCACAGTTTGACCTACTTTCATGAAAGTAGGTCAAGGTCACGTTGTACAAAGTCCATTTTCATGGTTTAAGGTCTATCACGGGATCTCAGAATCCGTAAGTCGTAGAGTCATACCGATGGTGCCAAAACATGCCCAAACTCACGGGACATTTGCATCAACTTTTCATTTTTCATTTTGGTTACCGTTTCTTGAGTTATGCAATTTTAAAGTCATACCGCGTCACCAAAACCGGTGACCTTGAGAATTTCACCTTGAAATATCGATGTTAGCTCATAACATGTCATAGTAAACCCCCCCAAACATAGACCTAATAAGCCCAAAATGACCTTTAAATTTGACCTTGACCTCATTTTTCAAGGTCATTTGCCCCGAAAAACTTTGAAAAGGTGCCATTTTCAGCAATTTTTTTTACCATGTTATTTTCAAGATATCAGCGTGATTTCAAGTTGACAGATGAACATTGACCTGTTATTCATAATGTCTAATCATGTTTTGTCTACTTCCTTTGAAATATTTATGAAAATTTTTTAAATACAGGTAACCGACAGATGTTAAAAAATGACACATTTCTGCGTTTTTGACAGGGAAATATTGATTCTACAGGGTTACAATGCATGACTGACCCCCCTTTTTCACATACTGCGATTCTGAATATCATATTTATTTTGACCTAGAAAATGTTTTTCAAGGTCAAACTCAAGGTCAAACATTACAAAAAATTGTACTTATTTGACATTTGATTTTTTTACACATAGAAGGAATCAAGATATTGTTACAAAAATGGCAGACATACTTGCTACAATAGTCTAGAGGCTCCCTGTAAATTTTCAAGGTCCTTGGGTTCATCTACGTTGAACAGTAAAAGTCACAAGGAAAGAAAATTAGCAAAAAATGTACGATATTTTTCCACATTTCTCAAAGAAAGCATTATTTCAATCGGCCGTAGCTCCGGTCCTAAATGAGTTACAGAGAATCTAAAAACAGATTTGGAAAGGCCAAATTCTCTTCTAGTTTTCATTTTCTGAACATTTTGTCGTAGCTCCAATGGTTTAAAAGATCGCCGGACCCTGAAAATTTCATGTTTTTTGTCAAATTTTCACAATATATCAATATTTTGACAAGGAAGGAATCATTCTTTTCCATTGAACCTGTCTGGACACATCTCTAACATCTGTTTACATAATCCTGCCAAGTTATATATATTTCCATGTGACCGTTTTTGTTCCAGAGTGATTTTAAGTTAAAAACTACATTTTTTCAGTGACTTCTAGGATTCGTATTTCTGAATTGTACCATAGTTTCAAACTACTGTCACTCTGGTTCTAACTAAGTTAAGGAGAATCTGAAAACAGATTTGGAAAGACAAAATTCTCCCCTAGTTTTCCTTTTTGAACATTTTGTCCTAGCTATGACGGTATAAAAGATCGCCGGACCCTGAAAATTTCATGTTTTTTGTCAAATTCTGACAATATACCAATATTTTGACAAGGAAGGAATCATCCTATTGCAATGAACCTCTCTACACCTATCCATAACTTCTGTTAACATGGTCCTGGAAAGTTATATATGTTTTCATTGAATCGTTTTGATTCTAGACCGATTTTAAGTTAAAAACCACATTTTTCCAGGAATATCTGAAGTCCATATTTCTGAATTGTACCATCATTTCAATCGATTATATCTGTACTGGTCCATGTACTGGTCCATGTACTGGTCCATGTACTGGTCCATGTACTGGTCCATGTACTGGTCCATGTACTGGTCCATGTACTGGTCCATGTACTGGTCCATGTACTGGTCCATGTACCATTTACTGGTTCATGTATTGGTTCATGTACTGTTCTATATATGTTTTTCTGCATACGTGCATACATGCACTGAAATGCATTACATAATTATGTAGGATTCTTGTATACTTTTCCATTTACTTTTTACTTGCCCATCTACCTGTGTCTATTTCGAGTTACTGGTTCTGCATAGGTGAAGTTTTGTCACCGCTCTGCGGTGGCCGTCTACTAGTATTTATATTACTTTCGTAGTGCGAAAAAAAGTTCTTCGAAAAATTTTCAAAAAATTCATGAAGGTGGCCTACCATGCCCGTATGGCACTGGCCCGGTTTCGCCGACCTTGATTCATTTTTCAAGGTCACAGAGCACTTGAAACTCTGAAATTTCAAATTTTAAAATGCCGATATCTCATCCGGTAATGCCCGGATTAAATTTTTCTGACTTTTATCAGATTCTACATGTATTTTTCTACATTTCGCGGTGGGCCATCTAATACCCTAGGTCCAAGTCGAAAGCGGCAAAATCCACTTTTAGTAGTTTTTGAGTTATCCCCAGATCTCAGAGATGGTAGCTCGTGGAGTCAAAAACAGGGCACAGTAACTTGGCTTGACTCACGGACATCTGCCCGCGCAGTTTGGTAGTGATCCTGCGACCGGTTTGTAAGATACGGAATTTAAAATATTGACCGCGTCGTCAAAATCAGCAATTATTCAATGGTTGCCCCCCTGCCTCTTAAAATACTCATTTTGCCCATACATAGCAGGCATTTCTTGAAATTCCTGTGGTCAAGCAGCCGTAGGAAGGCAAAATAGTCCTGATTCAAGTCATTTCTAGCTAAATAAGGCTGCCTGCAAGCGCTGAACTTGCATTGAACACCAATTCCACAATTTGAACATCCATATGGCAAGCTCGCCACTGTGTTTTCTCATACATTTGTGCCTATTTCGCTGAACACATGTCTAATCTTCATACAAAGAGATACAGGAGGCAGTGCCAGGACATATCCAAGCCTTCTGAAGCCTGTTCATGGACCAGCAACACAGAATAAAGCCATTAAAACAGTCTTTTTGTGTTCATTTTCCTATAATTTGCCATTCTAGCAGACGAAGCAGACGACAACAAAATAGTTCCACACAAAATACCACAAAACCGGCTATAATTTGGTCCCAATCAACTCCAGACTGTGAGAGATAAGCCATTAAGTTACCTAAAAACTGCCTTTTATTCATTATCCACCCGGAAACACTATATACACTGCGGCGCAAGAACTGGTTTTTATTAAGAACTATTTTAGACTGTGCGACAGCAGTCTCGCAGCGAAGGAAAAAATCTGCAATTAAATGTTAACTCAGGCTGTAGGCCACAAACTAACATGGAAATGGCTTAGATACGGATAGATTAGCATCACTATGGCTGTCACTTGGGCTGAATTATCAGAATTTGGTGGGAAACGCACATTTGTTCCATTTTCAAGTGTTTTCTGCAGTTTGAGACCTCTCTGAACCCCCCCCCCTCCAATTGTAGCCTGTAACCCCCCCCCCCCAATTTCTTGTATATATATGTCATTCCAGGCCTTCTGACAGGTCTCACAGGCCTACATACTGCCTCCATGGCATTTCACGGCATTTTGCAATGCTAAAACATAGGAAATTGGGCCTTCCGGTCAGAATTTTCACGGAGGTTCCTGGGTTGAATGTCTCAATGTCTCACTCAAATAGACCATTAGAGCAGCATTCCCTGAAAAAACGGTGACAATCGCATCATTTCTCAGCCCGCAGAGTGCAAAAACATCCGTTTTCGCACTTTTCAAGAAAAAATCGGCCCGTCCCGGCAAATCCGGTTTGAGGCCCGAAGTGGGTCTGAAAGTTGCCTTTGAGTCGGGGCGACACCTTGTAGCAGTTTGGTGGCCTTGCCTTCATTAGTCTGGTCGCTACAAGGGTAAATTCTTAGCCACTGACCTTGGTCAGTTACAGGGCTCTAGTTATTCTTATTATTCCGACACACTTTTTTTCTCCGATTTTCACGAAACTTGGTCACAAGGTGCCTCTAGGACTAAAACTGGGCCACACCCAAAAAACATGACCTTGACCTATTTTTCAAGGTCACAGGGCCTTTCAAACATGAAATTCCGGAAATTTAGATGGCCTATTACTCGGCAACTATTGCAGGTGGCATCATTGTACAGGTCATGTCTAAGTCAAAAGTACTAGGCTGTATTCAGGTACAAACATTTTTGAAATCACTCAAGCGGAACCGGAGCTATGAAAAAAACACTGTTTTAGGTTTTTCCCAATTTACTCAAAAACGAAAGCAGGTAGAGAAATGCTGATTACACTGAAAGATGGCCAGTTTCTGGGGCTGTGTGCACGCGTAATTCATTTGGATATTTGCAACGGTTACGGAGCAGCGGCCATTTTGGTGAAATGAGTCCGCCGAATATGGGATGTGGGTCATGAAAACACCATGAAGGAGTCATTTTAGGTCATGTAAATGTACAACAAACTACCCTTAACATGCCCCCAAAAACCCCATACTGACCTTCAGATTTGACCTTGACCTCATTTTTCAAGGTCATTTGACCCCTCGAAGTTCAAATATGGGCAATTTTCAGAAATTCTGAAAATTATCTTTTTTTTCACATATCAGTCTCATCTTCTGGTTTCTGGAAGCCACCAGCCAGTTTGTTTCATGCTGGAAATCGGAATTCAGATATCTTTTCATGCTGATTTGTTAAAAAATCACGAATATTGCATACTGCGCCACATGTAAAAACACCCTATTTTTGCCCTGATGACAGGTAAATATTGGTCCTACACAGTTCCAACAATTAAATGACCCCCCCTTTGTCACACATTGCCAATTTGGGGAAAATATTGGTTTTGACCTAGAAAGGTATTTTCAAGGTCAAAGTCAAGGTCAAATATTAGGCGAAATTGGACATTTCAGACATTATACTTTTCTTAACAGGGAAGCAATGGAGGGATTTGTATTATCTCTTCAGAATTCGGTGCCATAATACCCTAGAGGCCCCATGCAAAATTTGAAGGCCCTCGGATTGACCTACATTACACAATTGAGGTCAAAAGGTCAAGAAATGACTGCAAAATTGACCTGCTGATTTGTCAACATTGCACATGTACCCATACTTTGACGGTCTGTATCTCCGGTTCTAATTAAGTTACAGGAAAAATAAAAACACATTTGGAAAGCCGAGATTCTCGTCTAGTATTTGTTATCTATACATTTTAACGGATCTCTACTAATTAAAAAGATCGCCCGACCCTGAAAAATTCATGTTTTTGGTCATGATTTGGCATCTTTGCATTTTTTAAACTCAGAAATCCATCTTCAAAAAATTCAATAATGTTTGGGGGTATAGTCCAAACACATTTACAGTAGTTTGTGCAATTTCAAGTCTCTCCTTTAAACCGTTTGCCTTCGGAGCAAATTGAAGTTCAAAATTTGACATTTTTCAGGGATAGTTTTTCGATGAAATATCACAATTTTACCGTTATTTCAATGGGCTCTATCTCCGTTTCTAATAAAGCTACATGAATGACACAAGCAGTTTTGGAAAGCTCAGATTCTCCTCTTAATTTAATCTAATGTGTATTTTCCTGTAGCATTGACAGCTAAAAAGATCGGTGAACCCTTAAAAATTCATCTTTCCCACACCTTAGCAAATGACTGTAGCTCTACAGAGAGTGGAACATCAGCTTTCACTCTTATTATGCGCTCAGGGTTATCATAATTGTGCATCATGGTGGCACAGTGCATCAGGGTGTCACTGTGCATCATGGTGTCACTGTGCATCATGGTGTCACTGTGCATCATGGTGGCACTGTGCATCGTGGTGGCACTGTGCATCATAGTGGCACTGTGCATCATGGTGGCACTGTGCATCGTGGTGGCACTGTGCATCATGGTGGCACTGTGCATCATGGTGGCACTGTGCATCATTGTGGCATTGTGCATCGTGGTGGCACTGTGAATCATGGTGGCACTGTGCATCGTGGTGGCACTGTGCATCGTGGTGGCACTGTGCATCGTGGTGGCACTGTGCATCATGGTGGCACTGTGCATCATTGTGGCACTGTACATCATTGTGGCTCTGTACATCACTATGGTGGCACAGTTTTACCAACACTGGATTTGAAATATCATAGTTTTCTAACAAGTTCTTTTGCCTACGCTCCATAAACTGGAATCATGTGCATGGTAAATTCTTAGTCACTGACCTTGGTCAGTTACAGGGTTCTAGTTAAACTTCACCTACACATAGGTGAAGTTTCTTGTAATCGGTATTATTAAACTTCACCTACACATAGGTGAAGTTTCTTGTAATCGGTATTATTAAACTTCACCTACACATAGGTGAAGTTTCTTGTAATCGGTATTATTTTTATTATTCTTCCCGGATAAACCTCTTCGGAAAATGTTCAAAAAATTCATATACGTAGCCTACAAAAATACAAGAGAATCATTTTGAAAAAATTGACCTTGACCTATTTTTCAAGGTCACAGGGCCTTTCAAAGTCGGATTTCGCAATATTTCAAATACATGTACCTCGTCCGCTTATTACCGGTTTTCACTTTCTGGTACATGGAGAGGTCCCAGACACTTTCTACACAGTGTGACCCATTTTCATGAAAGTAGGTCAAGGTCACATTGTACAAAGTCCATTTTTATGGTTTAAGGTCTATCGCGGGATCTCAGAATCCGTAAGTCGTAAAGTCATACTGATGGTGCCAAAACATGCCCAAACTCACGGGACATTTGCCTAAACTTTTCATTTTTCATTTTGGTTAACGGTTCTTGAGTTATGCAATTTTAAAGTCATACCGCATCACCAAAACCGGTGACCTTGAGAATTTGACCTTGAAATATCGATTTTAGCTGATAACATGTCATAGTAAACCCCCCCAAACATACACCTAGTAAGCCCAAACTGACCTTTAAATTTGACCTTGACCTCATTTTTCAAGGTCATTTGACCCAAAAAAGTTTGAAAAAGTTCCATTTTCAGCAATTTTTTTCACCATGTTCTTTTCAAGATATCACTGTGATTTACTGGTGACAGATGAACATTGGCCTGCTTATTCATAATATCTAATCATATTTTGTGTACCTCCTTCTCCGGATTTATGAAAAATTTTCAAATATTGCTAACCGACAAATGCTAAAAAATGACACATTTCTGCATATTTGACAGGGAAATATTCATTCTACAGGGTTGCAATGCATGACTGACCCCCCCTTTGTTAACTACTGCCTTTCTGAATAGCATATTAATTTTGACCTAGAAAATGTTTTTCAAGGTCAAACTCAAGGTCAAACATGACAAAAATTTTTGCATTTTTTACATTTTGTATTTTTTAACAGAGAAGGAATCGAAATATTGTTACAAAAATTGTAGACATACTTGCTGCAGTACTCTAGAAGCTTCCTCTAAATTTTCAAGGTCCTTGGACCGGCCTACGTTGCACTGTAAAGGTCAAAAGGTCGAGAAACGAGCGAAAAATTTATGATTTTTTTTTCACATTTCTCAAAGATAGCGTAATTTCAAACAGCCGTAGCTCCGGTCCTAATTAAGATAGAGAGAATCTGAAAACAGATTTGGAAAGGCCAAATTCTCCTCTAGTTTTCATTCTCTGAACATTTTGTCGTAGCTACGACGGTTAAAAAGATCGCCGGACCCTGAAAATTTCATGTTTTTTTCCGAATTTTCATAATATATCATTATTTTGACAAGGAAGGAATCATCCTTTTTTGATCAACCTACCTGAACCTCTTTGTAACATCTTTTTACATAATCCTGGCAAATTATATATGTTTTCAGTGAACCGTTTTGCTTATACAGTGATTTTAAGTTAAAAACTACAGTTTTTCAGGTATTTCTAAAGTTCATATTCCTGAATTGTACCATAATTTCAATCTGCGATAACTCCGGTTCTAATTAAGATACAGAGAATCTGTAAACAGATTTGAAAAGGCCAAATTCTCCTCTAGTTTTCTTCTTCTGAACATTTTGTCGTGGCTATGATGGTTTGAAAGATAGCCGGACTCTGAAAATTTCATGTTTTTTCCTGCAGAGCCAGCGAATACACAACACACAACAGTCCTCTCCTCTAATATAATCTCAAATCTTTTTATTCTATTCTATTCTAAATTAATATCTACATAGAACTATCTATCTGTGTATCAGTGTATCTATGTATAATGTATATATGTATATACTGTATCATTTTATATGTATCTGATGTCAATTCATTATGTGTGTCTGTTTATCAATGTATCTTAGTATTTATGGACCTATCTATGTATCTATCTATATGTATCTTTGTATTTATGGACATATCTATGTATCTATCTATATGTATCAATCTCTTTATCTGTAAGTTGATTTGCCTGTAAATGCACATAGCTATCAATGTGTTTATCCAGTGGAGTTCAGCTAATTTACCAGACATTTTGGAGGGGGGCATGGCACAGCAGGGCAGTCTTGCAAGGCAGCCAGTGGCTGGCACTGGCCAGCCAAGTCCGGCCAGCCAAATGTGCATATTGCACCCTGCCTACTCCTCCCCCCTCCTGTATTTACCCAGCAATAGGCCTAAAACATACAGTGTATTGCTGCATTAGGCCTATATATCAAAGTTAACCTCAATAGAACTCATTCCTTCCTTCTCCTTGCTTCCGCCTTCTTGCTTCCTTCACCTCGTTTCCTTCTTCTTGCTTCATTCTCCTGGCTTTTTTCTCCTTGCTTTGTTCTCCAGTCTTTACCTTCTCCTCCTTCCTTCTTCTCATTCCTTTCTTCTTTGATTTTCCTTCCTTCCTTTTCCTTTTCTCTCTTGTATTCCTTTTTCTTCCTTCCTTCCTTCTTCCTTCCTTCTTCCTTCCTTTTTCGTTCCTTCTTTCTCCCTTCTTCCTTTCTTCTTGTACCCAAATATGATGTACATTAATGGTTTGGAATGATTCACTTCAATCAGATTGCACTAATATCTAAATGTTTACATTTTCCTATTTTTTCAGTTCTCATTGCATATTAATTACTCCAAAGCTAAAATCTCATCAACAAGAGATGCACATTTTGCAGGGCTTCAACTCAAAGAGAGGGGGGCGGGGGTGGAAGGGTCATTTGGGACACCACTTGCCCAGGAGGGATGTTTGCCAAATCCACTACCCCCAGTCAGTCTGCTTCATTGGACTGGGAGGGAGGGTGGCAACAAGAAAGGATGTCAATTTGCCGAGAGTTTGAGAATCAGAAACCAGGGGTACAGTGGCTTGTCTGCTGATAAAATTAATGTATTTCTTAAAGATAAAACTACAAGACATTAATATATACTAGGCCTGATATAAGCTTCAAAGGTTTTATTAACAGACATTTTTGCAACAAATAGATAGATAGATAGATACATAAATAGATACATAGATACATACAGGGCCAGCGCAACCATTAGGCGAACTAGGCAGCTGCCTAGGGCGCAGGGCAAAGGGGGGCGCATACACTGAGGGCGGAAAAAAATAAATAAAAAGATTTAACAGTCTGACAAAGAACACAAATGTGTGACAGACGACTCAAAAACCTTTAAGTGAAAACAAGCATGCAGCACAAGTCACCAAATCGCCCCCCCCCCCACCTACATTCTCCTACCACAGAGCTTGAATTCACTCTCTTGGTTAGGGAGCCCTGAGTTATGAGGATGCCCACCTAGCCCACTTGTCACAAAGTTCTCACAAGTGGTTAAAGGGGGATGGGGGGGGGGGAGGGTACCTTGAAGGGGGTGATGGGTCTCAGGAGAGAACATTCTGGCCACCCTGGGTGGGTGAAGCAGGTACAGAATTTCCTTTTTATACATCCTCACTTCTCATTTTAATAAGCTTGTTAAGCTTAGCTTTCCCTGACCACAAGATACATTGTTTTATGAAGTTATAACAAAAATATCCGGTGGATATTCTTAGGGCCTACCATTATTTTGTCACGAGGCCTACCTATGTGACAGACAAAGCACTCATTCCTGAAAGGGGAAATGCAGTTCAAGGAAAACACCATTAAAAAAATATATATAACATAAACAGTTGCTGCACTGAAGTAGGCCTAATTTGCTAATCAATTTTAAAACCCTTTTCTTTTCATTAAAGAATGATGATAATCTCACCCCAGTCACCCAATGAAATGATCCTGCATCCTGGAAGCTGATCATTTGATCATCATTTGATCATCATTCGATCATCATTTGATCATCATTTGATCATCATTTGATCATCATTTGATCATCATTTGAACATCATTTGATCATCATTTGGTCATCATTTGGTCATCATTTGATCATCATTTGATCATCATTTGATCATCATTTGATTATATGATATTGTTTCAGGCTTTCTTGCCGTACAACGTATCTGAAGTAAGCCCTACACATGCTACAATTCATAGGTGTCAGAGCAGGGGGGCTGTGGGGGCGACAGCCCCCCCAGGTTGGAGGTAAGGGGGGCTGAAATATCATTCAGCCCCCCCCCCCCCCAGGTTCAGGATGTCACTATGTTGAATTATTCAATGTTTTAAAACAAAAACAATGCCAGTCAACAGCCAAGGACTTAACACATAACATGTGTTCAGGACTATGTGGCTACAAATAATGTTTCCTTCGAGCTGAAAGTGGCACTTCTAAAAGGTCCTAAACTGCAGCTGTCAACAGTCTTGATAAACCATGAACTGTTTATCCTTCTGGAAGCGATGTAGGTCCTGTTGTCACCGTGTTGAGGAGTCTGTCTCTGGTGCAGCTATTGAATAAAGGGTGCATTTACAAGTTATTTAGCTCTGCTAAACCCCCCTTAAAAATGAATCAAATATTTCACTGGATGCTGAAGGAGAAGGGCCACAGTTGATGCATCATGAACAGATGTACAAAAGATAGTGTTTCATGATTCACGTTTTGAAAAAGTGATTCAGTCATGAGACAGGATCCTCGAGGCCCTCTCTGAGATAATCCTCATACGGACCTTGTCCAGAGAGAGGAGAGGACATTCAAAATACTTGCTAACATTTAATATGAAAAGGCAAAAGAGTATTGGTCAGCTCCTTTTTTTTTTTTTTCGCTAAGTGCAAAACATTTAACTTCCGGTAAATCATATTAGGCATTTACTTTGCCTATTGAATTGAATGTTCAGTTGCTGCAGAGAGGTCATTCTCATCTCTCGGCAGACTGAAGACCTACCTGAGGTCAACCATGACCCAGCTAAGACTGATCTTCAGGAAATTGCAGACATGTGTGTCTCCGTAAATTAATCTTGAATTTGTTTCTTTTGGAACTGTGGCAAAATGCAGGATGTTCCAAGTATCAAAATATGTAATAATCATGTATGTATAAATCACTTCAGCAAAGTGATTCTCTGGGTGGTGTAAATTGAAGTGGGCCTATAACTGTTTCATTTTTTTCATGTCAAACTATGACCTGTCCCCCTCCAACCCCCCCCCCCCATCCAGCCGACCTGCCAGTTCAGCCCCCCCATGTCAGATGTTGCTCCGACGCCTATGGCTGCTACATGTTTTGTGAACATTTTTTTTATTAGAATGGTAAAATGTACGGGGAAAGATCAAGCTTAAAAATGTTACTCTATTTCAATTTTGTGTTATTATCAGTTATTGCATTATGAAATCAGGTGCTCAATGATTTTTTTTCTATTTTATTCAATTAAATAATGATCACTCCAGTTACAGCTAGTGTATTTAATTGACACCAGAAGAAGGGGGGTAGAGGGGTACCATAGCAGCCCAGAAGCTTGTCATCAAGTTACATACAAGGTTAGGTTAGAATTACTCATAGGCACAATGGTGTATCTACAAAGTGTTTTTGGGGTTGGGGTAGTCCTTGTGATTAATGGGCCAGTCACATGGCTTTACTTACAACAACACAGCTGCATGGGATAAACGTGTACCTAATTTTAAATAGAAATGTATCTCTAAAAGAACAGGATAAAATATAAGCAATTACATATGGGCTTACATATTATCAACTGGTAATATTTTAATGATAACACTTGAAAGTTGGGTGTTTACATGTAAAATAGACAATGATCATGACACTGTTATTTGAGTTTCAAATGCTCCAGAATGCATCTCAGAGCATCTAGGATTTCAAATTTCCTGACCCCCTCAGCTGAAAGGGGCGCATACCTTTATCTTGCCTAGGGTGCTGACAACACTAGCGCCGCCCCTGGATACATAGATACATGTATAGATAGAAAAAGAGAGACATATTAGCAATATGAGCATTATACCAGATTACCAGTTGCATTGTGGAAGGGTAAAACTGGCACCTCTTTTCCAGATGGTTCCTTTTAAAGGCAATCAAGGAGGCTAGCTCAGGAGCTGGTTAACAGTTGATAAATGGCTGAGGCTGAGATTGAACACATGTGCTCTTAAAGGACCCAATATGCAACATGGAATATACAGTAGCTACTTGTAGCTATACTACTGCCTATTAAGAGTTCATGGTCAATGAAATCACACCAGGGGGTCACGAATTCACACGAAAACGAGACGAAACTAGGTAAATCAATCAGTGACAATCAGTACACAGGCCAGTGTTCTGTGAGTTGGACTGTACTGGTTCATGTACTGGTTCATGCACTGGTTCATGTACTGGTTCATGTACTGGTTCATGTATTGGTTCATGTACTGGTTCATGTACTGGTTCATGTACTGGTTCATGTACTGGTTCATGTACTGGTTCATGAACTGGTTCATGTGTGGTTCATGCACTGGTTCATGTACTGGTTTATGTACTGGTTTATGTACTCGTTTTTCTGTGCATGCTTGCAATGTACAGGAAACATTCTTGTATTCTTGTCTGTATTCGGGTCATTCTCAAATTTCGGGACAATTTGCGTCACTCTAGCTCCCTGACATTAATTTGAATGCGATTAATATCTGAAGCATCACTCTGCATCTGTTATTCATATATCTATTTAGGACCACTGCATTTGGAACAAAAAGTCATTCATTAGACCTTTTTTTTGTGCTTTATGTACAGGAATTCGTGCAAAATCAATGGTTTTTCCCTGTCACTGGACCAGACATTACAAAAATAAAGTGTTTATTTTCCTCCTAATGTACCATTATATTCAACGTTTCTTTGCACAATTCATGAGAATATACGTTTGAATTTATATTTAGTTCATATTCAAATTTTTTTGGGTCTTATTTCATTGATTAAATTGATACAATAAACGTGTCACTAATTTATGTCAATTTTTTTGTCCACTCCGTTACTTGCCATAGCACGGTTCGTTATTCTTTTTTATGAGCTATTTTCAATGAATATCACTAGACGCATGTGCGCAATAGTACCACTGCCTTGCAGACTTCATAAAACATGTATTCAATAAATTAAGACAAAATATTCATAGAAAATGTTTTTGGTCTCACCAAAATGTCCCCTCCGTTTCCTTCATTTCCAAGCTTACCAAATGATAGTTTTAAAGAGTGATTTCATGTATGTATTGCTGAGTGTGACAGCTTTTAATAATCTGCAATTATTTTATCTTATCTCCAAAATAAAAAGCAGTAATGAGCGAAAAGCAAAAAATTGTTCCCCTCCGTTACTGTCCACTCCGTTACCAGATCAAAATAAGAAATCGACATTTGGACCAAAAAATTTACTGATATGAGATGAAGTACTTCTGAAAATAATAGTAACACCAATATTTTATTGTTTTTCCTTTTGTTGTTGTTCCTGCAGTCAATTTTTTACATCAAAATTCCCCTCCGTTACCACATTGTCCCCTCCGTTACAGGACATCTTTGCTATACCCTTTGTCCCGAAATTTGAGAATGGCCCATTCATGTTACGTAATTATGTATGATTCCTGTGTACTTTTCCATGTACCTTTTACTTGCTCATCTACTTGTGTCTGTTCGAGTTACTGGTACAACAGTAGGTGAAGTTTTGTTACCGCTCGCGGTTACGTCTACTAGTATTATTAAACTTCACCTACACATAGGTGAAGTTTCTTGTTTTCGGTATTATTTATTATTTATTATTTATTATTTATTATTTATTATTATTATTCTTCCCGATAAACTTCATCGGAAAATTTTCAAAAAATTTGTATACGTAGCCTACCAAAATACAAGAGAATCATTTTGAAAAAATTGACCTTGACCTATTTTTCAAGGTCACGGAGCCTTTCAAAGTCGGATTTTGCAATATTTCAAATACATGTACCTTGTCCGGTTATTACCGGTTTTCACTTTCTGGTACATGAAAAGGTCTCAGACAGTTTCTACATACTTTGACCTACTTTCATGAAAGTAGGTCAAGGTCACATAGTACAAAGTCCGTTTTTATGGTTTGAGGTCTGCCCCTGTGCGTCAATATCAGCAAGTCTTAGAGACATACCGTTGGTGCCAAAAGGTGCCCGAACTCACGGGACACCTGCGAGGACCCTTTATTTTCCATTACCAGTGCCGGTTTTTGAGTTACGTAATTTTGAAATCATACCGTGTCACTTATAACGGTGACCTTGAGAATTTGACCTTGAAATATCGATGTTAGCTGCTAACATGTCATAGTAAACCCCCCCAAACATACACCTAATAAGCCCATACAGACCTTTAAATTTGACCTTGACCTCATTTTTCAAGGTCATTTGACCCAGAAAAGTTTGAAAAAGTGCCATTTTCAGCAATTTTTTTCACCATGTTCTTTTCAAGATATCACTGTGATTTACTCGTGACAGATGGACATTGGCCTGCTTATCCATAATATCTAATCATATTTTGTCTACCTCCTTCTCCGGATTTATGAAAAATTTTCAAATATTCCTAACCGACAAATGCTAAAAAATGACACATTTCTGCATATTTGACAGGGAAATATTCATTCTACAGGGTTGCAATGTATGACTGACCCCCCCTTTGTTACCTACTGCCCTTCTGAATAGCATATTAATTTTGACCTAGAAAATGTTTTTCAAGGTCAAACTCAAGGTCAAACATTACAAAAAAGTGTACTTCTTTGACATTTGATTTTTTTACACATAGAAGGAATCAAGATATTGTTACAAAAATAACAGACATACTTGCTACAATAGTCTAGAGGCTCCCTGTAAAATTTCAAGGTCCTCGGATTGACCTACGTTGCACAGTAAAGGTCACAAGGTCAAAAAATTAGTGAAAAATTCACGATATTTTTCCACATTTCTCAAAGAAAGTGTTAATTCAATCGGCCATAGCTCCGGTACTAATTAAGTTACAGAGAATCTGAAAACAGATTTGGAAAGGCCAAATTCTCCTCTAGTTTTCATTTTCTGAACATTTTGTCGTAGCTTTGACGGTTAAAAAGATCGCCGGACCATGAAAATTTCATGTTTTTTGTCAAATCTTAACAATATATCAATATTTTGACAAGGAAGGAATCATCTTTTTCTGATGAACCTGCCTGTACATATTTCTAACATCTGTTTACATAATCCTGCCAAGTTATATGTATTTCCATTCTACCGTTTTGGTTCCAGAGTGATTTTAAGTTAAAAACGACATTTTTTCAGTGACTTCTAAGGTTCGTATTTCTGAATTGTACCATAATTTCAATCTACCGTAACTCCGGTTCTAATTAAGTTACGGAGAATCTGAAAACAGATTTGGAAAGGCCAAATTCTCCCCTAGTTTTCCTTTTCTGAACATTTTGTTGTAGCTATGACAGTATAAAAGATCGCCGGACCCTGAAAATTTCATGATTTTTGTCAAATTTTGACAATATTCCAATATTTTGACAAGGAAGGAATCATCCTATTGCAATGAACCTCTCTACACCTATCCATAACTTCCGTTAACATAGTCCTGGAAAGTTATATATGTTTTCATTAAATCGTTTTGATTCTAGACCGATTTTAAGTTACAAACCACATATTTCAAGTAATTTCTGAAGTCTATATTAATGAATTGTACCATCATTTCAATCGATCATATCTGTACTGGTCCATGTACTGGTCCATGTACTGGTCCATGTACTGGTCCATGTACTGGTCCATGTACTGGTCCATGTACTGGTCCATGTACTGGTCCATGTACTGGTCCATGTACTGGTCCATGTACTGGTCCATGTACTGGTCCATGTACTGGTCCATGTACTGGTCCATATACTGGTCCATGCACTGGTCCATTGCATTGGTCCATTGCATTGGTCCATTTCACTGGTAACCCTAACCCTAACCCTAGCCCTAACCCTAACCCTAACCCTAATCCTAACCCCTAATATAATAACCTTTTCACTGCTATATTGTATTGGTACATTATACTGGTACATTGTACTGGACTACTGGTGCAAGTACTGGTTCATGTACTGGAGCATGTACTTGGTTCATATACTGGTCAATGTACCAGTCCATGTATTGATCCACTGTATGATACATTGTACTGGACTACTGGTGCATGTACTCACTGGGGCATGTACTGGTCCATTGCATGTGTACCCTGTCAGCGTGCTTCGGCGGTCCGGCGTCGGCCCAGTGTCAGTACGATGTCAGCAGCATCGGACCCGCTTTGGGCCGACGTTGGGCTGCCGAGGCACGCTGATAGGGTACGTTGTACTGGTGCATATACTGGTGCATGTCCGATGGAGCATGTAGCCTGCTGGCTCATGTATTGGTTTACGTACTGATCTATGTTTTTTGCATACTTGCATGCATTGCAATGTATTACAGTAGGATTCCTGTATCATTTCCACATACTTTTTACTTGCTCATCTACCTGTGTCTATTTCGAGTTACTGGTTCTGCAGTAGGTGAAGTTTTGTCACCGCTCTGCGGTGGCCGTCTACTAGTATTTATATTACTTTCGTAGTGCGAAAAAAAGTTCTTCGAAAAATTTCCAAAAAATTCATGAAGGTGGCCTACCGTGCCCGTATGGCACTGGCCCGGTTTCGCCGACCTTGATTCATTTTTCAAGGTCACAGAGCACTTGAAACTCTGAAATTTCAAATTTTAAAATGCCGATATCTCATCCGGTAATGCCCGGATTCAATTTTTCTCACTTTTATCAGATTCTACATGTATTTTTCTACATTTGGCGGTGAGCCATTTAATACCCTAGGACCAAGTCGAAAGCGGCAAAATCCACTTTTAGTAGTTTTTGAGTTATCCCCAGATCTCAGAGATGGTAGCTCGTGGAGTCAAAAACAGGGCACAGTAACTTGGCTTGACTCACGGGACATCTGCCCGCGCAGTTTGGTAGTGATCCTGCAACCGGTTTGTGAGATACGGAATTTAAAATATTGACCGCGTCGTCAAAATCAGCAATTATTCAATGGTTGCCCCCCTGCCTCTTAAAATACTCATAAATAGCAGGCATTTCTTGAAATTCCTGTGGTCAAGCAGCTGTAGGAAGGCAAAATAGTCCTGATTCAAGTCATTTCTATGCTAAATATGGCTGCCTGCAAGCGCTGAACTTGCATTGAACACAAATTCCACAATTTGAACATCCGTACGGCAGTTTCTCCCCTGTGTTTTCTCATACATTTGTGCCTATTTCGCTGAACACATGTCTAATCTTCATGCCAAGAGATACAGGAGGCAGTGCCAGGACATATCCAAGCCTTCTGAAGCCTCTTCATGGACCAGCAACACAGAATAAAGCCATTAAAACAGTCTTTTTGTGTTCATTTTCCTCCAATTTGCCATTCTAGCAGACGAAGCAGACGACAACAAAATAGTTCCACACAAAATACCACAAAACCGGCTATAATTTGGTCCCAATCAACTCCAGACTGTGAGAGATAAGCCATTAAGTTACCTAAAAACTGCCTTTTATTCATTATCCACCCGGAAACACTGTATACACTGCGGCGCAAGAACTGGTTTTTATTAAGAACTATATTTGACTGTGCGACAGCAGTCTCGCAGCTAAGGAAAAAATCTGCAATTAAATGTTAACTCAGGCTGTAGGCCACAAACTAACATGGAAATGGCTTAGATAGGGATAGATTAGCATCACTATGGCTGTCACTTGGGCTGAATTATCAGAATTTGGTGGGAAACGCACATTTGTTCCATTTTCAAGTGTTTTCTGCAGTTTGAGACCTCTCTCTGAACCCCCCCCCCCTCCAATTGCGGCCTGTAACCCCCCACCCCCCCCCCCACAATTTCTTGTATATGTATGTCATTCCGGGCCTTCTGACAGGTCTCACAGGCCTACATGCTGCCTCCATGGCATTTCACGGCATTTTGCAATGCTAAAACATAGGAAATTGGGCCTTCCGGTCAGAATTTTCACGGAGGTTCCTGGGTTGAATGTCTCAATGTCTCACTCAAATAGACCATTAGAGCAGCATTCCCTGAAAAAAACGGTGAAAATCGCATCATTTCTCAGCCCGCAGAGTGCAAAAACATCCGTTTTCGCACTTTTCAAGAAAAAATCGACCCGTCCCGGCAAATCTGATTTGAGGCTCGGAAGTGGGTCTGAAAGTTGCCTTTGAGTCGGGACGACACCTTGTAGCAGTTTGGTGGCCTTGCCTTTATTAGTCTGGTCGCTACAAGGGTAAATTCTTAGCCACTGACCTTGGTCTCTAGTGTACTATAATATTTATATTACTTTCGTAGTGCGAAAAAAAGTTCTTCGAAAAATTTCCAAAAAATTCATGAAGGTGGCCTACCGTGCCCGTATGGCACTGGCCCGGTTTCGCCGACCTTGATTCATTTTTCAAGGTCACAGAGCACTTGAAACTCTGAAATTTCAAATTTTAAAATGCCGATATCTCATCCGGTAATGCCCGGATTCAATTTTTCTCACTTTTATCAGATTCTACATGTATTTTTCTACATTTGGCGGTGAGCCATTTAATACCCTAGGACCAAGTCGAAAGCGGCAAAATCCACTTTTAGTAGTTTTTGAGTTATCCCCAGATCTCAGAGATGGTAGCTCGTGGAGTCAAAAACAGGGCACAGTAACTTGGCTTGACTCACGGGACATCTGCCCGCGCAGTTTGGTAGTGATCCTGCAACCGGTTTGTGAGATACGGAATTTAAAATATTGACCGCGTCGTCAAAATCAGCAATTATTCAATGGTTGCCCCCCTGCCTCTTAAAATACTCATAAATAGCAGGCATTTCTTGAAATTCCTGTGGTCAAGCAGCTGTAGGAAGGCAAAATAGTCCTGATTCAAGTCATTTCTATGCTAAATATGGCTGCCTGCAAGCGCTGAACTTGCATTGAACACAAATTCCACAATTTGAACATCCGTACGGCAGTTTCTCCCCTGTGTTTTCTCATACATTTGTGCCTATTTCGCTGAACACATGTCTAATCTTCATGCCAAGAGATACAGGAGGCAGTGCCAGGACATATCCAAGCCTTCTGAAGCCTCTTCATGGACCAGCAACACAGAATAAAGCCATTAAAACAGTCTTTTTGTGTTCATTTTCCTCCAATTTGCCATTCTAGCAGACGAAGCAGACGACAACAAAATAGTTCCACACAAAATACCACAAAACCGGCTATAATTTGGTCCCAATCAACTCCAGACTGTGAGAGATAAGCCATTAAGTTACCTAAAAACTGCCTTTTATTCATTATCCACCCGGAAACACTGTATACACTGCGGCGCAAGAACTGGTTTTTATTAAGAACTATATTTGACTGTGCGACAGCAGTCTCGCAGCTAAGGAAAAAATCTGCAATTAAATGTTAACTCAGGCTGTAGGCCACAAACTAACATGGAAATGGCTTAGATAGGGATAGATTAGCATCACTATGGCTGTCACTTGGGCTGAATTATCAGAATTTGGTGGGAAACGCACATTTGTTCCATTTTCAAGTGTTTTCTGCAGTTTGAGACCTCTCTCTGAACCCCCCCCCCCTCCAATTGCGGCCTGTAACCCCCCACCCCCCCCCCCCCCCACAATTTCTTGTATATGTATGTCATTCCGGGCCTTCTGACAGGTCTCACAGGCCTACATGCTGCCTCCATGGCATTTCACGGCATTTTGCAATGCTAAAACATAGGAAATTGGGCCTTCCGGTCAGAATTTTCACGGAGGTTCCTGGGTTGAATGTCTCAATGTCTCACTCAAATAGACCATTAGAGCAGCATTCCCTGAAAAAACGGTGAAAATCGCATCATTTCTCAGCCCGCAGAGTGCAAAAACATCCGTTTTCGCACTTTTCAAGAAAAAATCGACCCGTCCCGGCAAATCTGATTTGAGGCTCGGAAGTGGGTCTGAAAGTTGCCTTTGAGTCGGGACGACACCTTGTAGCAGTTTGGTGGCCTTGCCTTTATTAGTCTGGTCGCTACAAGGGTAAATTCTTAGCCACTGACCTTGGTCTCTAGTGTACTATAATATTTATATTACTTTCGTAGTGCGAAAAAAAGTTCTTCGAAAAATTTCCAAAAAATTCATGAAGGTGGCCTACCGTGCCCGTATGGCACTGGCCCGGTTTCGCCGACCTTGATTCATTTTTCAAGGTCACAGAGCACTTGAAACTCTGAAATTTCAAATTTTAAAATGCCGATATCTCATCCGGTAATGCCCGGATTCAATTTTTCTCACTTTTATCAGATTCTACATGTATTTTTCTACATTTGGCGGTGAGCCATTTAATACCCTAGGACCAAGTCGAAAGCGGCAAAATCCACTTTTAGTAGTTTTTGAGTTATCCCCAGATCTCAGAGATGGTAGCTCGTGGAGTCAAAAACAGGGCACAGTAACTTGGCTTGACTCACGGGACATCTGCCCGCGCAGTTTGGTAGTGATCCTGCAACCGGTTTGTGAGATACGGAATTTAAAATATTGACCGCGTCGTCAAAATCAGCAATTATTCAATGGTTGCCCCCCTGCCTCTTAAAATACTCATAAATAGCAGGCATTTCTTGAAATTCCTGTGGTCAAGCAGCTGTAGGAAGGCAAAATAGTCCTGATTCAAGTCATTTCTATGCTAAATATGGCTGCCTGCAAGCGCTGAACTTGCATTGAACACAAATTCCACAATTTGAACATCCGTACGGCAGTTTCTCCCCTGTGTTTTCTCATACATTTGTGCCTATTTCGCTGAACACATGTCTAATCTTCATGCCAAGAGATACAGGAGGCAGTGCCAGGACATATCCAAGCCTTCTGAAGCCTCTTCATGGACCAGCAACACAGAATAAAGCCATTAAAACAGTCTTTTTGTGTTCATTTTCCTCCAATTTGCCATTCTAGCAGACGAAGCAGACGACAACAAAATAGTTCCACACAAAATACCACAAAACCGGCTATAATTTGGTCCCAATCAACTCCAGACTGTGAGAGATAAGCCATTAAGTTACCTAAAAACTGCCTTTTATTCATTATCCACCCGGAAACACTGTATACACTGCGGCGCAAGAACTGGTTTTTATTAAGAACTATATTTGACTGTGCGACAGCAGTCTCGCAGCTAAGGAAAAAATCTGCAATTAAATGTTAACTCAGGCTGTAGGCCACAAACTAACATGGAAATGGCTTAGATAGGGATAGATTAGCATCACTATGGCTGTCACTTGGGCTGAATTATCAGAATTTGGTGGGAAACGCACATTTGTTCCATTTTCAAGTGTTTTCTGCAGTTTGAGACCTCTCTCTGAACCCCCCCCCCTCCAATTGCGGCCTGTAACCCCCCACCCCCCCCCCCCCCACAATTTCTTGTATATGTATGTCATTCCGGGCCTTCTGACAGGTCTCACAGGCCTACATGCTGCCTCCATGGCATTTCACGGCATTTTGCAATGCTAAAACATAGGAAATTGGGCCTTCCGGTCAGAATTTTCACGGAGGTTCCTGGGTTGAATGTCTCAATGTCTCACTCAAATAGACCATTAGAGCAGCATTCCCTGAAAAAACGGTGAAAATCGCATCATTTCTCAGCCCGCAGAGTGCAAAAACATCCGTTTTCGCACTTTTCAAGAAAAAATCGACCCGTCCCGGCAAATCTGATTTGAGGCTCGGAAGTGGGTCTGAAAGTTGCCTTTGAGTCGGGACGACACCTTGTAGCAGTTTGGTGGCCTTGCCTTTATTAGTCTGGTCGCTACAAGGGTAAATTCTTAGCCACTGACCTTGGTCTCTAGTGTACTATAATTATGAATTCCCCGTAGGGGAATTCATCTTGTTATTGCTACTTTTTTTATTATTATTATTATTATTATTATTATTCTTCGGCCTTAAAAAGATTTTTTAAATGCCTATCATGAGAAAAGTAATGCAGATACAAGAAAAAGGATACAACAGTCATATATGTTGGCGTGATCCCTATTTGTAGAGGCAATTTCTCAGCGGAATTACTTGTCAGTCTTGCGTAATTCCAGAAACTAATTTTTTCATTGTTGACACGGTTTCTCAGAAACTAATACAGATAGACAGATGAAATTTTTTTTCAATATATTTTAGACACTTACGCATTGCAGAAAGGAGCCTAAATGAATTACGTTGAAAAAATTCCAAGTTATGATTTTTTAAAAAAACGGAATTCCGAAAAATGGTATTTCAAAATCCAGAAAACCAGGAAGGAATGCTCAGATTAAGCTGAATTTATATGTGCATGCAGCCCTACCCTAGTCTATCAATCTCACAAATTTGTGGGATCCCAGGTCAAATACTTTTTGTGCCACAGGGCCGCAAAAGTGGATTTTTTGGAGGCCTGTATCTCCCTTAATATTAATCCTACAAATAAAAAATGGACATTTCTGAAAACCTCAGAATGTCAGCTTTCCAATGGTATATAGTACCATCCTACAGGACGTACGGTATAGAATCGCGTCGGACATCGAAAATTTTATGTCACTTTTTTGGCCTCCCAAAGCCTATTTTGCCCAAAAAAACTATGAAGCTCTTCATGGATGTTCATGTAGATTTTTTATGTGGTACCTATTATGTATCTGCATAATGTGTCCAAAGGAATTTGTTCTACTTGGAGTACTTTTTCCTGGAGAATTTTTTTAATTTCAAAATTCAAATGTAGATTGCTCAGCTTCTACTCATTCCAATTTCATGAAATTAGCACCAAAAAATGCGTAAAATTATAGCCTTTTATGAGCTCCAACAGTATTGACCTATTTTGTATAGCCAATTTTACATGAGCAATTTCACTAATTTTTTGCCCTATTTTTCCATGTAAGCACATATCCCTACCATCAATTTCAAAATCCTATTAAAACTCTCCCAATAATGTTTCAAATCCCTTAAAATTGATATGATATGTTGCTTATTTGTTGCCTTATTGTTTGCAAAATAGCACATATTTTTTCCATTAACTTTATAATTAAATTACAACTTGTGAAATACTGCTGCAAATCACTTAAAACTAATTTTACATATTGCTCACTGCTTGCCCTCTGTATATATGTAAGCACATCTTCCTAGCTCTTATGGTTTGTCCGTAACAAATCATTAGGGTTAGGGTTTAATCAAAGTTAACATTATGGTAAGTGAAATTTTATTGCTTTGAGGGTGGTATCATTCCTCGCAGCACACCTGCCTGCATGCTAAGCGCTATATTAGTCAGTATGTGCAAATCTACACTCTCATTGACTGCCTAGCGACCAAAAGAAGCCTGGCAATCCAAATGGCAAAGGAAGGAATGGAAGAAGAGGGAATGGAAGGGGAGGGAATGGAAGAGGGTTGCTTGGAAAGGGGATGGAAGGGAAGGGAATGGAAGGCAAGGAAAGGGAGGGTATATAGGGAGGGAATACGGGGGAGGGGAATTCATATCTTAAAATTGCTGTGCAATTTTAATTATTCTCTAGTATTTATATTACTTTCGTAGTGCGAAAAAAAGTTCTTCGAAAAATTTCCAAAAAATTCATGAAGGTGGCCTACCGTGCCCGTATGGCACTGGCCCGGTTTCGCCGACCTTGATTCATTTTTCAAGGTCACAGAGCACTTGAAACTCTGAAATTTCAAATTTTAAAATGCCGATATCTCATCCGGTAATGCCCGGATTCAATTTTTCTCACTTTTATCAGATTCTACATGTATTTTTCTACATTTGGCGGTGAGCCATTTAATACCCTAGGACCAAGTCGAAAGCGGCAAAATCCACTTTTAGTAGTTTTTGAGTTATCCCCAGATCTCAGAGATGGTAGCTCGTGGAGTCAAAAACAGGGCACAGTAACTTGGCTTGACTCACGGGACATCTGCCCGCGCAGTTTGGTAGTGATCCTGCAACCGGTTTGTGAGATACGGAATTTAAAATATTGACCGCGTCGTCAAAATCAGCAATTATTCAATGGTTGCCCCCCTGCCTCTTAAAATACTCATAAATAGCAGGCATTTCTTGAAATTCCTGTGGTCAAGCAGCTGTAGGAAGGCAAAATAGTCCTGATTCAAGTCATTTCTATGCTAAATATGGCTGCCTGCAAGCGCTGAACTTGCATTGAACACAAATTCCACAATTTGAACATCCGTACGGCAGTTTCTCCCTTGTGTTTTCTCATACATTTGTGCCTATTTCGCTGAACACATGTCTAATCTTCATGCCAAGAGATACAGGAGGCAGTGCCAGGACATATCCAAGCCTTCTGAAGCCTCTTCATGGACCAGCAACACAGAATAAAGCCATTAAAACAGTCTTTTTGTGTTCATTTTCCTCCAATTTGCCATTCTAGCAGACGAAGCAGACGACAACAAAATAGTTCCACACAAAATACCACAAAACCGGCTATAATTTGGTCCCAATCAACTCCAGACTGTGAGAGATAAGCCATTAAGTTACCTAAAAACTGCCTTTTATTCATTATCCACCCGGAAACACTGTATACACTGCGGCGCAAGAACTGGTTTTTATTAAGAACTATATTTGACTGTGCGACAGCAGTCTCGCAGCTAAGGAAAAAATCTGCAATTAAATGTTAACTCAGGCTGTAGGCCACAAACTAACATGGAAATGGCTTAGATAGGGATAGATTAGCATCACTATGGCTGTCACTTGGGCTGAATTATCAGAATTTGGTGGGAAACGCACATTTGTTCCATTTTCAAGTGTTTTCTGCAGTTTGAGACCTCTCTCTGAACCCCCCCCCCCTCCAATTGCGGCCTGTAACCCCCCACCCCCCCCCCCCCACAATTTCTTGTATATGTATGTCATTCCGGGCCTTCTGACAGGTCTCACAGGCCTACATGCTGCCTCCATGGCATTTCACGGCATTTTGCAATGCTAAAACATAGGAAATTGGGCCTTCCGGTCAGAATTTTCACGGAGGTTCCTGGGTTGAATGTCTCAATGTCTCACTCAAATAGACCATTAGAGCAGCATTCCCTGAAAAAACGGTGAAAATCGCATCATTTCTCAGCCCGCAGAGTGCAAAAACATCCGTTTTCGCACTTTTCAAGAAAAAATCGACCCGTCCCGGCAAATCTGATTTGAGGCTCGGAAGTGGGTCTGAAAGTTGCCTTTGAGTCGGGACGACACCTTGTAGCAGTTTGGTGGCCTTGCCTTTATTAGTCTGGTCGCTACAAGGGTAAATTCTTAGCCACTGACCTTGGTCTCTAGTGTACTATAATTAAACTTCACCTACACATAGGTGAAGTTTCTTGTAATCGGTATTATTTTTCTTATTATTATTATTATTCCCGAGAAATGTCTTCGGAAAATTTTCAAAAAATTTGTATACCTAGCTTACAAAAATCTAAGAATACAATTTCTAGATTTTTGACCTTGACCTATTTTTCAAGGTCACGGAGCCTCTAAAAATCGGATTTCGTAATATTTCAAATACATCTACCTCATCCGGTTATTACTGGTTTTCACTTTCCTGTACATGGAAAGGTCCCAGACACTTTCTACACAGTGTGACACATTTTCATGAAAGTAGGTCAAGGTCACATTGTACAAAGTCCATTTTCATGGTTTGAGGTTGACCCCTGTGCCGCCGAATCCGTAAGTCGTAGAGACATACCGTTGGTGCCGTTACGTGCCCTAACTCACGGGACACCTGCGGGAGTCTTTATTTTTCATCGACAGTACCGGTTCTTGAGTTACGTAATTTTAAAGTCATACCGCGTCACCAAAATCGGTGACCTTGAGAATTTGACCTTGAAATATCGATTTAATCTGTTAACATGTCATAGTAAACCCCCCCAAATATACACCCAATAAGCCCAAAACGACCTTTAAATTTGACCTTGACCTCATTTTTCAAGGTCATTTGCCCCGAAAAAGTTAGAAAAGGTGCCATTTTCAGAAAATTATTTCACCATGTTATTTTCAAGATATCAGCGTGATTTTCAGGTGACAGGTGAACATTGACCTGTTTATTCATAATATCTAATCATGATTTGTCTACCTCCTTTGCCAGATTTATGAAAAATTTTTGAATATAGCTAACCGACAAATGTTAAAAAATGACACATTTAAGCGTTTTTGACAGGGAAATATTGATCCTACAGGGTTACAATGCATGACTGACCCCCCCTTTGTTACCTACTGCAATTCAGAATATCATATTGATTTTGACCTAGAAAATGTTTTTCAAGGTCAAACTCAAGGTCAAACATGACAAAAAATTGTACTACTTTGACATTTGATTTTTTTACACATAGAAGGAATCAAGATATTGTTACAAAAATGGTAGACATACTTGCTACAATACTCTAGAGGCTCCCTGTGAATTCTCAAGGTCCTCGGATTGACCTACTTTGCTCTGTAAAGGTTACAAGGTCGAAAAACGAGCAAAAAATTTACGATATTTTTTCACATTTCTCAAAGAAAGCGTTATTTCAATTGGTCGTAGCTCCGGTCCTAATTAAGTTACAGAGAATCTGAAAACAGATTTGGAAAGGCAAAATTCTCCGCTAGTTTTCACTTTCTGATTGTTTTGTCGTAGCTCCGACGGTTAAAAAGATCGCCGGACCCTGAAAATTTCATATTTTTTGTCAAATTTTTACAATAAATCAATATTTTGACAAGGAAGGAATCATTCTTTTCTAATGAACCTGTCTGGACATATTTCTAACATCTGCTTACATAATCCTGCCAAGTTATATACATTTCCATTAAACCGTTTCTGTTCAAGAGAAATTTTAAGTTAAAAACTACATTTTTTCAGTGACTTCTAAGATTCGTATTTCTGAATTGTACCTTAATTTCAATCTACCGTCACTCCGGTTCTAAGTAGGTTAAGGAGAATCTGAAAACAGATTTGGAAAGACCAAATTCTCCCTTAGTTTTCCTTCTTGAACATTTTGTCGTAGCTATGACGGTATAAAAGATCGCCGGACCCTGAAAATTTCATGTTTTTTGTCAAATTTTGACAATATACCAATATTTTGACAAGGAAGGAATCATCCTATTTCAATGAACCTCTCTACACCTATCCATAACTTCTGTTAACATAGTTCTGGAAAGTTATATATGTTTTCATTGAATCGTTTTGATTCCAGACCGATTTTAAGTTAAAAACCACATTTTTCCAGGAATTTCTGAAGTATATATTTCTGAATTGTACCATAATTTCAATCGATCATATATATACTGGTCCATGTGCTGGTCCATGTACTGGTCCATGTACTGGTCCATGTACTGGTCCATGTACTGGTCCATGTACTGGTCTATGTACTGGTCCATGTACTGGTCCATGTGCTGGTCCATGTACTGGTCCATGTACTGGTCCTTGTACTGGTCCATGTACTTTTCCGTGTACTTTTCCATGTACTTTTCTATGTACTTTTCCATGTACTGGTCTGTTGCACTGTTCCATTGCACTGGTAACCCTAACCCTAACCCTAACCTTTTCACTGGTACATTGTACTGGTACATTACACTTGTATATTGTAATGGACTACTGGTGCATGTACTGGTTCTACACCTATCCATAACTTCTGTTAACATAGTTCTGGAAAGTTATATATGTTTTCATTGAATCGTTTTGATTCCAGACCGATTTTAAGTTAAAAACCACATTTTTCCAGGAATTTCTGAAGTATATATTTCTGAATTGTACCATAATTTCAATCGATCATATATATACTGGTCCATGTGCTGGTCCATGTACTGGTCCATGTACTGGTCCATGTACTGGTCCATGTACTGGTCCATGTACTGGTCTATGTACTGGTCCATGTACTGGTCCATGTGCTGGTCCATGTACTGGTCCATGTACTGGTCCTTGTACTGGTCCATGTACTTTTCCGTGTACTTTTCCATGTACTTTTCTATGTACTTTTCCATGTACTGGTCTGTTGCACTGTTCCATTGCACTGGTAACCCTAACCCTAACCCTAACCTTTTCACTGGTACATTGTACTGGTACATTACACTTGTATATTGTAATGGACTACTGGTGCATGTACTGGTTCATGTACTTTGTGCATGTACTGGTCCATGTACTGGTCCACTGTATGGTACATTGTACAGGACTACTGGTGCATGTACTCAGTGGGGCATGCACTGGTCCATTGTACGGGTACATTGTACTGGTGCATGTCCAATGGTGCATGTAGCCTACTGGCTCATGTGTTGGTTTACGTACTGGTCTATGTTTTCTTTTTTGCATACTCGCATGTACTGCAATGTGTTACAGTAGGATTCCTGTATCATTTCCACATACATTTTACTTGCTCATCTACCTGTGTCTATTTCGAGTTATTGGTTCTGCAGTAGGTGAAGTTTTGTCACCGCTCTGCGGTGGCCGTCTACTAGTTATTATTTATTATTATTCTTTCCGAATTTTTTCTTCGGAAAATTCTCAAAAAATTTGTATACGTAGCCTACAAAAATACAAGAGAATCATTTTGAAAAATTTGACCTTGACCTATTTTTCAAGGTCACAGGGCCCTTCAAATTCGGATTTCGCAATATTTCAAATACATGTAACTCATCCGGTTATTACCGGTTTTCACCTTCCGGTACACGGAAAGGTCCCAGACACTTTCTACATAATCTGACCTACTTTCATGAAAGTAGGTCAAGGTCACGTTGTACAAAGTCCATTTTTATGGTTTGAGGTCTGCTCCTGTGCCTCCGAAACCGTGAGTCGTACAGACATACCGTTGATGCCAAAACGTGTCTAAACTCTCGGGACACCTGCCCGGACTCTTTATTTTTCGTTGGCAGTACTGGTTCTTGAGTTACATAATTTTAAAGTCATACCGCGTCACCAAAATCGGTGACCTTGAGAATTTGACCTTGAAATATCGATTCTACCTGCTAACATGTCATAGTAAACCCCCCCAAATGTACATGTATACACCCCATACAGACCTTTAAATGTGACCTTGACCTCATTTTTCAAGGTCATTTGACCGAAAAAAGTTTGAAAAGGGGCCATTTTCAGGAATTTTTTTCACCATGTTTGGTTAAAGATATCAGCGTGATTTACATGTGACAGATGAACATTGGCCTGCTTATTCATAATATCTAAACATATTTTGTCTACCTCCTTCACCGGATTTATGAAAAATTGACAAATATTGCTAACCGACAAATGTTAAAAAATGACACAATTCCGCGTTTTTGACAAGGAAATATTGATTCTACAGGGTTACAATGTATGACTGACCCCCCCTTTGTTACCTACTGCGATTCAGAATATCATATTGATTTTGACCTAGAAAATGTTTTTCAAGGTCAAACTCAAGGTCAAACATTACAAAAAATTCTACTTCTTTGACATTTGATTTTTTTACACATAGAAGGAATCAAGATATTGTTACAAAAATGGCAGACATACTTGCTACAATAGTCTAGAGGCTCCCTGTAAAATTTCAAGGTCCTCGGATTGACCTACGTTGCACAGTAAAGGTCACAAGGTCGAAAAATTAGTGAAAAATTTACGATATTTTTCCACATTTCTCAAAAAAAGCGTTAATTCAGTCGGCCGTAGCTCCGGTCCTAATTAATTTACAGAGAATCTGAAAACAGATTTGGAAAGGCCAAATTCTCCTCTAGTTTTCATTTTCTGAACATTTTGTCGTAGCTCCGACGGTTAAAAAGATCGCCGGACCCTGAAAATTTCATGTTTTTTGTCAAATTTTCACAATTTATCGATATTTTGACAAGGAAGGAATCATTCTTTTCTAATGAACCTGTCTGGACATATCTCTAACATCTGTTTACATAATCCTGCCAAGTTATATATATTTCCATCTAACCGTTTCTGTTCCAGAGAGATTTTAAGTTAAAAACTACATTTTTTCAGTGACTTCTAAGGTTCGTATTTCTGAATTGTACCATAATTTCAATCTACTGTCACTCCGGTTCTAACTAGGTTAAGGAGAATCTGAAAACAGATTTGGAAAGACTAAATTCTCCACTAGTTTTCCTTTTCTGAACACTTTGTCGTAGCTATGACGGTATAAAAGATCGCCGGACCCTGAAAATTTCATGTTTTTTGTCAAATTTTGACAATATACCAATATTTTGACAAGGAAGGAATCATCCTATTGCAATGAACCTCTCTACACCTATCCATAACTTCTGTTAACATAGTCATGGAAAGTTATATATGTTTTCATTGAATGGTTTTGATTCTAGACCGATTTTAAGTTAAAAACCACATTTTTCAAGGAATTTATGAAGTCTATATTAATGAATTGTACCATCATTTCAATCGATCATATCTGTACTGGTCTGTGTACTGGTCCATGTACTGGTCCATTGCATTGGACCATTGCATTGGACCATTGCATTGGACCATTGCATTGGTCCATTGCATTGGTCCATTGCATTGGTCCATTGCATTGGTAACCCTAACCCTAACCCTAACCCTAACCCTAACCCTAAACGTTAATACCTTTTTCACTGGCACATTGTACTGGTACATTACACTCTTACCTTGTAGTGGTCTGCTGGTGCAAGTACTGGTTCATGTACTGGAGCATGTACTTGGTTCATATACTGGTTCATACACTGGTTCATATACTGGTTCATACACTGGTTCATATACTGGTCCATGTCCTGGTCCATGTACTGGTCCATGTACTGGTCCATGTACTGGTCCATTGCACTGGTCCATTGCACTGGTCCATTGCACTGGTCCATTGCACTGGTAACCCTAACCCTAACCCTAACACTAGCCCTAACCCTAGCCCTAACCCTAACCCCTAATAACCTTTTCACTGGTACATTGTACTGGTACATTACACTCTTACATTGTACTAGGGAGGGGTGTTAATCCAAAATTTTTACGGGGACCGTTCTAAAAGTTGTGGGTGGTTAAGAAATGAGGGGAAAATCCAACTTTTGAAAATTTGAAGCATGCTAACCCCCCTGTACATAGGGGTTGAAGTTTAGGCGATTTTAGCAAAAAACGCCAAAATTCGCGTAATTCAGTCATTGTTCCTGGGCTTGTCAGCTCATTGTATCAAACTGAATTGAAGGTAAACATGGTGGAGAGACCTCAAATTCATGAAAACTATCTGATTTTGGTGGCAGTTGTGACTTTTAAAGGTTTGTTTGCATACTAAAATCAGCCCAATTTTACTAATATTCGACGAAATTTGGCCACATGCTAGATTGCAGGCAGAACAGGCAGAATGTCACAATCTCAAGGCATTCATATTAGAAGTACATAAAATACAGTAACTTTAATCCCTTGGATATATACTGTATTGAAAATAATTATTTAAATATTATTAAAATTAAAAAATTAAGAATAATTGATATCAAATACAAACAATAATGACTGATTACTCACATAATTGTCATCATAAAACTATTGTGTGCCTTTTCTCAAAACAATATTTATATCTATTTTGATGATTTCCTTGACTAGAAGAATCAGTTGATGATGTTAGGGACTCTAATTACTAAACATGCAAAACTATGTTGTATTATTACAACAACAGAACAAGAGGGGGTTTTTTTTTTTAGAAAGGCTCCGGTTCTCTCTCTGACTGAAGGATGTAGACAGGAGCAATTTACTTCCTTCAGACATTCAAGACAATGTATGAAATGATTTATAGATCTGTTTGCTGAATTCCAAAGATCCAGCTTGTTTTTTTTTTTTTCATGAAGCCATTTTCTAACTCTTGAGAACAGTTTCAAGAGCATCTTGATGATTTGTAAAAGCAGCAAAAGTCAGGTATGGCAACATAGATAGCATCATCACACATGGATCTGTCAAATAATTCTGAAAGAAGAAATGTGAGAGATGAATGCTACAGATCTGGGAATTCTTTCAAGCTCAACTACAGTAAAGCTTGTGAGTAGCATAAGATTTGACTATCTTGTGGATGTAGTCATTGTCAAAGGCAATTAAGTATAATTCATCAACTGGAAGACTAATCAGAGCTGCTGCAATTCAAATTCAAAAAGCATCTGACAACTGGACCCAATTGGCTTGTTTTACATTATATACAGAGGTTGTTGATATCATCAAGATGATAGAAAACACTAAGCATGACGGTCATGGAACTGTCAGAAAATTGAGAAATGGATCTCACAAACTGACTTTTCCATCCTTGAGGATATGAGTCTCACAATATAAATTTTGTGGCCTTATGAATGATAAGCATGTTTAATCATATAGAAATGTCTAATGCTTGCTCAGTTGCACCAACACTGCCAGCATTTTTTTCAACATTATCTGACAAGTATAAAATATTATGCAAACCTGACCGTGTTTTAACACTGGTTGGTCATCTCTCAAATGGAGAAGAAACAAGAATGAGCATTCAAAACAGGTGGTCTTAAATTCTTGGAATACAGTCAGTTTTCAGTTGTAATGAGACAATTGATGAGTCTGAAAGTTATTGTAATCGGGACAGCAATAGCTAATTTTAAATAACTCATGGGGTGATGCACCTCAGTGCCGGTGACTTCAAGTAGCCTACATCCAAAACAACTAGTGTCACATGTGGGAGGTTTCTTTGGCTTCATCACCAATAGTCAGAACTTGTTAGACTCTCCCAAGTTCCATTAGTGTATTTACCTTGTGCAGAAGAAGGCTCCTCTTCCTGGCACATCATTTCAGTTCCACTAACTGTTTGAATACATTTTATTACTATATTTAATTTAGAAAAGACTCATGTTGTGGACATCACAACAAAAGGTCACAACTAGTGTTTAGCATAAACCCACAGGGCTCTAGAACTTCTACATGCCTTTTAATAAGATGGCTCATAGCAGTGGTCTCTTTGTGGAGTAGTCTCTCCTCATGGTATTCTTAGTGCTTCTAGAGTGTGGTCATGCACATTATGTTTCTTAGCCTTACAACAAGAGATCTTTTAACAAATAAATCTGTGTTCATCAGGTTTGGCCCTTAAAGTATGATTTTCCTTTATTTAATTCAGTATGATGTTACACTTTAAAAGTTCTTAGCTTAAAATTTTTGTAAAAAAATACACCAATTTTTTAATTAGAAAGATCCTAATTCTGTATGAAATTGACAACTCTGACCACTGCTTAGGGGCCATAATCCACATGATGCTCTGGCTCAAAGATAACTGCTACCAATATCACACTAAAATATCATGTTACAACAAAAACCCCAGGTTTAGCAAATCTGGGTAAAACAAGGAAATTACAATATCTTTAAAACATATGGGTTCGCTCAGCCAAACTACGTGAATTTAAAAGGCCTATAAAGATAGCAGATGAAACTGTTAGGATTGAGAGAGATGACTGGGCCTTCCTTATGAACTTTGCTGGAATGCTAACAGCCAAATTTGCAACTACATTCAACCATTTGTGCCAAATAGTGTGCTGTATTCATGATCGAGAGTGTATCACAAGCTTGCACTTGCAAAAATTGCTGAAAATTCATTAAAAACGTGATTTACAAAGATTACATTAAAAAATAATTTTTGAAAATGATCAATTTATGTTTAAATATATTAGATATGGCTATTCTGCAAATTTTGAGAGGTTTTGCAATATTTCTGATGAACTAGTGGCAAAAAAGTGCCCAAAAACAGTGAAAAAATGCAATTCGCGAGTGGTCGCGAAACACGAAAACTTCAGAGGGTATGTACAGGGGGGTTACACCCTTTCAATTTCGAACATTTTGGTATCATTCTGTTTGGTATGACTGTCCACAACTTTTGGAATGGTCCCCGGATTGCCAGCTAAAAATTTTTGAATTAACACCCCCCCCTAATTGTACTGGACTACTGGTGCAAGTACTGGTTCATGTACTGGCGCATGTACTTCATATACTGGTCAATGTACCAGTCCATGTACTGGTCCACTGTATGATAAATTGTACTGGACTACTGGTGCATGTACTCAGTGGGGCATGTACTGGTCCATTGCATGGGTACATTGTACTGGTGCATGTACTGGTGCATGTCCAATGGTGCATGTAGCCTACTGGCTCATGTATTGGTTTACGTACTGGTCTATGTTTTTTGTACACTTGCATGTATTGCAATGTATTACAGTAGGATTCCTGTATCATTTCCACGTACTTTTTACTTGCTCATCTACCTGCGTCGATTTCGAGTTACTGGTATCACAGTAGGTGAAGTTTTGTCACCGCTCTACGGTGGCCGTCTACTAGTTTATTATTATTATTCCGCTTCCCGATAAACCTCTTCGGAAAATGTTCAAAAAATTCATATACGTAGCCTACAAAAATACAAGAGAATCATTTTGAAAAAATTGACCTTGACCTATTTTTCAAGGTCACAGGGCCTTTCAAAGTCGGATTTCGCAATATTTCAAATACATATACCTCGTCCGGTTATTACCGGTTTTCACTTTCCGGTACATGAAAATGTCCCAGACAATTTCTACACAATTTGACCTACTTTCATGAAAGTAGGTCAAGGTCACATTGTACAAAGTCCATTTTTATGGTTTGAGACCTGCCCCTGTGCCGCAAAATCGGTAAGTCGTAGAAACATATCGATGGTGCCATTACGTGCCCGAACTCACGGGACACCTGCGGGAGTCTTTGTTATTCATCGGCAGTACCGGTTCTTGAGTTACGGAACTTTAAAGTCATACCGTGTCACCAAAACCGGTGACCTTGAGAATTTTACCATGAAATATCGATTTTAGGTCATAACATGTCATAGTAAACCCCCCCAAACATACACCTAGTAAGCCCAAAATGACCTTTAAATTTGACCTTGACCTCATTTTTCAAGGTCATTTGGCCCAAAAAAGTTTGAAAAAGTGCCATTTTCAGCAATTTTTTTCACCATGTTCTTTTCCAGATATCACTGTGATTTACTGTTGACAGATGAACATTGGCCTGCTTAGTCATAATATCTAATCATATTTTGTCTACCTCTTTCTCCGGATTTATGAAAAATTTTCAAATATTCCTAACCGACAAATGCTAAAAAATGACACATTTCTGCATATTTGACAGGGAAATATTCATTCTACAGGGTTGCAATGCATGACTGACCCCCCCTTTGTTACCTACTGCCTTTCTGAATAGCATATTAATTTTGACCTAGAAAATGTTTTTCAAGGTCAAACTCAAGGTCAAACATGACAAAAATTTTTGCATTTTTTACATTTCATATTTTTTAACAGAGAAGGAATCAAGATATTGTTACAAAAATTGTAGACATACTTGCTACAATACTCTAGGGGCTTCCTGTAAATTTTCAAGGTCCACGGACTGGCCTACGTTGCACTGTAAAGGTCAGAAGGTCGAAAAACGAGCAAAGAATTTATGATTTTTTTTCACATTTCTCAAAGAAAGCGTCATTTCAAACGGCCGTAGCTCCGGTCCTAATTAAGATAGAGGAAATCTGAAAACAGATTTGGAAAGGCCATATTCTCTTCTAGTTTTCATTTTCTGAACATTTTGTCGTAGCTACGACGGTTAAAAAGATCGCCGGACCCTGAAAATTTCATGTTTTTTTCCGAATTTTCATAATATATCATTATTTTGACAAGGAAGGAATCATCCTTTTTTGATCAACCTGCCTGGACGTCTTCCTAACATCTGTTTACATAATCCTGGCAAATTATATATGTTTTCATTAAAAAGTTTTGGTTATACAGTGATTTTAAGTTAAAAACTACATTTTTTCAGGTATTTCTAAAGTTCATATTCCTGAATTGTACCATAATTTCAATCTGCGATAACTCCGGTTCTAATTAAGATACAGAGAATCTGTAAACAGATTTGAAAAGGCCAAAGTCTCCTCTAGTTTTCATCTCCAGAACATTTTGTGGTAGCTATGACGGTTTAAAAGATCGCCGGACCCTGAAAATTTCATGTATTTCTGATGGTCAAAGAGATTACATGACCCTGAAAAATCGATGTTCTCAGAAAGAGCAGAAGATGTACTGGTGGATGTACTGGTGGATGTACTGGTGGATGTACTGGTGGATGTACTGGTTCATGTATTGGTTCATGTACTGGTTCATGTACTGGTTCATGTACTGGTTTATGTACTGGTTCATATACTAGTTCATGTATGGTTCATGCACTGGTTCATGTACTGGTTTATGTACTCGTTTTTCTGTTCATACTTGCATGTAATGTGCTCAATGTACAGGAAACATTCTTGTATTCTTGTCTGTATGCTTGTTACATAATTATGTATGATTACTGTGTACTTTTCCCTGTACCTTTTACTTGCTCATCTACTTGTGTCTGTTTCGAGTTACTGGTACCACAGTAGGTGAAGTTTTGTTACCGCTCGCGGTTACGTCCACTAGTTATTATTTATTATTATTCTTTCCGAATTTTTTCTTCGGAAAATTCTCAAAAAATTTGTATACGTAGCCTACAAAAATACAAGAGAATCATTTTGAAAAATTTGACCTTGACCTATTTTTCAAGGTCACAGGGCCCTTCAAATTCGGATTTCGCAATATTTCAAATACATGTAACTCATCCGGTTATTACCGGTTTTCACCTTCCGGTACACGGAAAGGTCCCAGACACTTTCTACATAATCTGACCTACTTTCATGAAAGTAGGTCAAGGTCACGTTGTACAAAGTCCATTTTTATGGTTTGAGGTCTGCTCCTGTGCCTCCAAAACCGTGAGTCGTACAGACATACCGTTGATGCCAAAATGTGTCTAAACTCTCGGGACACCTGCACGGACTTTTATTTTTCATTGGCAGTACTGGTTCTTGAGTTACATAATTTTAAAGTCATACCGCGTCACCAAAATCGGTGACCTTGAGAATTTGACCTTGAAATATCGATTCTACCTGCTAACATGTCATAGTAAACCCCCCCAAATGTACATGTATACACCCCATACAGACCTTTAAATGTGACCTTGACCTCATTTTTCAAGGTCATTTGACCGAAAAAAGTTTGAAAAGGGGCCATTTTCAGGAATTTTTTTCACCATGTTTGGTTAAAGATATCAGCGTGATTTACATGTGACAGATGAACATTGGCCTGCTTATTCATAATATCTAAACATATTTTGTCTACCTCCTTCACCGGATTTATGAAAAATTGACAAATATTGCTAACCGACAAATGTTAAAAAATGACACAATTCCGCGTTTTTGACAAGGAAATATTGATTCTACAGGGTTACAATGTATGACTGACCCCCCCTTTGTTATCTACTGCGATTCAGAATATCATATTGATTTTGACCTAGAAAATGTTTTTCAAGGTCAAACTCAAGGTCAAACATTACAAAAAATTCTACTTCTTTGACATTTGATTTTTTTACACATAGAAGGAATCAAGATATTGTTACAAAAATGGCAGACATACTTGCTACAATAGTCTAGAGGCTCCCTGTAAAATTTCAAGGTCCTCGGATTGACCTACGTTGCACAGTAAAGGTCACAAGGTCGAAAAATTAGTGAAAAATTTACGATATTTTTCCACATTTCTCAAAAAAAGCGTTAATTCAGTCGGCCGTAGCTCCGGTCCTAATTAAGTTACAGAGAATCTGAAAACATATTTGGAAAGGCCAAATTCTCGTCTAGTTTTCATTTTCTGAACATTTTGTCGTAGCTCCGACGGTTAAAAAGATCGCCGGACCCTGAAAATTTCATGTTTTTTGTCAAATTTTCACAATTTATCGACATTTTGACAAGGAAGGAATCATTCTTTTCTAATGAACCTGTCTGGACATATCTCTAACATCTGTTTAAATAATCCTGCCAAGTTATATATATTTCCATCTAACCGTTTCTGTTCCAGAGAGATTTTAAGTTAAAAACTACATTTTTTCAGTGACTTCTAAGGTTCGTATTTCTGAATTGTACCATAATTTCAATCTACTGTCACTCCGGTTCTAACTAGGTTAAGGAGAATCTGAAAACAGATTTGGAAAGACCAAATTCTCCACTAGTTTTCCTTTTCTGAACACTTTGTCGTAGCTATGACGGTATAAAAGATCGCCGGACCCTGAAAATTTCATGTTTTTTGTCAAATATTGACAATATACCAAGATTTTGACAAGGAAGGAATCATCCTATTGCAATGAACCTCTCTACACCTATCCATAACTTCTGTTAACATAGTCATGGAAAGTTATATATGTTTTCATTGAATGGTTTTGATTCTAGACCGATTTTAAGTTAAAAACCACATTTTTCTAGGAATTTATGAAGTCTATATTAATGAATTGTACCATCATTTCAATCGATCATATCTGTACTGGTCCATGTACTGGTCCATTGCATTGGACCATTGCATTGGACCATTGCATTGGACCATTGCATTGGTCCATTGCATTGGTCCATTGCATTGGTCCATTGCATTGGTCCACTGCATTGGTAACCCTAACCCTAGCCCTAACCCTAACCCTAACCCTAAACGTTAATACCTTTTTCACTGGCACATTGTACTGGTACATTACACTCTTACCTTGTAGTGGTCTGCTGGTGCAAGTACTGGTTCATGTACTGGAGCATGTACTTGGTTCATATACTGGTTCATACACTGGTTCATATACTGGTTCATACACTGGTTCATGTCCTGGTCCATGTCCTGGTCCATGTACTGGTCCATGTACTGGTCCATGTACTGGTCCATTGCACTGGTCCATTGCACTGGTCCATTGCACTGGTCCATTGCACTGGTAACCCTAACCCTAGCCCTAACCCTAACCCTAGCCCTAACCCTAACCCTAGCCCTAACCCTAACCCCTAATAACCTTTTCACTGGTACATTGTACTGGTACATTACACTCTTACATTGTACTGGACTACTGGTGCAAGTACTGGTTCATGTACTGGCGCATGTACTTCATATACTGGTCAATGTACCAGTCCATGTACTGGTCCACTGTATGATAAATTGTACTGGACTACTGGTGCATGTACTCAGTTGGGCATGTACTGGTCCATTGCATGGGTACATTGTACTGGTGCATGTACTGGTGCATGTCCAATGGTGCATGTCCAATGGTGCATGTAGCCTACTGGCTCATGTATTGGTTTACGTACTGGTCTATGTTTTTTGCACACTTGCATGTATTGCAATGTATTACAGTAGGATTCCTGTATCATTTCCACGTACTTTTTACTTGCTCATCTACCTGCGTCGATTTCGAGTTACTGGTATCACAGTAGGTGAAGTTTTGTCACCGCTCTACGGTGGCCGTCTACTAGTTATTTATTATTATTCTTTCCGAATTTTTTCTTCCGAAAATTCTCAAAAAATTCGTATATGTAGCCTACAGAAATACAAGAGATTCATTTTGAAAAATTTGACCTTGACCTATTTTTCAAGGTCACAGGGCCTTTCAAAGTCGGAAATTGCAATATTTCAAATACATGTACCTCATCCGGTTATTACCGGTTTTCACTTTCCGGTACATGGAAAGGTCCTAGACAGTTTCTACACACATTGACCTACTTTCATGAAAGTAGGTCAAGGTCACATCATACAAAGTCCGTTTTCATGGTTTGAGGTTGATCGCGGGATCTCAGAATCCGTAAGTCGTAGAGTCTTACCGATGATGCCATTACGTGCCCAAACTCACGGGACATCTGCGGCCCTTTTTATTTTTCATTTTGGTTACCGGTTCTTGAGTTGCATAATTTTAAAGTCATACCGCGTCACCAAAATCGGTGACCTTGAGAATTTCACCCTGAAATATCGATTTTATCTGCTAACATGTTATAGTAAACCCCCCCAAACATACACCTAATAAGCCCATTCACACCTTTAAATTTGACCTTGACCTCATTTTTCAAGGTCATTTGACCCGAAAAACTTTGAAAAGGAGCCATTTTCAGCAATTTTTTTTACCGTGTTATTGTCAAGATTTCAGCGTGATTTCCAGGTGACATATGAACATTGACCTGTTTATTCATAATGTCTAATCATGTTTTGTCTACCTCCTTTGCCAGATTTATGAAAATTTTTTAAATATAGCTAACCGACAAATGTTAAAAAATGACACATTTCCGCGTTTTTGACAGGGAAATATTGATCCTACAGGGTTACAATGCATGACTGACCCCCCCTTTGTTACCTACTGCAATTCAGAATATCATATTGATTTTGACCTAGATAATGTTTTTCAAGGTCAAACTCAAGGTCAAACATGTTGAAATATTTTACTATCTGGACGTTTCATTTTTTTTAACATAGAAGGAATCAAGATATTGTTACAAAAATGGCAGGCACACTTGCTACAATACTCTAGAGGCTTCCTGTAAATTTTCAAGGTCCTCGGATTGACCTACGTTGCACTGTAAAGGTCACAAGGTCAAAAAACAGGCGAAAAATTTATGATGTTTTTTCACATTTCTCAAAGATAGCGTAACTTCAAACGGCCGTAGCTCCGGTCCTAATTAAGATACAGAGGATCTGAAAACAGATTTGGAAAGGCAAAATTCTCCTCTAGTTTTCATTTTCTGAACATTTTGTCGTAGCTCCGACGGTTAAAAAGATCGCCGGACCCTGAAAATTTCATGTTTTTTGTCAAATTTTCACAATATATCAATATTTTGACAAGGAAGGAATCATTCTTTTCTAATCAACCTGTCTGGACATATCTCTAACATCTGTTTACATAATCCTGCCAAGTTATATATATTTTCATCTAACCGTTTCTGTTCCAGAGAGATTTTAAGTTAAAAACTACATTTTTCAGTGACTTCTAAGGTTCGTATTTCTGAATTGTGCCGTAATTTCAATCTACGGTCACTCCGGTTCTAACTAGGTTAAGGAGAATCTGAAAACAGATTTGGAAAGACCAAATTCTCCACTAGTTTTCTTTTTTGAACACTTTGTCGAAGCTATGACGGTATAAAAGATCGCCGGACCCTGAAAATTTCATGTTTTTTGTCAAATTTTGACAATATACCAATATTTTGACAACGAAGGAATCATCCTATTGCAATGAACCTCTCTACACCTATCCATAACTTCTGTTAACATAGTCCTGGAAAGTTATATATGTTTTAATTAAATCGTTTTGATTCTAGACCGATTTTAAGTTAAAAACCTCATTTTTCAAGGAATTTCTGAAGTCTATATTAATGAATTGTACCATCATTTCAACCGATCATATCTGTACTGGTCCATGTACTGGTGCATGTACTGTTCCATGTACTGGTCCATGTACTTGTCCATGTACTGGTACATATACTGGTCCATGTACTGGTCCATTGCATTGGTCCATTGCATTGGTCCATTGCATTGGTTACCCTAACCCTAACCCTAACCCTAGCCCTAACCCTAACCCTAGCCCTAACCCTAACCCTAATAACCTTTTCATTGGCACATTGTACTGGTACATTACACTCTTACATTGTAGTGGACTACTGGGTGCAAGTACTTGTTCATGTACTGGAGCATGTACTTGGTTCATATACTGGTTCACATACTGGTTCATAAACTGGTCCATGTCCTGATCCATGTACTGGTCAATGTCCTGATCCATGTACTGGTCCATATACTGGTCCATGTACTGGTCCATGTACTGGTCCATGTACTGGTCCATTGCACTGGTAACCCTAACCCTAGCCCTAACCCTAACCCTAACCCTAGCCCTAACCCTAACCCTAGCCCTAACCCTAGCCCTAGCCCTAACCCTAACCCCTAATAACCTTTTCACTGGTACATTGTACTGGTACATTACACTGGTACATTGTGCTGGACTACTGGTGCAAGTACTGGTTCATGTACTGCAGCATGTACTTGGTTCATATGCTGGTCAATGTACCAGTCCATGTACTGGTCCACTGTATGATACATTGTACTGGACTACTGGTGCATGTACTCAGTGGGGCATGTACTGGTCCATTGCATGGGTACATTGTACTGGTGCATGTCCAATGGTGCATGTAGCCTACTGGCTCATGTATTGGTTTACGTACTGGTCTATGTTTTTCGCACACTTGCATGTATTGCAATGTATTACAGTAGGATTCCTGTATCATTTCCACATACTTTTTACTTGCTCATCTACATGTGTCTATTTCGAGTTACTGGTATCACAGTAGGTGAAGTTTTGTCACCGCTCTGCGGTGGACGTCTACTAGTTATTATTATTTTTCTCCCCGACAAACCTCTTCGGAAAATTTTCAAAAAATTTGTATTCGTAGCTTACAAAAATACAAGAGAATCATTTTGAAAAATTTGACCTTGACCTATTTTTCAAGGTCACAGGGCCTTTCAAAGTCGGAAATCGCAATATTTCAAATACATGTACCGCTTCCGGTTATTACCGGTTTTTACCTTCCGGTACATGGAAAGGTCCTAGACACTTTCTACACACTTTGACCTATTTTCATGAAAGTAGGTCAAGGTCACATTATACAAAGTCCATTTTCATGGTTTGAGGTTGATCGCGGGATCTCAGAATCCGTAAGTCGTAGAGTCATACCGATGGTGCCATTACGTGCCCAAACTCATGGGACATTTGCAAAAGTGTTTTATTTTTCATTTTGCTCACTGGTTCTTGAGTCACGTAATTTTAAAGTCATACCGCGTCACCAAAACCGGTGACCTTGAGAATTTGACCTTGCAATATCGATTTTAGCTGCTAACATGTTATAGTAAACCCCCCCAAATATACATGTATAAACCCCATGCAGACCTTTAAATTTGACCTTGACCTCATTTTTCAAGGTCATTTGACCGAAAAAAGTTTGAAAAGGTGCCATTTTCAGGAATTTTTTTCACCATGTTCTGTTCAAGATATCAGCGTGATTTCCGGGTGACAGATGAACATTGACCTGTTTATTCATAATGTCTAATCACGTTTTGTCTACCTCCTTTGCCAGATTTATGAAAAATTTTTAAATATAGCTAACCGACAAATGTTAAAAAATGACACATTTCGGCGTTTTTGACAGGGAAATATTGATCCTACAGGGTTACAATGTATGACTGACCCCCCCTTTGTTACCTACTGCAATTCAGAATATCATGTTGATTTTGACCTAGATAATGTTTTTCAAGGTCAAACTCAAGGTCAAACATGTTGAAATATTTTACTATCTGGATGTTTCATTTTTTTTAATATAGAAGGAATCAAGATATTGTTACAAAAATGGCAGGCACACTTGCTACAATAGTCTAGAGGCTTCCTGTAAATTTTCAAGGTCCTCGGATTGACCTACTTTGCACTGTATAGGTCACAAGGTCGAAAAACGGGCGAAAAATTTATGATGTTTTTTCACATTTCTCAAAGATAGCGTAACTTCAAACGGCCGTAGCTCCGGTCCTAATTAAGATACAGAGGATCTGAAAACAGATTTGGAAAGGAAAAATTCTCCTCTAGTTTTCATTTTCTGAACATTTTGTCGTAGCTCCGACGGTTAAAAAGATCGCCGGACCCTGGAAATTTCATGTTTTTTGTCAAATTTTCACAATATATCAATATTTTGACAAGGAAGGAATCATTCTTTTCTAATCAACCTGTCTGGACATATCTCTAACATCTGTTTACATAATCCTGCCAAGTTATATATATTTTCATCTAACCGTTTCTGTTCCAGAGAGATTTTAAGTTAAAAACTACATTTTTCAGTGACTTCTAAGGTTCGTATTTCTGAATTGTGCCGTAATTTCAATCTACCGTCACTCCGGTTCTAACTAGGTTAAGGAGAATCTGAAAACAGATTTGGAAAGACCAAATTCTCCACTAGTTTTCTTTTTTGAACACTTTGTCTTAGCTATGACGGTATAAAAGATCGCCGGACCCTGAAAATTTCATGTTTTTTGTCAAATTTTGACAATATACCAATATTTTGACAACAAAGGAATCATCCTATTGCAATGAACCTCTCTACACCTATCCATAACTTCTGTTTACATAGTCATGGAAAGTTATATATGTTTTCATTGAATGGTTTTGATTCTAGACCGATTTTAAGTTAAAAACCACATTTTTCAAGGAATTTATGAAGTCTATATTAATGAATTGTACCATCATTTCAATCGATCATATCTGTACTGGTCCGTGTACTGGTCCATGTACTGGTCCATTGCATTGGACCATTGCATTGGACCATTGCATTGGTCCATTGCATTGGTCCATTGCATTGGTCCATTGCATTGGTCCATTGCATTGGTCCATTGCATTGGTCCATTGCATTGGTAACCCCAACCCTAACCCTAGCCCTAACCCTAGCCCTAACCCTAACCCTAACTCTAACCGTTAATACCCTTTTCACTGGCACATTGTACTGGTACATTACACTCTTACCTTGTAGTGGTCTGCTGGTGCAAGTACTGGTTCATGTACTGGAGCATGTACTTGGTTCATATACTGGTTCATACACCGGTTCATATACTGGTTCATACACTGGTTCATATACTGGTCCATGTCCTGGTCCATGTACTGGTCCATGTGCTGGTCCATGTACTGGTCCAGGTACTGGTCCATTGCACTGGTCCATTGCACTGGTCCATTGCACTGGTAACCCTAACCCTAGCCCTAACCCTAACCCTAGCCCTAACCCTAACCCTAGCCCTAACCCTAACCCCTAATAACCTTTTCACTGGTACATTGTACTGGTACATTACACTCTTACATTGTACTGGACTACTGGTGCAAGTACTGGTTCATGTACTGGCGCATGTACTTCATATACTGGTCAATGTACCAGTCCATGTACTGGTCCACTGTATGATACATTGTACTGGACTACTGGTGCATGTACTCAGTGGGGCATGTACTGGTCCATTGCATGGGTACATTATACTGGTGCATGTACTGGTGCATGTCCAATGGCATGTAGCCTACTGGCTCATGTATTGGTTAATGTACTGGTCAATGTTTTTTGCACACTTGCATGTATTGCAATGTATTACAGTAGGATTCCTGTATCATTTCCACATACTTTTTACTTGCTCATCTACCTGCGTCGATTTCGAGTTACTGGTATCACAGTAGGTGAAGTTTTGTCACCGCTCTACGGTGGCCGTCTACTAGTTTCAAATTATCTTTCGTGCTACGAAAAACACAGTGTGACTGGTTAATATTAATGCTGATTATTTTGAACAGATAAAGGAAGTCGAAAGCCAATGATTGGTACCAAAAACATCACCTGGGGGCAATAGGTTGGCTAATTGATTAGTAGTTACTTTGTCTGACTGAATTAAGGAGACACCTTCAAAATTAATGTTTAATTTGAATCTTGCCCTACTTTGTTCATTTCTATGGAGTAATATACTGCAGGCCTGTAACTCAACTTCTTTGACTGGATCATTTAATCGTTTAAAATGCCTGAACCTATGTGCTTTGGAATTTTTGCACTACAATGAATTAATATAAATATCACATTTTCATGCATATATTTTTTTCATTATTTAGTATGTGCACAACTTTTCGGAGGTATAAAATCGAGCATGTTTGAGTTCATGGACATGAAAAACGAGCATAAGTACTGTACATGCAATAACTAACACAGATGAATATATGCTTCCTTATTAATTTCTGCACCTGCCAATTCTAACATTCGTATAGGTGTTACGGGCTTCAGTTTTAGGCTCAAAATTAGGTTTAGAGTCAGTTTTAGGCAAGTTCAGTGTTATAATGATCGTAATTGCACGTGCAAAAAATTTTTGAGAGACAATGATATGTCAAATTCTTCTATATGTTCGTTTTTGCAGGTTTGCTGATTCGTCCACATGCAAATATTGCAAAATATAAACCTCAAATCTTGGTCTGCAGAGAGAACTTGCTTGTGCAGCTAATAGACTGGGTTTCTGACATCCTTAACTTCATATTCACAATTTAGCTCAATTTTGTGTTGGTAAAGGAGGCTTTTCTGGCAAAGTGTAACTGATATACATTCCTATAAATGCCAAGAAGTTCTGAGGAGCTGATAAACTTGTTGTAGAATCTTCAACATGTTCAATACTACCAACATTTAGGGTTCTATGAGTCAATCACACAATAAAAAGCCTCTCATTAATCCAATTGTCAAAGAGCTGGTGATTTGATCAAATCAAGTCCCTGAACTGGCATTTGACTGATTAACTGGAGTGATTTAGCCTCTAGAATTTCTTGGTCAATGTTTTCTGCGTCCAGAATGGGAGCAATTTGCTTACATTTTTATCTCTTCTTAGTCCAACTGATAAAAAAGACTAAATGTCGCAAGAGTGACAAGACTATTTTATAATGAACACTTCTTCAATTCTCCCTATTTAACCCCCCCCCCCCTCATCTCCACCTGTTCATGTGACCTAGCACTTCATTGAAAGTTTTGGGAATTTCAGCACCTCAAAACAGATATATCACTTTTTTAAAATTTCACTTTTAACTGTAACAAAAGGAGTACATACAAAAACATGATCTAATTGAGAGAAATCTCTAAATTTGACAGGCTACTTTGAAGATGAGCATTTCCATCACCATGGTTAAAGTAAATGCCAAATAACAATCCATTAAAAGCATGAGTATGCTTGATATCACATCTCTCTAATATCAATACCTCGGATATGTCATTTAACTGGGTCGTCCAATGTAAATTTCTGGAGACCAAATTTCTTACTATTTGCTATTTTTACCTCCTACCTCTCTTCCTTGCTAGTCATGTGACCTTTACCCCCATTAAAAGTCATACCCCCCAAAAAAACTATGTAAGTGTCAATAATACAGAATGTATCACCATTTAACATTTCACTTTCAATTGTAACAGAATGAACACAGGCCAAATTCACAATCTTTAGTGAGATGAATTCTGCAAATAGGGCTGTCATTTTGAACATTTCCATTACCATGGCAACAGTAATGCCAACTGGCATATTGCTTGAAAGCATGGCATTAGATCCATAAAATATCAATACCAAGGCAATATGACATTGAACTGTGTCGTCTAAATTTATAGTGTCCAAATTGGTCAAAAACTGTTGGTTTTAGCTATTTGAATCCCTCCCCTACTGGTCATGTGACCTTTTACCCCACTCAAAATCATACAAGATCTAAGCACCTGCAATGCAGCATAAATCATCATTTTAAATTTCACTTTCAACAGGAAAAAAACAAACACTGGCCAGAAACATAATTTTAGTCAAATTAAATCTACAAATATGGCTGTTATTTTGAAGATAAACATTTCTGTTACCATGGTAACAGTAATACCATATGATGTATTTCTTGAAAGCATGACATTAGGGCAATCAAATGTCAATGCCTTGACCATGTGTCATTAAACTGTATGGTCCAGTGCCTATTTATAGTGTCCATATTGCTGAAAAACTGCCCGTTTTAGCCATTTGACCCCTCCCCTACTGGTCATACGACCGTTTACCCTAATAAAAATCATACTAAAGCTAAGCACCTACAATACTTAATAAATCAACATTTCAAATTTCACTTCCAACTGTAAAAGAACAAATATATATCAGAAACATAATTTTAATTAAATTAAATCTGTAAATGGGGCTGCTATTTTGAAGATAAACATTTTCGTTACCATGGTAGCAGTTATGCCAAATGGCATATTTTTTGAAAGCATGATATTACATCTCTCATATATCAATAATTTGACAATGTGTCACTGAATTGCATTGTCCAGGGCAAACTTCTAAGTCTGTATTGCTTAAAAATTGCTAGTTTTGCCTCTTTAACTCCCTCCTCTGCTGGTCATGTGACCTTTTACCCCAAGGTCATGTGACCAATTAAAGGGGGCCTTTCCATAAAATGTATTTCAAAAGAAAAAATTATGCTTATCTAAGAAAAGCACTCCGTATGAGAGCGTTTTATTCATTTTCTATTCATCAAATAATTTTCTGACTTGGTTGCCATGGTAACCAAATTACAAAAAACTCTCAACTGATTTTTCACTGAAACAGAAAGTTTCTAAAACTACTGAATTCAGGGATTCAAACGGTATATAACTTATGTGGTCCTCTCTCGGGTTGAACCAAACTCAAATTTTTCTGGCCTGGCTCCCTGACTAAGTAGTTTTTTGTATAACGGAGGAAATCTTCAACAGAAACTGCCTCATGCATTGCATTCAGGGGATGGGATGTCTTAGTTATAAGAAAATCGTTTTACTTTAATGGTCAATTTTATCATTGATCAATATATGCAGCTTTATATTATGAAATATTTATCAATACTAATATTATAGTGTGAAGAAAAAGATTATTACAAGTAAAAAAAAAAAAAACTGTTTATCTAATCATCTGTCAAGACTCAAGACATGAACGACATTATATATTGATAACTGTTACAGTTGGTAACTCGAGGCATTTCGGAGCGCAATATAACAGGACTAAACGTTTTTGATTGGCAACATAGAGACATCAAGTTGGGAATTAACCTTGACCATGATATGCTTGAAATAAACTGTGATGGAAGAGCTCAGTGGACTAATAAAAGTTACATAAAAACCTGAATGAAATGGGCACCTTCATCGTCTCTGAACTGTGTTCAATTTCCTGACCGAAGGTTTCCCTGATGAATGTTTTGCTACACCATTCCTGAAAAAAAATATATATATAAAATTGGTTTGAATACTTCTGATGAACAAAATTATATCATTTCAGAATTTTATTTACAGAGGATGCGCCACGCAAGAGCCATGCTTAATATGTATATTTACAAATCATGAACATTCCTATTATTGTGCTCCTAACAAACTTGTATTTCCATTTGAGGTTTTCTTCAAACCATTCACTATCTCATCTTCTTTTTTTGCTGAACAGTGTGTTCAAACCACACAAAATCACTATTACTGGGTATCTATCTGCAAAGCTGAATTCGATATATTACCATTGACGGTATATATCTCACTAAGCTCAGCATCGCATTCCGTGCAATTTCCATAACTTCCAGCAGCCAAATAGAAAAGATACTTATCACAGACAATTGACAGACAGTGACAATTCAGAGAAAATTCATTGGCAATTCATACTGAAAGCGAGAGTAAATATTGTCATTCAGTATATATTATTGTTCAACATAAATCAAAAATGCTATAGCGGTTCACTCATGCCTGGGCCTACTCATATGTATTTTAAGGTAATGAAATACATTGGCGCTCAGTAATGCTACACAAAAGTACAGGAGGAAACTTTGATAGTTGGTTGGCAGTCAGGCAATGCATATGTACATTATCATGCCTACTTCTATCTTACTGTTTGCGAAATAAAACGACCTAAAATGTCCAAATAGGACATTCTTTGTTTTATTTAATTGAAATAATTTATTATGAGATGCCTCAAATATTGCAATTACTCAATTGTTTTTTGGCTTCCTTCCCAGTCACTTCAGAACATAATTCATCTTTTCATGGCAAGTAAGGCAGCTAGAGTGATAGGGCTGACAATGAAGGTCACTGAATATATTGTTTTCAAATTACTATGACATTTTATTACGAAGTTTTGCACTTTCTTCATGTTTTACCTTGAAGCATTTGTGAGTACTGTCTACATAATTGTGCCCGCACTGTATAAGAAAATATATTGTCGCCATAGTAAATTCTCTTTATCATATTAATTTTTTTGACACCTTCATGATTGGCAATTTAGGAGAGATCCTTGGATACTGTACTTTTGTTGTTGTTGTCGTTCTTGTTTCTTGGCACCTTTTGCAAAATTTAACGGGAGAGACAATAGCATAATTCTATGCCTGAGACTTCATTACCGACTCAAGGATATTTTTGTAAGTTTACAATGCCTCTTTGATGTCCCTTTTGAATATATCAAGAGGATTTCAAGGCTGACTTGTATTTGCCCAAAATGATCAACGTAAGTCTGTTCTGAATGACAACATTGCCATAAAACAGGTATAAAACCTTTGATTTAGGTTCAGTTGGAGTACTTCACAATTTTAGTGCCTTTTGCTCAATTGAAAACTGCCTGGAAAATGGAGATTGATGTTTTCATTACGGCAGAAGGTCCAAAGTAAAGTGATTGGCATTATGTCATTCTTTTCATGGTGGCCACGGCCATGAGCAAGACACGATGAGCATGTTAAAAGGAGGCATTGTTATTGCAGACATATACAATCTATGCCCAAATTAAGATGAAGTCCAAGGATGATGAAGTCAATCAAATGAAATTAGAAAAAACAATGGCATCGCTTTCAGTTTGGAGGTGTTTGCCAATCTGTGCATGTCATTTGTTGCTTGTTGGTAGCAAGACACTAATTTTGAGCATTCTGACATTTATTTAATCTGTCTTAAAAAATTACAGGAATAGAGGCTCCAAAATATTACAACAAGATTTTTCTACAAACAACCATGTCTCTTTTCATTTTTGAAGGAAAATATATTATTACCCACAGATCCCACATGAACAAACTTGAGCCTAGGATGAGAACATGCATGCCTCACACTTCACACACTTCAATTTATTATTTGAACTTCTCAGCCCATCCTTCCAATACTATCACTTTTCTGTGAAAAAGTATTACATAATAGGGACGTCCTTGAATGGAGCCTTATGACCTATTTGTATGAACAGTTTTGTTAGATGAAACCTTTCCTTACAAGGTCCAATCTGATGATTTGCTCAAATTGCTAGATTTCAGTAAGATATTGTATGTAACTTCTCTGTGATTTGAGCAAATAATCAGTTTTTAAATCACATGTAGGGCTTCAGGTGGCCAGTGACCAGCTGTGTTTATAATTTTCAATCCGTATTTCGTTTGACTGCCATACCTTTGTTAAAGACATAACTTCAGACAAACAGCTGCTGTAAAAAGATGACAACCCTTTTAAAATATATTAAATTTTACTTTCTGTCTCTCTTGGCTTTGGCTGTCTTTTGCCAGTGTTACTTTAGATGAACTGTTGCTTAGATACCGGTCGATCGACCACATGACCCAACAGCAGCTGTCCCAGCCTGCCTCTGTGATCTTGTCTTCTATCAGATGTCTTTCTGTCTCATCGTGTGTGAGAACAGACAGTTAAATGACACATCTGAGAGTAGCAGGGAGAACCAAGAAAACTGAGCTAGTTTGGCACACACACAATCATACTCAAATTACACTAATTTAATCAAAGAACTGATTGTTGGCTGTTTCATCCTTAGAAACAGCAGCAAATTAGCCAAAAACTAATTTAATAAAAAAACTGATAATAAAACTTTGGCTGTTTTATCCACAGAAATATCAGGAAATTAACCAAACAGTAATTATTTTATCAGGCACAAACCATGCTTTCTTTTGATGTGGTAAATATTGCTTAATTTTATTTTGTCCATTGATCTGCCGATATCATTTCATTGTCACCAACTAATTAAAAACAACATAAAATTTGACTGAAGACAATTCAAAATTGCATGCCTATTTTCATTTCATTCCATTGATGATGACAATTATTACTGATCAGCACAACAATTTGCTGCTTGCTTGTGATGAGTGACTCACTGTGACTGAATAATAAATCAATGAATAAGGAACACTGTGTAATCATATTGATTAATAGAAATTAGATTAATCAGAAATAAATCACAAACACAACAGATAGGTTTCAATAAAACTTCCGTGCATAATTTATTATTATTATTAAGTACTAAATTCATCATTTATTATATTACCCACTAAAATATCAATCGAAATTACTTTTGGTAAATCTCAAATAATGACCTGGCCTTTATGATCCACTAAAAAGGATAAAGAAAAAATAATTTAATATTATGGAGATAGAGTAGTTATAGGGTTGTTTTTCAATCGGGGTACGCTCTGGAAAGTCACACGATATCCAAAATACCAGATATACCATGCATATATGTGGAAAAACCGTTACATAGAATGATTAAACATACTGAGACGGACCTACAGTAGCGAAAAAATTATTCAAATCGGTTGATAACAGCCCGAAAAAAAATTATTTGTGTCATTTTGACCAAAATTGACTGTCTCATTTGCAAATTAGGCAAATATCGCTTCAGATTTTTCAGTCCTAACCTAACAGTAAGTTTTAACAATTGTGAATATGCGTTCAAAATGGTCCCAGGAGTTCAACATTAGAATTACATGCAGCAACTATGATTAGTCTCTTCAGAATCCTGCATTGAACACATGAAGGTCAATTCCGTCAAATATTGTCCTCTCCGAAATAGGGTCAGCAAAACAGCAATAACATTAAATTAAAAGTATTTTTATTTTATAGAAATACTCCTTCAATAGACTAGACAAAGTTTTGGTGAGTGTTTCACTTCAGTTGTACCAACTGCACAATGCTCGTAGCGGAAAACACCAAAAACAGCTTTCGTCAAATAAACTGTCCTCTCCGAAAAATGCTGTCCTCTCCCAAAATGTCTATTTTCCTTGACACACACAAAGTTCTTGGCAAAAATTAAGCAAGTATAAGATGATTTTTCATTGTCAGATATATATCTATCCACTCAGCACAAGCCCATACAACTGGGTGTTCTATATATCCAGTAATAGAGGGATGAGCAGAATATTGACTTTGGTCGAATTATCAAAAAGTCAAATAAAAAAAAATTCAGAATACTTGTAGCCCTAAAATTTTTAGAAATCCACGGCACGGTATATAGCAACAGAAAAAAGTCAATTTGGCCAGAAAAGAAAGACCTTTATTTTTGACCCCCGTGAGACAAAACTATGTACCCCGATTGAAAAACAACCCTTAAATAAAAGGGATATGAAAGTCACTTATCATTAAGATGATTTCAGCAACAAGTACAGATGGTTTTCAGTTTTTGCAGGAAGGCACTAGTTATAATATTACCTTCACTGTAAAAAAATAAGTGTAGGTATTTATAGTAGAATAGCAAAATATGATTATTTTTGGGTATGACGGAGGAAATCTTCACAGAAACTGCCTTAAGCATTGCATTTAGGGGATGGGATATCTCGGTTATAAGAAAATCGTTTTACTTTGATGATTGAAAGAAGTTGATTTTCCCAACAAGTACACTTGGTTTTTGAGTTTTTGCAGAATAGCACTAGACTGCATTATATTACCTGCACTGTAGAAAATAAATGTAGGGACTTATAGCAGAATGGCAATATATGAGTAGTGTTGGGTATAACAGAGAAAATCTTCTACAGAAACTGCCTCAAGCATTGCATTCAGGGTATGGGATGTCTTTGTTATAACAAAACCGTTTTGCTTTAATGGTCAATTTTACAATTGATCATTATGTCGACCGCTGAGCGCAAAAAGGGACTTAGTGCCAGTCAGTCCCTTTTTGAATTATAGCATTTTTTGAAAGTTCAAGACCTAAGGATTAATATCTGTGAATATTAGAACAAAGTGGGATCAACTAGAGGAGATATTGCACGTCAAAGTTCAAGATGACACTATTTGGGGAATTATGTGAATTTTCTAAGTTATTATAGTACTTTTTTTGTCTCAATGCAATAAGGGACTTAGTTCAGCTAAGCACCTTTTTACGCAATGCAAGAAGGTGCATAATGCACCATGCTCCTTTTGGCACTGAAATTTACTCAACAATGATAGTAAAAATACCAGCTCTAAAGTCCTTTTTGCTCCAAATTACTTCAAAAACCAGTCGGTGCAAAAAGGAGCTTAGTGCATCTATGCTCCTTTTTGCGTAACTGATAATGCTTTGTTTGGTGCTAGAAGGAGCATTGGTCTTATTCAAGAAAGATAATTAAATTAGTATCATTATTTTTACATATATTTGCAGAAAATTTCCGTATGAAAAAATCATTCAAATTTTTTCAAACCATTCACTCAAAAAATTACATTTTTCCACTAAGCTCCTCATTGTACCGAGCTGTCAATATACAGTAGGTTGTCCCAAAAAAAGGGAAAGTCTGAAATTCATTTGGGCTAACCTCTAAATGTGTTCTATAGCCCCTCTCTGACTCCCATGTAAAATTCAGCTCATTTGAATTTGTTTTAGATGTTGCTCAAGAGCCCCAAAGATAGATGGAGGTTTAACATTGAATTTTCATGCGAAAATGGCTATTTTAGCCAATAGCTCATAAATGTTCAGTTTCAGTCCACCCAAACACATGGATAGTTTATACAAAGATGTATAAATTATTCTGCACACTGTGGTACCAATTTCATACCTGTACCTTACTTGGTTCTTCTGTAATTGGCAAATGTATACCATTTTACATGAAAAATTGACGCCAAGGCTAAGAACCTTTCTGAATGAAGATTAATTGCAGTCTGATTTCGAATTAATTGCAGTCTGATTTCGAATTTTAAACATGAGACAATCACAAATTGTTTCCATAGTGTGACAGAGACACAAGAACATCAACCAATGCCTGATAATCAATTTGAGACTGTTGACACAATCTTAGAAGCATTTTTTTAATCACAGAAAATCGCATAAAGAAGTATATCCTGTACATGTATATTTTCTCAATACCCAAGCAAGTTACAAATATTGGCACCACAGTGTGCAGAATAATTTATAACACTTTGTATCAACTATCCATGTGTTTTGCTGGACTGAAACCTATAATTTATGAGCTATTAGATAAAATAGCCATTGTCGCATGATAATTCAATGTTAAAACCCCATCTATCTTTGGGGCTCTTGAGCAATATCTAAAACACCTTCAAATGAGCTGAAATTTTACATTGGAGTCAGAGAGGGGCTATAGAACACATTTGGAGCTTAGCCCCAATGAATTTCAGGCTTTAACTTTTTTTGGGACACCCGAATATACAGCTTGATGTAATGAAATATTTGTCAATGATGATATTATAATGTGAAAAAAGTTATTACTAGCTTTGAAAAATCAAACTGTTTCTCTAATCATCTGTCAAGACTCAATACATTTAACATTATGTGTTGATAACTGTCCTACAGAACTGTTACAGTCACTGACTCGACTAATTCAGAGGGCAATATAACGCAACTAAACTTTTTGGTGATGCCATCATAGGGACATTAAGTTTGGATTTAACCTTGACCATGATATGCTAGAAATAAACTGTGATGGAAGAGCTCAGTGGAATAATATAAGTTACATAAAAACCTGGATGAAATGGGCACCTTCATCATCTGATCTCTGAACTGTATTCAATTTCCTGGCCGAAGGTTTTACTGATGAAGGTTTGGACTGTGCTGATTGGTTAAAAGGTTACTATAATGCTACAGCATTCCTATACAGTGTACAAGAAAGAAATAATAAAGTTGGTTTGAATACTTTGGACGAAAAAATTCAACAAAAAAAAATCTATTTTTAATAATAGTTCATTTCGAAAGCCCGGATCAGGTTGTTATCATTGTAAAATATGTAACAGAAATAGCTTCAGAACCATGAACTTTACAAATATGGTTTCCTGAAATTTCGAATTTCAGGTTTGGTTCACTTTGCCTCCCGGAGATGCTATTCATTGATTTGGTTTTGTCAGGATAAAGGTAAAGAGTGAGGAAAGGTGGAAGTCCACAGACACACATGTTTGTCAACCTGACAAACAAAATCTATGGGAAGGAAGCAAGGACATGCACATTGCAGTCCAATGTATTTTCAAGAACAAGCCACCCTCACAAAGATACTTCAATCGAGGATGCACTAAAAACTTCTATATACACACAGGATTCACTTGCACTTCCTAGACCATCCTTCTGCTAATCTGGGAGCAAATTAGGAAGACGTACAATTTCTATATATACATAACAGTTAGTATCAATGAATACTAAAGGAATGATAGACAAAAATTGATTTTGCACATTTATCATAGCAGCCGTCTTTGGGACCTGCTCCACCAAAATAATTCAAAGTTGACCTGTATACTAGATGGAATGAGTTATGAATACTGAAAACCTATAATTTGACTGACCTCACAAAAACGAACACTTCCAGATTAATTTTATTTGTTAAAAGACTTGGGAAACCAATTTTTTTATGCCTTATATACTGTATCTTATTTGACGGCCATGTTTTTTAACCATCTCTTCAGGTAACACAACTACTTTAAAAAAGCCAACCTTTGAAAAATAGAGTTTGATTCTGCCTTTTTTGGTTTTTGTCATCTTCGGCCAGTGCTATTTTTAGATGAACTGGTGCTTAGGAATTAGTCGATTGCCCACATACTGTAACCCCACAGCAGCTGTCTCAGCATGCTTCTGTCTGTGATCTTGTCTTGTATCAGATGTCTTTCTGTCTCATCCTGTGTGTGAAGAGACAGTAAAATTAGACATCTAAGAAGCAGGGAGAACCGACAAAACCGAAGTTTTGCAAAAAACACCTTACCATTTTCCATTGAATTTACACTAATTAGATCAATAAAAACATGTTTGGCTGTTTCATCAAGGGAAACTGCAGCTAATTAAACAAAACATTAATTGTTTTATTTGGGCTCAAACAATACAAGGTTTGGACCGAATACTTTCTGTTGTTGTTGCCAATAGTACTTTTTTTATTTTGTCCATCTATGTCACTGTAAAGTTAACAACTGATTGAAAACAATACCAAATTTGTGTGAAGACAAAGCAAAATTCAGATGGCACAACAATTTTCATTACATTCTGTGAATTACAGATCCGTATCACAATTTTTGCTTGCATGTATTTTAGTAACTGACTTCAGGAGCATTAATCGATGTTCAGGCATATTATAACTTATTATGACTAATGACTCTCCAATTTACATGGAATAACTCATAAACACAAAATATAGATGATTTATTGATTTGATTAAACTTTCATCTACAATTTCCTTTATAAAGACAGTGTTCGATGTCTCTCAGGAAAACTGACTACTTCTTTGGATATTCCACATGTTTATTACACATCAGCTGTACGTACTGAACTGGTGAATCTACAATGAATACAAAAACCCCAACGTCACAATCATGTCTCAAAATATATATGAACACAAGGTGTAAACATTACCATCAAGTGATTATCAACAAATTAAATGATATGCTATTTAAAATATAGCTACGCATAGAAACACTTTGAAACTAAATGTTCAAACTGATATTGGAAAAATTACCACCTGAAAGAACTGTAAATGTGACTATTTAAAACATGGAAGTAACTAAAACCCTTGTGAATTAACAAGGAGTTTACTGAATTATGGAATACATAAATTCTAAGGTAAATTACTGCTATAATAGGCAGGTAATTGAATAATATATAAATAATTATAAATAAATCTATTACAAAACTATGTGGTCCTTTTGACATAAATGTTGACTATTAAATGACTGCTTCACAAATTATTGAAATTCTGTCTACAAGTTGACCGCTATTTGCTGCCACTAGGGTGCAAAATTCGCGAGCTCCTGTGAGTGGTCAACAGAATTTCGATCTCTGGAAGAAACCAGGACAGTGTGGAAGAAACCAGGACAGTGTGGAAGAAACCAGGACAGTTCCATCATTTAGTGATGGTCTAGTTTATTTCCAAAACTCTGCAAGTGTCTAATCTGACTTTGGTTGGCTTCAATTTTAAGCAGACAGCTTGTAAATACCAAAATAAGTCGGAACTATTTTTTATCATGGAGGATGTATACATTTAAGCTCACATATATTGAAAGTATAGAGGGGGCCACTTGTGGCATGGACAGGACATTTTGCTGAGTGTAACACAGCCTTTATGAAATTGTGAATTATATTGTTGTCCTAGTTAATAAATCTCCATAAAGTAGCAGAATAAATACAATTGAGCATTTTTGATATCACAAAACAAAGACATTGGATTTGTATGGACACATAAATAAGTGAGAATGCATTCTTTTTGGACCCTTTTCTGACCACAATTTAACATGCACTAAATGGCATAAGTAGATTGAATACCATCAAACTTCTGATGTGTAAAATCATCCCTTTCTCAGGCAAAGTGTATGCTAAAGTTTCAAAACTTTCTTTTTGCCTCATGATTTCCAAACATTTCATTGAAAACAGTTGACTGGATATTTGCCAGCAGCCATGCTTTGTGAAAGTAGTTTAGCGTAGTAATATGGACAGCTGCTGTGTGACCTGATCTGGTGATCTGTCTAGAACAGATCAAATTATTGTTGACCCAATTTGATTTTCCAGGGACTGTAAGCATTCTGCTGCCACTTGACAGTCACGAACAGAGACAGATTGAAATTGCTATCTGAAAGTTGTGCTGTTAAAAGTTTGGCATTGTTTATGCGTGAAGTAAACTGTTACAAACCACCAAACAACAGAAAAGAAGGAAGAACTGACATTTTCACAGTTATCAGTTTCCTTAGACAGATCAACTGTTAACAAGCATTGAAAACATAGTAGTAATAGGAGAAGTTTCCACATTTTACAATTATTTTAGAAACCATTATGAACACATGAAAAACAGTACAATTGAATAAATCATATAAATTTGATGAATTTGAATTTAACAGACAGAATTGTCTGTTTTTATATGACGTCAGACCCAGAGCATCAATAAAATATCAATCAAAGATCAATTTTTAGTACCTTTTGGCAAATCTCAAATAATGACCTGGGCTTTATGATCCACCGATAGAAATAAAGAAAAGTATATGGAGATAGACTGGTTGTAAAAGGAATATGAAAGTCACTTATCATTAAGTTGATTTCCCCAACAAGTGCAGATGGCTTTCAGAATTTGCAGGATACCACTAAACTGTAGAGTATGCCTGGTTTACAAATCCTTGCAGGTTCAGTTGGTGTATGACTTATTACCACAGTTGCAAAGCCCCTCCCCGCTGTAACTATCCTTGCCTCCAAATCTCCCCCCCCCACCGTCCATGAGGATTAAATATTTGCATTTCTTTATTTATCTTCTGACACTAAACAACCAAACACAATTTTCTGCCATTTATTCATCTGTTTTCCGTCTCCTTTTGCTCTGAGAATCACATTGACTACTCAAAAACCACTTGTCCCTTCTCTTCCTCCCTCTAAAAATCACCTGACCACGCAAAGTTATGTTATTACATTATTGTTAATTCCATGGCATTATCATATTTTTTGTGTTAATTTCATTACAGGCAGTCCTTTCGAATTCTTGATAATAAAATACTATAATAGCAATAGAACCACTTCATCTTTTGCACCACGAATTTCATTAAGATGATGCGATATCTGGTATATATCTCAAAAATAATGAAGCCAAAGTGTGATATGACCATCAAAATTTTAAAATGTATTTTTGTATGAAATGACCTAAGCATATTGTAAAGAACATATTTAAGTTCCAGAAACTATACTGGCCATGGTGCTTTGATGAGTGGAAATAATTGATAACAGCTGAATATTACAGAATTTTTAAAAGTTTGTTTTTCATGGCAATGAAACGTAACTGGGCTGAATGGTAATTTGTCATGAACTTAAATCCGTTTTCTTTATTTGACAACAACTGGCACATTCTTAAAAGTCTTCTGGACGATTGTCATTCAAATACACCAAATATATTTTGAGAAACACCCAATTTTTCGAAATTTTTCGGAAATTTCTTTTCAAAACTTACATATATTAACCCCAGAAGCATAATTTTTCATTTAAAATGATTTTAACTGCCCTATGTTATGCGTCTATATGTGGGCTTCAAATTGATACCAAATAAGTGCCAACGAAGTGAATGTCTGCTCAGCAAATGATGATAGAAGTGTGTTTTTTTGCCCATTTTTTGACATAACAAGAAAAGTACCCTTTAAAAAGGGTACTGTATCTACTTTAAGATTAAACATAGTTTGAAGTTATGCTATATTTGCAATTTATTGAAAAATTGGTCTAAATTGTTGCAAAAAGATGGCTTCTAAGTACATATTACTCAAAAAATCTGAAATTTCTAGAAAAAAAAGTCCATTCTAAATGAAGGATTGTCTAAAAGCTAAGCCTCGGAATAAATAGCTTTCTTTGCGTATGTTTTCTTTGTACAATCCGAGATTAAATAAAATGTTGTATCTGTTAAGGCTAAAAAAACTAAGGCTAAAAGCTGCACTAAAACACATGAAAACATATTAAATTAAAAGAACAATGTTTGCATTGTCCACAAGTGCGAATGATTAAAGAGTATAAAGCAATAATTTCGTCCCCTATCTGTGTACGCCTATGTATCTGTATCAATATGCAATGTGACAGGAACATTAAAGACCAGAATCACAAAAAAGACCACAGTGAGTGCTTTTGACAACTCAATTGGCTAATTGTGTACCCTGATTGGTATTGAAGTGTCAAGTCTTACGACAATTGATGAGCTTTCACTTCCTTGTAAACTCCGCCTAAAACTTAAAAATAACTTCTTGTAAGCCTGTATAGGCCTATCATTATTTTTTTTACATCGTCACTAAATTGTTATTTTTCTCAGTACTTTTAAAACAATTCCGCTTTTCTGAATATATTTTGTGTCCATTTGCCTCATAACATGTTTGCTGAACATTCATTACTAAATTGAGTTTGCTTCATGTACATTCTTGTACAAAAACCGAAAGGACTCTTTAATTTCTTACCCCACTTTCACTATTAATTTACCAGCTTGTAACTGGCATGCTGTATAGGCCTGCATACTGAAATGCTCTCAGAAGGCTTAGGTTTGTGCTGTTGAAAATGAGTATTTCGTTAATCTGATAGCATTTTTCGTTGATATGCCATGTAAACTAACAAAATAATAATTTAAATGAACAAAATATTCAGTAAATATTTTGATATAATGTTTTATATATGTGAACCAATTAGAGGGCTGTAATCCTGGCTTCAATCTATTACTGAATATGTTTGTTCCTGTCTGACAGTAGCTGACAGTGCAGTGCTTCGTGATATCTAAACAATAAACATGCAGTCCCACTGAAGCAATTTAGTCTAAAATAAACTTTTCAGACCATGCAAATCAATCAAACTGTGTCTTACCTGACTATTTAGTCAATTTAGATGTGAATCTGATGCATGGGTATCTCAGAAATGTCCGTATTCACATGCCAAAATATTGCAAAATACAATCCACTAGATGTCTCTGAACAGGTCTCAATGGCCGAGACCTCTACAGGATGTCTATGAGGGGCTCTGAGGTATTTACACACGTATCCATGACGTTTTACACGGAAAATGTTTCACGCTAGACCTTTGAGCAATCTTGTAGTATCTTGTACTGTATACAACTTTTTACATATAAGAATTCTTACAGGTTAAGACGTAGATACAAAAAGCTGATTTTAAGTACTGGTGTGATATGAATCTTCAGAAAATGTTCTGGTTTTGACTCAAATCGATTTTATATTAATTATCAATCATAACTTGGGGTAAAATACAACCATTTACAAAATAAAAAATATTTTGTTACTGTTTATTATTGCCTTTTTAGACATTTTGGCCCCAAATTTTCAAGAATGCTCCATAAATGTTAAAATATTTGTAATTAGGCAATGAAACGTATTCCAACTATTGAAATTAATTGTTAATTTTCACTTCAAGTAATATTAGAATGATCACTTCACTGTGTGTCAGAAAAAAAATTAAGAACGATCAAAATTTTTCCGAGCGTTACGCGTGCGACGAACATAACTTTTGAATTTAATCACCAGAAACCAGTCAAAACCTTGGGTTAGTTCATAGATTAATAAAACGTCATAGATGTACTATATTTTGAGCCAATCCAGATAAAAACAGAGCTTTCATAGCTCTGTACCATTTGAAAGTACTCTCGGCGTTACGCGTGCGACACATTCACCTTTCCAGCTATTCATTGGAATTTTTCCGTGAACTAGATTTTCCAGAATCATAAAAAGCTCCAAAACAACTAAGTAGATGTAATACTAGATCTCAATGGCAAAACGATTCAACTGAAATATGCTAAAGGGAAAATAGAGCATTTCTCATCAGGAACATTTAAATTTGACTCAATTTTACAAAGTCAACCTTTGAACTCAAATAACTCGATTATGTCAAAACAAGTGGATGGAAGTGCTTGTTTCAATGGATTTATGAAGCCTGGGGATGTAGAGATTCCAAAAAGTAAAAGGAAATAGCAATGGAACATGTCAAACTTTGTAATATGGAAAGAATTCATAAGGTGAAAAAGTCTATGTCACGCTAAATAAGTGAAAAAAAGCATGTTTTCCGATATACTCTCATCTCTTTCTCAATAACCTTTTGTAATTGCCATGAAATTTTCTGGATTTTGGCATAAGAATGAATTTAAGGCAAGACTGTAATATGAAGTTGTTTCATACAGCTGTCATCAAAACTTGTGACCCTCAGTGAAAAACCAGCTGTGTGGCTTCATTATTTTTGAGATAGGCCATAAGACCACCGTTTTTGCAGTTTTAATTTTAAGGCTAAACACAATTGATTCCCGGACCTTCTCGAAGCACTTTTCTAAGGTTGACTATGCTGATGGAAGATTACAGTAGTGCCATAGTATTCCTGTAAAATAAAGAAGGAATATAGTTGATTTTGACATTTTAAATTAACAAGATTACATTATTTCCAAATGTTTGATTGAGAGAGGATGTGCCAGTCAAGAGCCATGCATATATGTGGATATTTAAATCATGAATATTTTGGTCAATGTTCTTACAACAAAGTATTTGCATGTGAAACTACCATTTGCCTTGCGTAATTCTGGAATAAGTAATGATAGGCATATAGACCATCACATTTTGCATTATCATTGTTTGAAAGACAATATTGAACATTTACATTTTACTTTTTTATTGTCTTCCATGCAAGTTCCATTCATATTTTTTTTACTAAACTAAATGAATGTAAGAATATTGAATGAGATACCAACATAAATTGTAACACAAATATATCTATAGATTTCTGTAAGGTTGGCTGGATAATGCATGTTCCATCATTAACCCAGATGTCTGTACTTGACTTCTGCTTGCAGTGACGATGAGGCGAAATGATTTTCTTTTGATTTCCTTTTAAATTATGTGTTTTTAATTTATTTCCGTTAACATCACACGCAGGTAGGCCTTCGGTGGCCAGTGATCAGTTGTTTTGATACTTTTAATCATATATCTCCTTCGACAGCCATACCTGTCTTCAGGCAGCACAACTACATTGTGTAAAAAGAACAACAACCTTTTAAAGTTTGTCATTTAAAAATAATGTAGGTAAATATGTGATTATAAATGTTTTAATATTGTAGTTTCTAGAAAATTTGTTGTTAAAGTTACTTTTGAATTGTTTTGATGACTTGTAAGCCCATATAGGGCTGGGTGTATATTTTTTACAAAGGTCAATAAAGAATTTGTCTGTCTGTCTGTCTACCTGTCTTTTAAAAATAGATTTGGTTTCTGCCTCTTTTGTTTTCGCTTTCTTAGGCCAGTGTTACTTTCAGATGAACTGTTGCTTAGGAACCAGTCGATCGACCACATGACCTCACAGCAGCTGTCCCAGCATGCCTCTGTGATCTTGTCTTGTATCAGATGTCTTTCTGTCTCATCTTGTGTGAGAAGAGACAGTGCAATTACTCATCTGAGAAGCAGAGAGAACCAAGAAAACTGAGCTAGTTCGGCACACAATTTAAACACCGTACCATTTTCCCTTCGGCATCTCACAAATTTGATTAAGGATAATATTGTTCAGCTATTTCATCCCAGGAAATTATAGTAAATTAACAAAGCAACATTTTTTGCATTGGGCACGAACCATATAAAAGCACTATTTGGTAAAAATACATTATTTTGCTGTTGCAGATAGAACTGAATTCAATTTTGTTAATAATCCATATCATTTTCACTAAAATATCAATTCAAGATCAATTGAGAGTACATTTTGGGAAATCTCCATGGTCCGGGGTTTATGATCCACGAATAGGAATAAGAAAATATATAGAGATTGGTTATAAAAGGGGCATGAATGTCTCTTATCATTAAGTTGATTTCCCCAACAAGTACAGATGGTTTCAGTTTTTGTAGAATAGCACTAAACTGCTTTTACCTGCATTCTAAAATTTGAAGTTGGATTTACCGTCAAATGGCCAAATGTTGAGTAGCTTTGGGTGACTGAGGAAATCTTCTGAAGTATCTTTAAGCATTGCATTCAGATGATGAGATGTCTTATAAGACAACTGTTGCTTTTACTTTAATGGTTAATTTTGTCACTGACCATCATATACAATTTGATATTGAGAAATGTATGTATTGATTATATTACTATGATGTAAAAGAAAATGTCTTGAAAAAGAAATCTTACTGTTTATCTAATCATCTGTCCAGAAATTAACTACATCATATGTATGACTGTCTGACAGAACAGTAACTGACTCGAAATATTCAGAGGGCAATATAACACAACTAAACTTTTTGGCGATTGGCATCATAGAGACATCAAGTTTGGATTCAACCTTGACCATGATATGCTGGAAATAAACTGTGATGGAAGAGCTCAGTAGACTAATAAAAGTTGCATAAAAACCTGGATGGAATGGGCACCTTCATCATCTCTGAACTGTGTTCAATTTCCTGACCAAAGGTTTCTCTGATGAATGTTTTGTCTGTGCTGATGGAAGATTACTAATGTGCTACATTATTCCTGTAAAATAAGTAAAGAATAAAGTCAGTTTGAATATTTTAAATAAACAAGTTTACATAATTTCGGAATTTGATGAAAAGAGGGTGTGTCAATGAAGAGCCCACTTGTGGATTGGATATAATATATAATTTGATGTCTAATATAAAAGGTATTTCCAATTCAGGTTTCCATTTACTTAATGTTTGTCTACAAGCTTTCTCCAAATTTATTTTCATATGTAAAGGGAATTGTGCAGGTGGGTAGATATTTCAAAACATTAGAAAATAAATTCCCAAGAAATATGATCAAAGTCCATTCTGTAGGACACCTTTTTGTGTCTAGCTCTCAGTTGTGCAACACCTTTTTAGACTTCACTACACACATTATTAAGTACTTTTTCTCATATTAATTTTTGTATCGAAGTCTCAACCTACATAATAAAAAAAATGTATATATAAGTATTCTTAACAGTATATCGATTTTACAAGATAAGGGATTTCACTGGCGATATTTTTTGCGTGTGAAACGTCATCAAAGATTGTGTACATCATTTTCAATGCAAAACTTGCCATAAAAACCTTAAAGGGGAATGGAAATAGAGCCATTTCAGGGCCTCACACAGTAGAATATAACTAAATGAGACATTACATTGTGATATCTACACTGGGTTACCTTCATCTCAGGAGTTTGGCTCTGTTTCAACTGTTGCAGACTGCAGAAAATAAACACTGCTTCACGCCATGTTGACCTACTTACACTAAAGTTAGAGTGGTGACGTCACTGGCTGGAGAGAACTGGGTCAGTGGCACAATGTTTGTTGGCGTCATCATTCAGCTGCAGCATGGAGCAACAATAACAACATGCTGTGGTGCATGGTGGCTGCCTGTGACTTGCCTTTGATAGACGAAGGAGAAACTTTTGACTGACTGCACTGCAGTTAAGCCAAGGAACCACCCAAGCACCAGCAGGAGGTCAGCAGGCAGCTGAATAAGGACTGCTGTTCCTACGATCACACAAGTGCCAGAGCCAAGGTGAGTCTAGACTTCATGAGGCCAAGGCCACGTTGCTCTGCATTGTATTGACTCTACTAGAAACTGCATTGTTTCATATTTGATATTTATCAGTACTGGCTATTTGCTGTGAATAACACACCAGCATAATATTATTCATTCATTCATACATAGCCTGGCCATTGAGTGGCAGGTGTACACTGCACATTCATATGAGCAGCAGGAGCAGCAGCAGGCCACTGAGCACCGGCCACCACTGGCCATCACAAGCCAAGGCCTGCCTGAATGGGGTGTCTGGAAAGTAAATTTTCGAGGTACCCCATGCTTCCACTGCTTAGCAATAGCCAGTGAATGCATGGGGTGTCTTGAAAAGATGGGGTGTCTTGAAACTGGGACTTAGGGGGAGACCATTTAATCTGAAGGGGGGGGGCTTGGAGTTTTTTTTTAAACAAATATTTTTGCTCAATTTTGCTGAAATAAATAAATTCTTTTTGGGCAGACTTGAAAAAAAATCATTTCTGGTGGGGGTTTTTCTTAAGAATGTGTTACTTGATTATGGAACGAATATTAAGCGACGTTGACTGCTCGAAATAAGTAATTACTGTCATCGTTGCCGTGAAATACATAATTTCTCGCCGAGGAAAACTCCAAGCAACCCGATCATTAAATGGTCGCCCCCTTAGGGATCATTCAGAATTTAGAACTGGTTGGGGGAGGTGTACTAACTTTTCACACATGTTTAAGGGAGGTATGAAATTTATTTTAATAGTAGAAAAAAGTTAAAAAAAAATCGCATATACAAGCAAAAGTGCGCAAACCTGTATGCACATAATGTCCATGATGTGCACAACTGCACATATATGTGTGCATTGGCATTGGTCGCATTGCTTTACATGTCAAACTTGTGGACAGATGACACAACATGGTAACAACAATTTTCAATTCACACTGAAATTGTGTGTGCCAATGAACTCCAAAATCTTAATGAAATGTTCAAAATAAATAAGGATTCCTCAACTAGTAAAAAAAGTTATTACTCAAAACACACATGCTGCACATAACATTGTTGGGCGACAAATAATAGTCAACATTTTTGAGTTTACATCCACCTTCAGGGCAAAAATGCATGTAGTATCAAAATTCTGTATAGATCATGTAGAGTTTCTCTCTTGGTTCAACACAAAAATAGCTTTTCGCTGGTACATGGTGTGTGTTTGCACTTAGGTGGATCATCATTATTTTTGCCACGTAACAACTGTTCGAAATTTAACAATATTTTTAATTGCAAAATTCAACATGCAGCATGTGGACTGATGACAATTGCCAGACAGAGCACACAATGAGACATGAAGGGAATTTTGATATTATTTGATTCACTTTTATGGTCGATTTTGTTAATTTCTACTTTTATTGTTATTGCATATATATATATTAATCGAATTATTGAATTTTCATAAATAGTTGTCAACGTTACGTGCGACAATTCAAAATGTTAAAACGGAAAACCTAATATGATATCCTAATTATCCTATTTGTTTAAATATTTATATATCTCTGGAACAATAATAAAATAAATATTGGATTTGGTGCATTTTTTTTGTCAATGACAAGCATAGAAGTTGGGTGGATAGAAGTGGATGGATAGGAGTTGGGTGGATAGGAATTGGCGGATGGATGTAGATAGGAGTCGCGTGTGGATAGGAGTCGGGGTGGACAGGAGTCGGGAAGGATAGGAGTCAGGATGGATAGGAGAAGGGGTCAATAGGAGTCGGGTTTGGATAAGAGTCCGGTTTGGATAGGAGTCGGGTTTGGATAGGATTCGGGTGTGGATGGATAAGAGTCGGGTTTGGATGGAGTTGGGTGTGGATAGGAGTTGGGTGTGGATAGGAGTCAGGATGGATAGGAGTCAGGTGGATAAGAGTTGGGTGGATAGGAGTCGGGTTGATGGGAGTCGGGGTAGGATAGGAGTAGGGGTGGATAGGAGTCGGGGGTGGATAGGAGTCGGGTTTGGATAAGTGTCGGGTTTGGATAGGAGTCGGGTGTGGATAGGATTCGGGGGTGGATAAGAGTCAGGGTTGGATTGGAGTCGGGTGGATAGGAGTCGGGATGTCAGTTGGATAGGAGTCGGGGTAGATAGGAGTCGCGGTTGGATGGGAGTCGGGGTTGGTTAGGAGTCGGGTAGATAGGAGTCGGGGTTGGTTGGGAGTCGTTGTTGGATAGGAGTCGTGGTGTATAGGAGTTGGGGTAGGATAGGAGTCAGGGATGGATAGGAGTAAGGGTGGATAGAAGTAGGGGTTGGATAGGAGTCGGGATTTATAGGAGTCGGGTTTGGATAGGAGTCGGAGTAGATAGGAGTCGAGCGGATGGGACGGATAGGAGTCGGCTGATGGGAGTCAGGGTAAGATAGGAGTCGGGGTGGATAGGAGTCGGGGGATGGATATCAGTGGGTTTGGATAGGAGTAGGGTTTGGTAGGATTCGGGGGTGGACAGGTGTCGGGCAGGATAGGAGTAGGGTGGATAGGAGTCGGGTGGGTAAGAGTTGGGGTAGATAGGAGTCGGGGTTGGATGGAAATCGGGGTTGGATAGGAGTCAGGGTCGATAGGAGTCAGGGTAGGATAGGAGTTGGGGTCAATAGGAGTGGGGTCGGATAGAAGTCGGGGCTGGATAGGAGTCAGGGTGGTTAGGAGTCGAGATAGTTAGGAGTCGGGGTAGGAATAAAGTACGACATGATTGAATCGATTGGATAAAGTAAGACTATTTATCACATGTATGCCCAAAGTCTAATATGTATACAGGTCAGGACCGTCAGGTGCAGTGTTTATCAGCCCCATCATGGTATAAATATGGCTTTTGATGACTTTTTTCTAACCATTTTTTCAATTAATCGTGACCTTTGGTATTGATAGGTCCTATTTGTGAATTGCTATGCAATAAAGGTGCAGCGAACCTAATTAAGTTGAGATATTCTGTTTTCTTTCCAGAAAGAAAAATGAAGGGTACTAGGCATTGTGAAGAAGACCTGTATTAGGTACTGCAAATCCTCTAGGATGTACTTAGTGAAACTGATAAAGGAGCCAAAAAACCGGTAATTTTACAGCGATATTTTGAAATCAATTTCCCTCTGTCATGTCCTCATCCTGTGGAAATAAGCCTTCCAAGGCATAAATACAGAATGTAAAGCCCCAATCATCAATCCAAGTGATGTTTAGCCATTGGGTCAATGCTAAACATCTTCAACTGGACTGCTTGTGGAAGCATGGGTCAAATGGGTGTACATATTACAGTTATATGATGGGTAATTGTGAGACATGAAGATATGTACACCCGAGAATGTCAATGTACAACTCGGCCGTAATTGTTTTGTGCCATGAAACCCCCAATTATCACAAGAAAGTTATGAAAATTACGACCAAAACTTTGTAAAAACAAATGTAATCAGAAACTGTCTTATTTCAGAGACTTCACTAAAATTACAAAAAAAAAAAAATTCCAGCAAGGAATGGTTATAGTGGTTGTGTTAGTAACCACCGTTTGCACCCCCCCTTTTTCTACAAAATCTTTACCACAAAAAAAGAAACAATTGTTACTGATAATGTGAAAGAGAGGCTGAGAGACGTCACCATGGTGACACCATTGTGATGTCACATCTCATACAGTAGTGCTCCAATGTCAATGAATGAAGCCAGTGGCGTAACTGGGGGGTCTCAAGCGGGGGGGGGGCACCCCGGGGGCACCTGGGGGAGCATGCGATTCTCTGGGGGGCGGGGGGCACCCACTCTACTAATTGTATATTTTAGCCAGAGTTGGAAAGTTCATATGGGGCGGCACAAGTCCAATATGGGAGGGCACTCGTTGTTGTCAATGCCCCACCACTTTATTTAGAAAATGACGCCACTGTCATGTGTACAGACCTAGAAAATTATATAGAGCATTGTCATAGGATATAAATATTATACAGTGACCTTGCTTTATGGGATATGGAATATATTCAGCCTCGGACTCCCATATCCCACTCAGGGTTTTTCCTTGGTAGGATACGGGAGTCCTCGGGTGAATATATTCCATGTTCCAAAGCAGGGTCACAGTATAAAACATATATAGTATAACATTTTTTATATCTTACTTTCAAACTACACATGATTGCAGACCAGATGATCTTTGGGGGGGGCTATGGATATTTGGTGAAAAAAAAAGATTGTTTCCCACTTGACACTGAAAAAAAAAGTTTGTTTAGCACATGGAAATAAAAAAAAAGGTTTGTTTCCACCTGTAGCTAGGGTACCGTAATGTTAAAATTCCAATAAAAAAAGTTTGTCGCCAGTGCGCATGCGAAAAAATTGTTCGTCGACGCACCGCGAACGAAAAAAAAAGTTCGTCCTGGGGGTAAAGTACATAGCCCCCCCCCACCCTATCGTCTGGTCGGCCCCTTACTACACAAGGACTTCAATCTTGTGCTTACAAGCACTTGCAATCAGGGTGGAAACAAATCCATTTTAATTGGCGTTTCTAACTTATCAGCGGCTAGCTATTATTTTAAAAGACTCAAGAGAAATTTTCGATCAAATACAGACAATAATAAAACAAAACCGATTTCTCAAATAAGATTTAATCATTTTTCTGAGAAATATAAATTGGTGTATAAACAGCAGCATTTACAAAATGAAATTTTGATTTAAAAAAATTTTACTTTCTAGTTTCTTTACATTTTACTGAATTGAAATAACATTTTGCAGGACCTTCCAAGCGCTCCATCAAGTCCATCCTTAGGCAGGTGCCGAAGAAATAGACATTAAGACGAGAGCATAATGCTGACACTTTGCTTCCAAGTAAAGAGGAGTCTGTTGCTTCTATAGTCTAATTTGCGGTGTATCACGCTGCCATCTTGGTATTGCTTCCAAACTGGTCACTGCACATGAGGGATGATTCTCTGAATGCGTTTTCCAAGCTGCCCTCTGGACCAGACCAGTGCATGACTGTAACCTGAAAAAAAAGGAGGAATTAATGTGTATTTCAGGAAATTGTTGTCAAAAATCAAATGAAGTTATATGAAATTTAATTTTTGTACCAGTAGGTCTACACTACCATGAAAATTTAATACACTGGAGAATGAAAATAAAGAGGTATCAAAACTTTCTTTTGCATTCATGATGAATTTCATCTAATGTCAGAATTGGCAGAATTAAGTGAAAAGCAGCTGAGTGGCCTTGGTGGTTAAGGCATCAATCTGGATTGTTGGTCCTGAAATATTATCTTGTTTCTAAAGTGGTCTTTAGTTTAGGTGGATAGCTACAATCCTGGAGATATACAGGCAAGTCTCTTGACAGGCTATAAGGATATTGCAAGACTTGTCACTTTCTGACATCAGCTGAATTCTGAGCTACAGATATGAATTTACACATAATATGAATTTACACATATAATATACTACTTAATAGTCAAGGGTGCCGGAACAGGGGGCAGGGGTAGGGGGCAATTGCCCGAGCAAGGTTGCCTTTTTGATCTAAATAAAACTTTATTAGGCCTTAATTTACAATGAATTTAGGTACAAATATATGTGTTTATTCAAAATTATTATTGCCGCAGTGCAAGTTCTTGTTTCGCGAATAAGATGTGCCCTTCATTGACCAATCGCCCCTGCCTCCCTCGTTTCCTTCTGGCACCCCTGTTTATAGCAGGCCTACAATGAAGTTAGGGGGCCACCATTTATATCAGGGGGGGGGAGCTTGGAGTTTTCCTCGGCGGGAAATTATTTATTTCACGGTAATTACGGTAGTAATTATTTTCAGCATGTGAAGTCCGCCAATATCATTCCTAAATCAAGCAACTCCTTGTCAAGAAATTCCCTTAGAAGAAATGCTTTATTTCAAAACTGCCCCAAAAAGAATTTATTTCAACAAAACTGAGGAAGTTTTTTTTTTTAAACTCCAAACCCCAACGCCCCCCCCCCCCGGTTATTAACTGGTCATCCCCTTAGCTAGAATATTTTAGAAAGCTACAAAATAAAATTAACATACCTGTTGTTGGTCCCTCATCAGATGCAGCCTATGTACATGTATACTTCAGTGAAGATGTCTTGGTGAGCACCTGTACAGTGTACATTGTACACATATACACTAATTTCTTGAACTGAAAGCATTTGCATTGAGCTTTATGACTGGTCTTGTATTGACAACAATAACATAAGAAATGTCTCTGGTGCAATGTTGTCATTCACGTGGGAGTCAGCTACATTCTGCTGATTCAGCTGCCAAAGCAGGCCAACTTGACTGGATTTACATTTGCTGAAGTTAGAAGGACTTGGGCAAGCCATGTACACAACAGTTCTTGTTAAATAACAGGTGATTCCAGGTGCAATGCAGGCTTATGCAGCTCAGTACTGCTCAGAGCACGATGCATTGTGCAGCCATGCATGCAGCCTGCTGCAGGGCTCTCCAGCCAATGACGTCACATCCAAGGCAGCCACCAGGGGGATCACAATGGCGCCGACCATGACTCCACAGTGTGTTTGTCACATTGCTCTGGGCCTGGTGAGGTGTGGGCTGTTGTAAAAAAAGTTTAACATTTCGATTTTTTGCCTCATTTTGCTTCTTGTAAAGGGTTAACAGCTTGTGTTTCCATTCCCCTTTAATAAACGTCCGATTTTCAAAATTTAAAAACGTGCGTATATCAAATAACACCCCCGCATTCAGTGCACTCATTTATTTGGCTCTATTTGCAATATTAAGCTCGCAAAATGCGTATCGGCGCATAACGGTTTGAGGATGCAAAATTTCTAAAACCAGTGAGAACAACAAACTTTCTTCTTCTATTTGCAAATCCAGGATTATTTTTGGAGGGGAGATACTTCCTCATTTTTTTTAAAGAAATGGAGTTTACTTTTTTAGGTTGCAGAAATAACTGAAGTTTACTTTTATTTCACAAATCCTTATAGTTGTGTCAGATTTTCATAAAACAGAGGAAGGGGTCTTGGAATTTTTTTCTGTGGCCAACTATTCATAGAAATGCCTACTTTGAGATATAAAAACTTTTTATTACATGTCTTATGCCCTCAGGTTCATGGTAAGATCGATACATTACCCTTTTTTAAGGGTACTTTTCTTGTTATGGCTGCATAACGTAAGTAACGGCATACTAGCATTTGTGTCACACTTGAGCAGAGATTTGAAAAATTCTCTCAACTGGTCTAGCAGTAGAAATTGAAGTGGGACCATTTATTCTGCTGGAATGGAATGCAGCAAGGAGTTGTTGTATGACCAACTTTTATGGCCATTCATGCTCCTCCCGAATTGTTGTTTGGCACTTACTCATGTGATAGTTCCTCAGAGGAGTCAATTGATACTAAATTTGCCCGACAAAGGACCACCAATGGTCTCTTGGCTGTGGTACTATACAGTCAACCCTCCTCTATCATATCAATGTGGAATAATAAAATGGTATGTATGCATCACATGAGTGTTGGGAAAAGATACTCTCTACCGCACATGATGTATTGAATCAAGATTGAATAAGACAAAAATCTTCCATACTTTTTATTATCCTTGTCGTCATTTGATTAGGGTCATCTTTTGAGTAGATATTTCAGTAATTAATACTAAATCCAATCCTTTCATGCAAATTTGGCATTTATCCTAATGGTTCATTCCAACAGTAGTGATAAACACCAAGAGACAAAATTTCTATCTCTAATCTCACATTTTCACCAGAGTCCCATGTTTGCACCAGACAAGCATTTTAATTTTATCATACAGAGGCATTCACATATCAATACAAGATGTATGAATATCGCACCTTAGAAAATCTAAAATAATAAAATAAACTTTCTCAATAGGGATAGACATATATCGATTAATTATATCAGGACACCAATGGGTTGCTAAAAAAGGCTAGAACATATCCTTTCATTACGACTGGAATTGTATCTTACACTCTACAGATTGACATTCCATGACTGTCACAACCGTATAACTTATTTCAGAGAATCACAATATAAAAAAAAATATATGACAAAAAATTGTATTTTTTTCTTATCTTTCCTTTTTATAACATGAGTATCTTCCCTTTTTGTACTCAGTAATAGCGTCTGGACGAGTGCTGAAAAGATTCTTTAAATTCTGTCTCTTTGGTTTCTAAGGCAACTGAAGTGTATCTCTACAGTGTGGCACATAATTATGTCCCAGAGTATTTTGTTCTCCATTAGTAGAAAAACACCTCTGAGACTTTATTTTCCTCATGTTTCTGATTTCTATACCAAAAAACAGTTATCACCTATCCTTTTGTTACTTTTTCAAACTATGCTTCCCTCACACGCATTTAACATATCACAGGCACAATAAATAGAAAGACATATAAAAGCCTTTTATGAATCTCTCAAAGATGCGCTTAATGCCAAACCAGTTTATTACTTTGTTTTATCACAAGGCATCGAAAATCAATCGAAGATCATTTTGTGGTTCTTGATGGAAAATCTCCAAAAAAAATAGGAACTTTATGCCTTCCCAATAGGGATAAAAGAAGTACATAGGGAGATTTATTGGTTATGAAAAGGCTATGAAAATCTCTTATCATTACGATGATATGCCCCAAATGCACAGGGATTCAATAGTTTTGTGTGATAGGATTAAACCGCACAGATGGCTCTCTTACTTATCAGCAAGGTTTAAACCCCAGGAAAAAGTTAAAAGCATTCACTTTCATATAAAAACCAAAAAACATGACATTGTCTACAATGTAAAAATACTTGTCAATTTCGATGAATCAATGTATAAAACATTAGTTGCACTGATGGGAATTTTGCAACATCAATAAAAATCAATGAAGTGAAGCTGTTTACACAGATCTATATTAAACTGCGTTCTATAGAGACCAACCAGACCAACACAGTTGCACAATGTACATACTTGCTCTACACTCAAAAAAATGTCGGAACAAAATTGGTTTTTTAGATTCAAAATGTTTTTTTGAAAATGCAAAACCAACATGGAGATTTGAAAAACAAATTTTGTCCCAATTTTTTTATAGTGTATGTATGTGTCCCTTCCAAGAATTTAGTACATATCTTGCATATCATTTACAAAGGGAACACCCAGTCACTCGAACTATAAGCAAGGTAGCCAGAGGGCAACATAACACAGCTCAATGTATTTCTAAAATGGCATCAGATAGACACCAAGTTGGGTATTAACCTTGACCATGATTTGTTAGGAATAAACTGAGATGCAAAAGCTCACTGGACTAATAAAAGTAACATAAAAATCGATTTTGATGAAACGGGTGCATCATCCCCCAAGTAGAGCTGAATTTGCTGACCAAGATATATGGAGACTGATGAACAATGACTTTAACCAACATACATGATATCTTCCTATAAGATCAGGCATGCAGCCTTGCACAGCTGAGCAATGCTATTCCCATGGAAAAACTTTATTGACATGCAAAATCGTTATGACAATGCAGCAATTACAAAATGTCTTTATTGTTACAGAAAACTGGAGACAATTGATCTTGTATGATGGTCACTCCAACTTTCTATAAAAATGGAAGCATTCGTGGCCATTTCGACTTTGGCACACCATGAAAAAACAATACAAGATTTCTCTTCTTTTTCATAATCAAAATAATAGTGAATCTTGGAGTAGAATGACATTATTTTTAATGCATAGCATTGCGGACATAATTTTAAAAAATGTTAATATCAGTTGACAGGTCTGCAGCACTTTATTAAAAAGCCAAGTTTCATGTACAGTTCCGCCTGTAAATAAGTGAATTGCATGATATTGAGCCATTGCATCAATGCTAAACATCCTTAACAAAACTGTTTCTGCAAGCATGAATTCTCATCCGATGAGAAAGAAACGTATTGGGTCATAAAGGCCCATATGTGAGGCATTTGGGGAACAATGACAGTCAATTTCCTTTGCAGTAGTCGGAGTTAGGTATGAGTAAAAATCTTTGATAAGTAAGTGAACCATCCGTCCATATGATTTAACATTGGACCTCTGTGTTTCACAGTCAATGGTTACAGTTTTAACCCTTCGTATGTTCAGCCTCTGTAAACTTTATTAATAACAACTCAGAAGTCAAAACCCCTATCCATCTTGTCAAACAATTAACTGCCTCCTATCATCCCAATTACAAAACATGATAGGGGTTATGGATTTGAATGTATCTGCTTTGGTGTGATTGCATAAATGGTGCAAGGTATAATAGCATTGTATTAGTGCATGCACTTGGTAATCATCAGAAGATTTCTAGAAGTTCTCATGAAAGTATTCATGAATAGGAATACTTTCATTTTTTCCAAGAAGTATTTGAAAGCGAATGTGAATACAATGACACCTGTATTCATCTGTAATCCATTACGAATACAGAACATGATTACCCCAGGTCTGCCAAGAAGCTAAAGACACTTTGGTTACACCTACATTAGCAATAATTAGCAATAAAATATTGATAAATCGATTTGGTTTAAATGCCACTTTAAAGAAAACACATAAATGATATAGATAATTTCTTATCATAGTAAAATCTACAGACACGATAGTTTAAAGGTAAAACCTTAACAAGATTTCCAAAACGGCAAAAGCCTGCACAAGTTTTAACTAGGTCAGTACTACATGTTTTAGACCAACAACAATCATTTACTGGAAAAGGGGAATCTAAAGTTCGCCATTTTTTGTCTGTCATTATACTGAATACCATTATAGCCAAACAATCGAGAGTTTTCCAAGAACCTTGTTTGTTCCCTTTTTAAGAAACTCACTCTTGTATTTTCAGGATAGCACATCTTTTTTAAAAAACTTGTTGATCAATGGACTTCCAATGAAAAACACCTTTCACAAAATGTCTGGATTTTAGGAAGGTGTTTCTTTTCATTGTGACATGTGCACATTTCTAGACTGTTGCTACAATGACAAAGATAACACTCTGCCCATTCTGCGAGTCATGGTTCGGGGAGACTTGATAACTTTTCTCCCTCTATCACTGTCACAGCTGGAACTGTAGTGGACCTGTTTATCTCAGCATGAATGGAAACAGCGAGAACTGGTGATATTACACAGACTTCTACGGTCAATTTGTAGCACAACAAGTTTTCTGCTAAAGTGCTTCGAATAAGATATTATGTATATATGACGGGATGAAATGTGACTGAATGACGACGTAGTTTGGTGTAATTGAGAACAGAAAATTGGGTTTCTCATGGGAACCTTCTACAAAAATGAATACGTATCAATTAACAGCTGCGTCTTTTCAGTAGGGTCGCAGAAATTATCATGGGCAATGCATACAGTCCCATTTCCAGGACAAACTGTCTTGAATTGCTGGAACAATCATTGCTGGTCATACACTGCTTATTTTTGGAAAAATGAAGTAAGTAAAAAAAATCCTTAGCTTAAAGATAAGAACGTGAAGAAATAGAGATTGAAATAAGTCACTTGCGTGTGGAGAAACAAAGAACGTTATACAGCATTTCTTCATCTGAACAACGTAGTTACTCTTTTGGAAAAAGATTTTTTAACTTGCAAAATGTAAAAAATTGCATAAGGTATTCATAACCACTTATCAAATTTTTTCCTAAGCTTTCGTGCTCGTTTCTTGCACTAACAATTTAATAATATACTTTAAGAGTAGCAAATGTTTGCAAAAGAATAGAGTACAAGTTAAGCAAGCAATTTCACTGATTTATATTCTCTGTATGGAAAACAGAAAATACCGATGTCCCATATATCTGGAACGTTTTTTTGTTATGCCTATAATAATAATGTGGTGATAAATACAGCAATTCAGTCTTGCTTATCAGCAAAAATCTTTGCTTGGAAGATTTGTTCAAAGGAGAGCTGAGAGATTTGTTTGGCAGTCCATTCGGAACATATAAAAGTTTCAATAGGAATAGAGTTAATTATCATCATGTCCAAGATATATATAAAAACTTCAAGCAAAGAATGTGCTTGCTACTAAACTTTGTTTTACTACAGACCTTTACAGCAGGCAATGTAAGCCTAAATTGTACGCCAAAATTAGCCAAGGTGCATAATACACTCTTGATCAAAATGCTGGAATAATTTGGATTTTCAAAGTCTAAGGATTTCTAAGTTCTAAAATTTGTGATTGAATGTGTGGAATTGCAAAGATTTTTTCCTCAGACATTAGATTTATGTATTAATGATATCATTAACCATTTTAGTTGCTGAGAATTATTTGAAAACTTTCTTTGAGTGACCCGGAAAAATTGATCATTTTTAGTAAAAAATCATCAAAAATCGCATAGTGGCTCAACAACACAGACATAAAATTTCAACATACGCAAAAAATCTCAACTTAATCTTGATGTGTACAACCAATAAACATGACAATATCATGTTGAATGTAACATCCGTGACCTCAGCCTTCACTTAACTTGACATGGATTCCGCCAAGCTGTTTTTTGCTTCTTTTTGACCGAAATGGCCATTCTGCAGTGAAAGTCACTTGCTCCTGGTCCAGAGTAGTTGGCTGGACCTCCATCTTGTGCACAGAATGGTCAAAGATGTCCCTTTAATGTTATTTAGGTTCATATCAGGTGCAGTTGCCAATAACGACAAATTCTCAATTTTCTAAATTTTCAAGGTTTAGAAGGATTTGTGGTGCACTACGAGCTTGAGAATTGCCATAAATGAATAAAATGTTTCAACTGAAGTGTTCTCTACACTTAGGTATCATTTCCTCTTCCAACAAGTGTACACTCTTTACAAAAATGCTGGAATATTTTGTGAATTTTTCAAGTAACTTCCATCTCAGGCAATATGTCCTAGCACATAATTCACAGAGCCTATCGAGAAATGTTTGTGTGATGGGAAGGTGGCCAGATACTGTCTGAAAACTGCCTCATGGCCACAAGGGCTCAGGGTGGCGGTTTAATGCTTGTTTTGTGTGTCATCCATTATGATGGAAACTTGTGTCTGGCAGTGTGGTATAGAAGCGTCTCCTATCTAAGTTTGCCGGAAGAGGAAATGGTACCTCAGTGAAGGGAACACTTCGGTTGAAACATTTTATTCATTTATGGCTACTCTGAAGCTGGTAGGGCACCACAAATTCTTCAAAACCTTGAAAATTGAGAAAATTGAGAATTTGTCGTTAATCAATTTTTCCGAGTCACCCAAACAAAGTTTTCAAATAATTCTCAGCAACTAAAAACGGTTTATGATATCATTTATACATAAATCTAATGTCTGAGGAAAAAATCTTTGCCATTCCACTCAATCAATCACCAATTTTAGAACTTTGAAGTCCTGACACCTTGAAAATCCAAATTATTCCAGCATTTTGATCAAGAGTGTACTTGTGTGATACAACAGTATTTCCTCTTAGCGACACCACTTCGTCAGAAATTGAGAGGATGTTCATGGGGTGAAATTAGGGGGTCTGGACTTGCTTATTACTTTGGTGCTCATCAGGAATTTTGAACACAAACATTGATTAAATACAACTAAATTGAATTAAACTATCACAATTTGTTGAACCGTGTTCAGAAAAAAACTAAGGACTCTATATCAAATGGGCTGGACAAGGCTGCACCTCCTTCCCAGTCTTCCGGCCACTGTTCTAACATGTATATATTTTTCATTATTTGGCATGTTCACGAATTCGTGGAGGTGTAAAAACGAACAAGAACGAATTCGTGGACATGAAAAAACAAGCATAGGTGCTCGTGTACGTGCTTATTACTTTGGTTTTCATCACTAATTTTTTACACAAACATTGATTACATACAACTAAATTGAATTAAACTATCACAATTTGTTGAACCGTGTTCAGAAAAAACTAGGGACTCTATATCAAATGGGCTGAAGAAGGCTGCACCTCCTTCCCAGTCTTCCAGCCACTGTTCTAACATGTATATATTTGTCAATATTTGGCATTTTCACGAATTCGTGGAGGTGTAACAACGAGCAAGAACGAATTCGTGGACGTGAAAAAACGAGCATACACTGTAAAATTTGAAAACTGTGTTGAAGCTATAATTTGAGCTGTCTGAGAATGTTCATAATTTTCAGGCTATGATAGCTCAATCCTATAAGTTGTCAAGGTATAATAGCTCAATGCTGTAAGTTGTCCAAACGAATCATAACATTAAGCTGTGAAAACACGAAAGCTTCAGTTGTTGCAGATAGCTTGACATCTCAGTCATGCCACATATAGCGCCATCTATAACAAGCACTTCTCATAAGACTGCATTTAGTTTTAAATAATTATTTACTTACAAGAAAAAAGAACATTTATATTACACTATCCCAGAGAAAAAATTAGTAGCACACTTCTTTAGCTGGTTACTTTTTTATTTTTATCTCTCTTAAATTAATTTGTGGGAGTAATTAGATGCATACTTTCACTCGTCAACCAACATTTCCAAGTCAAAGTATGTTCAAATACAGGCTTCTAGCACTGTATACCAACTGAGATGAGCCACAGGCCATTGGGATTTATTCACAAGAAATTAATTTTTAAATCTCCGTGTGATGCAATGGTCTTTGTTGAATGCATCTTGTGTCTGTCCATGGTGTGCTAAAATAGAGCATACTGGATCAGGTACATCCCCTTGAGAGATCAAACAATATTTTGGGATTACAGCCCATATTAATAAATAACTTAATAAGACAGGTCACACAAATATAAATCAAAAGCAACTAAAAATAAGTCAACACAGCTCAAAATTTTGAGTTGTGTCAGCTTGGATCAATAAGTCAACAAAACTCAATATTTTGAGCTGTAAGTCAACACAGCTCATTGTTTTGAGTTTTCTCAGCTTGAATACCTTAGTCAACATAGCTTAGTATTTTGAGCTATCTCAGCTCGGTATTTTGAGTCATCTCAGCTTAAAACATTAATCTATGTTAGCTCAATCAACTTGTGCAACCATCTCACTCAATCAATTGAGCTGAATCAGCGAGTCCGATTTTACAGTGTAGGTCCTCGTGTACATGTATAAACTAACACTCGTGAATGTACTTTATTATTCATTCGTGTATCTGCAAATACTAACATTCATGGAAGTGCTATATAATTAGGGTTTAGTGCTAAAATTAGGTTTAGAGTTAGTTTTAGCCAAGTTTAAGGTTGCAATGTTCGTAACTACACATACGCAAATTCGTGAATAGCAATATTACACACTTACACGAATGCTAAATTTATGTATATGTTCGTTTTTGCAGGTTCACAAATTCGTCTAAACGCCAAATAGTGAAAAATATGTACCTCCTATTCTAATAAACACCATTCGTCCCACCCTGTTGCAAATGCTCAAGAAAATAATCATAATGTAACATGACAGATAAGGCCAAAACAGTCCGAGCAAAACTTGTTCAAGGTTCACTTGTGTATTATTTCCCCTCTGTGACAGTTAACTTATCTTTTGGCTACTTCTCAAGGCCAATGGTCAGAACCTTGTAAACCAGAAAAAGATGATTTGTTTTGCACACTGTAAAATTTTTAATTCTGAGTCAGCTTAAACGATTGAGTGAGATGGTTGCAAAATTCCTTTGAGTTATCATAGCTTGTTGTTTAAAGTTATAACAACGAAAAGATTATCATAACTCAAAACATCAAGCTATGTTAGCTCAAACAATTTTTGCAACCATCTCACTCAATCATTTGAGCTAACTCAACTTTTCAGATTTTACAGTGCATAAACTCCAGAGGATAAATACTTGTGCATTTGTTGCGCCCATGTGTAGCCAATACATGTAGAATAAGCCTGATTTTTGAAAATCGGGTTGAGCAGGTCTGATCTTCCATACTTGATACAATATTGTTCTTTTGTTCCAATACGCAAGACTGACCAGATATAAATAGACCAAATTTAATTGTGATAATAAAAGGTGGTTTTGCTTTCTAGGCATGACAATTATATTTCTACTTCTACTTATCTAAAGGATGTCAAAGAACTGAAATATCGGTCAGACTTGAACAAGTCTCACCGTAATGCATTTTTCAGTTAAACAATATCTAACAACGAAAACAAACTTTTTTTCTTACATGCCTTTCATTTTGATGACACAGTTAAGTTATCTTCCAATTTTTGTACTCAGTAATTGTGTCTGGGTGAGTGTTGAAAAGATTCTTGAAAATCTGTTTCTATTTTTGGCTGGCACATAATTATGTGTCACAGTATCTGGTTGCCTGTTTGTAGAAAAACACTTCTCAACAGACATCTCAGACTTTTTTGTTTAATTTCATTATAATTTTTGTGTTTCTGATAGCAAATACAATTGATATGACATTTTCTTTTTATTTCTTCAAGCTACATGTGCTTCCTTTACGTTTCATTGTCTGACATGTAACTTGGCTATATCACAAACACCACAGGTCATACAAGCATTTCATGAAACTTTAAGCTAGGTTTTTTTTTATGACAAGAGATCATTGCAAAAACAATGAGAGATCATTTCATGGTTCCTTTGGGAAATCTAAAAAGACAATAGTAGCTCTATGCCTTACCAATAGGGACCGAAAGAGGAGAAAGGGAGATTTATCGGTTATAAAAAGGCTATGATAGTCTCTTACCTTAAGATGATATGCCCTGAATGCACAGGGATTCAATAGTTTTATGTGATAGTAGTAAGCCGCATTGATGGCATGAAAATTCTCCATCTTACCTTCATCAGTGAAGATGCCATCCATGCTAATTGCATCATTCCTAAATAGATCATCTATCAACTAAGATCTGAACATAGGGGCCCTACAAGGCACATGTTCAGTGTATGACATAACATTACAATACATTCAAAATCAAGGAGGTGGAACTTTTGGAACAGACGGATACAATGTACCAGCATGCAATGCGATTGGTGCAGAACAACAAGACAAGACAAGACATATATTTCTTCCTGAAACATACAGGTTGTTACAGTAAAGAGGGAGGACATCTCTAAGACAAGATTTTTGTCGCTAGCGAGATGCCCCCCTAAAAAAAGAAGACTAGTTGTCATTGCAGAGAGGCCCATGAGGTTTAGATGTAAAGTGCTTAATATGTACTTTCCCTCTAAATTACAAACTATATATATCTAAGCAATGTACATCTGTGGTAACCAGTGCTATCATTCATGAGTGTGTGAGAGGAGGCAAAGTAAAGCAAAAAACATCACAAAATGGTAAGGTGGTAAAAGTTTGCTAGACCTTGAAAACAAATAATGTATGTGTGCATATGAACAATTCCAGGCACCCAAATTCCCATTTTCTGTATTACTCCATTTACACCAGGGTGGAAGGGTCCTTTCCTGTACAGGGCCCTCTCTCATTGGGGCACTTTAACTTAAACTTAAAGGCTCCCTGCATGCCACCCCCCCCTGAGTGGATGGGCCTGTGGCATCTGCCACTCTGCCACATAAGCTAGCCCGCCCCTGAACAATTCTGTACTTATTTAATGAGGGAACAGCCAGACACTCGAACCAGAAGCAAGGTAGCCAGTGGGCAGCATGACATGGCTCAATGTACTTCTAAAATGGCATCAGATAGATGCCAAGTTGGGTATTAACCTTGACCATGATTTGTTGTGATTAAACTTAGATGGAAAGGCAACCTGGACTAATAAAAGTTACATAAAAATCAATTTTGAATAAATGGATGCATGGTCTCTTGAGAAAGACCCACATTTGCAGACTAAAACATGTACATGTACAAGGATATATGAATGTTGACTTTGACAAAAATACATACTACAGTGAGTTAATGTAAAAATTTTGGCAAAATTACAATAAATCTGAATTAATCAATTTTCTGTGAACTTTAAAAGCACAAAATAATAATTTCCTTTAAATATTCATGAAAAATAACATTTTTTGTCTCAGGCTGGAAATATATGTGCTTTCATGCAATTTCAGTCAATTATAGGCCTATGAATAGCCTATTAAGAGCCATATTTGGTACCCATCCCTGGAGCCACGCTGTGACAACAGCTGTAACAAAACTAATTTTTAATATTGTTTTCTGAGGCCTCCAAAAACAATTATCTTTGAGGTAGCCCTTTTTTTGGCTAAAAACAGACAAAATGTTGTTTTCCCGCCAAAAAAGAGGCTGAAATTTTGGCGGGAAAACCAGTTTTTGGCTATTTTTAGACCAATAAGGGCTATCTCAAAATTTTCCCTATACAAAATTGATTTTTTTGGCCTTAGAATTTGTTTTGTTATAGCTGTTGCCATAGGGTGGCGCCAGGGGTGTGTGCCAAATATGGCTATTTATAGGCTATTTATAGGCCTATAATGCCCTGAAATTGCATGAAGGCAAAAATATCTCCAGCGCGAGACAAAAAAATATTAATTTTCATGAATATTTTTAAGAAATAGTCATTCTGTGGCTTAAAACATCACAGGGAATTAAATAATTTGGAATTTTTCTAATTTTTGCTTTAATTTTTACATTAACTCACTGGAGTAATAACACTGTTAGTCCTACTGTGTCAACACATCACATTAAACAACATGTGATCATGTAATCTCAAAGGCAAACTGAAAGATTAAGTTCACAGGCAGTGGCGTAGCTAGGATTCCAGGAGTGGGGGGGCCAAGGGGGGGCCAGGGTCTGAGCTGGGGGGGCCCGCTTTTCGCAGCATTTTTGGGGCAATACAAGGGTAAAAATTAACGCCTCAACACAAGCCCTCTTTACAAGTGACATAGGAACATCGACGGTCTTAATTTTAAAGTGGTGGGGCAAATTGGGCCAAAGCCTTCACTGAAGTGGGTCCCGGGGAACGCTCAAAATTTTTCATTAAACAATACCCCTTTTTTGGCCAAAAAGTGGTGCTGCAAATGTCCCACCAGCCCCAGCTGCACTGATGCCACTGGAATGAGAGGACATTTTGTTGCGAAAATAACACTTACTGATTCATAAGACTCAAGACTCAAGAATTTTATTTCTCCACAAAATTATACAATTATACAATTTTGAACTTATTAGCATTGATTTGTACAAGAAGTCTAGTTGAATACAACATGTACAATTAAAATAAATTCCGTGGACAGGATGACCTATCTAGGACAAGATTTTTGTCACTGGCGACAAGCCAACCTGGGGAGTATGGGAAGATCCAGACATGATATTTAAAAATAGTAGACTAGATTATTATCATTGACATTCCATCAGAAATTTTAAAATCTTTGACAACCGCCAGACATAATGCTCATTGGGGTTGGGTTGCTCTTACTTTTGAAAGAGCATGGCCCGTATCTGGCTGAAAATTCCCTGATACGACATCAATGACCATGCTTGTAAATAAAGAAGAAAAACCTCAAGGGTGCATACAATAATGTGATGTTACAATCATTGCCATGATACAAGTTTAACACGGACTTGAATGGTCTCATGACATTGATTATTTTTTTATCTGCTCAAATAGGCCTAACAGCTGATAGCGATTGCTGGAAATGACACAAATTCCAAAATATATTATAGGGAAATTCCATGCAACACATGAAAAACTGAGCAGTTTGGATAAAAAATCACTCTGGACAATGAGTCCTCTCCAGAAATATTCAGAAGGCACAATATTTCTTTGACTCAACAAAGGCAAGGGAAAGATTTCCTCAAATCACAATATTTTTTAATTTGCATGGAACTGCAATAGATACGTGGGCATACCGGAGGGAGGGGGGAGGTTAAAATTTTGGAAACACTAAGATTCTGGGCAAAATGGCAAAACAATTTTTAGGTAGATTATTAAATAAACATATTTAAAAACTAATTGTATTCACTAGATTTCTTTTGTGTATTAAATCGGGATCTTGAAAATTAGGCCAAATGTCACAAGGCCGCACTAAAAAGATCAGATGCAGGTATTTCTAATGCAAGATAATTTCAAAGAAAATGAAATATTATCAAATGCCTTAGAACTTTTTAAAGGGCAACTGTCATTCTGGTTAAAATCCTTTGTAGTGAGTGCTTGCTCGGGTCAAAAAGACAGACGTGCTCTGCTCAAATAATTTTTCAAATTTCTCAAATCTGAAATGGGGGGGCCACCAATCCATTTGGGGGGGCCTTGGCCCCCCCAGGCCCCCCCATAGCTCCGCCACTGTTCACAGGTAATCCTGAACGCAATGGTTTTGCCAACATTTCTGGGATTTCTGCTTATTTTATTATTTCTGAAGTGCCTCTCTTAATTTTGTAATATTTTAGTAGGCCTTTCACTTACTTCTGAAAAAAAAAACACAAATTTAATTCGAGGAAAGTGTGAGCAAACTACGTAATGCCAAGAAAAACCCTGAATTTTTTATATTTAATGAATGGCAGGGCTCTTTCGTAAAATGAAAAATGCATTGATTACATCAAAATTAGCACTAACATACTGATTAATTGATTTGGTTTAAATGTCAGAAATTTATTTATTATAAAATACACCAATAGAAAGTTTTGATCGTAAAATCTGCAGACATGTAAAGACTAAAAAAGACGTTTCTACACAAGTTTTAAAAGAGGGTCAGTTCTTGTTATTCTAGTCCAACATCAACAATTTAAATAGGTTTGTAAAAGTTTTGCCACATTTTTTTTGTCATTATAGTGAATACCATTGTTATCTGACAGCTCACAATATTCCAAGAACTTGTTTTGTTTCCTTTTTAAGGAACCTTATCATGTATTTTCAGTATGGCACACCTCGTTTAGAATCTTGTTTATCAACGGTCTTCCAATGAAAGAAAACCTTTCACAAGATGGCTGGATTTTATGAAGGCCGTTCTATTCAGTGTGACATGTGCGCATTTCTAGTCTGTGGCTACAATAACAGCTACAATAACAAAGATAAGACTCAGTCTATTCTGCGAGTCATGGTTCGGGGAGACTTGATAACTTTTCTCCCTCTATCATTGTCACAGCTGGAAATACAGTGGACCTATTTATCTCAGCGTGAATAAGAAGCAGCGAGAACTTGCTACATTATGCCCACTTCTATGGCCATTTGGGCAGCACAATAACGATATTCACGCAGGTGAACTTAGCACTGGGAATGGTGTGGTAGGACTCAGTCACACATTTAGGGTTCAACTGTATATGATGTTTTGGGGTTTAACTGTGGGTTGGGAATGTAATTTATCACAGTTAGGTTTGGGAATAAACATGTACCACAAAAGGTGTTGGTGTTGTGTTTTTTGTGAATAAAAGTTAGTCAGGAAGTTCTAACTCAGAACCATTCTAGTTATTGCTTTTGAGCTATACAGTATACACATTGGTTTTAGCATTGGATAGAAAGATCATAATTTGGTAAGTTCATTTCATTTCATTTGTGAAATATAATCATTGCTTTTAAACATCAATTTCATATTTCAAATTGCATCATTGTATATATAATAATAATAATTATATATATATTAGGCCTCATGATAAGGTAGAAGAATTGACTGATTGGTTGACTGTGTAAATCCAAGTATCACCAAATTATTATTCATAAATTGTGTATTTATTGGTTATAGAGTACCAGACACTGGCAGCTATATATCACTTTGGTTGAGAGAGATTTGTTGCAAGAGCAGACCGCTAACAAAGGGTACTAAATGCTTGTACATAAATGTATTTATTTATTTATTTATTTATTTATACAATATATTTATACAGGGTAAAATATTCAGTAAAAACTTACTGTTTTACAATATTGCCCTGATTTAACACAAAAGAGAACTAAAAACAATAAAAGATGTATATACAAAGAATGTAAAGAGAAAGGAAGATAAAAAAAACAAAAACATATTAAAAAAAAAAAAGTTAAAAAGAAACATTCATAAAATAATTTTTACATTTTGCTTTAATATCACATAGACTTCCTAAGGACTTAACATCTGAAGGCAAACTATTCCACACTAACGGTCCTCTAACAGCAAAAGAATTACTACACAATTGTGAAGTGTGGTGAGGAACATAAACATTATTTTCATCAAAACTTCGCGTAACCCTCTGAGACACCTCAATTTGCATAATAGTTTCATCACACAAGTAATTAGGGGCTAGCCCATGGATAGCTTTAAACATTAAAACCGCTGTAAAATAATCTCTACGTTGGCGAACATTAAGTAATTTTAACTGTTTGACTAAGTCGACACCTCTAACATTAATAAAATCAAAATTATCACAAATAACCCTGGCAGCTCTATTCTGCATACACTGAACCTTATCAACATTTAAATTACTAGTGAATCCCCACGCTGTTATACAATAGTCTATATTTGGTTGAATAGTAGAACAATAAATATTAATTAGTGACTCATGGGGAACAAAACATCTTGTACGAGAAAGGACTGAAATTTTAGAGTTGAGCTGCTTACAAAGCTTTTCAATATAATCATTCCACATTAAATTTTGATCAACTTTTAGTCCAAGGTAGTCAATAACTTTAGTATCACTTATATCATCATTACCAACATGAACATTCAAATGATTACCATCAAGTCTACTCAGCTTTTGTCTAGTACTTACAATGATGCTACTTGACTTTGAAGCATTAACCACAAGTTTGTTATTAGCATACCATTCATTTACTCCATCAAGTGAGCTTTGGAGGTTCTGGCTAAGATCTACTACATCATGACCTGTACAATATAAAAGAACATCATCAGCATATAAATTACAGCAACCCTGCCTCACATGAGCATTAATATCATTAACAAAAAGAAGAAAAAGAACCGGTCCGAGAACCGACCCCTGTGGAACGCCAATATCTACATGTTTAATTAGAGATTCTGAATTTTTACACATTACTTTATGACCTCTTCTACCAAGGTAAGAACAAAACCAATTTACTACACTGTCACAAAAGCCATAACAATTAAGTTTTTTTAGAAGAATTGAATGGTTGATAGTGTCGAAACACTTTTTGATGTCTAGGGCACATGCACCCACAAGCAGACCATCATCAATGCTACTGGACCAGTCATTCAAAACTCTGGGAATAGAAGTCTGGTTATTATGCTTGGCAATGTAGGCAGACTGATCAGGAGAGATAAAATTATATTTATTTAAATAATACATAACCTGAGACTGAACCTCTCTTTCTAGGATCTTAGGTATATGTCCAATAACACTAATAGGGCGATAATTGGTTGGATCATTTTTGCTACCCTTTCCCTTATATACTGGTGTTATTCTAGAAAGTTTCCAGTCATCAATCACATAATTTATCGACAATGAAATATTACAAAACTTAGTGATTATTGGAGATATAACAATGCAAGAAAGTTGTAACAGCTTGGCATCAAAATCCAAAACATCAACAGCACTATCCTGGCCCAAATCCTGTAAATGTTTGGTCACAGCTTGATTAGTAACAGGTTGAAACTCAAACTTATGGATTGATTTTGATGTTTTCCAAAACAAACTATCATCATTATCACCCAACATGCCAGAAACAGTAGACTGTCCAATTGAATTGAAATAATCATTGAGATAATTGGGGGAGAAATTTTCTGGTAGGGGGGGTCTGGTCTTTCCACCAGTTAAATTATTAAGGACTTTCCACATTTTTGAGGGATTTGACTTATTAGTTAAGATAGCTTTATGATAGTGGGCCTTTTTGGCAGATTTTATGGTATTGGTGACCTTATTTCTGACATGTCTATAGTTTGCCCAAACATCAACATTCGCAGATTTAATTGCACACCGTTTAAGGTAGTCACGTTGGTACATTAATTTGACAACATCATGTGTAACCCAAGGATTGTAACGTTTCTTTAGCCTTCTAATTTGAACAGGAGCATGGTTATTACTTATTTTTATAAAAGCTGACTTAAACTTTTTCCACTTTTCCTCAAATAAATCTTCAGACCAGTTACAATCAGTTATATCAACACAACAAGATAAATCATGAATAAAACTTGAGAGATTAAAATTACGGAAATTTCTAAATTGAACATTGTTATGATCTGAATTTGACTCTTTTACAAAGCTAAGAACAGTGTAAACCAAATAGTGGTCACTCAGAGAACTTTCATAAACATCAGTCTTTACATGAAGGTGAGGTATATTTGACAAGATTACATCAATCAAGGTTGAACTAGTTAATGTAACCCTTGTGGGCTTAAGTACAAGTTGAGACATGTCATAAAGAGATTCCATATTGCGAATAGGACAATTGGTTACTTGAACATCAGGTTTGAAGTTAAAATTGAGGTCACCCATTAAAACGACGTGATCGTTATTAGCATTAACATAGTCCAATTGATTTAGCATAGCATCATAATAATCACGGCAAGCCGAGGGAGGTCTTTACATTATGCCAACAGTGACAGGAGTTTTCTTGTGGGTTATCCTTATACACACGCTTTCAAGGTTACTTGTGACATTCAGCTCATCGTAAATTATTCCATCTTTGATGTACATTAGGACACCACCTCCATTTCTTGTCCTATGCTTAAAGACAGTCTTGTATCCTGGGATTGTAAACTCATGAACATTAACATCATCATCAAGAAAGGTTTCACAAACACCAAGGACATCAAAACCAAAATTGTTCAACACTACAGCAATATTGTCAATTTTATGGAGCAATCCACAAACATTAAAGCTTGCAACTGATAAACTATGAGTCTTGGAGATAATATTGTCACCATTAACGCCAAGAGAAGCGTTGTTGTCCGGGTTCAGTTCGTTATTCTCAGCGGCAGAAATGTTTGTAGCATTCTCATGAGGGTTAGCGGGTAACGAAGTTTCACAGACGACGGCCCGCTCGTCTTGGCCGCAAACCTATGCGTAGTTGCAGGACTTTGACTTGTGACCTTCGTAGCCACAAGAGTTGCAGGTAACCGGTTTGCCATGCCTGCACGTGGCCATCATATGGTTTTCTTCACTGCAGTACCAACATCTCACTTTGGGCGAAGAATTGAGGGATGAATGACCATGGGAACTGTAGTTGTCACGTCGGGATTTACGCCTAACTTGAATCCATTCAGAATTACCCTGTTGCTCGGAAGGGCTTTGTTTTCTGTTAGGCTTGGGAGAATCCTTGGTGGACTGGACATGGGACTTGCCATTATTATTGTTATGAATTTCCAACAATCGGTCTCATAACGAGAACTGTGTATTGATATATATCCTTTGTTATTTTACAGGGTTGTCGCTTGTTAATAAATCAATTCAGAAAAAAAAACACTCGTACGAATCTGTTACAATGGCATCTGAAATATGTGCAGCGATTGTCCCATAATCGAGTGCCCAAAGCGAGAAAAAGGCCAAATGAACCAGCTTATTATTAATCGACTTTGTCTGTGATTTCTCTTTGTTTTATATAATGAAGTTTAATACTTATAACTTTCTATGCACAATTAAGTCATATCTTTACCTTTTACACGTAAATTCAGAAGTGTTTGAATAACATATTATGTATATTATTTCACGAAAAGATGACATGTAACTAAATAATATCAAAATTTGGTAAGAGCACAGATGAATGTAATTCACTGGGGATCCTTTTACACACATGAGTAAGTATGAATGAACCTCTATGTCATTGCTGTGGAATGGCAGAGATGATCTAGCGGTAAATAGTCCCATTTCCAGGACCAGTGGCGGACTGGCCCTCTGGGCCAGAGGGCAGTGCCCTGGGGCCCACCACCTCAGGGGGGCCCACCAGCAACCTACAAAAAATCTGAATTATCAAAAAATGATGTAAAAGAAGTAAAAAATCGAATTCTGGGCCTAAAAAATCTTCAACTTAGACTTGAAAACATGACAAACAGTGAAGTAAGGGGCCCCTCATAGAGGTACCTCTGGGGCCCCTTTTGATGAACTTATTAATAAAATTGGAACGGAAACTTGACATGCCGCTATTGCAATAATAGGGACCTGCTAATGATTTTGCCCAGGGGCCCACTGTGGGGCCAGTCCGCCCCTGTCCAGGACCAATGGTCTTTGGATTTGCTGGAACAATCATTGTCAGTTAATGGTATGTGAAAAACTAACAAGCAAAAACTGTAGATTTTTGAAATGATGGTGTAGTAAATTTATGACATCCATAAAGGACCTAGAAGTAGGCTAGAACTAAGAAATACAAAAAGAGGAGAATGAGGAGAACAAAATGATTATAAGTAATCACTTAACTTGTGTGTTATAAAAATCAGGAGGTGCAGAAATATTTTTCAAGCACAGTATATAAAAGTGGAATACAGAACAAAAGCAGGAAGAGCATTTCCGATTCTAAATGCCAAGTGAATAGCAACCAATTTAGCGGTAGATCTCTGACTGGGCGATAGGAAACAAACCGAGTATTTCATGAGGTACAAAGCACTCGTTAATTTTTTTACGAAAATTCCAAGCTTGGCTTCCATCGGTGTTACAGTGCTTGTCATATAAACGCTGAATGATAAGTTATTTTTTCTGCTCTTGAACTGTGATGTCACTTGTTAATTCAGTGTCACAGCTTGCATCCCTATTCTCTAGCACTGAAATACATGTCAAATAGCTACAAACTATGACGTCATTTTATACTTGGTCAGATTCCCCGCTTCAACAGCATAGAAAAGAACTTGAAATTCCACGTTAATGTGACAAGTACTGTAACTCAAACATTGATGCTTCAAGGTAAGTCATTGTAGCAATAATGTGAATAGAAATATTATAATGATATTATATCTGTAGCATTGACATCAACAGAATAGGCCTAACAAAATTTAATGTGTGCAAGCTTAACAAGCAATTTTTAGAGATTTACATCTGCTGAAAACAGCATTTACCGATGTCACATATATCTACAATGTGTTTTGCTTATGTGAGAAATGTGGTGATAAATTTAGAGTAAATTCTTGCTCATCAACACAAATCTCTGCTGAGAAGATGTGTTCAAAGGAGAGCTGAGAGATTTGTTTGGCCATTCAGACAGAACATATTAAAGTTTCAGTAAGAAATAGTTGCAAATCATCATGTCTATAATAATTTTTATCCATATATACTTCAACAAAATAATGCGGTTTCAAGGAATTTCGGCTTGAAAATGTATGTGGTGAGAGACCTGTACAGTAGGTTACATGTAAATAAATTATATGCTTGAATTGGTCTAGGCGCATATTATGCAGTACAGTAAAGTCTCTGAGAGACATCTCTCCAGTAGAAATTGAGAGGTTTTAAAAAGCTCTTGCGGTATGATATAAGTGAATTTTTTTATTACTAAGTGTATCACACTGCAGAAGGAGCGGTGCAGGAACTGCCATGTTATTAATATTGTTTTTTGAAAAAAAAAAATCAATTTTCAGATAGGTAAAGAGCGGTTTTGAATCCACTTCAAGTGTCACTCTCTGTCAAATATCGCCATGTTCATAATACACCTTTTTTTTATTATTGCAATTTTAAGAAGTATGAGTTTCTGTTGAAGGATTGTGAAATGCAGCAAATACAGTTCATGTGATTGGTTGAGGGACTGAAATTCGTAGCATAAATCTAATTTGAATAGAATAGAGACGTTTTTCAAAGTCAGTGATGTGTCTAGGGGGACAGGGATTGTCAGTGTTTTCCTGCTAAGCTGTTTTACTTTCCAAGATCAGCTGCTCAATGAAGCAGAATACTACGTTTTGCATTCCTGGCTATGTTAAACTTAAGAATTTGGAGGACGTTTGATTTACTGATAGACCAACCAGGTAAGTTGAAAAAGCTACGTGGATAGTGAAAAAAGGAGTCAAAGAAACTCATACTAAGTGAATCTGCAGTAATTCTTGTTTTACCAATATTGATCAGATGCAGTGTATAAATGTTTGACTTTAGTTGCTATGGCGTACGTTTTGACAATTTTCCCCAGTGTTGAATTTTGTTGATTTTTTTTTTGGTGAAAACTAAAAAATTTCCTTTCTTGTGGTACTAAGAAAGTTCTGTTATTACAAGTTTCCAAATTCTGCCAATTTTTATTCAACTAACAGTTGACGAATGACGAATACTAACATTATTAGTGATATTGATGCTTTTAAGAGAGCTTTGAAAATTATTTTACGTCATGATTTTTAACTTTTTTTCTGTATATATATATTGTTTTATTAGTTTATTTTTTTACTGTTTATATGTTTTTATATACTTTTTAACCAGGACCAGTTTGTAAAACAGATGTATTCTGAAACTGTTTTTCCTGAATAAATATATTTGATTATTATTATTATTATTAACAATCAGCAGCTAGTGGACATCAAGGACCTCAGAACGAGCCCTTTCAATTACATTGAAATGAAATGTCAAGTTGTCATAGGGCAACTTGTGACCTCAAAGGTGAGCTTTGTGACTCATTAAATTACCTGTCTTGATAGCATTGCAAGTATAGGATATGGCAATAATAGGGATTATGACCCCTCAATGAACATTCCAGTGCTTTTCTGCAAGAACTTAAGATTCATCTACTGTTTCGAAATAGAAGTACTAAAACTTATTGAAATTTGCTCACAAGGATGGAAGGGAGGAAACTAAAGAACATTAATTGTTTATCAATTTAGCAATATATTGCACGCTCTACGGTCTCTGTAGTACTACCCTATAGTTAATACCATTTGTTCCATCCAGTAAAAACTCTTGATAATAATGTAACATGACCGATAAGGTCAAAACAGACAGAGCAAAACTTTTTTCAAGGTCCACATTTGTATTATTTCCCCTCTGTGACAGTTAAACTTATCTTTTGGCTACTTCTCAAGGCCAGTGGTTGGAACCTTGTAAAGCAGGAAAAAGAGGATTTGTTTTGCACAAGCTGCAGATGCTAAATAACATTTACATTGGGTGAATAATCTTTAAAAAGAAAAAAATTCATAAGGGCGCAAATTATTTTGTGGCCCATAATGGTTTAACCTATGTTAGCTCAAATGATTATGTAACCATCTCACTCAATCATTTTAAAAGCTGACTTAAAATTCACAATATACAGTGAAGAAGAATTTGTTTGGTCGGTCTTTTGATTTTCTCCTAAAGATAATCGATTTACTTACTCCGACAGTATTCTGGTTTGTAATGAAGTTAGTCATTTAGCTTCACTTCATAATCTGTACAGCATATATTTTGTGAACTACACCATCCAGTCTATTAGTGTTGTCGGCCGATTCGGATCACACAATGCCTTGACACATAACACCCTACCTCCAATGGACTAATATTGTTCTGTTTCTTCTTCTGCTCAGTCCCATGGTTAGATACAATAATAGCATCCGGCAGATAGGTCATAGAGTGAAGGTTTGACAGTCCTAGATTCATCTAGTGACCTCGGTATTTATAACATACCATCAAAGTTATTTGGATATTTCAATTTTGTATGTCGGACGAAGTCCTGGTGTAAACCATTGAAGAAATAGCTGTCAATCAAAACTAAGTTCTAAGGCTTACCATTTGGCACATTGAACGAAATACTCTACTGAAAATCTAAAATACAAGAACAGAATAAATTTGAAATTTTCTTGGCACAACGAGAATGAGACAGATATACAGTGGTTCCTGTGTTATAAGACCACCCCTTCTGCAGTCATGAAGTGGTTTCTCGTGGGGTGCGGTCTATTCTCAGGGTGCAAAATGTACTAATAATACTATTGAGTGCGGGAGGAAAGCGGGACATAAGGTAAGTCGGTCTAACAACAGTCCACAACATTTTCCCCGCATCATAACATGTTTTCTTTGAAATACTACTTATCATCTTATTAGTGAACTACGGAGCCTGGACATCCACGCCCCCTGGATCAACTATACTGACTTGTAGTCAGGTTGATATACAAACAATTTACTTTTTAATTAAGTATTAACTACAGGGATATTGTTCACTAAATTCATGTCCTGCAAGATTATGGAAATGAAGGGAAAGCTCTACTTCTTATTATAATACCTTTACTTACGTTTGTGGATGTGGTCTTTTCATCAAGGTCTTACTGCACTCCATTCATCACTGTCACAGATGAACACAAAATGTCCACAATGACCAATAACAAACAATCTTCACTTCATTTTCTACAGCGCGGTCCTGTGGAATTGAGCACAGATGAATTTTATTCACAGGGGAACGTTTCATTCGCTTGAATGGCTATAAATGATGCTCGGTGAAAGCTCTGTTAAAGCCTTTTGCAAAGGAATGAGAGATGAATTGACAATCTGTAGTCTCGTTTCTTGGACCAATGGGCAATGGTTATCTCAATTGTCATTCTCTGTCAATGGTCTGTAAAAAGTATGGGCTTTATAGTAACTTTTGTTTCATATAAATTGACGAGTATTTTTTGCCCTGATGTCTACCTAAATGGCAAATTTTTGCCAATACAATGGCTGCTATATCAACATCAAACTACTCTAAATGGACATACTACTCAAAAATCTTAACAGTCAGATTGAATCAGTTGAAGACAGCTAGACAGCTAGACAGATAGACAGACAGACATATAGATAGAAATGTTTCTTTGACATGAATTCACATACAGTTACAGTGAATAAAAAACATGGTTTTATTATTTCAATGTCTGGAAACATTCACTTTGCCATGAATAATTGAATATGGAGCTAACATGAATGCCACCAATTAGAAAATAAAATATCAAATCAAATTTTTAATTAACTACCACAAATTTTAAGATGGATAGTCTCTCAAATTATATGTTAATACTTATAATTGTTTTATAAGTAAGAGGTTCGAAAGTGAAATTTATTGCGTTAACAACCCAAATCAATAGGCCTATCTATGCTGATTGCTGAAAATGTTCCTACTTTTAAAAAATCATCCAAATGATTTGATTGACTGCTTTAAATCAAACTTGATGCAACGTCATGATGTTGATAATTGCATAAGAAGATGTTGATTCTAAGGAACTGACCAGATGAAACTCATGGGTTGGCTCTGCATTTTACTCGGGGACAAGCTACTTGTTGCCTGCAAAGAATAACAGTCAATAAATTATTTTCTACTCATATATACAAGAGAGGAACTGTCTTTTTCACCGCAATTTTTACACTATGGTGCCCCAGCAATAGGCAATAACAATTTCTAGAGGTCAACAAACATATTTTGCGTTATGTTTTTGTGTTGAACAAAGTTTTAAATCACCAAATGTCTACTATATCCCCCTCCCACCCCAAAGTTAATCTGGTCTGCCCCTCAGCACTATGTATTCAAAATGTCTCTCACACATCTTTATTACTCTCAGACAACCATATAGTATGAATTTTGAAGAAAGACACCTCTGAAAAATATCTTCAAAATGTTGACTGTTCCTTTTCTTGGTATGTGGGTTTATGGTTGGTTCTTTCTTTTTTGCAGAAGGGAAACTAATGTGAAGATGGCTGCATAAAAAAGAAAAGATGATTTGCTACTTAGAAGGTTGTAGCTATAAAATGGCAAGAATAGTAGCAGAATGTGTGTCTTTTTCTTATTCTGACAATTATGCGTTACCGCCTATCAACTAGTTATGCGAAAAGAGAAGACAAGTTCACTATGAAAAATGCACTCTGTGTCTCATGATAGCCGATAAAATGTCGCCTTATTTTACATTAAACATGGAAATATAGAGGCTGTTTGATTAGTCTTAGCTGATTTCCAAATCCATTTGTTTGCCTGTCACCAACAAGTTGAATGAGTCTCGTCGATTTAAATTAAAATTGAAAGTATTGGCTTGATCATGACAGGACATCAGTATGATGACTTACGAAGTGCCATTTTCACAGTGCAAAAGTCCACTCTTTTTCTCTATCAAATTGACAGACTGTGGTGGACCTACTTTTCAACAAAGGTTTTGGTATGGCAGCATTTTAAAGGGGGAAGGGGTATATTAAACATTATCCCATGTCTAGGCACATTTTCTCCCCAATACTGTGATTTCCCCTGGGCAATACAGCAGGGAAAAAGTCAGTATCGGGGAGAAAAAGCAGTATATGGTCACCTGACCAGTATACTCCCTCATTTGCCAGGGAATATACTGAAAACAGCCAATGAGAGAGCAGTATTTAGACACCCCTCCATAAATCCAGTATATATATAGCGTCACAATCTCTGCTACTGCTCAGCATCTTTTCTTGTGATTTTGGCAACACACAAAAATGAGCGGTCTTTTCCATTTTTAGAAGGATCTATTAGGGCTAGAGAGTAGCGGTTTCAAGCGTTAGATCCACAAGAAAATATTGCTTTGGATTAATGTAAATTTGACTTCCTATTCAGTATAGAAAATTTTCCAAAGCAATTTCGGTAAATTTGTTTAGTTTTTCCAAAATGATTTTGTTGTACAAATACTGATTTATATAAATTTCCATCGTGATGAGGACCCCTTTTTATTTTCTTATATTGTTTTAGATAATATTTCACAACACATGACAAAGTAATAATGTCAAATTCTACTTTTTGGTATAGTTTCAGCACTGTGGTTCATTTATTTCAGAAACGTTTTTCTGCATTCCACTGCCGTTTTATTTAATTTCTCTGGATCTGATAAACATAAATGTATTAAATTCCCGTATAATCTTATATATATATATAGTATAGATTACAAATCCAAAGTTTCAAGATGATATCTCAAAAACTCTTGCGACAAAAAAAATATAACTGAAACAAGAATTTTCAGTTCGAGTGTGAAATCACAGATTTGAGTCAACGTGATTTTAAGTTCTATGGCTGTATAGTTTTATATCTCAGGATCTAAGTAACTTAGCTCTATAATATTCTCCAGTCCTTTCTTTAATATTCTAAAGGTCATTGATCCAAAATTTCAAGGCGATATCTCAAGAACTCTTGCCAAGAAAAAATTATTACTGGAAGAAGAATATTCAGTTCAAGCGTGAAATTTCAGATTTGAGGAAACGTTTTTTTTAAGTTTCAAAGACGTTTTATGTTATTGCTCCTGATCCAATCAACCTAGATGCATTATATTCCTGTAGAGTGTTGCACATATAGTTTAAATTACAAATCCAAAATAGCAAGGTGATATCTTAAATACCTTTTCCATAAGAACAGTATTACTGAAACAAGAATTTTCAGTTCCAGCGCAGAATTACATGTTGCAAGAAATGTCTGTTCCATAGATAAAAAAATTTAATTATTCAGAAAATGTGCCTAGACATGGGATAAAAAGGTCATACCATGGGTAGGTGCAGTACATCCCCGTATACTCCCCTCGACCCCAGTATATTCCCTCGACCCTTCGGGTCTCGGGAATATACTGGGGTCTCGGGGAGTATACCGGGGATGTACTGCACCTACCCATGATATATTTGATTTATTTGATTTGATTTGATTTATTAAGAAACACCCAAATTGGCCTGAGGGCCGCGAGATTGGATGGTTATACAACAATGTAATGTGGTACAATGGCATAATTATTCACAAATGAAGCAATTTTGAATTTGACAATTTGTTTGATATTTTTCAAAGGTTATCAACTTGTAGTAGTAGGTAAATCCTTCTAGACTGTGTGTAAATATTTTGGAGTATAAGGTTGTTTCAGTATTATTGAGTAATTCGGAGACCTTTATACTTGTACAGTTTTTTGTCCGTGCAAGTCTCACATTAGGGATGAAAAATTTTGAAGTATTCCTTGTGTTGTAATTATGAATATTGCTGACTTTTATGATTGGGATGTTATTGAAATAATCAGGGGATCTATGGTTCACTATTTTATAATATAATTTGTATAATTGCAATTGGTAGATGTCTTCAATTTTCATTATTTTTAGTTCTTTGAAAAGTGGATCAGTGTGTGCGTTGTATTTAGAATTACTGATCACTCTGACGGCTTGCTTTTGCAATCTATATAGTTTCGAAGCTGCATGTCCCCAAAAAAGTATACCATAATACATCTTTGACTGAATTAGGGCCATGTATATCTGTCGCAGAACTTGTCTTGATATATATTTCCTAATTGCACGGAGACATCCTATCAATCTGGCTACGGAGAGACAGGTTTTGCTGATGTGCTGCTTGAATGTTAACTCTTTGTCAAATACTATTCCCAAATATGTGAAACAATCGACTGATTCAATTATCTCATTGTCAAAGACCAAGCATGGTGGTGAAAAATTTCTTAGTTTATTGTTGAAAGTCATAAATTTAGTTTTCTTGGTATTTGCAGCAAGCTTATTCACTTTTAACCATCTGGAGACATTATCCAGTTCATTGTTAATTTTGTGTACATTTTGGGGTTGTACAGTGATGTTCAGTTGTGTAATAAGGGTTGTATCATCTGCATAAATTATTATATTGAAAAGGTCACTTGCAAATTTGATATCATTTATATAGACATTGAATAACAGTGGGCCTAGAATTGAACCTTGAGGTACTCCTGAAGTCACTGAACCCGTCATGGATGAAGTACCATCTATTTCTGTAAATTGTTCTCTGTCCGACAGGTAACTTTGGAGAAGTCTTCGCTCATTGCCATTTACACCATAATGTTCTAACTTTGATAAGAGTATTTGATGATTGATTGTGTCAAAGGCTTTCGACATATCAATAAATATGCTGATTGGAATCAGATTATCTTCCATCATCCATAGCAATCTGTCTGTCAGCTCTTGGGAAGCCAGTTCTGTGGAATGAAATTTGCGGAAACCATACTGGCTGGTATAGAGTAGTTTGTGCTCTTCAAAGTAGTTCTGCAATTGTTTATGTATAACTTTTTCAAATATTTTTGATATGGAAGGTAGAATAGAAATGGGTCTAAAATCGTCTACATTTGTTGCTCCAAGTTTCTTTGGTGTAGGAAGTATCTTAGCTATTTTTAACTTCTTGGGAAATATGCCTGTTGAGATTGTGTGGTTAATCATTAAGGTTAAAGGAAAACAGATCTCATATCTGATTTCTCTCAATAACTTACTTGACATTCTTATAATATCTTGAGTAGCTTTAGGTTGGAGCTTATCTATGATATCAAGAACATCCTGCTCAGAGACAGATTCTAGCTTAAAGGTGTTATCTCTTGGTTCGTTTAGATAATTATTGAAACTTGAGATGTTCTCAGAATCAATATTGATTGTATTTGATAGGTTTGCACCAACATTGCAGAAATGGTTGTTTAGCTGATCTACTATTTCTTTTTTGTTTTTATACACCTGATCATCTACTTTTATCTCTGAAGGAAATGATTTAGTCTTTTTGGATTTGCCTAATATTTCATTTATAGCAGACCAGGTCTTCCTGGAATCATTTTTAAATTTCTTGAAGTAGTTATCATAATAGTTTTTCTTTGCTTCTTTTATGGCTCTCTTCAAAATTCCATTGTAAATTTTCAGATTGTTTTTGAGTGTAAAAAAGTCTTCATTCTGAATTTTCATTTTCTTAATTTTGTAGTATAATTTATCTCTGAAGTTTATTGACTTGATCAAACCAGATGTTATCCAGTCACACTTTCTATGTTTTCGTTTATTGAATTTAACTTTTTTTATTGGTAGATGTTTATTTATGGATTTTGCTACCAAATCTACAAATATGTCGTAGTTTGAATCAGGATTGGCATTGGCACTAGCGTCTAGTACAGTACTGTAGTCAATCAGTCTAAGTTCTTCTCGTAGATTTAGTATTGCTTGGCTGTTGTAAGTATTTATAGTGATGTATTTTGTACCTCGTGAGTTTGAGTGGTTGCTTCTAATAGACAAAAAGTATGGATGGTGGTCAGAGATCAATCCATCTATTATGCCTGCCTTGACTTCTTCAGGTAAATTATTGCTTCGACAGAAAATGTTGTCGATCAAGGTACCTCTATTGTTGTTTGTATAGTGTGTTGGAGCAGTGATCATTGGCACATAAGTATACGAAAACATTTTTTGTAGGAATGAATTTGCATATACGTTTTCATTTATTTTCAGTAAATTAATATTGAAATCACCTGCGAGTGTGATAGTTGTTGGAGTAGGTTCAAGTTTATGTAGAAGTACCTCAAAGTCATCCATGAAATTCTCTTGATTTTCTTTGAGATTTCTTGGTGGTCTGTATATGTTTCCCACAATGATTTTCTTACCATTGTGTATGATTTCAAGGATTTGAGCTTCCCATTCATTCATGTGATTAAAAGGGCAATCAACATTTTTGAAAGTCAGTTCTTCCCTAATATATATGGCTAATCCACCATGATTACCACATGTTCTGTCTTTGACAATAAGTTGATAGCCTTTAATATTTAGGTGGGACGTAATAGAGTTGATAGGTATCCAAGTTTCTTGCAAACAGATTGCATCAAAGTACACAGAATTACTAGCTAAATTATTAAGGAATACTTTTAGGTTGTCTATTTTTGCTGTGAGACTTTGAACATTCAGACTTAAAACTGTGAAAGGATGAAGGTCATACCTGATAAATTTTGACATATCATTGACATTGTAATATTTGGAATGTGTCAGGATTTGCTCACTATGATCAAGTTGTGAAGCCATGTTTAGGACTTTTTGTTTGTGTCAGTTTTCTTTTTCTTCCTTCTGCTTTCTGCAGCTCTGGTGATTACCGTGATGAGGTCCTCTTCTGAATCTTCTGCTTCTTCTGCTTGGTAATTTTCTTCTTGTGTAGATGAATGAAAAGTTGTCTTCAATGGCATAATATTGCTTGTGGTCTCTAAAATTTTCGGGCATTCGATGACGACTGGTTTTATTTCGACTGAATTTTGTTGATATGTCTGAGATGTTGTATTGTTGAGTAGTATGGCATCATTTTCTTTCAGTTCTTCTGGTTCTTGGTCGGCCTGTTTTCTGTAAAAAATTTTCCCTTCTCTTGACCATGTAGAGTGTATGACCTGTTTCTTTTTCAGTTGTCTTGCCTTGTAGAAAAGCCTCATTTCAGCTGGTGTTAAATCTTCCGCAATGTAGACTTCTTCATTGCGCAGCGCTTTCAGTCTCTGGTTGTAGATCATCTGGGCGTCCCAGTAAGACTTCATCGTGATTAGATATCTTGTCTGTGCAGAGGCATGTTGTGCTGTTGTGCCAATTTTTTGCGCTGCCAGAAGCCCATCTGGACGAACTGTTGGAAAACGAGCTGACAAGAAGGCTTGGATGAATATCTTGGGATCATCAGAACCAACATTCAATCCTGTAATTATCAGGTTATTTTTTCTTATGCCTCTGTCTGCTGTATTGATATTTTGGTTGCTCTGTTGTTGGCTAGAATCTTGATAAATGGATTTGTTTGGTATGATGTTTCTCAGTTGTGCGAGTTCTTTGCTGTGCTTTTCTACTTCAATGGAAAGGGTCTGCACTCGTTCCTGTATTTTCTGATTTTCTTGTTGTTGTTGACTGAGTTTTTCTAATATCAAATCTATCTTTTGATTTGCATTGAGTACTCCTTTCAACTCTTGTATTAAAAGTGACATAAGTTGTGTCATGCTGTCATTTCCGTTGGACATCATCATCTTTGTGATTCACTTCTCTCAGTGCGTGGCTCTTGATGTTCAGCTGGTGTGACTATCTTCCTTGGATATCTTCTTTTCCTTACAGGCGTATATGTTCTTGTTTTTCTTATTTTTCTTTTTTAATTGGAGTTGTGGTTGCTGATTTTCAGAAATGTACGTGGACCAGACTGTTTTTTCTTTGGCGTGTGGGAATAACAATTATTTGCTATAACCTGATAATATTAACCCCTCTTTTTAAAACTTGATATCTTGAATATATGCAAACTTTATGAATACATGGTGGCTGTATTTATGTATAAATTTCACAATGACATGCTGCCTGGTCACTTTTCTTCCTTTTTTCCTCATAACCTTGATTATCATGGATACCATAACAGACAGAGACACCAGCTCCGTAGTGGCTTATGTCAGTCAGCCGTGTTTCAGAAAACCATACGCTTTCAAGGAGTGTCTATTTTGAATAATGTGCTACGAAATGAGATAACATGTAGATGCTCACTTTTTTCTGTTAAGAAACTTCTTAAATGTCATCTATTAACTAATTCTTTGAGATAGGTAATATTTTGTGCCCTACATTTCACACTAAACAATTAATTCTATGCTCAGTATCAGATCAGTAGTACTGTAACCCAGACTGAAGAATATTTTACTGATGTACATTGTATATAAATAAATTGCATATTCATACTGTGTCATACTTAATAATTTGGTGGAATTTAATGGGACTGACTCTTTTTTTTGCGACTATGTATATGCAATAGTGTAACATTTTATTTGTAAATACAGATTAAATATACCTGTAGTGGTAACAATCTGTATATATTCGTCATAAACTATGTAATGTCTCTGATAATATATTTTTTTTAATAAACTCAAACTCAAACTCAAAAAAAAAACCTCAAAAATTAATCAGCCCCTCCCGTCCTCTTCCAAGGCCACTGTCGACGACTGGAAGTATATCCTTTGTCAATAACTCTACAAATTTGTAGCTGTAAATATGTAAATGACTTGCCAAGAAATCTACTTTCTAAGGTTGCTATATTCAGATCACACACAATGCCTTGACACATGACACCCCTAAAATAGTCCACTGAGTTGTTTCTTTTTTTGCTCAGTTCTGTGATTAGATACAATAATAGCTCCTGACAGTCAGGTCACAGACAGAAGGCTTGACAGTCTTGTAGTCATCATATGGCCATGGTACTTTAATATCGATGGTTCAGTGCATTTTTTAACATAGTAACTAGGAGACCAAATGGTCTCCCAGTTGACAGATTTGGTCTTCCAGTCATTGTCAAATTGATGTCACTGGGAGACCAATTTTCCAAGAAACTCATATATTTCACATATGGTCCGTCATGATATGCAGTTCTTGGATGCTATTGAAACGAGGCTTATTCTTTTTTTCATATCAAGATATTCTTCAGTGCTTAAAGTAATATTCATACAGCAAATGCCATCTTTCTGACTTCCAATTTTCATAATTATAACTTTGTTTTGGCTGAAATCCGAAATTAGCAGTTAGTTGAACAGTTCAAAAGCCCTTTTGCAAACAAGTCATTTTAAATTATATCTTATGGATCTTTTGCTGAACGATAGATGTCGTGTATGACGGCGCTACAAAGTTCAGTTGGTCTCCCATTCGAAAATCCTTAAAAAATGCTCTGCGATGGTTCATGTGCTCAGGAATTTTGTTTATGATGCAGAAATTCAGACCCTTCTATAAATTTTTGTGGAATTGCAGTTATGCAATGACAATGCCAATGACAATGTCAAATTTTATTTAAGGTCGGTTTTGTAAACCAAAACAATAGTACAGAACTAGTGTCAAGTATACACTCATAGTCACAAATATTTGACAAAAGACTTCTTGGGGATTAGAGGCATTTGGAAAAGTCGATACACTCACACAATGTTTAATGTTCAGTCCCACGGCAAAATAAGTTGAAGGACTCCATCCATTGGCGTTGTTTTATTTGTAGACATGGTTTTCATACATGCTTTTAAAGGTGTTTTATTTATAAGCAATTAGCAAAAACTATTTCTTTCCTTGAAAGGTATAAATAAATAGGGAAAATACTCTAAGATTTTTAATGACATGCCAAGAAATCTATTTTCTGCTAAAGCTTTGCATCTTTCATTTTATGCTTCAGACGGGTGACTAAATGTGTCCGGAAAGATAGATCCCCTCTGAAAGTGGATCTGTTACTGCCGTAGCCGACTCCTCAAGACAATACTTCAAAGAAGAATTTTTTTCAAACAAGACAACATCCATTAATTCAGTATTTTTTATATCGTTCTGCAGCAAGGTCCATGGATACCAACTATCATGTCAAAACTCTTATTCTGATAAGAATCTTATATGTATGGCATATGAGGTCATAACGGGCTGAGTTCGTATGTCGTGAGCAAGCTTTTTTTTTCAAGGTCAGCATGTCCCCTCTGTTTGGTCAAACTCATCTTTTGGCTTCTTCTCAAGGCTTATGGTGAGATTACGATCTTTTATGACAAGTCTTATCTTGATATATAAATTATGGAGTTTTTGAAGATGCTTAGTTTGAACTTATCATGATACTTTGGAATTCCAACAGTTAGAATCTAACAAAATTGCAATAGAAGGCAATAATTTTGTAATCAACTTGCATTCGCTACAACTAAATGCACGGAACATTAATGTTTTAAATCCAATTTTATGCAATTTTATGATGTATATATAATTGCATCAGAAGTTGTTGCCTTTTAGTTAGAGATCAACTAAACGATACTTGGTGCTTCAGCCCGTTATGACCTCATATACTACACATGTAAGATTCTCAGGATAAGAGTTTTGACGTGATATACGGGGTTGGCTATGGATTTTACCCCAGGACTTTTTTTTTTCCAACAAAGCATAACGACAAACTATTTCTGCATGCATGTACAAGAGAGGACCAAGCCTTTTTATCGCAATTAAACACTATCACTAAATATTACATAGCCCCCATCCCAATGATTATCTAGTCTGCCTCTTAGCACTATGTATTCAAAGTGCCTCTGACACATTTTATTATTCTTAGACTACCACAGTTTGCATTTTGGAGAAAGGCACACCCAAGAATATCTTCAAAGTGTCAACGGCTCCTTTTCTTGTTATTTGGGTTTATAGTTGGTTCTTTCTATTTATTTGTTGTTATTTTTTATTGTTTGAGAAAGGAATGTGATGTGAAGACAACTACATAAAGAAGATGCGTTACAAGTTGGAAGTTTGTAGCTATAAAATGGCGAGAAAAATTTGCAAATAGAATATTATTACGTTTTTTTATTTATTCTGAGATAATATAATGTTTCACCTACTTTTCACCAAGCACTTTGGCATGGTGGCACAGTAAAAAAAAAAGAGGAGGGCTTATTTTTTCTAGAATAAGTTTTTTCAGATATTGATTTTGCAGCAAAACGACTTTGAAGTATTTAGATTTTCTGCAATAAATTTTGTCAAAATTTATGTAATTTTACAAAAAAAGTAATAATAGCAAGTTTAATTTCTAAAATAACCACCCCCCCCCCTCTCCACAAGGCTACTGTTAGTCCAGTCAATCTACTGTCAATATGAAACATACCCGCCACAAATTGCAAAAAAAACCAAACCAATTTTTTTCTCACCATTTGCTTCTACTTAATAACATATTAAAAATCCCACTCAATGAAAATATTGGAACAATGTTTTTTGGGCCATTGAAAATATAGCCTCTCGGAACGACGGAAATGCCATTTTTGCACGTCACTTCAACATTCTTACTTCACATTTTTGACAATTGCAGCACCTACACTTATAGTACTGGCTTGAATTATGCATCAAATTAAAGGTAATAATGTAAGGCATCCATCTGTACCTCCAGTAACCATGTAGCTCCTCTCTGGATCTCACAATGTAAGTGCAAACATTGTGTCCAATCCGATGAAAATCGACAATTTTTGGCTGGAACTCTTTCTATGACTCCTACTTTTTCTCAGAGCATATATAGGACATATACTTATGTGCAGACACATAAGTCCAAAGTTATATCTATTAGAGTTCTAAGTCTTACTAATTCACCTGCATTATGATAGTGTATGGCCAAAGATATTACAGCAATCTGGTTTTCTTAGACTCGCAACTGGACAATGTTATTAGAAAAATGGTAATTATTTGGCATTTGGACTCTTCAAGTATGGCCACATTGGTGTTTCCAAAATGTACTTTGCACACAGAGTTTATACTTAAAATTGATCAAGAGATTATACTCTCTATACATGCACAAGAGCAACAGTAGTCTATAGGCAGTGAACTCTGTCAGAGTTCACATACAACAACTGACCGGCAACTGCCCCTCTGGTGGAACAGCCGCCCTGAAAGTTGAAACTGACACATTAAAGCATCCATTGTCACATGGTCTAATTCGTTTTAGAATATCATTACTTTTAACACCAGGAACAGAGGCCCAAATTTGGAAATTTAAACATGAAAGGACTGTATTTACCCGTGCTTAAACTATGAATTCTCACAGTCTCTTCACTGCGGGCGCTGTTCATTCTGTCCAGAAATGCCTGAATCAATAGCTGTCTGGCCATACCAATGATTTCCGCTAACATGAGTGTGAATTCCTTTAGAATTAATAATCACTTGTAAATGGGATCGAAATATTTGGGGAAAATGTTGCCTTCAGTGTCAATAATCTCCTCAGAAACAACTAATTATAACATGTATTTTAATTGCACTTGTCCTAATGACCATACAACTCATTCCTGACCTACCAAAACAGATATGGATGGATAGCCCTTGATGTAAACTGTCATTTGACACCTTGGTTTCATTGGTACTACAACTGTCAACCCCCCAACAGCTAAATAATAATATATTATTGTTACCTTCAGTGTCAATAACCTCCTCGGAAACACCAAATTCTCCCATGTATTCTCAATTCCACCTATCCTAATCACCATATAACTCATTTCTGACCCACCAAAACAGATATGGATGGATAGCCCTTAATATTAACTTACATTTGGCACATTGGTTTCCTTGTAACTACAACTGTATACCCTCCAAAAGCTACATTTATGTTGAATTCAGTGTCAATAATCTCCTCAGAAACACTTAATTCTCCAATGTATTTTCAATTCCACTTATCCTAATCACCATATAACTCATTCCTGACCCATCAAAACAGATATGGATGGATAGCCCTTAGTGTGAACTTTCATCTGACACATTGGTTTCCTTGTTTTTACAATTCCCAACCCTCCAAAAGCTAAATAAATGTTGCCTTCAGTGTCAATAATCCCTTTGGAAGCACCAAATTCTCCCATGTATTTTCAATTTCACCTATCCTAATCACCATATATATAACTCATTTCTGACCCACCAAAACAGATATGGATGGATAGCCCTTGATGTCAACTGTCATTTAACACCTTGGTTTCATTATTACTACAAGTTTCAACCCTCCAAAAGCTAAATAAATGTTGCCTTCAGTGTCAATAATCTCCTCAGACACACCAAATTCTCCTATTTATTCTCAATTCCACATATCCTAATCACCATATAACTCACTCCTTACCCATCAAAGCAGATATGGATGGCTAGCCCTTGATGTCAAATTGCATCTGGCACATTTGTTTCCTCGTAACTTCAACTGTCAACCCTCCAAAAGCTAAATAAATGTTGCCTTCAGTGTCAATAATCTCCTCGGAAACACCAAATTCTCCCACATATTCTCAATTCCACCTATCCTAATCACCATATAACTCATTTCTGACCCACCAAAACAGATATGGATGGATAGCCCTTAATATGAACTTGAATTGGGCAAGTTGGTTTCCTTGTAACTATAACTGTCAACCCTCAAAAAGCTACTTTAAGGTTGGATTCAGTGTCAATAATCTTCTCGGAAACACTTAATTCTCCCATGTATTTTCAATTCCACTTATTCTTATCACCATATAACCCATTCTTGACCCACCAAAACAGATATGGATGGATAGCCCTTAGTATGTACTTTCATTTGGCACATTGGTTTCCTTGTTATTACAACTGTCAACCCTCCAAAAGCTAAATAAATGTTGCCTTCAGTGTCAATAATCCCTTCGGAAGCACCAAATTCTCCCATGTATTTTCAATTCCACCTATCCTAATCACCATATAACTCATTTCTGACCCACCAAAACAGATATGGATGGATAGCCCTTGATGTCAAAATTTCATCTGTCAGTTTGGTTTCATTGTTGCTACAACTGTCAACCGTCTGAAGGCTATATAGTTGTTACTGCAAGCGTGAAAGACCTTCTCGGAAACACGAAGTCCTTCCAAAATTGCAGCATGGTCGATCCCTGAAACATATTTTTAGTCAACAACCATATTTGTCTAAATAGCAGTTGTCATCCCTTCCAGCTGAATCGTAAGGGTGGGGTATTGCAGAGTTGCATTAATTAACTAATTATTGAATGGATGCTGAGAACAAATGTCAAATAACCTGTTCCATACATTTGTTCCCACTTGTATAATCTTCACTACAATTCCCTTCAGTAAGGCCATACACTTGGCGCCTAGCTCAGCATGTTTGTAGTTTGAGAATGCATCAAATGAGAAGGTTTCATTATCTGTTAGACAATTAAATTTCAAGGTATAGGGATAGCAAAACAAGGGATAAAAAGATCATATTGAGTAGTCCATGGAGTAAAATTGTTACATGACAAAGTGTATCTATCGTTAACATGGCAGGACCAGGACCTTGCTAAGTTACCTAAGTATTATCTCAAGAATGTTGTTTCGATGTGTAACTAACACAATGTCATTGTTATTTTCATCTATATCAAAATCTTGCTAATGATTCAATGGTCAACCCAGTGTGGTCATCCTAAAATAGTGGAAATGCGAAATAATTACCATCTTTCTATTAAAATTGTCCAGTTGCGAGTCTATGAAGACAATATTGCACATACATCTTTGACCATTCACTATCATAAAGCTAGTGAATTGGTAACAGTTAGCACTTTAATACATATTACTTCAAGCTGATGTTTCTTCCATATAAATCTATGTCTTATATATGCTCTGAGAAAAAGTAAGAATCGTTGAAACAGTTCTAGCAAAAAATACTTGATTTGCATCGGATTGGACACAATGTTTGCACTTTCATCGTGAGATCCAGAAAGGAGCTACATGGTTACTGGAGGTACAGATGGATGCCTTACATTATTACCTTTAATTTGATGCATAATTCAAGGCAGTACTGTAAGTGTAGGTGCTGCAATTGTCAAAAATGTTAAGTAAGAATGTTGAAATTATGTGCGAAAATGGCATTTCCGTCGTTCTGAGAGGCTATATTTTCAATGGCCCAAAAAACATTGTTCCAATATTTTCACTGAGTGGGATTTTTAATATGTTATTAAGTAGAAGTAAATGGTGAGAAAAAAACTGGTTTAGTTTTTTTTGCAATTTGTGGCGGGTATATTCCTAGATTGACTGGACTATGTTGTCTGTTGATAACTGGAGTTACTTTCCGAACCACTGCAGATGCCATCAATTAAAAGAAGGCAAGAAGCAAAAATAAAAGTAGCTTGACAAGAGGGTTAACTTAGTTCCAAGTGTAGTTTGTGGAATGGCCTGGAAATATTTATTTGTGTTTTTTTTCAATGATTTTTTGAAAAATTGGAAGAAATTGCGAAGAAAATCCAAACCTAAAAATGTCTTTAATGAAATACTCTTGCAGCTTCAGTTCCTGGTACTCGTATGTACCCAAAAAAAGACGCCCCCCCCCCTCCTTCCTGCTTCCCCAGACATCCTCATTAGACATCTTCTTGGAATTTGGGCTATAAGAATTAGTTTAAAATTCTATAAAGCATAGGCCTGCATGTCTTTCCATAGCAAATGTCAGTAATTAATATTTGGGCAAAAAAAAACTCCTGATAATAATGTAACATGACAGATAAGGCCAAAACAAGTAGAGCAAAACTTTTTCAAGGTCCAAATGTGTATTATTTGCCCTCTGCCACTGTAAACTTATCTTTTGGCTGTTGCTCAAGGCCAGTGGTCAGAACCTTGCAAAGTATAGAAAACAAATATACAAGATAATTGTGTTTTCTACCAGTTAAAACAAATTTAGCAAATTTCAAAACTTCTGAAAATCTGCAGAATTTAACGTCTCATTCAAACGACATCCAGCTGGAATTGAAAGTACACTGAAAATTGTGGGTTTCCTACCAGGGGTTCGAACCCATGCAAGCAAAGACACTTGTGAAATAAAGAGTCACTACTCCTGAAAGAAGGAGGTGGTTGGACTCTCTCAATTGGTCAACTTATGTTAAAACTGTTTAGATTAATGCTCTTTTTTTTCTCCCTTTTGCGCGATATTGGTTAATTTTATTTTATATATTCAACTTGTTTCTAATGTGTCTTAGGATGGCATCTCTGCAGCGATCTAAATCTTTGAGAGGTCTCCTTCGCCCATATACTATAATGATATCAATAATATTATATTATGTTTACTAGTAGTCTATATTTATCTTTAATGTGGGAAAATAATGATTTCTGAGTCTGAGTCTTTAGGAAATAAGAAGAAGAAGCAGTATACATTAATATCTTTATTCATTATTATGCATGATTATAATAATTTTAAAATACTTCGATCACTTTGAATTTTTTGACCAATAAGCAAACCTTATTTCGTTCCTTGAAAGGTACAAAGAATAGGGAAATGGCTACAAACATTTAAATGACTTGCCAAGAGAAATCTTCTTTCTCGGTTGCTATATTCAGATCACACACAATGCCTTGACACATAACACCCTGCCTCTAATAGTCCACTGTGTTATTTCTTTTTTGCTCAGTTCTATGATTAGATACAATAACAGCTCCTGACAGTCAGTTCACAGAGAGATGGTATAGCTATAGTCATCTTGTGGATTTGGTACTTCTTTGTCAAAGGTCCATGTCCTCCGGCATTTTGTACAGTTGCATGTAGTTATTCACACCCTGCTGTAACCCCAGAATAAGAGATTAAAATTTAAATTTTAAGTCAGCTTAAATGATTGAGAGAGATGGTTGCACAATTCATTTGAGCTAACATAGCTAGTGTTTTAAGTTATGACAACAGACAGATTATCAAAACAAAAAACAACAAACTATGTCAGCTCACATATATCGTGCGACCATCTCACTCAATCATTTCAGCTGACTCAAATCTCAACTTTTATTTGCACCTTCTTTGGAAGAACGAATTGAGGGTGCTTGAATTCAGCTATCTGACTAAATTAACATATGTGTCACAGGAAACATAGTGCCCTCCCTCACCAAAGATGTATGTACGGGCATTAGGAAAAAATCACAACACATAATTGCAACAACAAAAAAGCAAGAAACTGGCAATGTGAGTCGAATAGTTATTGCAGTTACATACAAGTACACTACAACCCAAAATAAAATAATAATATTTCCTGTCAGAAGTCCTCTGTTTACATATTTTTCCCTCCTTTCTCCTCCTTTCTCCTCTCCATCCCAAATCTCCTTGCAACTACCTTTGACTCCTCACAACAACCTTAGTCCATATTAAAAACTATATTATGACAGCTACCAATGTAAAGCAATTAGCAAAGGGGCACAATATCAAATAAATGAAACACAATCCCTGTGATTGAGTTTAGATTGGTGTTCTTTGAATGTGATTTTAATGTAGTTTCAAAAGGTAGTTTCAAGTAGGTGAAGGTAGGAAGTGATTCAAGGGTAGCCAAAAGGTGTGAAAGGGTAAAGTAGTGGACGGTTCTTCCTTCATGCTAGGGTAGTCATACTTTATTTAGAGTTGTACTGTACATACAAGTATACCTGGAGACTGGTATCCCCCATGTCCAGCATATATGTCAATCTGTTTCACCTTGCAGTAGCAACTTGTTGAATGTCTCAAAGATTTATTCTTACTCATTATCACAAATCATGGATGAAAAGACTTCGTAGGGATTAGAGGTGTTTGGAACTGTACGTGGATGCCTCCACAATGTTTAATGCCCAGTGGTGGACTGGCGCTATTTCAGGCCAAAGGCAAATATTAAGTTGAAGAGTATTTCCATCGGAAGTATTTAAAAAAGAGAAGGCAAAATACGTAATTTTAAATTGTTGGGGTCTCCATGTGAGAGTGTCTATGCAGTTAATTTGGTTTCATCACAGAATCATAAACTTGATGGAAAAGTTGAGCTTTTTTGCTTTTTATTAATTGTTATTTTTTGACAGCTTTCTTGAGCCCCCAATTCAAAAAACAGAATAAGCACAGACATTTTTCCCTGTGGTAAGAATTCATCTTACTATTATTGTCGTTGTCCCTACCAGTCCTATAATCCACGTAAAAATGCCGGATGTAAAAGACTATCAACCGTACCTCCTTTCTCAGTATTGATTTTGGTAAGATGGAATAAATGTTCATCGAACATAAAGTGCAGAACTTTTCTGTACTTTGATATCTGCTAAGTGTTCCTTCATCCATGTCCTTTAATCTGTTTGGAGAAACTCTTTATTTTGCACAGAGAACCATGGGAGCAGGGTTCAGTGCACTATGGGTAGTCTGTGATTAACATTGCCAATTTTTAGACTACAGACACAGGAAAGGAGATACGAGCAGTCGGATTATCTGGTCTGGCTACTATTGATGTGTCAAAAATGCTACAAAGAGAAGAGCATTGAGTTCAGCAACTATCTCACATCAGAATATTATCTGCCAGTCCAAGACATTGTACTCACCAAGTGACCTGATCAAGGAATTTTTAGTTTACATTTTGCTAGTTCTCATGCATAGATCAAACAACAAACTTTGCAATATATGTATGCTGTCTTATAGTAGGGGAGAGCGGGGCACAATGAGACGGTGGGCACAGTGAGACAAAGCCCATAGCGTCTAACTGGTACAGTTTACAGATCAACCCTCTTTTGTGTAATACAAAAAGTAAGTAAGTGAGAGACTCTCCTGTATCCTGAATACCTACACAGCATATCGAGAGTGGAATTTAGATATTTTGGTTTTTGACTAGTAAAAGTAAATAATTTTGCTAAATGACTTTTTGTTATAATTCCCAAGAAAAGTGGTTTGATGCAAATCAATTGCCAGGGATTCAAATGTTGGTTATTTGTGTTAGTTTAGTGAGATGATGATGCATACTGCATACATCTGGTCAGCAGGATTGAACAATTTTATAAAGAGAGCTGCGTGGGGCACAGTGAGACACTTTCAGGCGGGGCACAGTGACACATAACAAATTACACTCCAAATGACCTGAATTTAATGCATAGCTCACAATTCACCTTTAAAAACAAAATGCCTGCTATGAACTACTGATTTTAATGAGTCATATCGGAAGGGAAGCATCAGAGAAGAATTTTGATTAGTGTGTAACAGGTGCGGCAGGTTAAATAAGTCGTGCACGTGTCCTGTGCGATGAAGTTTGGAAACATACTAAAAAATGGACCTAAAAAATCACCTAGCCAGCTGCTTTTATAAGAGTACAGTAGTTTGTTTAGCAACAATTGATAGAAGAATTCCGTAGGTCCTGAGGATCGGCAGTTGTGGCAGCAGATGCCCTGTCTCACTGTGCCCCACCTGCTGTCTCACTGTGCCCCGCCCACGGGGCACAGTGAGACACTTAACGAGCATGGACATAACTCAAAATTTCTCCAAACCTGTGAAAGGTAGGAACCTGAAACTACTGGACAATATACCCAAGGTCATTATCTATAATGTGGACCTGATGTCATTTAACTTGTTGCTGTCAACATTTTGGTGCACTTGAAAATAAAAAAAGTGTCTCACTGTGCCCCGCTCTCCCCTACAAGTAACACTCATAACAATTTGGGAATGAATCAGATAAGTTTTCTTGGAGACTAGGCAGTTTTAGTAAACTACACTGAATTTTTACTAGAATTTCCAAATCTATTGATTGTTGAAAATGCTTGTAATTTCACCTTTTAAAGATGTCTAATACTTAAATACATCATACTGGCTATGATGTAATTGAATTGGTTTTGAAAAAACGGTCCTCGGTGAAGAACACCTGAGAGTGAACATCAGGCTTCATCCATTTGATTATTAATCAATATAGGCCTGTTATAGCTGCATTGCCCTTTTTAAATAGTCTAATTCATTCACTGGGCGCCACCTTGTGAATTCACTTACTTGATTGATATTTCTCCTTTTATCTGTAATTCACTTTTTATGGATACAGAGAGAGCTTCTTTCAAAATATTGCACTTTGTGAGTATAAAGATATTGATGATGTGTCATATTCGCACCAATAGTTTCAAATAGCACTTTGGTGTTTGGAGACAATGCAATGATTATGACACATCAAAAGGCCTTCTCTTGATCATCACTAATGTGACAGCCCCTATTGGGATTATCATGCTAGAAGTATGAATATGACACAAGGGTCATTCCATGTCAAATCAACCAATTTTCGGATGAATTCCCACCTGACCATCTCAGATTTTATTCATATTACTGTTACCACAAGACTAAATGGAAATATGGTATTGTGCAAAATTTGAAGAGTCTGGGTTGAAAACTCAGATAATGACTGGGCACCAAAATATCGCAAAATGCTTAGAATTTCTGAAATTGACAGATTTTGAATAGAGAATTTCTCTTGGTTGGTTTGAAACATAGCCATAAAACCAGCTCTGTACTTGCATATTGAGTAAATGTACCAATATAAATAGCTTATGCAAATATAGTCAATACAGTTACTGCCACAAAAATTTTAGAAAATCAGAAAAATATTGGGCTGAAAGTTGATTTTTGACATTCTAAAAAACCTTCTCAAAATTACATACGACATTCAATATAATACACATTAATTATTTGGATTAAAAAAAGAGATTTTAGCAGTTTGATTGTTGTGGCCTAATTAATATTGAATAGAGAGGCTCCAAAATTTTAGAAAATAATGAAATCGTGGTATTTTGGGGGTGCAAAAATACTGTGTGGGATAGGATGTAGCAAAATGAAGATTTCAAATCCTGAAAGCACCTGACTAAATCTTTCATTACATATCAAAACTGTTTTGCTACTTGGATTTCTTCATACCACATTTAATGCAAAAAGTTGAACCTAATCTTCCATACACCATAATTAAGGGGAGAGGTTGGTGCCCAAATATTTTTATTCCAAGCCTTACTTTCAGTTGGTACTTTGTTTTAGGCCAGAAGAGCCACCTGAAAAAGATTTTTCAAATAAAAAATGATTACCTTTGAATATAATGCAAATTCAATTTCACTGATGTGCCATGAAATACAGAAATCGCGGTTTGGTTTAATTTTGTCAATTTGAATCACACAACATTATTACTTTTACCATTGGACAGGCGTCATACAGACCTTCATTTTCAGTACCAACTTCGATGGTATCTGAAAAACTAATGCCTAGTTCTCACGACGGCGATTTGAGAGCGACGCATCAAGAGAAGTCATTTCTTGGAAAGTTGTGGCGTAGAACGTTGGTTTTGGCACATTACGTAATCAATTAGTGTCATGTGCGACGCTTAAAGTTAGTAGCCGCGGTGAGTCTTGAGGTGTCCGCGGCGCTGCTTAAGCTTTCTTCGCCGCGTTCCGCCTCTCTTTCCTCAGCGCAGTTCCAAACAGACGCGTCGCACTTTGTTTTGGAATTCGGCGAGGCTGCTTTTACTTCGCCCAATGTTGTTTCCTCTTACGCCGCTGATGGTTGTGAGGCAGCTACGTCTGAAATTGGCGACCTGCGACGCATCAGGAAACCTTCGGCGTACACCCGAGGTAAGATGCGCCGCTGAAAATGACAGCCTCGCCGACGACTGTAAGGATGCAACGCCGCATTTAGGGACTTGTTACTGCGTAACTTGATGGTTCATCGTCGCACATGCATTCATAAAGCGCCGAGGACATTACAGGCGCGTCGATGCTGACCTTCTTCGTCGTCCTTGCCTTAAGCAGCGACGAAGGTCTCTTAAGCATCGACGAACGTCTGTTGTTGCAGCGCTGCGGCAAAGTGTGTTTCGCTGCTGCAGGAGTCACTTTTGGTCATTATAAAAAGGGACACAGAGGACCTCCTTGCTTCATTTGCTGATTGCCCTTCAATGAGAACACAACGACTGCCTACTGAACATATGCATGATGAATGAAGAAGAAATTATTGTTGTGGCTGGTGCTGCTGCTGTTGCTATCGGAGCTGTCTATTTGAGACACAGGAGGAGGAGGGCCAGGAGACAGAAAAGGTGGTGGATTCGCAACTGGTTGCTGCAGAGGGAACAGCATGGTCACTTCCATCAACTGCTGCCTGAACTGCAAGTGCGTGACGTGTCCGGCTACTACAACTACACTAGAATGCCCCCTGCCATCTTTGCTGAAATCCTGGAAGCTGTTGGACCACTCATCGCTAAGCAAGACACCAACATGAGGAGGGCTTTGGAACCTGGTCTGAAGTTGGCTATCACCCTGCGGTACATGGCAACAGGAAACAGCTACAAGTCCCTAGCTTATGCTTTCCGTGTGGCACCCAACACCATCTGCAACTTCATCCCTGAGGTCTGCCTTGCCATCGTTCATGCCTTCGAAAGACAGCTGGCACTACCCACACAGCCTGAAAGATGGAAGGAGATAGCCAAGGCTTTTGAGACGAAATGGAACTTGCCCAACTGCATTGGAGCTCTGGATGGCAAGCACGTCGCAATCCGATGTCCCAAGGCTGCAGGCTCCTTGTTCTACAACTACAAGGGATTTCATTCCATTGTCCTGATGGCCCTCGTTGATGCCGACTACAAGTTCATCTATGTGCAGGCTGGCTGTCAAGGAAGTGCATCTGATGGCGGCGTCTTCAGGGACACAGTACTTCGACAACTCCTGGACGAGGAAGATCTAGGCCTACCACCTCCAGAACCTCTACCTGGCACAGAAGACAATCCTTTCCCATATTACATTGTGGGTGACGAGGCATTTCCCCTGAAGACATGGCTGCTCAAACCAGTGCCAAGAAAGAACCTTGACATTGCTTCCAGAGTCTACAATTACAGGATTTCAAGAGCCAGGAGAGTGGTGGAGAATGCTTTCGGTCTGCTGTCACACAGGTTCAGATGCTTCCTGACCACCATGCCCCAACGACCTACAAGAGTGACATACATCACAATGGCTGCTTGTGTTCTACACAACATTCTGCGAGACAGAGTAGGCGTCCACCATGCCCATGACAATGAAGTGATGGACAGAGAAGATCCACAGACACATGACGTCACTGAAGGAGTTTGGAGGGGAGACCGTCAATTAGGAGACCTAGGAGAACCACTTCGACACGGAAATGCCTCCAGAGATGCCAAGGCTGCTCGAGACTACCTACGTGACTGGGTCAACAGTCTGGCAGGAAGTGTCCCTTGGCAGTTGGAGAAAATCTGAAGAAGATGCAGACTATCTATTCAAAACAACAAACCCCAGGCCCTTTTAAGGGCCACCAAATCCTCCCAATTGAGCTGGCCATGTACACATCCTATGTTGACAAAACAAGCCCAAAAATCAATCAATCAATCAATCCCTCCATCCATCTATCTATCTATCTATCTATCTATCTATCTAGCTATCTATCTATCTATCTATCTATCTATCTATCTATCCAAGTCCAATTCCTGCAAAGTGACGACAACTGCTTTTCTTTTGCTGCAGTGTATATATGTAACGAGCATTGTGTTCCATCTATCAAGCTATCTATCTATCTATCTATCTAGCTATCTATCTAGCTATCTATCAAGCTATCTATCTATCTATCCAAGTCCAATTCCTGCAAAGTGACGACAACTGCTTTTCTTTTGCTGCAGTGTATATATGTAACGAGCATTGTGTTCCATCTATCAAGCTATCTATCTATCTATCTATCTAGCTATCTATCTAGCTATCTATCAAGCTATCTATCTATCTATCCAAGTCCAATTCCTGCAAAGTGACGACAACTGCTTTTCTTTTGCTGCAGTGTATATATGTAACGAGCATTGTGTTCCATCTATCAAGCTATCTATTTAGCTATCTATCTAGCTATCTATCTAGCTATCTATCAAGCTATCTATCTATCTATCCAAGTCCAATTCCTGCAAAGTGACGACAACTGCTTTTCTTTTGCTGCAGTGTATATATGTAACGAGCATTGTGTTCCATCTATCAAGCTATCTATTTAGCTATCTATCTAGCTATCTATCTAGCTATCTATCAAGCTATCTATCTATCTATCCAAGTCCAATTCCTGCAAAGTGACGACAACTGCTTTTCTTTTGCTGCAGTGTATATATGTAACGAGCATTGTGTTCCATCTATCAAGCTATCTATCTAGCTATCTATCTAGCTATCTATCAAGCTATCTATCTATCTATCTATCTAGCTAGCTATCTACCTGCCACTTGCCCTAGACAAGTGAAATTACAAAGTGATGCACTTGTACTAGTGCAACCAACCAACACAAGTTTTAAAACCAAAGCACTTGTACTAGTGCATTACATTTTAATTAAGAAATTCATGCACTTGTACTAGTGCAATAAAAATATGTTTATACCAAAGAATGCAGCACTTGTACTAGTGCTGCACTTGGTATGTTTTGGGGCAAAGAAAGGGGGAACTAGCACCTTGCTTTTATGAAGGTGATTACTTTTAATGAAGGCCAGGACCGGACTTTTGTTTTGGGGGACTTTTTTTTTGGGGGACTTTTTTTTTGGGGATTGTCAACGTTTTTTTTGCTCTTTTTTGGCTCTTTTCGGTCAACACAAGCTCTTTTTTTTGTCAACATAAGGTGTGTACGTGGCCTGCCCTTTTGGGAGGATTTGGTGGCCCTTAAAAGGGCCAAGGTTTTTTGTTGTCTTTGCTGCATCTGGTCTTCTACTTTCGTGGAGAAAGGAGACTTGCAGTCCAACTGGCCGAAGGGGAAGGCTGGTGCTGGTGATGGGCGCCCGGTTGACCAAAGCTGGGTCCAGGGGGGTAGCCGTACTTCTCGGGGCTCTCCTGAGCATCCACCATCAGTGTCATGGAGGATGGGCTGGGCTGCATCACGGTGTAGCTGGGAGTCTGCCTGGAGGATCCTCCTTCCCTGGGCTGGTGGTGGTGGTAGTGATGGCTGCTGCTGGAAGCGTGGTGGTGCTGCTGGTGGTGGGATGGCACATACGTCGAAGAAGGAGGAGGAGGAGGTGGCATCTGCAGGCGCTGAGGAGGATGAGGAGGCTGGAAGGTCTGCTCCTGATGATGGCTGGACTGGCGGCTGGCCTCATCCATCTCACTCTCCTTGTCCCAGTAGAGGGCGGCCTCTGCAATGGTCCTGACCATTTTCCTTCTGATTTCAGGGCTGGCGTGACATCCCACGTGGTAGAGGTCCTGGCACTTCATCCTCCAGTACTCCTGATCGGGTGTCAACTCCTGGTGGTCGGGGCACATGTTGCAGCCAGAGCCTTTCAGGATCTTCTTGGCGGAGGACATGGCTTGCATGCTGCCTGCGATGACGTGCATGGCGGAGTGCATGGCTTCATCTCCTGGGGCCTTCCTCTTGGTTCCCTTGGCAGCGGCTCCAGGCTTTGGTGCTCCAGGGAAGACTTGGGACTGCTGGCTGTCAGGTCTGTCCTGTGCTGGCTGTTCAGGTGGCAGTTCCGGCATGTCATACGAAGCTGGCAGGGAATCCTCAGGGTTGTAGCTGTCCTCGGAGTCTGAGGCTGGCCGGTTGGCAGACAGTTGAGAGATGGCGGACAGCTCCTTGCCTGGCTTGTGGACGATGGAGTCCTTCAGGAACCGACAGTTGGCTAGGATGTACTGGTCCCTCTCTGTGAGCGTCTCCTTCCTGCCGGATCCTGAAGCTTCAGGCCTGACGAGTCTGGAGTAGTGGGTGCGGACTGTCTTCCTCCAGTTGAAGATGTCCTGGGAGGTGAACTTGGGTCCCAGCTCCTTGGCTTTTTCGGTGTCCAGAAGTAGCTTCTCGTTGCCCTTGTATCCTCTGGAGCCCTTCATGTACAGCACAGGATGCTCTTTGTACCAGTTGATGAGGTCGTCTTCTTGCTCCGCTGTGATGCCCATGTAGTCTTTGATGTTTTTCTTGGGGGCCTTCCCTTTGCCCTTCTTGCCCTCGGACTTGGCTTCAGCAGCTGCAGGGGTGTCATCAGCAGAGTCTTCTTCCTCCTCGAAGGTGTCCTCATGTATGGTCACTCTATCTAGAGCAAGAACAGGCTGGCTCTCTTGTGTTTTCTTCGGAGTCTTCTTCGGAGTCTGAGTCTTCTTCGGAGTCTGAGTCTTCTTTGGAGTCTTCTTTGGAGTCTTCTTTTGAGTAGACTTGGCAGTAGGCTCTGGAAGACCCGTGGAAGACTTGGCAGCAGGCTTGTCAGCAGGCTTGGCAGCAGGCTTGGCAGCAGGCTTGGCAGCAGGCTTGTCAGCAGACTTGGCAGCAGGCTTGTCAGCAGACTTGGAAGGCTTGTCAGCAGGCTTGTCTCCTTCCTCTTCAAACAATTCAACAGATGAATCTTCTTCTGTTGTGTTGTCTTCTGGCCGGCCCTCGAAGATGGTCTCGCTGACGACAGTGGCTTTGCTGGTTGAAGAGGTGGTCTTCGTCTGGCTGCCAGCTGTAGTGGAGGTGTAGAGCCCAGGTAGAGAGATGTCTGCCATGGCTGTTGTGAAGAAGGCAGTCACTGCAGCATCTGAAGGTTCATGGAGAGGAGTTGCAGCTGGAGTTGTAGCTGGAGTTGTCACTGGAGTGCTCCCAGGAGTGTGAAGTGTTGACCTGGTGCTGAGCTTGGTTGGTGCCCTGGTGACGACGGTGCCCTTTCTCCTCTTTGGTCCCATGTTGTAGCAGCAAAAGTACAATTGTAGCAACAAAAGTAGCAGCAAATGTAGCAGTTGATAGTGTCGTGGATTCTAGGTGTGTTCTGGTCGAAGGTCTGAGTGGGTATGGTGCTCTAATCTGGCCCCCTCTATATATATGCAGGGTGCGGACCGCCTCTTTTCCCCTCCTTCGCCCCCCCCTGCTTCGCTGCTGCTGCCCCAGCCGCTGCGCAAAAAGAGGGTGACACGCAGACAAAGGGTTGATGCTAAAAATAGAACAACGCATGCACTCAGGCGCCACTCTGTCTGCTGCATTGGGGGTCCATAAGACGCGGCGCGCACCCTCTCACGTGCGTCGCACATGTGACTTTCCGCGACGCGTGTCTGAAACATGTGACATGAAGCAAGAGCTTTCTGCTACACTGCTGTTTCTGCGTCGAAGCTCTTCTTTGTGCGTCGCAACTTTAAAAATCTGCGGCGCGCACTGATTTCTTTTTACGCTTCTTCTTGCTTCACCACTTCTTTCCTCGCAAAGATTCAACCGGTTGAATCTTTTTTTCCTGCATCGTCAAATTTCTAGGAATTGCGTAGAAAGACCTCTTAAAACGACGCATGCTGTTCCTGTTGCGCCGTAAAGCCAAAATTGACGGCGAACATGCTCAATACTTTGCCCTTTCCTGGAAATATAAGAAACGCCGTCGCTTAAACCCTCTGTTACGTCTCCGTGAGAACTAGCCATTAGGGTACCCAGAATCTTCAATCTAATGCATGTCGTCCACTGGCTTTTAAAAGGTTGTAACTCAAAAAATGACATTTTGAGAAAAATGCAAAAAACCACCAAGAGTGTCTGATGGGGTAATAAGGGCAGGTATGTTGAAAGTAGGGTAACACATGTCGACAAATCAAATATTGTAGATCATTTGGAGTGTTTTACTACAGATTTAATTCATATATTTGGAAAAAAGAGCAAAAAAGTGACTTACAACCTTTTAATTCTTTCTGAATTCTTAAGATCCAGTGCAAGAAGGATGTAAGTTAAAACTTCAAATGGCCTTTTTGCCAATTTCAATCGATATTTTCTGCTCTTGCCCCATCCAAAAACATTATGGGTGCCATTACTAAGCATAAGGTTGAGTTTCAGACAATTTTAAACAAAATTTTCAGTTACGCCCTTTTAAACTTTGCCAAATTTGTCTGAAGTCTCGCAACTGCCCGATGAAAGGTCGTAAGTGCTTCAATATCAAAAGGTTGTAAGTCAATATTTCATGGATATTGCAAGGAAAACCCACAGAAATGATTATTATTTGAAGCAAATTGTTGGAAAATTGTCTTAAAATGTGTTATAAAAATCTTTAGCATTTCGGATTTCCATATTTATATTATTATTCCACTCCAAATCCGAAGCAATATGAAGTATTCTTTCTTAAAGGCTTATTGTTAATTAACTGCTTGTTGTTAATTGTATTACTTTACTCCAACCCAAAAAAAAACTGAATTTACTCTCTTTTTTTACCTTTAAGGAATTAAGTTTGAATAAGGTATTGTAATCATTGGGTAAAATGTCTGTCCACTGGGCGGGCGGGCTGGTGGGCTGGCCACGGGGTGATTGAACATTTCTTGGCCAGTACTCAGCCTTTATTGCACGTACATCCATGGATAAAATTTAGTACACATGTAGTCCATATGGTCCAGTTGTGCCTTTTGATGGTCTAATTGGTGGATATTTGATACTTTTTGAAATATTGAAATATATCCGGGCCACAAGCTTGTCACTAATGCATGTACAATTGTACTTGGTCGAAACTAACCCTGTAAGATTCTGGCACCAACCAGTTATCAGCTTCTTAATCCCCATGAGGAGAAAGACCAAACGTCACGGATGTTGTAATTTGGTCTTGCATTTAAACTGAGGGTGTATGTGGTGCAAGACAGAAAGTGTTGACTGTTGAGAAATCTGAAAAGGGAAATTTAGCATATTTGGCCTTGATTAATTGATGGAAAATCTGTAAAATTTGAACCATTGCACTGAAGGTTCTGAAGACGGGAGGTCCGGTATCAGTTTTCAGCATGTTTTTGTACAATTGAAAGTGATTGCCTTTGGCTTCATTACTTAGCAGTTGGTGAAAACTCGGGATGCTGTGCACATTTAGGGCCACAATTTGTACATTGCATGTAAAACTACCACCATTATATTCAAAAATTCAGCCAACTGTCATAAAAATCAGCGATGAATGGAATCATTGAGATATTCAAGTTTATCCATAGGGGGACTTACTTTTGTTGAACTGTTCAGTTAATAATAACAAAACATTATTCTGAAAAAGGTTAAGTTTAAAACTGACCAAATGAATGTTTGATGGTGTCCTCACAAATGATTTGTGTAAATCTGGTATGACTTGAAACAACCAAGAAAATTTTCATAACTGATCAATTTTATGACTCCATGTCTAATTTGATCAAAGACATTTAACTTTAGTCTAATTTTACAAAAAGAGTGTGAACGGACATCAGATAATATTGCTTTTGTCTGCAAACAAATCTTAAGAGTTATGAATTGAACTATGAATGAATGATGGCCTTTCATCTAATTGTTGAACAAATTATGTATTTGATTTGGAAAAAACTACAAAACGTTAAGGTTACAATCCAAAATCGATTACATTTTATTTTTTACCGATGAATATGGAATTCCACATTACTGTTGCATCAATGAGGTCATATTATATCTACCAATATCAAATTGGGGCTAACTCGTAACAGTAATTCCTAACATTCAATAGTAAAACATGGGTTACCTGACGTATTAATAATCTGAATAATATTTGATAAACCTGCACAGTGTACAGTTTCTGTCATCCCTGCTGAGAAGACAGATGGGCTTTGTTTCATGAGACGATATCAACATGTAGACAAATGATTTATCAACCTGTGCCTGGTGAAATGAAGGCTCCACAAAGACTGGAATTTTTACCGTCAGCAAACTTTAGTTCTAAGAAGGTATTATATACTTTGGTCAAATGTTTTCCATATGCCAAGCGGGCGAGCTGGCGCCTAGCCTAGATAGTTTCCGGGGCAGCACTCGGCCCCCGACAAGGTGTACATGGATGGAATTTGGTACACAAATAGCCTGTATGGTTTAGTTGTGCCTTTTGATGGTCTGATGGATTGATATCCTAAACTTTTTAAAATATTGAGAATAATATGTGTAAAATAGTTTTTTCCATGTCCGGCCAAAACTTGGCCACTTTTGCTTGTGCTTGGATGAAATTGATACCCGTATCACCCATACGATGTAGTTGTGCCTTGTGATGGCCTGATTGATGAATATTCTAATATTTTTCAAATATTGATTTTAAAAAATATTATTTTCACTACTGGTCAAATCTTGACCATTATTGCACAAACAAATTGTGCATGGATAAAATCTGATACAAATGATCAATGCATTTATGGGTTTCAAACCCACAGCCCACGACCTACACCTTGTATATGTATGAAACTGCTCTATAATATACGTAAATTTGTGTAGTTAGGCCTTTCCATGGTTTCACAAACACAAATCACTGTGGGTTCTTTGCATCTTTTAAAATTGTTGTTCGCTGAAGGTTTGCTGCTACACAGCCTATGTTTGAATTAGCTGGATTCAAATAAAAAATTCCTACATGACCCAATTGTCGGGAAAATTGAAATACAGTTTAGTTCTGTGCCTTCAAATTCTCAGTTTTTAACTGTTCTCATGAAGTTGCCATCTTTTCACCCAAATGACTGTACTGTAATTTTCGAAATCTTGGAAATGAAAGGTTGTAAGTGTGACTTACGATCATATCAAAGGGAATAATAGAACCCAGTCAACATTTTAGTCTGCACAGCACTCACTGTGAGATCACAAGAAACTCACACGGTGATGTCACGCTGGAGGGTGTCATCAAGACATCACAGTGACCTCATACCTTGTGACCTCATGCATTGCTACCTCATGCAGAGCTCTCAGAAATATCACATACTGGGGTCAAAATGTGGGCTCACTGTGAGGTCACAGTGATCTCACAAATGATGGTGTCACTATGGGATCTCACAGAGAGGTCACAAGTAACTCACACAGAGATGGCCCAGAGAGCTCACACTGTGACCTCATGCATTGCTGCCTCATGGAGAGCTCTCATAAATCTCACATACTGAGGTCATAATGTGGGCTCACTGTGAGCTCACAGTGATCTCACAAATGATGGTGTCACTAACAGATCTCACAGAGAGGTCACAAGGAGCTAACAAAGTGGTACCACTAAAGGTCATATAGACTATAGAGATCTCAAAGAGAGCCCACATTGTGAGCTCTTTGTGACAGGAAGTGACATCACATGACCATCACAACATTCCATCCACCATTTTGAATCAACATGCAACAGGAAATTTGGGAGATGAAATAATGCCTGTAAGTATGATTTTACATAGTTTGTAGTGTTGAAAATTATGTTAGCTTGGATTTAAACATTTAGTGATTCTACCAGCCTTGAAATTAAGCCTCCGAAAAATTGACAGCAGTGTGTCTTTTTGTACAGCAATTTTGGCACAATCTTTCAACTGCCATTTTGATTAGGAGCCATTACACTAAAGAAACACACAGTTTAATATGTATGAACTGGTAATATTTTCCATTTTAAACTGTTTCTGTAGTATATTGACCATGTACTTGTGAATAGTTAGTTAATATATATCAACCACACTCATAGTGTAAGATAATTCAGCCTATTGGGACGTTATTCAAACTGCTTATATATGTAGCACATACATTTATTTGTATTATCTTTTATTTTATGTTTCAGGTTGATGGTTGATATTTATGGGTTGGACTGCAAGAATGAAGAGGATTGAATGAAACCCCCCCCCCCATCCAGCTATGTGATTTGACAAATAAAATGAGGGAACAAACTTGCTATTCTCCATTTGTATTTATCTAACTCTTGAAGAGGTCAATGAGGGTGATTTGAGGTCACAGGTAGTTCACCCTCCAGAGGTCACAGGCAGTTCACCCTGCAGAACTGACCTCAGAAAAGGCTCACAGAGAGCTCACGCTAACAGCTCACATAAAAGCTCAAAGAGAGCTCACAGAGAGCTCACAGAAAGCTCACAAGAAGGTCACACAAATCTCACTATGAGACCTCACATTAGGCTCACAGGGAGCTCACAGTGTGACCCCAACATCTGAGCTCAAATCACCCCCATTGACTGGCTTCAAAATGAGGTTGATGTGAGGTCTTTTCTGTGAGCTTTCAAGCTATCATTGAAGAGCTCACATAGATATCACAGTGAGGTCAAATTGTTGACTGGGAATGCAAGAAGGTTGTAAGTCTTACTTACAACCTTCTCTGTTTCTCACAGTTGAAGCACGCCAGGTCGTAAGTGGGAGTTACAACCTTTTAAAAAAAAAAACATCTGTTTTAACGGTACTTACAGCGTTTTAAAAATATGCAATCATGTAAACGCAAAAAGGTTGTAACAGAAAATTTTTAATATCTCGAAAACTAAAAATGATTTTTTTCTGGAATTTTCACAGAAAGATGCGGCTTATTTTTCTTTACCTATTCCTTTAATACTGCAGAAAGGTCGTAAGTGGCACTTACAACCTTTTAATAGCCAGTGGACGATGTATTCAGTGCTCAAGCGAGCAATGTCCAAATATTTATTTCGTATTGAAGGAATCCGAGGAGCAAGTTCATCCTACCACCAAATGAAAGGTAAAAAGCTATACTTTAAGACAAAATGCAAGTTATGGCTTTCCTACTTATCCCACAAGGTGATTTTGGGCTCTGAAATACTTGAAAGAAGGCAGTTTTCATAACTTCAAGTGTAAGTAACTCGTAAAACATAAAACGATTATTTTTTTTACTACACATAACGGAACTAGAGACTGAGATGAAGTGCTAGAGTAAGCATGAAAGGATTTTGACAATTAATAATTGGGTCAATGAACCCTGAAATATGGAATTTAGCACTAAAAAGTGTACTCTTTCTATCCTTTTTTCCCCCATTGCTGACAATTAGCACAGATATGCAACTTTCACACATTTACAGATTGATACAACATTAGTCCTCTTGCTTAGTATCGTTTTTATATCTGACATCATTGAAATTGTACACCCTTTTGAAAATATGTTGAATTTGAACATTTTCCAATATTCCCTGATTTTCAAAAATTCATAGCTCAGTCAAATTTGAAGATAGCCATTTGAAATTTTGGATATGTTAGTTTCTCTGGGTAAACTAAATGTGCACGAAGTTTCGTTAGAATCGGTGGTGGTGAGGTTGGGACCATTGACGTGGAATGTCACACAACACCAACTGTCATCATTCAAAAAGTGAAAATTTCTTTATATCCAAGAATATTTTAACAGATGTAAAGAACACAACTGTATAATATATATTCTGTGATTACTGATGGGAGGGGCAGAGGGGTCAGCCCACTGATAGGTTGAATGGCTGCTAATCGCTGGGTCCAGGGTTCAAGCCCCCACTCTTGCTGGGTCAACTGGGCCTATGTTGGACAACATTTACAATCAATTGTATGTAAATACAAGACAAAAAGACTGAATCATCCAACCGTCCATCTGTTACAACTTCCAGTTCCATCTTCACTGTATCTATTTCTGTTTGACTTTGTGTCTGATAGCTTCAGTTTAGCATTCATTGACTGGACAGCTAGACTTGGGGGCTCAGTTTTGAGTGGCAACCCATTCTTTGAGGGATCAGACCAGGATTTTAGGAGTTCAGAATGTCCATTTTTCTGACCTTTGATTAAGAGCCATGGTCATATGGATATCAGAAGGAAGCCAAGCCTTCACTCCACGACCTATCTGCCAGATGCTGTTGTGTCCTATTCATAAGATTAAAGAAAAAACAAGCACAATAGATTGTATTTCTATATGAGGATAATACTAGAGAATTGGAGAGGGTTTATATATGAAGCTCTGGCAGGGGGACAGGGAATACATAATTAAATTGTTCAAGGAGCAGAGGGACATCCAATTCATAAGATTAAAGAAAAAGAAAAAAACAAGCACAATAGATTGTATTTCTATATGTGGATAATACTAGAGCTGAATTGGAAAGGGCTTATATTTAAAGCTCTGGCAGGGGGACAGGGAATGAAAATTTTTCAAGGAGCAGAGGGACATAAAACCCTATCCAGAGCTCAGGGACAAGGAACTCGAAAGTTCATTTCGTCAAATTGCAAAGGGAAATGGAATTCACAAGTGAAATAGCCAAGGAGCAGAGGGACATACAACCTCATCGAGAGCTGAGGGGCAAGAAACGCAAAAGTTCAATAGTGAAATTGCAAAGGAGCATGTAATTCAAAGTGAAATGGTCAAGAATTAAGCAGAGTAGAGGGACATAAAACCCCATCAAGAACTGAGGGACAGGGATGCGGAAGTTCAATAGTGAAATTGCAAAGGGAAGTGGGATTCAAAGTGAAATGGCAAAGGGTTATAATTTTTATTAGGGAGACACTAAACCACATCCAGAGCCTCATATGACTTGATGCAATTAAGTTACGTCCTGAAGTTTTTCACACATTAGGCTAAGAAGTACTGTACTCTTACTCATAGATATGGCCCAACTCTGGTCTTTGCATGCTTGTGGTTAGATCACTGATGGAAGGAATACAATTATATACAATGATGTCTTTTTTGGATAGTCATAATACCTTAGAGTCTCTCAAACCTATAGTGATCCATGGCAGCAACCACTTTTAAGGAATTAACACTGATATTATTGTAAAATTTTATATCGAGGAACTCACAGACATTATAACAAATTTCATAAAACCCCTATAGCATCCTCATTAACTACAAGAATCAGTGAATAGTTGAGTTTGAGCCTCTTCCGTGAAAATCTCCATCATAACGTCTTAATGCCACAATACCTTATGTCCAGCGAAGCATAATTCCCCAGCTGACACCTGCAGGTATCCAGCAGACAAGTTCCCTAATGACTTCAGGCATCCTGAAAATTAAGGCTTCTCTATAATACAGGCGTCAATGGCAATTTTCTTGAATGATTTTCTGGTGAAATGTGCAATATTATATGATGATGACGCCACCTTGGTGCAAGACTGGCATGCAAACAGCAATAATAATATTGAAATTTAGTTTCTTTCGGACAAATTCCATTACTTTCAATGGACAAACATTCATTAATTTTATATAATATTATGTAATGTTTATTTTCTAAAGCTGGATATTCCCATATATTTCCATGCAAGGTGACCCCAAAAATGATTTTGTCACCCCCCCCTTCTTCAAATTTAATTGCATAATTTGCCTCTGGTCATAATTAAATTTTATCCTTGATTGTTGGTAAATTTAAATAACTTTTCACACTCTTAAAACAGATTGGTTGATTTTTGGGAAAAGACCAACCAATCAATTGGTTGAGGCGAAATCAATCAATAATTATGGTTGAAACTACCATTTTACTGGTTGAGGGCAACCCACTAGAATTGGTTGAAAATTATTCAACCAACTCCAATGGTCAGAAAAATGGTTATGTCATATTTATTTGAATAAAGTATCTCTCCTCCACCCAGCAGAATAGCAGCCCCTTAAAATAAATGCTGCCCTCAATACGGTCAGGAAAAGTTGTAATAGTGTACATGTAAAGACGTTCATGAAAGCCGCTTGAAATAAAAGTCCATAGCTCTAAAATAGAGAAAGGACGAGGGAGGGGATCTATTCAAGTTGATGTGGTACACAGAAGTTTAAAAGTTTTAAATGAACAAGTGAGTAAAGGATTAGCAAGGAATCATTGAACTTATCAACAATAAAAGCATAACTGAGTTGTAACAACAAACAAACAGTGTATAGGCCTAATCTGATAATTTATGCTACAATGTATGATCCCAGCTTAAACATCACAGCTGACTTAAAATTTCAACAGTTCCAAGGTTGTGTAATGAATAAGATCAGCGCTCATATCATGTCTGTCCAAGAATTGTCAGCATTTCACAACAGAAGAATCATGAGCAATAGAGAGCAGTGTGTCGCCATCTATATCCACTGTCAAGTCAAGTTTGGTGTGTAACTTTGAAATTATAAAAATCCGACAGGATGCACAGGCATGTCAATTATATCAATGAGTCACATAATTGTAGAAACACTGTTTCCAAAAAAATATTAAATGAATAGCTTTTAAATGTTAAGATTAGGTAGACAAAACATTTGGTTGGAGAACCAAGAACTTGAACAGTCAGTCGCATGCAATTGTTCTAGATCCCACAGGAATGTCCCATAGTCAATATAGAATTGCAGTGACATATCTATGCAAGGTAAGTGTATTTTATTATCATAATGGTGTGTGAATGGACTGTAGGCTGCTTGGTAAAACAAGGAAGAAAAGTCTGCTGATTTTTAGAGGCATCTCCAGTGCCTTCTGGTGGATAGCTAAACTTTCTCCATCTCTCTGTCCCCACATATCTTTATCTATGATAAACAGTTTGTTTGTTGTCACTATTATCTTTTTTCTCTTTTCAGATCTCAAGCAAAAAAAAAAAAAAAAAAACAAACAACCCTCTTCCCAACAAATAAAAAATAACCCCCTCCCCACCCTCAAAAAATGAAACCCCTGATGAGTGAAATAACAACTTATTTATGAATAGCCATTCAGCTGGGGTGGGCGTATGAGCCTTAGCATGTGGGTTCAATGGCTTTACATCCTGAATTTTTGCACTAGATGCTCACAGCAAGCTTGAGCAAACTTTGGGGTTAAAAAAATTGACCAAGAAAACGGTTAGCGCAGTGATGTGGAGGAAGGTTAGACGAACATTTTAATGTATCAAACTAAAAAATCTGTTGGGAATTTTTTGAGATATTTGAGTTTTGAATTTTTTGTTTATCACACCCTATTCTTAGCATGGAATCTCCATCAAAAAGTGTTTAGAATCGCCAATTTTTCCTGCTAGGTACTATCTAAGACAAAAGTCATTATTCAGAATTAAAAATATGCAGTCATTGTAACAGCAGAAAGTAAATACCTCTTCATCTAGACTGACACAGTGTGATAAACCTATAACTGTAAACACTTCTTGGCAAATGTTTAAAATATGTTTTTTTTGCCAGCTAGTCCTAAGTTTCATCATACTGTTGAATAATTGTAGTAGAATCTACCTCACTTTTGACTATATATATATATGTAAGGTGTATTATTGAGATTTTTAGGTGTTTTTTATGAGAAATTTCACCACTGTGAAACATGTACTTTGCAACCATGTTAAGTGTAGCCCATGTCAAGTGAATCATCAGAAAACGTGTGGAAAGAGTGTTTGTAAGCATTTAGTTACGTATGGAGTAGAATCGTTTGATATTACATGTTAAAAATGCAGTAGTTGTACATTTTTGCATTAACTACATTTTCACTTGATTTTCTGAATTTATGATATTTTTGTTGTTCTGTACTATTAAACATTGATTCATTTTGGATGCCGGATAACCTACAACAATATTAAACATCTTAACATCCGTTTTAAGTACCTAAAATACATTAAGCATGAAAATTACTGTTTATGAATAGTTTTTAATGTTATTTGTGTATATTGTCAAATTGCAAAGACTTTTCATGTAATGTCAGGGGATTCAACTTCATAGTGAAGTAGATACTTACCAACATTCCAACCATGGGTTGTCCAAAAATTAAATTAACTTTGTCTATCCTTTTACCAAGTCACAAAATGTTTGTTTCACAGTGGCAAAATTTGTGATAAAATGCGCAAAAAACTCAACAAAGCTTGATGAAATGATATGATGACACCAAATCTGCTAAAATAACTTACCAGAATTATGAAACTAACACAACCTGGCATTTCATACATTTTCTCACACCTCTAGCCCGAAATGTTTACGGTTATATGTTTATCACACCCTGTCAGTCTTGATGAGGTGGTACATACTTTCTGCAGAGACAATGACTGCATATTTCTACTTTTGAATAATGACTTTCACCTTAGATATTACTAAGCAGGAAAAATAGGTAGTTATTAGCATTCCTTGATCGAGATTTCATGCTAAGAATAGGGTGTGATAAATAAAAATAATAAAACTCCAATAACTCAAAAAATTCCCAACAGATTTTTTAGTTTGATACATCAACATTTTCGTCTGACCTTCCTCTACGTCACTGCGCTAACCGTTTTCTTGGTCAATTTTTTTAACCCCAAAGTTTGTTCAAGCTCGCTGTGTGCTATATAGGCTAATCAGGCAAGCCGTAGACCATGGCAATTTTATAACAGCTGTCAGACTAAATTCTACAGAGGGGTGGTCCTAGGACCATGAGGTTGACTAACTATAATCCCATCCCTTATTAGCCAATAAGGTTCTTTCATTCAACCAATTATTAAAGTTAATGTTTAACCAATTCCATGTGTTGAAATAACAGTAAGAGAGATTAACCAATTCAAATTGGTTGGTAACTTAACCAATCTTGATTGGTTGACTGCAACCAATGAATTGGTTGGTCCTATTTCATCATATAAAATTGGTTGTTTTCAACCAATATATTGGTATATTCAACCAAACTGTTTTAAGAGTGCAGATTGACTTACAACAATTAGCTTTATGTTTGACAGAGTAAAGTTGACACCAATAACTAGGGGCACCGGGGGCACATTGGGACACTTTTCACATCCACTAATTTTGCTCAATGCTGAAAGCACTGAAGAACTCAGAAGTTTGCATTAATATCACCAATACTATTGAGCTTAAATGCAAGGCATAATAAACTAGGCTGCACCTACCCTTTTGCAGCCAGAGAGTCGTAAAAATGACTGTCCCAATGTGCCCCGGCATGGCACAGCCGGGGCATATTGGGACATCAATTAAAAAATCATTTTAACAATCCATGTGCAATAGATATCACGTATAAGTAGTGCGTAAGACAATATACAGTGCATTAACACCTTGTAGCGTCAATAGTTCATAACTTTAAACAGTTTTAAACATTTAACATAAACTGTCCTGGGTGCGGACATCTATGTAAGTAACACACAGTGAACCGTCCATATTTACTTTAGTAGTAGGCCATACTTCTGCATGTGGCTGTAATTTGTCAGGATGTGAAATTACAAGATATGATGGCACTACCATATCATATACCTTGCCAGGATCCAAGAAAACCCCACCGTCCCACAGTGCCCCGCATCCCAATGTGCCCCCGTTCCCCCTACTGGAATACAGCCATTTAATCATGCACTTCCTTTTGACAATGTACACTTGTGTAATGCATAGTATTAATCATCAAACTTAAACTGCCAAATTGAGCTGCCAAATCCCAGAAAAACCCTAATTTTTTCTTTAAAAGTTCACAAAGTTCACTAGACATATTTGTAGCTATTTGTATATTGAATGATTTGTGCGCTATACAGCCAGTAAGGACCAGCTTAATACAGCTTTGGTGAAGTGAGTTTCAGCCATACAAGAAATGCATTAGAACTAGGTTTATTGATTGAGACACTTGGGTCTTATTCAAACTTTAAGCCATCCATCATACACCGCAAAGGCTCTATTCATCACTTTCAAATACTAAGATAGATGGATAGATGGATAGATGGATTTGGAAGCTGCACAAAGCTGATATAGGGCAACTGTGGTAATCCCAAATGAGATTTTTCAAGATTTTGTATGGGAAAGTTATGAATATATTTGTGAAGATGAATAGGGTTTGGTCATATTGAATGTGGGTTTAAGAAGTTTTGTGCAAAGACTTTTTTTCATGGGGCTGATGGGGTTTATAACTGTGAAAACAGAATTGTTGAATGTACCATCAAGTTTGGATGCCAATTAAATGCTGTTAAAAACACGACAGCCAAATTATGTAAACATACAAATTTAGGAGAAATACACATCAGTGAAACTGTAGATTAAAATGTTTTCAACTGGTCTTATAAGATGGAAACAAAACAAAACAAAAATTATCAAAGGTTACAAGACATATTTGTAGCTATTTGTATATTGAAGGATTTATGTGCTATATATCCTATAAGGGCCAGTTTAAAGCTGCTTCAGTGGAGTGAGCTTAAGCCATACAAGATATGCAGTTGAATTAGGTTCATTGATTTAGACACTGGGGTCTTATTCAAACTTTAAGCCATCCATCACACACTGCAAAGGCTCTATTCATCACTTTCAAATACAAAGATAGATGGATAGATGGATTTGGAAGCTGCACAAAGCTGATATAGGGCAACTGTGGTAATCCCAAATGAGATTTTTCAAAATTCTGTATGGGAAAGTTATGAATATATTCGTGAAGATGAATAGGGTTTGGTCATATTGAATGTGGGTTTAAGAAGTTCTGGAAATACTGGATTTTTTCGTTGGACTGATGGGATTTTTATCAAGTCAAATTCTGAAATATTCTAATCATGATCAGTCACTTTCAAGGCGATCATACATATCATTAATACAATGGTTTTTCATCTCTAGTAGCCTCTCTTTGATGTGCAACCTCTTCATGGCTCATAGAAAGTTGGAGATTGAGCTTTAAGTCTTGGTTCCATTTGCTTGATCATTTTGCGACATCAGTATAACCAGGTGGCTCACAGTCAGTGTCTAATTATTGTATCAAATCGTCCTAGGGAGTTTTTTGTTCAATCTCCTTACAGTCCAGGGGCGGACTGGCCCTATGGGCCAGAGGGCAGTGCCCTGGGGCCCACTGCCTGAGGGGGCCCATTAGCAGCCTTTAAAAAATCGAAATTATCAAAAATTATGTAAAAAAGTTCAAAATAGAATTCCGGGTCTAAAGTAAGACAAAAAAAAATTCAATTAAAACTTGACAAGCATAATTAACAGAATTAAGGGGCCCCTCTCTCAGTTTTGGTTTCAGATGTGATCCACTAGGAGGGGCCCTCATATTAGGCTTGGACATTCGGAGGAACTCCTTGTTACGTTCTGCTTCAAAATAGTCTAGGAGGGCATGGGCCCCCTTCTGAATTCCCCATTGTCTACTCTTCAATTAAATATAACTTCGTATTATCGCGGAAAGTTTTTGCTTAATTTCATACCACATAATTTATGTTATGTATACTATTCATATAATTTCATATCATATCATGCAGGTAAAAACCGACTAGGTTCTGCAGTTGCAATGGATTTTGAAAGCATTAATAAGTTTAAAACGTCAGCTTGAAAATGCCGCTATTGCGATAAAAGGGGTCCGTCAATGATTTTGCCCAGGGGCCCATTGTGGGGCCAGTCCGCCCCTGTTACAGTCAAGTATTGCCATGCCTTAGTATTGAATCCTGGATTGCAAATTCCAAGGGAAGCATGCAAACCACTCTGCCAAAGAGACACATGCAGTGGCGTAACTTGGGGGTCTCGAGCGGGGGGGCACGCGATTCTCTGGGGGGGCACCCTCAATACTAACTGTATATTTTAGCCAGAGTTGGAAAGTTCATTTGGGGGGCACCTGGGGGGCACAGGTCCAATATGGGGGGGCACGTGCCCCCCCGTGCCCCCCCATAGGGACGCCACTGGACACATGACACTGCACTGGCTGGAGTAGGAGAGAAATTTTCAGATCAAAGTAAATCATAAGTTACAGGTGATTTCATTACCATGCGATTCATGTCATTCACACTTCGCTGTGAGGAATCAATTCCAAACCAATACTACGTTTGATAAATCAAATGTGTGACGTTCCCTTGTTTCTAAACCAATCAGATTAACTAAAATGGCATGCATTTGGTGAGTCTAGAACCTAAGAATCCCGTACTAATGAAATCACCTGTAATTAACAATCATGGAATCTTTAATTTAGATTTAAGAACAAGACAGGGCTGGTGCTCCACATTTTGGAAATCTCTGGAGGATCAAACCCATTTTTATCGCACAATGATTTTATTGTACCATACTTGTTTAGTTTTACCTGTACCTGTTGGGCCACATGAAAAACAATATAATATTTCTGATTGTGTTACCCAACTAAAATATTTTCATAAATGAATAAATAAATAAAATACTCACTAGTTACACTTCTGTATATATGATTAATATTCTCAACTACAACACAACAAACCATTCAAGAAACAATAATATTGCACTACATATCATACCTCCACAAAATAAACCAGACTATTCATAGAGCATATATATCACAGTCTCTGTCTCACAAACAGTAATCCGTCAATGCCAAAATCACCACCGATATTGCTGCTCTCATTTCCTGCATGGCGAGGAGACACAAATGACTATTATGTAACAACGGAAATTACCAGACAATCAACTATGACCCTGCAGTCCGGCTACAGTCACTGTGGATGATGAGACAAGGTCATTTAGCTGAAGGTGTATTATCCATGGCTGCTGAATTGCAAAATATTCAACCTCGTTTAAAAAAAAGGAACATGTTGATTAAATAAAACGGTTATTCAGTTAAATGTATGCAACCCAAAGGTACTTAGGGGGGCCACCATTAGATGTCCCAGCTATGGTGCTAAAATGAATAAATTCATTCCTGCTTATCCTGAAGTAAATACTAACGTACATATTGTGAAGACATGATTTCGATACTATTTCCTTATCTTGCCACAAACTTTACTACACTTGAAAGAATATTAGGGCATGCAGGAAGAGGACACAGTGAAAAGGTAAGGGACAATTATTGAATATGCCATGCGACTTAGTCCTGTGTAACTTGAAGAGAGCTGGAATCAAACACAGGATTCATTAATTAGCATTGGCGGATACAGGGGGGGGGCGAGGGTGCCCGGGCCCCCCCTAAACCACCAAGATAGATCGTGGCACTTTGAAGAAAAATTGCGATAAAGTGGGCCGGTGAATGCCGAAACAGGTCCTGGCCCTCCCTAGACTATCGTGTCTGGATCCGCCACTGATTAGAAATACCAACTGATTCTCCCGATGCCTGTAAATCAAGTTTTCGAGGTTGTTTTCTTTTTCCTGTACCTAAATTGTTTTTCCTGCTACTCCTACAGTTATCATGTCAGTGTCATTATGAACCAATCAAAACAGTTGTAAGAAAACCTTGACCTCTGACCTCATTACCATTAGGGACCGTTCAGAATTTATGACTGGGGGGGTGGGAGTTTTGGCCGAGGGGGTACTAACTTTTCACACGTGTTTCAAGGGGGGGTATTAATTTTTGCCAACACTTCCAAGGGGGGGGTAAGAAATTTTAACAAAGAAAAAATGTTAAAAAACACGCATAAACTCATTTTATTTGGACTTTTTTACGCGCAAAAGTCCACAAAATGACGCAAATCTGTATGCGTCGCCGTGTATAACAGTATATATGTATGTATTGCTTTGTATGTCGAGGGGGGGGTACTAAAAATCCGCGTGAAACCTAGGGGTGGGGTACTAAAAACTCCCACCCCCCCCCCCAGTCATAAATTCTGAACGGTCCCTTACCTTGACATTTGACCTTGCACAATAATAAAACCAACAACAATATCATGACAGCTAGAGTCACAGGTGTGGATTGCAGATGAAATTTCTGTGGTCATTATATTTATTGTGTGTTATTGTACATGCATGGCAAACAGGCATCCAGTAGAAATAGGGAAGGTACTGGCAGATGCAAGCATTCAACCTTGGGGATGATGTGTTGCGGCTACTTGTTTTTGTTACAGCAAATTCAACTAGTATGAGTTTCTAGCAAAACGTAGTAAGTATAGTTCATGTGATTGGTTGAGACACTGAATTACACAGTATAAATCTATTTGAATATTTAAGAATCTAACTAATACAATCTACTTTCAAAACTAAGCTGCTCACTGAAGCGGAATGTTACATTTTTAATCACTTCATAACTTGGACTAAGAGAATTTGGGGACGTATTATTGCTTATAGGCCAATCAGGCAAGCTGAAAATACTACGTGAATACTTAGAAAACTAGCCAGGGAAACTCATACTAATTGAATCTGCTGTAAATTGTGTATTTCTTTATACTGACCAATTAAGCCTGTGGCCAAGGTCTAGATAGGAAGACCCACCTTCTCAGTGTAGCCTACAGCAACGTGAAGACTGTGACCTCGGTCTAGCCAAGGTCAGTGACAACTTGTTGGGTTCTGCGCTTTATGTCCGGGGTTCGATTCCAGCCTGTGTTAGATAGTAGTGTATTGAGAACACTCCACCTCATTGGGGCCTTTTTGAAGTTCGAACTATAAGGATTTGAAAGAAGTATAGATATTTGAAAGATAAGTTAAGAAATATTTATGGAATCTGATTTGTGATTTCAATGCAGTGTCGATTGGGTCATAGCCAGGCTGCAGGGTTGATTGTATTGTTTAGCAATAATTAATTGTAAATCATTTTTAAGTTAAACATTTATTAAAAGTTACTCATCTTCAATGATACCTGATCACATAATAAGCACACCCACCTATACTTCCAGGTGTGTCTGATAAAATGTGGTTCTTGTGAATCAGGTCAGAAGGTATCAGCGATTCAGCGTGAATCTGAAATATAGAAGTATGAAAGAACTATAGATATCTGAAAGATAAAACAAGAAATGTTCATGTAATCTGGATTGAGAATTTCAATGAAGCATGGATTTGGCTGCATACAGCAGTAACATCGTGTGATGTTTTGCAATATCAATTCTAAATCCTTTTAAAATTGTCTTAACAGTTACTCATTTACAATGATACCTGATCACAAGCTCATCCAGCTTTACTTCTAGGCATGTCTGGTAAAAATGTGGCTCTTGTTACACAGGTCAGCAAAGAAAAGGGTGAATTCATATTGAAATGCCAAAACACCTGATGAATGAACAGGTTTCTGACCCATACATTCCTTGAGTAGAAGGGTGAAACTGACCCAAGGCAGGTTGAATCACTAAGAGATACCTCAAGGAGATAGAATATCACCCATAAATTATGTGTTTGTCAAATGATGAGATGAAAGACGATTGGGGTACTGCAATCTTCATTAATTCCATTTTCTTTCCTTTTTTCTTCTTCCTCTTTTTTGTGGATATTGGCCTTAAGAGCAGTTATGGAATTGACTTTCTTTTTGGAGAATCAAAACAGATATTGAAGAAGGTCAGAGCAAATTAGCAAAATGTAGGCCTAATTACCAAAACCGATGAGTTCATTAACACATGAATAAACAAAAAATAAACACAGGCAAGGGAGAATGTAAAAAATAAAAGAATAAAAAGGAAAAAGGAGGCTAAAATCAGTGAGAATGGCATCTTAAAACAGATCAGAAGAGATAGCAAAAAGACAAAGCAGGCAACTTCCTTAGTAATAAGGTTCAACAGCCCCAAGAAATGCAGACAAAGTAGAACTTGTTAACTGTAGAAAACAGTTAATTTCACCTTTTTCTGTATTTTTTAGTTTTGATAGTTTCAAACTGTGAAGCACTGAAAGTGCCATAGCTTCCTGAATAGCTGTCAAATTCATTCAGTCTACAGATTTTGCAGAGAGCAGATCATTTTTATTTTATTCAATATGTAGTGGAGTTTTTAACCATGTTAAGGTATATGTGGATTTTGTATTAAAATTATATTGTCATTGAATGATAATGTATAATTCTACATTGAGATTTCATTGGTGGAATAATTACTTAGCCTTTCATTAGTACAACTATAAATCTCATGTGTACGTTTATTACATTTACATGCCTTTATTCAACATTTGTACAGTTTACATTACTTACATGATAACTTAGATGATTACTTAGATGATTAATTAGATGATTACTTGGATGATTACTTGGATGATTACTTAGATGATTGCTTTGTGATTGTGATAACTCACTTATGTGATTAATTATCATTTACTTGATTATTTATGAAATTAAATATTAGTGATTATTAGCACATTGTTGAGACTGCTAAACTTAGAAACATTCTTTGATTTATTCAGGTGTGAATTATGCAGTCCTAGTCAAGTTTCAAATATACAGTCACAATATGAAGTCACCCTTGATGATGCGGCTAGTTAAATAGAGGCACATTCTTGTAAGTTTATTTACTTCTTTATTTCATATTTATTTATCATTATTCATATTTATTTATACCATTCAGTTTTACCATTTATTTATTTGTTGTATTTTACTCATTGTTTTTAGATGTACCTGTCAACTTTGATCGAGTACAATAAAGTGTCCAAAACTTCAAACTGCGTCGTCAATAGAACTGATATTGAATATTTACACAAATGTTGGCCCTATTTACATAAATGCTGGTTCTAGGTGTCATGCATTTGGATTCCAAGGTACACTGTATGATTAGAGGAAGGATGGGAGAATGTTCATCAGTTTACAATGATGAAGAAAAATGTTCATGTAAAAAAAGTGGTTTGCAGGATATAAAAAACAATCAATGTAAAACTGTTCAAATGTAATCTCTTGAGGAAATGATACTTGCAACTAAGTTTTCTGAGGCTATTTCCCCAGATATAAGCATTGATACTAGAAGTTTCACAGTGCTGACATATTACAGGGCCTAATTAAATTTACAGCCTGCAACAACTGACATGTAATCTGTGTAGATGTCAGATTCCGTGTGTCAGTCTATCAATCACAAATTACCCAATTTAGCTTGTCAACCCAGGCTATAGGCTTGGGCCACTGTAACGGACCTCAATCAACACCTTCACGCTTGACTGCTCTGACCTACATTGCACCTGCTGCTGGCTATCTGATACACAATACACAGAATCTCACTGGAAAAAGTCTTGTCTCAACTTAATATCTGCATAAACAATTCACATTCCTGGATATCTTGACTGTTTTACTATATCATAACTTAAATACTTATACCTGAATTTTATTTAATAGACTGGTTCATCTTCATTGTTAATTGCTATACCTGGTATTACCAATAACTTTCACCTGTCAATTACTCAACCACCTGATTGCTCTATTTTCAGACTGCAAAGGACTTACACTCTCACTCTGACAGACCTCAGAGCCTCACTACTCTAACCTCTTGCCTCTCACAGACCTGAGAGACTCAATCTTGCCTCTTACCTCTTGTCTCTGACAGACCTCAGAGCCTAACTACTCTAACCTTTTGCCTCTCACAGACCTGAGAGACTCAATCTTGACTCTTACCTATTGTCTCTGACAGACCTCAGAGCCTCACTACTCTAACCTCTTGCCTCTCACAGACCTGAGAGACTCAATCCTGCCTCTTACCTCTCGTCTCTGACAGACCTCAGAGCCTCACTACTCTAGCCTCTTGCCTCTCACAGACCTGAGAGACTCAATCTTACCTCTTACCTATTGTCTCTGACAGACCTCAGAGCCTCACTACTCTAACCTCTTGCCTCTCACAGACCTGAGAGACTCAATCTTGCCTCTTACCTATTGTCTCTGACAGACCTCAGAGCCTTGCAACTCTAACCTCTTGCCTCTCACTGACCTGAGAGACTCAATCTTACCTCTTGTCTCTGACAGACCTCAGAGCCTCACTACTTCAACCTCTTGCCTCTCACAGACCTGAGAGACTCAATCTTACCTCTTACCTATTGTCTCTGACAGACCTCAGAGCCTCACTTCTCTAACCTCTTGCCTCTCACAGACCTGAGAGACTCAATCTCGCCTCTTACCTCTTGTCTCTGACAGACCTCAGAGCCTCACTACTCTAGCCTCTTGCCTCTCACAGACCTGAGAGACTCAATCTTGCCTCTTACCTATTGTCTCTGACAGACCTCAGAGCCTTGCAACTCTAACCTCTTGCCTCTCACTGACCTGAGAGACTCAATCTTACCTCTTGTCTCTGACAGACCTCAGAGCCTCACTACTTCAACCTCTTGCCTCTCACAGACCTGAGAGACTCAATCTTACCTCTTACCTATTGTCTCTGACAGACCTCAGAGCCTCACTTCTCTAACCTCTTGCCTCTGACAGACCTGAGAGACTCAATCTCGCCTCTTACCTCTTGTCTCTCACAGACCTCAGAGCCTCACTACTCTAACCTCTTGCCTCTCACAGACCTGAGAGACTCAATCTTACCTCTTACCTATTGTCTCTGACAGACCTCAGAGCCTCACTACTCTAGCCTCTTGCCTCTCACAGACCTGAGAGACTCAATCTTACCTCTTACCTCTTGTCTCTGACAGACCTCAGAGCCTCACTACTCTAACCTCTTGCCTCTCACAGACCTGAGAGACTCAATCCTGCCTCTTACCTCTGACAGACCTGAGAGACTCAATCTTACCTCTTACCTCTTGTCTCTGACAGACCTCAGAGCTTCACTACTGTAGCTTCTTGCCTCTGACAGACCTGAGAGACTCAATCTTACCTCTTACCTCTTGTCTCTGACAGACCTCAGAGCCTCACTGCTCTAACCTCTTGCCTCTCACAGACCTGAGAGTCTCAACCTTGCCTCTTGTCTCTGACAGACCTCAGAGCCTCACCTTTTGTTGCCTCTCACAGACCTTAGACAACCAAGAAAAATGCCTACAACCCAAAAGCTTTACTCTGATATTGTACGCTGTGGTTTAATAGAACCAGCAACAGATATATCAGCAAACGAAATCCCAGTAATAACAAATGCCAAGCAAAGCAAAAATTCAATAAAGCTTTCAAACAGATTTGCAGCTCTTTCTCCGACAGTCACTGATTCAAATGCCACCAAAAAGCATGCAAATAACACCACACACAATCTTCTAAAGGCATGTTTGTGGAATGCCCAGAGTCTCAAGAAAAAAACCCAATCAGTGAAAGACTTTAGAGAAGAATTCGACCTAGATCTTTTTCTTTTTACGGAAACATGGCTGAAGGCAGATGATAAATTTGAAATTGGACAATTGGAACAAAACGGAGAATATATCTACTTAAGCTCACCTAGAGAAGGCAGACCTGGTGGTGGAGTTGGTTGCATTGTAAAACCAGGCTTACAAGCACGGAAAATTGAAAGCACAAAAACAAGAACATTTGAATACATGGAAATTCAAATGAAACTCAGCGGCAAGAATTTAACAATTCTACTTGTGTATCGCCCGGAGCCCTCCAACAAAAACAAATATAGCCTATCTGAATTTTATAAGGAATTCACTGCTTTTCTCTCACACTATCAAACGCATCACAATGAACTTGTAATAGCTGGCGACTTCAACTTTCACATGAACAAACAAGATGACAGCAAAGCAATCCGATTCAGCAATATTCTAGAAATGTTTAACCTGGAACAACATGTACAGGAATTAGCCCCAACCCAGAGAAGTGGTAACACTCTTGACCTCGTAATAACCCGCAAAGAATCAAGTCTCAAAAGCTGTCTCGTAGGGGACTTGCTTTCTGACCATAACTGTGTACTTTTCAATATGGATTTAGACCGAGGCAAAAATTCCAGAATAAAAGTTGCTTTCAGAAAACTCAGAGACATAAAGATACCTGAATTTAAGAAAGACATCCGCTTACATTTTTCAAAAGATATGCCAGAGCAACACACCATTGATTATCTCAACGACCTTGTGCTACTGTACAATTCAACCAAGGAAATCCTAGACAAACATGCACCAATAAGAATAAGACAAGTGATGCGGCGTAAAAAACAAACACCTTTCACAAATGCCGACATCAAGAATCTGAAAACCGAAAAACGAAAAGCAGAAAGAAAGTGGAGACGCACTGGACTTCAGATAGATTGGGAAGCTTTCAAGGAGAAAAGAAACATACTAAATGAGCATCTGAATCAAATGAGAACTAATGATCTTAAGACAAAGATAGAAAATACCAAAGGCAACTCCAAGGCTATGTTCAAAATTCTTAACTCAAGCCTCGGCAGGAAACAGGAATCTCCTCTGCCACACCATGTACATGATGAAGACCTGGCTAATGAGTTCAACACATTTTTTGATGAAAAGATACGGAAAATAAGATCAAAATTAGATGCAACTACCACAGATCATGATATTGAAACTGATACTTACACTGGTCAGAATCTAAGACAATTCAAAACTCTCACACTGATGGAGATTAAAAAGCTCATAACCAAGATGCCGGTGAAGCATTGCAATCTTGACCCAATCCCAACTTGGCTACTGTTGGAGTGCTTTGATGAGTTTGTTCCGATCATAACCAAAATAGTCAACACTTCACTGACACTGGGAGAAATGCCCGCTGACTTGAAGCATGCTTTGGTTAAGCCACTCCTTAAGAAAAGTGGCCTTGATCTCATTAAAAAGAATTACAGACCAGTATCTAACCTGTCTTTCTTGAGTAAGGTCATAGAGAGTGCAGTCATCAAACAGTACACAGATCACCTGGCTGAAAGTTATCTTGACGATGAAAAACAATCGGCCTACAAGCAACACTTCAGCACAGAAACACTTCTGACAAAAATCCACAATGATGTAATGTTGAATATGAGCCAAGGTGAAGTGACAATGCTGGTCTTACTGGACCTATCTGCTGCATTTGACACAATTGACCATGACATTCTTCTGAAAAGGCTGAAAGACATTTATGGTGTTGAAGACTCAGCTCTGAACTGGTTCAAATCCTATATCTCAAGCAGATCACAGTCAGTACTCATTAATGATACAGAATCTGGCAAGTTACCCCTACTTTATGGTGTTCCTCAAGGATCAAAACTGGGCCCAATCTTATTCAATTCATACATTGCGCCAGTTAGCAAAGTAGCTGAACAAAACCAGGTTGAAGATCAAAAGTATGCTGATGATGAACAACTTATACTATCCTTCAAACCAACATTTCTTGGACAGGAACATGCCAGAAAGAAAATGGAGAATTGCATCACAGATATAAGGAATTTCCTGCACAGAAACAAGCTCTGCAACAATGGTGAAAAGACAGAAGTTCTACTAATTGGTTCAGCAAACCAACTGAAAAAACTCCATTTGTCATCGCTAACTATTGAAAATGTTGAAATCAAAGTGACCGATCATGTCAGAAATTTAGGCGTGTTCTTTGATAAACACATGACTATGGAAAAGCAAGTGAACAAAATGTGTCAAAACGCTTACTACAACCTACGAAATATCTCCAAAATTCGTAAATCGCTGAGCAAAGAATCAATCAAAACAGCCGTAAACGCATTAGTCACCCCTCACTTTGACTATGGAAACGGACTTCTAAATGGTTGTTCCAAGCAGGTGATAAACAAACTCCAAGTTGCTCAAAACTCGGCTGTTCGACTGATTGAAGGACTCAAACGACAAGATCAAGTGAGTGGGTACAGGAACGAGTTGCACTGGTTGCCGATTCCTGCTCGGATTCAATTTAAACTGATGACTACCACTTGGAAGTCTCTGAACGATCAAGCACCAAAATATATTAAAGCTCTCTGCAAACTGAAAACAAAAAATGACCGTAATCTCCGGAGCAACAATAAACTGCTGTTAGAAGTGCCAGTAACTCAGAATCAAAACAAGTTTGAAGACCGCGCCTTCTCTTACTCAGCACCAAAGCTTTGGAATGGCCTTCCTGAAAATGTGAGAACATCAACATCCTTGGAAAACTTCAAAAAAAGACTCAAAACATACCTATTTGCAAAGTTTTATAGCTAACATAGTCTATCCCAACAAGCGCTAATGAGCAGTTTACTGGAATTAGCGCTATACAAGTAACTAATATATTATTATTATATTATTATTAATTACAATATGTGTAATTGGTCTATTGCACATGCAGACTGAGTTGGTGAGCTCTATATGCCTGGGGCAGATTTCATAAAGTGTAGCAAAATAACTTACCACAACTTTTCCACAAGTGACATTAGCACAATGCTGATATTGCAGTTACATTAGCAGTTACATTAGCAATTAAGAAAACGCTACCACTCCGAGTTGTTCATGTTGTTGGTGATCTCCATGGGTAAATAAGGCACACTTTTCAATAAAAGTTTAGAATTTCATATTTTAGATTTGCCTAATAGCAAGAACACTGAGAAATTTCAATGTTAAAGTTGCTAATGTAACATCAGTGTCAATTGAGACAGAATGGAGTTACATTAGCAGTTTCTATTGTTTAAAAAAAAATAGTTTATAGTAATGAAGACAATCATAAATGGTTCCAAACAAGTATTTTGAATATCTTCTGTCAATCACATTTCATTATATTTTGCTAAAGTGTTCTCTGTTGATTTTGCTAAGCGGCGAAGTCAGCATTTCAGATGACCAGTAAGTTGTGCCGTCAATTATTGTCCTTATGACAGATAAAAAAGTATTTTTTAAGCACAAAAAGCTGCAAATTGGTGGATTATTTTATTGATATTTATTCTTTAGCTCATTAATTTACTTGATAATTGGATCAGGTGCTTCAGGAAGCAACAGGTAGATTATAAAAAAGAGGTGGGACAGTTTAAGATACTCTGTGAGCACATTTTCGTGAAATCTGACTGGGCATTGTGAGACTGATAGACAGATAGGATGTAGTCCTGACTTAACCCCTAGAATCTAAACCAATCTGCCTTGTCCCAACTATAGATCATTTCTACAATAGTTGAACGAGAATTGACCTACAGACTGCAGGTGTATAGCCAATACATCTCTCCCCAAGGAAAATTATAATTCGAACTTGATCATGAAACACTGCCCCTGTCAGAAGTGTGTGATTCATTAGGGTAGGGTGATGCATTTCACACATTACCCAAATTGTACTGGCATGGCTGGGCAGTGGTTATTTCATACATGCATGCAAGTGCATTTGGTGCCACAAGGTGCCTTATTATATCTCCATTTATCTACAGTTAATGAAGGTTTGCAGATGGTTTCCATAAGTGTTGCTGTGCAGAATATGTTGGTCATTGGCAACAATTACTGCATTAAGATGGTCAACTCATTAGGCTATATGGTATGGTAGGTACAGGTGGCGCTTCTGGCTGTAAACACAGTGTAACTTCAGCAGTGGATATTTTCATCTTTTTAACAAGCTCTGGGTTTATTTAACTGCTGTTCTTGTGTGTGATTGTCGGTAAAGTGTTTCTTACCTGTTATTTACTCTTTTTGTGCGATTTCCAGGTGATTTTAGTGCAATAACTTGCAATTTAATTACCTGCCATCTCTACACCGTTTTCTGGCTCCAATACACATTGTTTTTACCTCGATTTTCGCTCATTTTACCTTCGTTTTTGCACCTCAAAAGTGATCTAATTGTCATATTTTCTATCTTCAGCACTCACTTGATATTCCAGTCACTTTACACAGCACTTGACAGCACTAACTTTCAAGAATTTAAGTTTTGAAGAGCTGAACACTGCCAATACACATCCCAGACTCAACAAACCATCACACTTCCAAGCCAAACAGCCCAGCAGACAGCATAGCCATTATAACGAAATTTTTACAATACTCTGTTGTATTTCTTCGTTTTTGCACCTTTAAACCATTTAATTGTCATATTTTCAATCTTCAGCACTGTTTTATTACTCCAGACACTTATCACAACACCTGACTGCATTCGTTTTTGGAAATTTCAGTTTGAACTCCATACACATCCAACAACTCTTCAAGATTCTCATTGACCTACGAGATATTTCACTTTTATAGGCTTGATCTTGGCCTCTCACAGACCTGAGAGACCCTCTACTCTTGCATCTAGACTCTGACAGACCTCAGAGCCTCACTCTTCTTACCTCTTGCCTCTCACTGACCTGAGAGACTACTTTTGCCTCTAGCTCTGACAGACCTCAGAGCCTTACTCTTTTCACCTCTTGCCTCTCACAGACCTGAGATACTCACTACTTTTACTTCTTGACTCTGACAGAACTTGTGTCAGTCACAATTGATTGATCCTCAACTCTCAACTAACTCCTTTGGTCAGTCACTAATTGATTGATCCTCGATTATAACTCCTCTGGTCAATCACTAATTGATTGATCCTCGATTCTAACAAATTGATTGATTCTCGATTCTAACTAACTCCTTTGGTCAGTCACGAATTGATTGGTCCTCGATTCTCCCAATACCTGTCTAACAAACTAACTTGCTTGTGTTGCCTGTACGTAGCACTTGCGACCTGAGCCAACTTGCCTGACAAACTTGCCTTACTAACTTGCTTGTGTTGCCTGTACGAAGCACTCGCGAATCAGCCAAAACTTGCTTAACAAACTAACTTGCTTGTGTTGCCTGTACGTAGCACTCGTGAACTGAGCCAACTTGCCTGACAAACTCGCCTAACTAACTTGCTTGTGTTGCCTGTACGTAGCACTTGCGAATCAGCCAAAACTTGCTTAATAAACTAACTTGCTTGTGTTGCCTGTACGTAGCACTCGTGAACTGAGCCAACTTGCCTGACAAACTCGCCTAACTAACTTGCTTGTGTTGCCTGTACGTAACACTTGCGAATCAGCCAAAACTTGCTTAACAAACTAACTTGCTTGTGTTGCCTGTACGTAGCACTCGTGAACTGAGCCAACTTGCCTGACAAACTCGCCTAACTAACTTGCTTGTGTTGCCTGTACGTAGCACTTGCGAATCAGCCAAAACTTGCTTAACAAACTAACTTGCTTGTGTTGCCTACACAACAGTGCACATAGCACTTGTGAACTGAGCCAACTTGCCTGACAAACTCGCCTAACTAACTTGCTTGTGTTGCCTGTACGTAACACTTGCGAATCAGCCAAAACTTGCTTAACAAACTACCTTGCTTGTGTTGCCTATACGCAGCACTTGCAACCTGAGCCTACTTTCCTGACAAACTTGCCTAACTAACTTGCTTGTGTTGCCTGTACGTAGCACGTGCGAATCAGCCAAAACTAACTTGCTTGTGTTGCCTGTAGGCAGCACTGCCAGACCTGCCTTATCAAACTAACTTGTGTTGCCTGAACATAGCACTTGTGAACTGAGCAAACAGTCTTGACAAACTATAACATCTTTGAATCAAATCAGTTTGCCTAACAAACCACTTAAGTTGCTTGTGTTGCCTATACGTGACACTCGCACAGTTGCCTGCATAATATTATATTGAATACTGACGGCATACGTATGTCCCAACCAGTCAAGCTGTACTCTGATGTAGTACGCACTGGATTAAAAGAGTTGAAAAATGGAAGTGGTTCAACTCAAATGATAAAACAAAAAGTCAGAACAGCTACTGATCATACACACATGATGAACCAAAGAAATAGATTTCATAATTTTGCAAAAGCAGACTCTCAACACGGCTCAGACAGTCCGAGGGTGTCCCGCCCACTGAAAGCTTGTTTATGGAATGCTCAAAGTATACGACAAAAAACGCAGGTTGTGAAAGATTTCAGAGATGAATTTGACCTCGATGTGTTTCTTTTCACTGAGACCTGGCTAAAAGCAGAAGACAGAGTTGAAATTGGTGAATTGGAAAGAAATGGTGAATGTTTTTACTTGGGTTCATCTCGTGAGAGCAGACCTGGAGGTGGAGTAGGATGCATTGTAAAAACAGGCATTAGAGCAATGAAAAAGGACAGCATGAAAACAAAGACTTTTGAGCATATGGAGATTCAGTTACAATTAAATGGAAGAATTGTCACAATTCTTGTGGTATACAGGCCAGAACCCTCCAAAAAGAACAAGTACAGTTTATCAGAATTCTTTAGCGAATTCACAAACTTCTTATCCCACTATCAGACTTATCACAACGAAACTATCGTAATTGGGGACTTCAACTTTCATGTGAATAAACCAGATGATCCCAAAGTTATCCAATTTAACAGCATTCTCGAAATGTTTGACCTTGTTCAACATGTGTCAACTCCAACACACAAAGATGGAAACACACTTGATTTGGTAATAACCAACAAAATAACAGCTCTCAGAGACATTGCTGTAAGTGATCTGCTGTCAGACTATAACTGTATCCTCTTTAATATTGACATTAACAAAGGCAAGAATCCACAGAAGAAGATTGCCTTCCGGAAAACCCGCAGCATAAATATATCCAAATTTAAGAAAGACATTGAGCAGCATCTGTCACAAAAGGTATCACACAATAATCGATCAATCTACTTGAACAGACTAGTGGCACTCTACAGATCAACTGAAAAGATTTTTGACAAACATGCCCCTGTTAAGACTAAACTTGTAACTGTGCGCAAACCTAACCCATTCACAAATCAGGAAATAAAGCCACTTAAAAAGGAAAAGAGAAAAGCAGAAAAATTATGGAAAAAAACCGGTCTAGAAAAAGACTGGAATATTTTCAAAGAAAAACGAAATGCTCTAAATGATAAGCTTAATCAGCTAAAATCAGATGATCTTAGGTGTAAAATTCAAGCCACAAAGGGAAATTCTAAGGCGATGTTCAAACTTCTAAATTCTCGCCTCAACAGAAAACAAGATCTGCCTCTTCCCCATCACACAAGTGATACAGAACTAGCAAATGACTTCAACAAATTCTTTGATGAGAAGATCAAAATCATCAGATCTAAATTAGATTCAGGAATGAAGAACACAACTGATGAATCTCAAACCAACCTCAGTCACAATTTACATCAGTTTAAGGCCCTATCAGAACAAGAAGTTAAGAAACTTATCACTGAAATGCCTGTCAAACACTGCCAACTTGATCCAATGCCAACATGGCTACTGCTTGAATGTGTCGATGAATTTCTGCCAATCATAACGAAAATTGTTAATATGTCATTAACACTTGGAGAAATGCCCCTCGAACTGAAGCATGCACTTGTCAAACCACTTTTGAAGAAAGAGGGTCTTGAACTGATCAAAAAGAATTATCGGCCAGTCTCAAATCTTTCTTTTCTAAGTAAAATCATTGAGAGCGCTGTAATCAAACAGTACGTTGAACACCTCACTCAGAACAATCTTGAGGATGAAAAACAATCAGCCTACAAGCAATTTCATAGCACCGAAACCCTCTTAACAAAAATCCATAATGATATTATGCTTAATATGAGCAACGGTGAGGTGACAATGCTAGTGTTGTTGGACTTGTCCGCTGCATTCGACACAATTGATCATGGCATATTGCTAGAAAGACTGTGCAACAGGTATGGTGTACACAGCGCAGCTTTGAGATGGTTCAAATCTTACATTTCTGAAAGATCACAGTCTGTGATAATAAATGACAAAACATCAAGCAAACTTCCACTCAATTTTGGGGTTTCTCAAGGCTCCAAACTTGGACCTATCTTATTTAACTCCTATGTTGCCCCAGTCAGTGAGGTAGCACGAAGAAATCAGGTTCATGATCAGAAGTATGCTGATGATGAGCAACTCATCCTTTCATTTAAACCAACCTTTTTGGGTGAACAACACACAAAAAAGAAAATGGAAAATTGCATTGCAGAAATCCGAAATTTCTTACATGACAACAAGCTTAGCAATAATGGAGATAAAACTGAACTTCTACTGATTGGAGCACCAAACCAATTGAAGAAACTTCAAATGACATCCATCAATGTAGACAATGTTGAAATCAAGACTGCCAACCATGTCCGCAACTTAGGCGTGCTCTTTGACAAAAATATGACCATGGAGAAGCAGATCAACAAAATGTGTCGTAGCGCATATTTCAATTTGAGAAACTTATCGAAACTTCGAAAAAACCTAGACAAGGAAATAGTTAAAACTGCTGTCAATGCACTTGTCACCCCTCATTTGGACTACGGAAATGGGCTGTTGTATGGCACTGCCACCCGATTGTTAAATAAACTTCAGGTTGCTCAAAACTCAGCAGTTCGATTAATTGAGAGATTGAAAAAACATGACAGTGTCAGCCATAGTAGGAAACAACTGCACTGGTTACCAATCACAGCAAGAATCCAATTCAAATTGATGACGACTACATGGAAGGCAATCAACAATCAGGCGCCGCAATACATCCAGAATCTTCTTCAAGTCAAATCACAACAGAAACATAATCTGAGAAGTAACCACAAGCTGCTGTTAGCAGAACCTGCTCCATGCAACAAAAATAAGTTTGAGGATCGGGCATTTTCCAATGCAGCACCAAAACTCTGGAACAGTTTGCCTGAAGAAGTTAGAACTGCAAAAACCTTGGAAAGCTTCAAGAAGAAACTAAAAACCCATTTGTTTCAGAATTCCTATAAGTGATTTAATCCTAAAAGCGCTGATGAGCAGTTTACTGAAATTAGCGCTATATAAATCCATATTATTATTATTATTATATGTACGCTCAGAATGAAGATAATTACAATACCTAGAGCGAGAAGCCATCAAAATATATCTCACTTAAACCAAAGATCAATCATCCAGGTGATTTCTCATTATCTGTCACCAATAAAACCACCTAGACATATGTTTAATTATCACGATAAACACTAGCCTGTTCAAGCATAAGCCTGCTAACGCCCCCAGCCCTCCATCCCAATTAGGCCATGTATTATTTTCATTTAACCCCATACGTATAACTATGTATGTTTAATTCTCTGATGAGATGACTATGATAAAGCAACAGGCTCTCGAAATAGCCAGGCAATTTCATATGGCAAATTTTATCAACATAGCTTCATCCACACAGGTCTTAGGTGTGTGCCCTTGCTTAAATGTCAGGCTATCAAGCGCTTATATAAATAATCAAAAACCACCTTTAGTAAAATGAAGGACCTTAAGCTAATGTATTTCTGTGAAGCTGATATATGAAGCAAATATAAAGTCCATTTGAGATGCTACTTATATCTCTGGCATGAGATCCTACATTTATAGATATATAGCTTCTTGGCATTTGCAAAAGCTTTTAAGGGCAACCTTGGGAAGAATGGAAGTCGCAAATATTCACATTTGAGGTGGAGTAATAAGCAACATATTTCACCATGATATTTATAACTTCAGTAAAACTTCCTGAAGAAAGAGTGTAATGGCTAAAATGTTTTAATTAAATTCATAATGTTGAAGGACTTTTCAGTTGTAACTAATGAAATAAATTATAAAATAAATTATTTTTCCATGACGGAAATTATTTACTTCATGGAAAGTTGGATTTGATTATTAATTTCAACCATGCACATCCTTTTACATTCTTTCCAAAATCAAACCATGCAGCAAAAGAAAATTGCAATGACACAAAGGGTGACTGAAACTGATGTCAAACATTGATGATCGAACCATTGGCAAGGAAACTGGAATCCAAATTAATTTCAAATTGTTTGTTGTATAGACAATACACTTTCAAATAGCTGCAGAAATCCAAAAGCAGTTTCACTGGTTACTTATGATAACGTAATGCAACAGATTACATGGTAGGTTTCTGGCTCTCTGTGATTCAGTCACTCAAAACCACTCACTTTTATTGGTTAAGTATATGGGGTAGAAACCGAATTGCTATCAATGACACAATGACCCTGTTTTGTTGTGCTACAACTGTGTTTTATTGCTGATCAGGATGGCGCAAAGTCAAATCACGGAAGTGTCAAAATGCAGGCTTATGTGTCTCGATCATGGTCAGTATAACTGAATCATTACACGATCACCCGGAGTTCATATCAAAGTGACACATTTAATTTACATGTGAAAAGAAGCCAATTTCCAAATTGATATTTATGACTCTTTTATATCCAAATTGATTCAATGATGCCAAAGAATTGTTGAAGAAGTCGTAAATACTTTTTGTAAATTCTTCAGTCCCAATCAAATAGCCAAGGTAATTAGACATAGCAGAGATGGCTCACTGAATTCCGATATGCAGCTGGGTGGCTGGATGGTAAGAGGCCCGACCTGTCCACTGAAAGACTTTTGCATGCATGAGTTCCAACCCTGGGTCAGGAACCCAGAAGTTGGCAGTTGACTTTCATGAGCAAACTCCCATGGGCCCCTTGTATCAGTGTTTGTGTTGGGCAAGTAAATGATCCCTCATTTGGGGTAAAATATCTAACACTTTGGGGACTATAATAAAACTTGACGGAAGTGTGGTTCACAGCAATGAACCTGATGAATGTCAGGTCGTGGAAGAATATAACACCAGTCCGAAGGACGAGTGTTATTCTGCATCAGACCTGACATGTGTGAGGTTCTTTGCTGTGAACCACAATCCCATTAAGTCTTATTTACATCTCACAACACAAATAAACCTCCTGGCAGAAAAATCTATAATTTCAAGAGGTACTGTTTGGTTTGAAAGGCCCAAAAAAGATCCCTAGCAACCACACCGACCAATCAGAGTCACAAAACATTTTGACGTCATCACTTCACTGCCCAGTGTTTACAAAAAAACGTCAGATAATTATATGCATTTGGTTCACAACGATGAACCACATGATGTGAATAACATGGTTTTTTGCCTGAATTTCCCTGTCTGTTGTGGGATATTCCTAATTTCTGTTCCACCTCATCGATCAACCTTGTAAGCACCAAGAACTTGGCTTAGAGGACTGCGCTTGCCATATGAATCTATCAATCTACCTTTCAATTAGGATGATTTTAATAAAGAGGGTTATGCGGTTGTGGCAATAGCAAGAAAATCTTAGGTTTTGTTCCTCTATCGTTACATCTTGCATTTCAAAGCTTATTTCTTCAAATATAAGCATTGACAGTAGAAATTGTACACAGTGCTAACACTTCATAAAGCTGGGAGGTGTAGTGGTTAAGGTTCCCGCCTGCTCCGCTGAAGGTCTTTGCCTGCATTGGTTCGAACCCTGGGTGGGGAACCCAAAATTTTCAGTATACCTTCATGAGCAAAATCCCAGCTGAATGTCGTTCAGATGAGACGTTAAATTGGCTGCCCCTTGTATCAGTGTCTGTGCTGGGCAAGTAAAAGATCCCTCACATGGGGTAAATGTGTAACATGTTGAGGACTCCCCATGTCTCTCTCATACTTACCATATCTATCTATCTATCTATCTATCTATCGATCTATCTATCATATGGCCTAAGTCAGAGCCTACAGGGTACAACAACTGACAAATAATCTGTATAGATGTCAAATTCCTCAAGTCAGTCTATAAATCACAAATTACCCAATTACAATTTGTGTAATTGGTCTATTGCACATGTTAGCGAGCCCTACACACTAGGTACCTGCCTGGGCATTGTTAGACTGATAGATTGAGGATATAGTTCTGACTTAATCTATAGAATCAAAATCAATGATGCCTTGTCTCACCAATAGATCATCTCTAAAATAGTTGAATGAGAATTGACCTTCAAACTGCAGGTGTATAGCTAATATATCTCTCCCCAAGGATATGATAATTTGAACCTGATCATGAAACACTGCCCACTGTCTAAAGCGCGTGATTTATTAGGGTAGGATGAGGCATTTCACACATAGCCTAAATTGTATTGGCATGGCTGGGCAGTGGTTATTTCATACAAGCATGCAAGTGCATTTGGTACCACAAGGTGCTATATTATATCTGCATTTATCTGCAGTTAATGATGGTTTGCCTATGGTTTCCAATGGTAAGCATGTGTGTTATTGGTAATTTGGCAATAGCTGCAATTACTGCTATAGGATAGTCAATTTATGATGCTATTTGGTTAATAGTGTCAGAACGAAAATAATTTACAGAAGCAATCAGAATATATCTCAGTGATACTCAATCTAGAATTTATTCCATAAGTGATTCTACTTGGCTTTTGAAAATGTCAGTGATGTCCCTTGATTGTATCTTACATCCAATTAAGATATATCATGAGCCCGCCCCCGCTGCCCAAATGAACACGAGTAGCATAAGAAAAGCTGCAAGCATCCGCATATTCGCTGCATGTTATGCCCCCTTTAGACAATTTTCTTGATATGTCCCTGATTTAACAATGTCATAATAATTAGGGTGTATTTTATCAAAACACCCTCATCCAAATAGGTGTTTGACGTGTGTCCTTGCTTAAGTGTCAGGCTATCAAACACGTATATAAGTAATCAAAAACCACCTTTAGTAAAATGAAGGACCTTAAGCTAATATATTTCTGTGAAGCTGATATATGAAGCAAATATAAAGTCCATTTGAGATGCTACTTATATCTCTGGTATGAGATCCTACATGTATAGATATATAGCTTCTTGGCATTTGCAAAAGCTTTTAAGGGCAACCTTGGGAAGAATGGAAGTTGCAAATATTCACATTTTAGGTGGAGTAATAAGCAGCATATTCCACTTTAGAATAATATTTATAACTTCAGTAAAACTTATTGTTGAAGGACATTTCAGTTACAGCTAACAAAATAAATATGGGAGAATGTAATTATGTAAAAGATATTAATCATTACAGAAAGACACTTGTAATCACTGTTTAAGTCATATCAGACTTGGGTCCCTTGTAATACTTGTATCAGTGTCTATGCGCATGAAGCATACTTTATACCGCCAAAGTTTAAATGCTCACCCCAATGTTCTTGTTTCTAAATCGAACAATACAGTAAAAGGATATGACAAAGACACAAAGAGTAACTAATACGGATGTCAAAAAGACAGAATTTATGACTGGGGGGGCCTGGGAGTTTTGCCCGAGGGGCACTAACTTTTCACACGTGTCTCGGGGGGTGGGGGTACTAATTTTTTACAACATGTCCAAGGGGGTAGGAAATTTTAACAAAACAAAAATGTCACAAAACCCCATATACATGCAAAAGTCAGCGAATCTGTTCACAATACCATCCAAGGGCACATGTATCACAGTATATAAGTGTGAATTACTATGTACCGTAGAACGGGGTGACTTTGAACAGCCATGGTGACTTTGAACACTTTTCCGAAAAAGATTGATCCTCTATGAAAGCAAAGGTAAACGAGATACTGGAAGTATTTGACTTCTGATTATATTCTTCTAAAGCCTAGTTTCTTTTTACATGAAGTCATTGAGACTGGATTTTTTTTTCTCTTGATTTTGATTAATAAACTTGACATACTTCTTTTTGCAATATACCATAGCCTGTGAACTTCTGTGCCCACAACAGTACTGAATAACCCTGGCCTTATAAATACCTGCCCCATTACAATGTCACTCTAATACTTCCAAAATCCACCAGAAACTTGTTGGAGGCTATTCAGAAAGACCGACAACAAATAATATAAGTGGATGATGTTGAATAATAACAAACTTCGGGGTGACTTTGAACATCACATTGTGATGGTGAGCACAGAGACCATCACATTTTCCCGTAAACTATATTCACAGATGTATCATATTTTATAATACAATGCATATAATTCAATGTCTGAACGCATATACATGATGTCTATCTCAAAATGCCGATGCACAGGTTAACTACATGCCAGTGGCCAACATTTTATCCCATGAAATACCACATTGATCTTATATATTTTTAAAGATAAGGGAATTGAGGTTAAATTTGTTCAAAGTCACCCCGCTCTACTGTATGTTGTTGGGGTGAGGTATTAAACCTGAGGGTGAGGTATTAAAAATATTCAACCAATTTTTGATGAGGATGCCTAATATACTTTAAACAAAGCTATTCCACCGCCTTACTGATAAAATTTAATGTTTGACAGATGGACAGCAGTGACACAGATTGAAATTATTAGTTGCAAAAAGGCCATTGTTCCGCTTGTAATTATAACTTAGGATTCATAGAAAAGAATGCTCTAAGTTAATCTTTTCTCCTTTATTTAGACGGGTTTTTTTAATTTTAAATTTCACAGTATTTGTTATAGACAATGCACTATTAAATTGCTTCAGAAACCATAAAGCTGTTTCAGTGGTTACTTTTTGGAACATATTGTAACAATGAGATTGATTAAATCTTTCTAGAATTTGACTGCCAGTTTGACTGTGCTGATTCATTTCTAAAAATAACTTTCCAAAGTAAAATGGAAATTAACTGAAAATTACGATTGTTTTAGCAAGTTGATTCATTCGTCTCTACGAAATTAAATTATAAAGTGTATGTAAAATCTCTTTAGAAATTACAATCTCCCAATATATTCAATGTCATCTGTCACTCTTGTTTCAGGGAATTAGAGAGCACTTTCTTTTTGAAGTTTCACATGAGATTAAATCCTCATGACTGACCATGCATTAACTCCAATTGCACCAAACATGCCCAGGGAAATAAACAATTGAGGAAGGAAACTAACTTATAATTTCTATCTGATTCAAATGAAGTTTTTTACATTGCTCGCTTGTGTTATATCTTAAAAATGGAAACTCTGGAATGATAATAACTCACATTTGACTCATAGATGTTGTCAATAGAGCCCTCTTGTGTTAATGTTTAGAAAATTATACTGTTTGACAGTATTTCAATAGTAAACATTAATGAGGTCAGCTTTTGCTAGCTAATATACCTACATGGCTGGTCAAGGAATAAAAAACATCAGCAAAATTAAGTGGTTGAGTCATATACCACTCACCAATGAGGTCAAAAGTTTCCCAATGACAAATTGACAATAAATGTATGTCAATGTGAAAGGTTGGGCATAGGCAGATATCATTGATTACTTTAAATTGTTGGTAGTTCCCTGACAGTTACTGTTACTGAGAGCAATAGTTATCAGAGAGCCAGAGTGATTCCCAATATTCAGTTACCAAGACTTGATTTCAAGATAGAATCCTATAGGATTCCCAATAACAGGAACAAATTGTCACAAAAAGAAACATCCATTCCGTGTTCAATATTGTGCAAATCAAGTTAGGTTCTTTGAAGTAAGGTATCTGTGATTCAGTCGTATTCAAAACCACTCACTTTTATTGGTCAGGCATGTGGGATAGACACTGAATGCTATCACTGACACAATGACCCTGTTTTGTTCTGTTACAACTTGTTTTTATCGCAGATCAGGAGGGCTGCAAAGTCAAATCAAGGAAGTGTCAGAATCCAGGCTTAAGTGTCTCGATCATGGTCAATACAACTGAATCATTACACAATGATCCAGGGTTCATCCGAATGTGTGACATTTAATTTACATGTGAAAAGAAGCCAATTTCCAAATTGATATATATGATGTTTTTATACCCAACATTGATTAAATGAGGCCAGGAAAAAGCTAAAAGAGTTGTAAAGTTTGCACTTGGTTGTAAAGTCTTCAGTCCAAATCAAATAGCCAAGGTTAGACATATTACTGACAGATCAATCAATTCCTATAGGCAGCTATGTGGTTTAGCGGTTAGAGGTCAGATCTTATCCACCAAAGGTCTTTGGATGCATGGGTTCAAACCCTGGTTCATGAACCCAAAATTTTAGGACCTTCATGTGCAAATGACGGTCTCATGTAATAGTGTCTGTTTGGGGAAAGTAAAAGATGCCTCACACGGGGTGAGAGTGTAACATATTGAAGACTGGCACTCTCTCTCTCCCATCTCACCAATCAACCCTCGATAGCACCCGGGTCAAAATTTGAAAACCTTGAAATTTCAACCAAAAAAAATTTTGAAAAATTTTCGCTCCAGAAATGCCTTTTTAAGTTAGCATTGCGTAGATCAAGCAATCAGCTATCACTGCACATTCATGTCCAAGGGTCCCAATGCTCTGCTGATCTGTATTGAGGTGATAAATATAGCAGTAATATTTTTTGATCGTCATTAACATCACGCATGTAAACTTGTCTCTTTTGACCACTTGGAGCTGAACAATCTATTACCAATGAAAAGGAGAGTGGCTTTCACATATTGGTCCAACTTTCAAGTCTTTAGCACCGATACTTTCTGAGATACAGCATTTTTGTTAATTAAAATAGCAAATATGGGTGTCATTAATGTCACACTTATAACTTGAAATCTACAACACTTACAGCTCTAAAATGTATTACCAACGTATGGGAAAGTGGCTATTCTGCGCGCATTAAGCTTTATTTCAAGTCTCTATGATCGATACTCACTGAGATATAGTATTCTCATGACTGTACAATTTACAAAAAATAAGAAAAATTCTTTTTTACCAATAATTTTGATTCCTGGTGACAAATATTGTCTCTACTACTCCCTCCAACACCCCATGTCTTCACCGAACAATATTTTAGAAGCCACACAATGGTTAAATGTCATTGGTACCTCATATTTTGTCATAGAGTGTAGAGAAGCATCAAACATAATACTGAGCATTCCAGATATAAGGAATAATCAGAAATGCATAAGTGGCACTCTGGTGATATGTGCATGCAACAGATTCAGGGACACCAAAGGAATATTCCACAGCGACTTTTGTCTTGATATATAAAGTCAACATATTACAGGAAGGCGTTTGTTAATGACAAATTCAGATAGGACAACTGACATGGCACCATACATACCAGAATATTTTACTTTACATACTAATGCAGAGCTGCGGACCATATAGTTAGCTTGTAGGGTTCTCAGACAACATCAGACACAAGGTTATTTCACGGAATGGGTGTCCTTTCCATTTTTGTTATAGAAACTAGTCTGATGTGACGTTAATGACACAATATTGGAGACATTGACTGAACACCCTCCTGCTCCCATACAGAAGATTATTTCAGAAATTGAAGATTAGATTTTAGAAGAGTAATGGTCAAGTTTCAACGTCAGAGTCAGTTAAACGGCAGCAAAATCGCATACTAGTTTTTGTGAGGTGATCTTTCAGAGAAAATGCAGGTGGAGACAAGCCATTTTAGGGGGGGTTGGTCCCTTCAATGCCATTTTTAGTAGGGATAAAAGTTATCTACCACGTATTTTATGTATTATAATTTTTACTAATACCCTAGTCAATGACATTTGACCTCAAAAAGTGCTGCATATATCACCCTGTCAACATGATTAAATGTTAAACACCGGAGACAAGAATTTCAGCTTTAGCAAATTTTGACCCACCCATAACTGGGCTTAGAAGGCTGCACTTACCCTATCTATCTATAGACCTGTATAGATCACACGCATGATTACCATTATTATATACCATTACAAAACATGACCAGTGTATACTATATATGTAATTCAGAATAGGCGATTGGAGAAGCAGAGGTATTTTGCAGAACATAGAAATATGGTGTGCATGCTGAAATTGACATTGTACATCTCACAAGTTTATTTTGATAATGTTGCGGCTTGTTGTGGCGAATAATTTTAGAAGCAGAATAAGAAAAAATTTCACATTAAGGTGAATACAGAATCAGAATCAAGATTTTTGCAGAAAAGTAATGTTAGTTGATTCGTTTTAGATTACTTCATTTGATACCATTTGGGATAAAAATTATTCAACACTCTTAACGCAAAATGTTCTTGATGGTATTATAGAAAGAACCTGCAGCCGAAAAAAATGTTAAGGGTTCAACTGAATCGAAATGGTTCAATACTGGTGTGAAGGCCCCATGATGGAGCCCTGTGCTTCCAACTTGAGAGAAAGCGGTTCCATTTTTGGAGTTCTGTAGAGCTGGATTATCTAAGTAAAGTATTTAATTGACCATATTTACATATATATATACAACGGTACCATTGTCCATCACCAAAATACAATATATATATATATATATCAGACCCAAGGATATGGTAATTTTAACCTGATCATGAAACACTGCCCCCTGTCTGAAGCGTGTGATTTATTAAGATAGGATGAGGCATTTCAAACATAGCCTAAATTGTATTGGCATGGCTGGGCAGTGGTTATTTCACACAAGCATGCAAGTGCATTCGGTATCACAAGGTGCCGTATTATATCTACATTTATCTGCAGTTAACAATGGTTTGCCTATGGTTTCCAATAGTAAGCATGTGCAAAATATGTTGATTATTCATAATTTGTCCCTAGCAGCAATCACTGCTGTAGGATAGTCAATTCACTATGCTATTTGGTTAATAGTGTCAGAACGAAAAAAATTTACGGAAGTCATCAGAATATATCTCAATGACACTTAATCTTGGAATTTATTCCATAAGTGATTTATCTTTGCTTTTGAAAATGTCAGTGATGTCCCTTGATTGTATCTTACATCCAATTAAGATATATCATGAGCCCACCCCCGCTGCCTAAATGAACATGAGTAGCATAAGAAAAGTCGCAAGCATCCTATATATTCGCTGCATGTTATGCCCCCTTTAGACAATTTTCATGATATGTCCCTGATTTAGCAATGCCATAATAATTAGGGTGTATTTTATCAAAACACCCTCATCCAAATAGGTGTTTGGCGTGTGTCCTTGCTTAAGTGTCAGGCTATCAAACACGTATATAAGTAATCAAAAACCACCTTCAGCAAAATGAAGGACCTTAAGCTAATGTATTTCTGTGAAGCGGATATATCAAGCAAATATAAAGTCCATTTTAGATGCTACTTGTAAATATCTCTGGAATGAGATCCTACATTTATAGATATATAACATCTTGGCATTTGCAAAAGCTTTTAAAGGCAACCTTGGGAAGAATGGAAGTTGCAAATATTCACATTTTAGGTGGAGTAATAAGCAGCATATTCCACTTTAGAATAATATTTATAACTTCAGTAAAACTTATGAAGACACCGTCTAATGGAAGTTATGTATTAATGAAAATTCATTTTGTTGAAGGACATTTCAGTTACAGCTAACAAATTAAAATATGGGAGAATGTAATTATGTAAAAAATATTAATCATTACAGAAAGACACTTGTAATCACTGTTTAAGTCATATCAGACTTGGGTCCCTTGTAATACTTGTATCAGTGTCTATGCGCATGAAGTATACTTTACATGGCCAAAGTTCACATGCTCACCCCAATGTTCTTGTTTCTAAATCGAACAATACAGTGAAAGAATACGCCAAAGACACAAAGAGTAACTTTTATGGATGTCAAAAAGACAGAATTTATGACTGAGGGGCTAGGAGTTTTGCCCGAGGGGTTACTAACTTTCCACATGTCTCAGGGGGGTACTAATTTTTTACAACATGTCCGAGGTGGGTAGGAAATTTTAACAAAACAAAAATTTCACAAAACGCCCATAAACTCAGTTTATATAAGTGCTTTTTATATGCAAAAGACTGCGAATACCATCCAAGGGCACATGTGTAACAGTATATCACTTTGTGCTACGAGCGGGGGGGTACCAATAATACGCATGAAACCTAAGGGTGGAGTGCTAAAAATTTAATATTTGCATGAATCTCAAAGGAGGTACCAATTTTTGACAGCAGTTCCAGCAAAACGCCCACCCCCCCCCCAGTCATTAAATACTGAACGATACCTAAGTGTAAGAAATTGGATACCAAAAAATATAAATGAAGCTATTCCATCGCCTTACTGATAAAATTAAATGTCTGACAGATGAACAGCAGTGACATACATTGAAATTATTAGTTGGGAAAAGGCCAATGTGATTGTAACTTACGCTCTTAATTAATTGTTTCACTGTTATTTAGAGACGTTGTTTTTTCTATTTTAAGTTTTTATTTTATTTCTATTTATGAATAATGCGCAATTGAATTGCTTCAGAAATCATAAAGCTGTTTCAGTGGTTACTTTTGGGACATATTGTAACAATAGGATTGATTAAATCTTTCCAGAATTTGACAACCAGTTTGATCTGTGCTGATTCATTTCTAAAAAAATAACTTTCCAAAGTAAAATTGAAATTAACTGAAAATACGATTGTTTTAGCAAGTTGATTCATTCGTCTCTACGAAATTAAATTATAAAGTGCATGTAAAATCTCTTCTGAAATTACAGTCTCCCAATACCATGAATATATTCAATTGGATCAATTTTGAGACATGTCGAACAATGGTGTAATAACTATAGAATGAAAGTAAACACAGATAAAACAAAAATTGTCCACTTTCGACCTAAAAGATCTGCTAAAACTAAATACAATTTTCAATTCAATAATTCAACACTAGAAATTGTCGATAAATATAAATACCTAGGTGTAGTTCTTAATGAATTCATCAATCTGACATTGCTTTCAGAAACTCTAGCAGGTGGAGCTGGTAGAGCACTCAGTGGAGTGATATCTAAATTTAAACAAATTAAGAACATGAGGTTCAATACCTTTGAAAAACTGTATTTTGCAAATGTTGTTCCGATACTAGATTATGCATCTGGGGTATGGGGATATAATAGTCATATAGAAGGAGATAAAATTCAAAATAGGGCAATTAGATACTTTCTTGGGGTTCACAATAAGGCAGCTCTTTTAGGCTTAGAGGGAGATATAGGTTGGAGTAACTGTAAGATTAGACAAAATGTTAACATGATTAAACTTTGGAATAGGCTTGTACTTATGGAAAATGATAGACTCACAAAAAAGGTATTTGAATGGGATCTCAAAATATGTAAAGGCTGGTCTAAAGAAATTTTAGAAATATTTCAAGACTGTGATTCTGTTGAAATATTTTATGAAAAGACTGTTTGTAATGCAAAAGCAATTGAAAAGAAGCTTAACGAGGATCGTAATAGTGTTTGGTGTGATTTGCTGTTGTTAAAACCAAAATTAAGAACATACAGAACATTTAAGAGTAATGTTAAGACTGAAAGTTATGTGTTTATCGAAAATAGAAAAAGGAGATCATTAATGGCCCAAATACGCCTTGGTATACTACCTCTAAATATAGAAACGGGCAGATTTAGAAACCAGCCAGTAGAAGAAAGATTATGTCAAATGTGTGAAGATAGCTCCATAGAGGATGAAAAACACTTTATATTGAATTGTTCAGCATATAATGATATTAGAACACAATTATACAACAGTATAACCTGTAATAATTTTACTGAATTGGAACCAGCACAGAAATTTGTATATATGTTTAAAAATGAGCCGAATCAATTATGTACAGTTCTGCCCAAAAGTTTACATACCCCAATGCAAAATGACCAATTTCTCTATTTCCAGGGCAATTTTAACAACAATAGGCAAATTATGAATGAAATACAATGCACTGCATGTGGCTGAACACTTTTGAACCATTGAAAATTCAATAGCAATGAGATTTAATGATATAAACCGTCAATTGCATTTTATGACATTTTCAAAAGTTTACATACCCTTCTGTTATATCATATAATTTCCCCCTTGGGATCATGAACAGATTGTGGGATTTTTACTACACTATTTCAGAAGTCCTCAGAGGACATCAGGAGTGATTTTAGTCCATTCCGCATCACAGAATTTCTGTAACTCCACGTTCATTGTTGGTCTCCGCCGGAGCACGGTCTATCTCCGATCAACAAATAATTTATCAATAATATTCCAGTCTGGAGGGTTTCAAACCACTAAAGGGCCTTTTCTCAACTGTCCTGAAAATATTTTTGGGCAGGATTAGTGGAAGGTTGTGGATTGTTGTACTGTCGCAGCGACTTGTTTCATCCCGTTCCTAACTTTCACACTGAATCATTTATGGCTTAGTTTAGAACTAAGAGCGATTGAGTGAACCCAATCTGGCCAGTGCTATTCTTACCTTTACTTTCCTATTCATTCCGCTTGTGTTGCTATCACGTTTTCTGACTATCCTGTTTGCGTCGGTTTAGCTTTCACACTTAACTCGTGTAAATCCTTTCCCTATAAATACACTGCGCGCCAATATACTGCGTCGCATTTATTAAACGAGCGTTGCACTGAGAAGAGCTCGTTAGTACACCTGCACTACACGAGGCCATGCTGCCTGGCCATTCATCTCATCTTTAATCATTTCTACACTTCTACATGACCAATTGGTAAGCCTAGTCGGGCCACTGTGAATATTGTATGCCTACTGAATAGCGCTTGTTACATCGTCTACTAACGCAGTGTCTTGCCACGTCGGCAAGCTGCGCACTTGAACAGTCCGGCCAGTTTGGGCCCCTGTTAAGTTTCCAGGCCAGAGCAAAGTTGCTCTAAGTTATTCATCTGACGAAAGTACGGCCTAAAGTTTACAGCGCCCATTGGACAGAGGCTAGAAGTTAATTTGAAGTCAGTGGTTTGATTAGGCGGCAGTTTTGAAAGTGTGATCGGTAGTGTCCTGCAGGTTGGTTACTGATTGGATTGGGTTCACCGTTCAACCACGGTCCAAGGCGACAACTTCTGCCATCCATTGTCAATTGTGGATTGGGCATCTGCGGCCAAGACTCCGGCACCTAAGTCCGTGGGAGCATAGGGCCGCCATGGGAAAGAACAGACAGCACCGCTGCTCAACTTGCCACGAACCAGTGAAAGGCCACGAGGGGAACACTGGGCGAGGCTGCAAGTATTACAAGCCAATGGAGGACCCCCGGGGTTCCAGGAACCAGCAGCGCCAGCGCCAGGCACCGGATTTCTCCGAGCACAGTTCCCTGATCGATCTCAGTCCTGATCGAATGGACCGACGACGTCATCAGCCGGCTCCAGTGGCAGTGCGATTCGCGTCACCACCCCCCGTGGATAGAAGTTTACCCCCCCTGGATGGAAGTCGATACGCTCGTTCTCCCCCGTTTGGCATGAGGCCGTCATCGCCACGTCTCTCGGACCAAGCCCAGGACACTTTGTCGAGTCGCCCACCTGATATGGGAAATTTCGGTCTCCCTCCGCCTCGGTGGAGCAGGGCTCCCCCAGCGTCCCATCAACGTGAGGAATTTCGTGGACAGCGCGAAGAATATCGCGGGCACTACGACGCCCAGGACTCTCATGGTTCGTACGACGGTCACGATGGCCGTGGGCCCCCTAGACGGGACCCCTACAGCTGGGACTTGCCCCATCGACGGGAACCCACCACCTGGGATTTACCTCCAACGACGCCTGTCAATCACCCGGCTGGTACGAACAATGCTTACGTTGGGGCCTCGAGTGCCCCCGCTTACCACCAGCAGCCCTTCACGGGGCCTCCGGCGAACCCTCTGAACTCTAATCATACCAGGTTCCCACTCGAAGTGGGCATGGAGTTTCTTAATCAAAGGACAGTAACATCTGCTATAGATGGTGAGTTCGCTTCTCTTGATGAATTCCTTGATTGTAATGTTAATGATGAAATTCAGTCGTTTATCGACCCAAGTGGTAATGTACAAATCAGGGCCGTTAGGGCCAGAAGGTCTATTGTATCGCTTTACAAATGGCTTGAAGCCTGGTTGGTTTACATGATGTTATTGACCAAGGTATACGGTTTCTCAGTGTTCTACCAGATGGCTAGGTACATGGGCTTTGTCATAAACATCGCCCAGAAATTCAAGATCGCCAGCGTCCTTTCCTATGACGTCAGGCATCGCCAGCGTCTGGCCCAAGCCAGGGGCTTCCAATTTAGTAGCTTAGATCACGAGTTATTTGTCACCACTTTTGATGTTAATTCGGCAAAGGCCAACAGGTGTCAGAAATGTGGCTCTACTGAGCATGGAGTCTCTGAGTGTCAGCGTAGGAATGGCCCACCAAATAGGTCCCAAGCTGGTGGTTCTAATTCAGGTGGTTCTAATAATTCAGGTGGTTCTAATTTTCGTGGCCAATCTAAGCCCGCTGCAGAAAGCACCGAGATTTGTTACATGTTCCAGTTTGGAAAGTGCCGCTGGGACACCAGGTGTCGCAGACGCCACGTGTGCGCCACCTGCCAGGGACCAGATCCCCAATCCACCTGTAAAAATGCCAAATGTAAATCTGCCACCTTTAGCTCAATGGTCTCCGGCACTTAACGTGGAGTTCTGGCGCTCCAATCTGCCCCTTGTCTATTCGCCCACTCGGGCAGCTGATGTTTTGAATAGCATTCTCTCAGGTGTTAGAATAGGCAGGGTCCCTACAGATTCTACGATCGTCAATCCTAACTGGCCTTCGGCCTTAGAGTTCAGGACTCAGGTAGATTCTATTATAAAAGCCGATTTGGCGGCTGGTAGATTGCTAGGCCCATTCCATGACCCGCCCTATGACAAGTTCATAGTTTCCCCGCTTGGGGCATTTCAGAAAAAGAATTCTTCAAAAATCAGGGTTATACATGATTTGTCGTATCCTAGTGTGGGATCTGTTAACTCATTGATTAGTCAGGAGGACTTTACCCTTTCCTACGCATCGATTGACGATGCCGTCCATTTCATCACTTCAATGGACAGCGACGCCATCTATATGGCTAAGATGGACCTAAAGGACGCCTTCAAATTCATTTACATCGACCCAATTGACTGGCCCCTTATGGGCCTCTCATGGATGGACAGTGCGGGCCGCACGCAGTACTATTTTAGCAAGGTCTTGAATTTTGGTTTACGATCGGCACCTTATCTATTCGATACCATAGCTGGCCCATTGCTAGATATCATGATTCATAAGGGACTTAGCCCATCCTCAATTAGATACGTCGATGATTTTTTGATAGTGGCTCCCTCTTATGTCGAGTGTTCTTCCAACTTAGAATTGATGTTGTCAGTGGCTCGAGACGCAGGTTTTGTGATTCAGCAGTCGAAGGTGTCCCCCCCTTCCAGGGTAGTCGAATTCCTCGGTATAGTAATAGACACCAGTCTAGGTGAATTACGAATTTCTCAAGAGAGGCTTGAGGAATTGAAATCCGAGGTCACCCATTGGTTGGAGGTCGGCGTCCTCACAAAGAGGAATTTACTCAGTATCATAGGGAAATGTGCATTTGCCTCCAAGGTCATTCGGAGCGGCAAACCATTTCTTTCGAGGCTATTCGCAGCCGCCAAGTCTGTCGGTCGTTTACATCATAGAATTAGATTGTCTTCCGAGGCTAGATCAGACCTTCATTGGTGGGCGAAATGTATCACCGCTCACAATGGCGTTTCTATTTACAGGCCGAATTGGTTAGGGTCGGTTAGGCATGTCTATACTGACGCCTCGTCTCGGGGGCTAGGGGCCTCCCTTGATAATATTGAGTGGTTCTCTTTGTCGTATACAGGTTCACGTAGTTGGATGCTTCAGAACTCAATTAATTGGCGTGAAATGCACGCCGCGGTTTTGGCGTTATACACATGGGCCCCCTTGCTTCGTGGGTCATGTGTCATTTTCCATATTGATAACTCTGTAACTTGCAATGTTTTGAACAAGGCCTACTCCCCGGTGAGGGAATTCATGTTTTTCGTGAGGCATTGGTTCATGACAATAGAGTGTCATAACATTTCTATCACACCTGTATACATTTCGACGCATGATAACATTGATGCGGATGACCTGAGCAGGTTAAAGGTCAATGACTTCTTGCAGCGCCGCCCCTCGGCATCTAGAGCCATGACCTGGCCCGACGACGGCTTCATGAACTTTGATTATTAGCTAGTTGTTCTCGGTTTTCAGGTCTCGACGCCAGGGCATCTGCCCTCATTGCCTCTGGGTGGGCACCTCGTACAAGGGCAGCTTACTCTGCGGCCGTCTCCAGATATTGTAGATTCACCGACGCCTTCTCGCTCCGTCCTTTGCCTCTTCTGGAGAATAATTTACTCAGATACGTAGCTTACTTATCTTCACAGGGGCTTGCTAGTTTAACCATTTCTAATTACTTGTCGGCCTTAAGGGCCTGGGTTATTGCTCTAGGGGGTATTGAACCCACAATCTGGACGCCAAGGCTCCGCCTGGCCGTGAAGGCAGTGTCACGTATTGACACGCCACCTAGGCAAGTTAGCCCCCTTACATTTCATTTACTTTCGAAGATTATTTATTCTCTGTCTAATTCTTATGACAGTCTGATGATTGCATCGGTTTTACTCTTGCATTATTTTGCTTGTCTCAGAGCTTCTGAGCTCTGCATCGATCCCACCACTGGGCTAGCTCCACTTAGATCTTCCGTCTCATTCCCTGCTTCTGATAGGATGCTGTTTCGTGTTTCATCTTCTAAAACGGCCCACAGGGGCTTCTCTGTTTATGTTGGTTGCTCAGGGCACCCCGTTTGTGCACCTTGCACACTCAGGGCATTTATTCATCAGTTCCCTGCTCCTCTAAATTCTTTCTTGTTTTCAACCTCATCAGGGACCCCCTTAGATTATCCCACTTATAATTCTATCATAAAAACCTTGGTTAGCAGGGTAGGTTTAGATCCCACTCTTTATTCCACCCACTCGCTCCGGGCGGGTGCAGCAACTCAAGCAGCTCAGGCTGGCTTACCCGAGACCCAGATCCAGAGACTGGGCCGGTGGAGATCGGACGCATACAAGATTTACATGAGGCCGGACCCCTCATCTTACTCTCATCTCGCCCCTCACCTCGTTCATCATCACCCTTAGCCTAGCAGCATGGTCTCGTATCTCGACCTTGCACTTCTCACCTCACTTGATGCTCTTGGGTATTTCACAGGCTCAATGTTTGGGCAACCCAGAGCATCCTAATTTACACTCAATGTCACTTATCTATGTTGTTCTATCTGTGTGTCTGTCTGTCTCCTGTATGTCATGTCTATCCGTGTGTGAATGTCTGTGTGTGACTGTCTACTGTGTGTCTTAAATTTGCCTAATTTAATAAAGGCACTGCGGCCATGTTTACTTAACTCTCTTGTTTGTGGTTACTCAATTATGGCTTAGTTTAGAACTAAGAGCGATTGAGTGAACCCAATCTGGCCAGTGCTATTCTTACCTTTACTTTCCTATTCATTCCGCTTGTGTTGCTATCACGTTTTCTGACTATCCTGTTTGCGTCGGTTTAGCTTTCACACTTAACTCGTGTAAATCCTTTCCCTATAAATACACTGCGCGCCAATATACTGCGTCGCATTTATTAAACGACCCCCCCACCCGCTACCTATTAAAAAATTTTTTTCGGTGCGGGATAGTTAAAAATTTTTTTTTCAAAATTTAAGATTCAGAAATCTTTTCCTTTACCTAGCCTACTGGTATAACCATTATTACCTTGGTACCTGTATATCTCATATACTTATTATTATTATTATATAATTTCATCTTACCTTGTCCAGTTCGAGTGTCGTAAAAAATACGCTTACCTTTAAATTGTAACATATTTAACTGGTATGTTATCTACCTCGCCCTTTTATATGGGCTTGGTTATATCTGTGATATAGAATTACCTTACTTTAATGGTAGTAACATAATTTATCCATTGTTACGTTACTTACCGCACCCTTGTACGGGTTGCTTTACCATCTGTGATAAACTTACCTGTGATAATTTAAGCAAGTACATTGCCGGGGCAACCCAGAGCATCCTAATTTACACTCAATGTCACTTATCTATGTTGTTCTATCTGTGTGTCTGTCTGTCTCCTGTATGTCATGTCTATCCGTGTGTGAATGTCTGTGTGTGACTGTCTACTGTGTGTCTTAAATTTGCCTAATTTAATAAAGGCACTGCGGCCATGTTTACTTAACTCTCTTGTTTGTGGTTACTCAAGTCAGTTCTCTTCCAAACTTTAAAGGAAATCAGTGATGTTAAACATTTCTTTAGTCTTGACAATGTCTCTGGAGCTATTCAAACTGAAACAGCTGCAAAGCATTGAACGTGCACAACCCTGGTTCAATTTAGCAATGGTCTTCGTTTTATCGTAAGTCTGAATAAACTCCTTGCAAACACAGTGCAAGGGATTTTAATGATAGAACACCTCAGCTAAGTCTCGTCTATTCAAAAACATTTTAGCAAATGTCTTGGGACTTACAAAACTGCTTTTGGTGCACTGCAGCCAAGTTTGTCCCATAATCATCCACGTCCAATAAGAGGCATGTTTATCAGGTACGCAGGCAAAATAGTACCATTCACAAAGTGAACCAAGGTGGGGCATTTTTGATACATAGTGGCTATTTCAGTGCACGCAGCACTGGAATATTTGTCAAGACTATTGGAAGTTGTTATGCCACTGATTTCCGTAAAATTTTGGAAGATAACTGACATGATTCAGTGTGAAAGTTAGGAAATGGGTGAAATAAGTCGCTGCATCAGGACAACAATCCAAAACCTTCCACTAATCCTGCCCAAAAATATTTTCAGGACAGTTGGGAAAAGGTCCTAGAGTTGTTTGACACCCTCCAAACTGTAAATTTTGATGATAAATTATGGGTTGATCGAAGACAGACCGTGCCCCGGCGATGACAAACAATGAACGTGGAGTTACAGAAATTCTGTGATGCAGAATGGACTAAAATCACTCCTGACGTCCTCTGAGGACTTCTGAAAGAGTGTAGTAAAAATCCCACAATCTGTTCATGATCCCAAAGGGGAAATTATATGATATTACAGAAGGGTATGTAAACTTTTGAACATGTCAAAAAATGCATTGACCTATTATATCATGGAATCTCATTGCTATTGAATTTTCAATGGTTCAAAAGTGTTCAGCCGCATGCAGTGCATTGTATTTCATGCATAATTTGCCTATTGTTGTTTAAATTGCCCTGGCAATGGAGAAATTGCTCATTTTGCATTGGGGTATGTAAACTTTTGGGCAGAACTGTAAATACATTGAAAAATCATGGGAAATAAGATGTTCAAAGTTATACAATATATAAGCTGTCATTTGTTGGTTTGAAATTGTAAGTTGTCACTTACGTTAATTTGTTTAAAGTTGTAAATTTTGACTCTTTGTGAATTGTTGGCACTGTACGCCTGGATTTTTATTTTGTAACTGTCATGAAGTGGTAGATAAGCCCTATTAGGGCTGGGTATTTTTACTATAATGAATTTTTTATGAAATGTAGATGTACTATACCTGCCACTATAAACAATAAAAAAGTTCAAAAGTTCAAGTTCAATGTCATCTATCACTCATTTTTCAGGGAATTAGAGAGCACTTTCTTAACCAAGTTTCACATGAGATTAAATCCTCATTCATGATTGACCATGTATTGACTCAATTTGCACCAAACGTAACCAGGGAAACAAACAATTGTTGAAGGAAAATAACTTGTATTCTCTATCTGATTAAAAAAAAGTTGTTTACATTGCTATCTTGTGTTATATTTTAAAATGGGAACTCTGGAAGGATAATAACTCACATTTACCTCATATATAGATGTTGCCAGTAGAGCCCTCTTGTTAATGTTCAGAAAATCAGACTTTCTGGCAGCAATTCAAAGGTAAAAATTAACGAAGTCAGGCTTTTCTGGCAAATATACCTACATGGCTGGTCAAGGAATAAAAAACATCAGCAAAATTAGGTGGTTGAGTTATATACCACTCACCAATGAGGTCCAAAGTTTCCCAATGACAGATTGACAATTTAAGTCAATGGTAGGGCTTAGGCAGATATCAGTGATTACTTAAAAGTGGCAGTTACTGTTACTGAGAGCAATAGTTATCAGAGAGCAAAAGTGATTCCCAATATTCAGTTACGAAGACTTGATGTCCTATAGGATTCCCAATAACAGGAACAAAATGTCACAAAAAGAACCATCCATTGCCTGTGCAATATTGTGCAAATTAAGTTAGGTTCTTTGAAGTAAGGTATCTGTGATTCAGTCATATTCAAAAACACTCGCTTTTATTGGCCAAGTATATGGGGTAGACACCGAATTGCTATCAATGACACAATGACCCCGTTTCGTTGTGCTACAACTTGTTTTTATTGCAGATCAGGAGGGCCGCAAAGTCAAATCAAGGAAGTGTCAAATGCAGGCTTGTGTGCCTCGCTCATGGTCAATATAACCGAATCATTACACAACAATCCAAGGTTCATCCGAATGTGTCACATTTAATTTACAAGTGAAAAGAAGCCAATTTCCAAATTGATATATATGATGTTTTTATACCCAACATTGATTAAATGATGCCAGAGAATTGCTAAAAGAGTTGTAAAGTTTGCACTGGGTTGTAAAGTCTTCAGTCCAAATCAAATAGCCAAGGTCAGACATATTACTGACTGATCAATCAATTCCTATAGACAGGAAAAGCGCTGATGAGCAGTTTACTGAAATTAGTGCTATATAAATCCATATTATTATAATATTTTTATCATTATTATAGGCAGCTATATGGTTGAGCGGTTAGAGGCCAGATCTGATCCGCTGAAGGTCTTTGGATGTATGGGTTCAAACCCTGGTTCAGGAACCCAAAATTTTACTGTGGACCTTCATGTGCAAATCCAAGCAGCCACATGTAATGGTGTGTGTGCGGAGAAAGTAAAAGTTCCCACATGCGGGTTAAGAGTGAAAACTCATACTCTCTCTCTCACATCTCATCAATCAACCCTCGTTAGCACCCATAACTGGGCTTAGAAGGCTGCACTTACCATATCTATCCATAGACCTTCATAAATTATACGCATGATTACCCTTATTATACCATACAAAACATATCTAACGTATACTATGTAATTCAGAATGGGTCATTGGAGAAGCAAATTTATAACATAGAAATAAAGTGCGCCTGCTACACTGTTAGAAATTTCCGTAGATTTTACGGTCAAATGACCGGCAGTTTTTCCTGCCAAAAGAAAACCGTAAAATATACGGGGACCTGTAGATGGTTTAAAAAACACATGTTAAGTTCACAGATAAAAACCGTAAAATTAACAGGCTTTGTGCCGTGAATTGTACAAGGAAAAATGGATGTCTTTGTAGTAAACCACCTGGGTTTTGTGAAATTTACAGCAATTTGATCGTAAAATTCACAGCCATTATTATTGTAAATTTTTCTGCACAGCACTGCATTTTACGGACCTTTTAAGGTAACATCAAATGTATGTGTCCGTATAATTTTGATATATTACGGCCAACATGATGTAATATCCACTGCAGATTTCATGTGGAAAATACTTCCATGAAGTATGGAAATTTCACATTCCTCATTATTTTATAATCATTCAAAGATTTAACATTAGCAGAGGTGCAAACCATCCCAACAGTACGTGAGGCTGGAAATAATTGCCCATTCAATTGGTTATATAAAAGGCACATAGCATGTATGTATGTACTGTAAGGAACCAAGAGAGTCTGCGGCTTTTACCAGGAGTGCATTGAAAAAGCCTGCTCCCAATTGCAGGGACAGGCGTCAAAGAATGAAAGCTGTATGCGGTTGTTACGGTTTGTGTGCTCATCAAAACAAATAAACCTGTATAAATCGGACTTCTTTATTATGGTAGAATCACAAATATATCAAATAAAAGACAGGATCATGAAAGATGTCTTACTATTAATTTACAAGTTTCAATAACAAACTGTATCCAGAGTGTATTAACATAATGTTCATCTTACAATTTATATAGTCTATTAACCGAATAGCTGCTTCATGCAATAACATTATTTCACTAAAGACGGCAGCATTTCTACACAAAATAAATTCTTTTGATGAAAATATTAAAGTCTACATTATATATGTAAGAACAAATTGCCTCCAATATATTGAATATGTAGACTATAATCAACATTAAAGGATACTGATTAGCTGCTTCACACAATAGCATTATTTCACAAAATAGGTGACAACAGTTCCATACAACATCAATTCTTTTGATGAACCAAATTCGATAGTGTGTCTTAAATATTGAAATCTGCATTATATCTGTAAAAACACATTGTTTCCCATATATTGAATTTGTAGACTATAAACAATATCAAAGGATACTGATTGGCTGCTTCACACAATAACATTATTTCACTAAATAGTTGTGAACATCTCCACAGAACATCGATTCTTCTGATGAATTTAATTAAATAAATTTGTCTTAATATTAAATAAATGTGTCTTAATATTAAAGTCAGCATTCTATATTTTTGAGAACACACTGTATACCATATGCTGTCCAAGGTCCATACATGTTGTTCATACATGTAGACTACATAAACAGTATCGTTTCCTCATTAGCTTGATAGGCCTACACAATTTTTCATAGTAAATATTTCAAACAATTCCATCTAATGTCACTTTTTTCATGAACATGACTCCAGAGGACAAGAATGCAATATCTAAAGAATTATTTTTAAATTTATCTTTGCATGTTCACTCAAAATAATGCCAGCATACATTATTGTATTTGCCAAAATGACAGAGGTTATAAAAAAAGTTGCCATTTCATTGACAAAGTTCAAAACGTTCCGATTAATCGTCGTGTGTTTCTTTCCTTTCACTCGCTCCAGGTTTATCTTGAAGAAACACTGAAACACAAAAATTCAAAATGTAAAAGCTTTACAAAAATTACCCATTTTGTTTGATATTCTGTTGGGTTTAGTTATTATTGTTATATCTTCCACATTTTCAAGTTTGCAAAAAATAGCCAAGCAGTGACCTCTTAGCCTCAATTTATTAATTCAGAGAAGTCAGTATTACTGTAAGTTACTATAACATATTTCCCCTCTTATGGTTTTGCTAATGAAAAATGCATTTTCACTTGATTGCCTTCAGTTACAGGCCTATCAAGCACTGTACCTTTTACAGTCCAACCATCAGATAGATAGAATAATGTTACCTCTGCACGATAAATTCGATGCTTGTTTGCACTTCTGGAGGAAATGCGATATTCACGACGTAGCATTGTAGTAAGAGGCAAAAAGTCTTGCCATAGCATCGTAGAAAGTCTTCATTTTTTCTATCACAACTCTATTGTCTATCAGCAGTGAGAAATCAGTTGCAGACATGACACCTGGAACAAAAGGAAAATGGTTAGATAACCAATAGCTGGGGAGAGGGAGGAGGTTCACACAAACAACAATACAATGTCTGCACTGATTCACAAATATTTAAGGTGTTCAAGAAATGGTTGATCAAGTCAAAATTGGTTGGGTAGAAATCATAAGGTAGTCATGGTCGCAGTGGGATAAAGCATTATGATAGATAGATAGGTATGGTAAGTGCAGCCCTCTAAGCCCAGTTCTGGACACTCACGAGGGTTGATTGATGAGATGGGAGAGAGAGCAAATGCCCTCAACATGTTATACATTTAACCCATGTGAGGCATCTTTTACTTGCCCAGCACAGACACTGATACAAGGGGCCAGCAACTTAACGTCTCATATACATGTAACTTACCTTTTAACGGGTTACTGGGACAATGATTTAGTCATTATATACAGTACAACCCAAAATAAAGTACGATTACCCCAGCAGGAAGGAAGAATCAGCCACTACTTTACCCTTTCACACCTTTTGGCTACCTCTGAATCCCTTCCCACATTTACCTACTTGAAACAACCTTTTAAAATTACTTGAAAATAACATTTATACAACACCAATTCCAACTCTTTCACCCCAATTGTGTTTGATTTCCTTGATATTATGCCATTTGCTAATTGCAATTAAATCACCATCTGCCTTAATACAGTTCTTGATATGTGTTAAGGTTGTGGTGAGGAGTCAAAAGTAGTAGAAAGGAGGTTTGGGGTGAAGTGCGGAAAGGAGGGAAAAATAGGTAAACAGAGGACTTCAGACACAAAATTTTCTTACTTTATTTTGGGTTGTACATGTAACATGAGGTCAGCATAAAACATTGCTAAGTTATTTTCACAGTAACCCTGTTAAAAGTAAAGTTATGGGAGTTAACCACTTTAGGATAACCCGTGTTAAGCATTGATACAATGTGGGACTGAATGACATCCAGCTCAAAATTTTGAACCCAGGCAGGCAAAGACCTTCTGGCGGCACCTAAACCACTCAGCCACATTTCAGGGTAGGTATAAAATCTTGCTACTGTACACTCAACAAATAAACGTACCACTTCATTTTTGCTTATAATTTGCGAGATAATTTTTTTTTGGCCAAAACCAATTAAACAGTGTTGATCCTATTATAAAAATGTGCCGAAAATCATTCAAGTGCGACCGTTTTTCCCTAACATTTACCTTTTACCTTGTGGGACCATTCCCGGAACATTTACCTTGTTTATCAAAGTTGGATTTTTTTTTTAAATGGCCCATAACCAGATTACCCACATCTCATCAAAAAAATCTAAGTGTCATTTTGCATTGTGCATCAAAGAGCCATAAAAAATGAAAAAATGGTGACATTATGCTTTATTTTTGATAGCTACAGATCACTTTCCAGATGAATTCTTTTAGTGAGATGTGGGTATGGGCATTTAAAAAAAATACCCAAATATGATAAACGAGGTCAAAGGTAAAGAGGAAATGGTCGCACTTCAATTATTTTCACATAGATACATTTTCGTAATAGGATCACTACTGTTTTATTGGTTTTGGTCCAAAAAATCATACAAATTATTAGAAAAAATGAAGGGGGGTGTTTGTTTTTTTGTTGAGTGTACATGTACAAATGATACCCGTTTAGTGTTTAGGCATTATTTCAAAGTAGCCAGGCTTTATCAATGACATCTAAAAAAGGCATATTTACCATATCAAACTATCATTGGTGATACTGGCACTCCTCGTTCTTCTGCCACCTCTAGTCTGCTCAAATGTTCCTGTAAACAGAGAGACAAAAATATTTTTTCACTTGATACAAGAGAAGGCATAATTGAAGCATTTCCAGCTGGTTGGCTATGAATATCATCAAATTGTTTAGGCCTACAGCCTAAATATCAGGACCTATGATGTTTTTAGAATCACTGTCAAACATAGTTATGACATCACCAGCAGAATGAGATGCCTGATGACGTCACAAAACAGCGGCCCAAACAATGCAATTGTGATGTCATGACCATTGTTGCTCCATGGGTACATCATGGTTCTGTATTTAAATGGTCTTGTGGAAAAAAATCTTTCCAATAATATTTAAGGTGGCTCGATACTCGTGAACTTTCCAAGATAGGATTTCTTAAAAATAGTTTGAAATGATCCAAAATATAGTTTATAGAAAGGATATATAAACGAAACTGGTCGCTACCAGCCTTTCTTTCGAAATATTTGAGGTTATGTAAAAGAAAGTCAGTCCACGCAAACCTGAAAAACTCAATTTTTTTCTTAATTTTTTTACTGTGAAGTTTTCCCTGCCATTCACTGGCCATTCATCCAATGTTCTTAAATGAAGCATGGAATTAAAGAGGACAGTTATATGGAAAAGCTGATTAAAATTCCAAAGAGATATATTTAGCTTAAAGAACTTTTGTAGGGGTTTGGAACAAAAGTTTTGATTTTGAAAATTTTTATCTTTTTATGAATCATAGCGCTAAAAAAAAAAGACGAGATAGAATTTTCTATTTCTTTGTCATTTGTTTCCAAATAAAGTGAGGAAGAATATAATGATATTGACAAGGCTTCCAACGGGCCTGGAAATTGATATAAAAATTTATTTATCTAACAGAGTCATTTTTGCGAAATTAGACATGCTTGCCGGAAATCGCTTGTTGAAATTTTCTTCTTGAAGCAGAAAGCTGATAGTCCGTCGGGTTATAGTATTCTTCATTGCGCATCTAATGGTGAAGACCCCAAGTTTCTAACCCTCTTAGAAGTCCCACAATTGCTAAACGAAGCGGCCGACGCATGAAACTCTCAGAAGTAAAAAAAATCTAGAAACTGTGTCAGCAGTGCTCAGCTGCAATGGTGACGTTACGACAGATAGGGCCTGCCTGGCTGCGCGGAAATGTGCTCACATGACGTAATTACACGAGTAGCGAGCCACCTTAAATCCGGTGAAAAAATAAACTACCCATTCGAGCACTACATAACAATATCCTGATTGTGACCCTGATTCGAGTGGTTTTGTCATGTTGTTATATTATTTCAATACTGCAGTGGCATAGCCTTAGCCAGATAATTTCCTAGAGTGGGGCAAGTGGTGTTTCATCATCATGCTGAAAGGCACAAGAAACTAAACAAAATGCAGAAATTTGTTGGATCATAATATATAGCATCTGAAAAGTAATCAAGAATTGCCAAATGATAATTATCAGTCTTCACAGGGGAGGGGAGGGCAAGGATGGCGGGGGGGGGGAGGGATGGGCTTGCCGTCTTAACCATTGCTAAAGAATATCTTTTGGAGAGACGAGAGGGACAGACGAGAGACAAAGACGACAGACAAAGACGAGAGACAAAGACGAGAGACAAAGACGAGAGACAAAGACGAGAGACAAAGACGAGAGACAGAGACGAGAGGCAGAGACAAGAGGGACAGACGAGAGGCAGAGACGAGAGGCAGAGACGAGAGGCAGAGGCGAGAGGGAGAGGTGAGAGGGAGAGGCGAGAGGGAAAGGCGAGAGGGAGAGTCGAGAGGGAGAGACGAGAGGGAGAGAGGAGAGACGAGAGAGGAGAGAGGAGAGGGAGAGAGGAAGAGAGAGAGAGAGAGAGAGAGGGAGAGAGGAGAGAGGAGAGAGAGAGAGAGGAGAGAGGAGAGAGAGAGGAGAGAGGAGAGAGAGGGAGAGGAGAGGGAGAGGAGAGGAGAGGGAGAGGAGAGGGAGAGGAGAAGGGGAGAAGGGGAGGAATTGAGAGAAGAGAGGGAGAGAGGAGAGAAAGGGAGAAAATGGAGAGAGGAGAGGAGAGGAGAGGAAGAGAGGAGAGGAGAGGGAGAGAGGAGAGGGATTGAGGAGATGGAGAGAGGAGAGAAGAGAGGTAGACCAGCCAGCAACAAAATCTTATCCCATTCATATTCTTTGTTGTCCACTTATCTCAAGTTCGACTGAATGATTGTCTCGCGGCTTAAGTGGGTTATTCAATATGGTATCAGGAATGTGTTTATTACATCTAAAGCACCCGGGTGATAAATAACATATTTCCTCTCTTGTGGTTAATAACCTTTACCTATTTTGAAATGGCTATGCGGCAACAGAAAGGCAGGAGAAATAAAGAAGGAAAGGAGAGGAGAGGGTGGGGGCTGGGGGGAAAGGGAATAAGGAGGGACAAGTGGCAAAGGGGAGAGGGGATAGGATTGGGAGTGGTTGAAGGGGAGGGGGTCGCGGATGCAGAGGTAGACAGATGCCAGAAGAGATATTGATGAGGCAGCATTCAAGACTGTTTTTAAAAACATTGCATGTCAATATTTATAACTTCGTGAATTACGCGAGGAAAATTTGGAAGTTACACCGTCACAAAACTACATTTTAAAATTAATACAAATATATGTGAAATAATGCAGACCTCACCGATTAGTTGGAGAGTCATACGCTATATTTCATTAAATTGGCATGAATCTACTGTTGGGATCAATTTGCCACTGACCTTGGAAGAGTTGACAGCTTGAAAGACCTGAAGACACAATCATGGAAGACCTATCCATGAATTTCACGACTTATTCATCAACTGGTGTTGCACAAGACGCATGTACTTCATCAGCCTCTGTCTTGAATCTGAAAATTTACAACACTCTTTAATTGCTTATGCTTAAAACATAACCCTCTCCCCACCCCATATGAAGGCAGGAAAGAGGAGATTGAAGGAAAACAGAAAGAGGATTTAGGTACGTCAGACTGTGATAGAAAAGAGGGAGAAGTTTGGAAGTGAAGGAGGTGGGAGAATAAAAGAAGGAAAAGAGGAAAGAAGGAAGGGAAAAGGAGAGAAGAGGGGGATGAAGGAGAAAGAGAAAGATTCACCAGCGAGCAACCAAGATTATTTAAAGAAGGAAAAGAGGAAGAAGGGAAAGGGGATTGAGAGGAGAGGGAAAGATGGAAAATGAGGGGAGGACAGGGGAGATAGCATAGGGCACATAGGATAGAATGAAGGCAGAGGGCACATAGGATAGGGTGAAGGCAGAGGGCAATGGAGAGGAGGCAAAATTGACCAGTGAGAGTGACGGACAGTAGGAGGGAGGGTGCGATGCTTGTGGGGAGATTGACTTCCAGCAATCAAGGTTATTTTTTAACCAGAACCGCAAGCGGTTTAAACGCTTGTCTGTCAATGTGAAATCTATCAGTGTGTGCCAGATTATCACCCACAGGCTAATACCTGTAGCTAATTCTATAAGTCTAAGCGATATATTACGGCTACAATGGGCAGTTAAAGAATGAAGAAATATGGCTGCCAAAATTACCACAATCTTGGATTTATTGACATGTTCCTGATCCATGCCCACAGGCCAATAACTGTATCTACTTTCAAAACTCTAAGCAAAGTAGCAAGGTCACAATGGGCAGTTCAAGGATATCAGCCATTTTAAAGAGACTATTTTGGTGGCCATCTTGAATTTCTCAACATGTTCCTGATTCATACCCACAGGCCAATACCTGTACCAAATTTCATAACTCTAAGCGAAATATTGAGATCACAATGGGCAGTTCAAGAAATGAAGAAAGACTGCTGCCAAAATGGCTGCCATCTTGGATGTTCCCGATCAATACCCACAGGCCAATACATGTACCAAATTTTATAACTCCAAGTGAAATATTAAGGTCACAATCGGCAATTCAAGAAATGAAAGATGGCTGAAAAATTTGCCACCATCTTAGATTTTTCAGCATGTTCCTGATCAATACCCAGAGGCCAATACCTGCACCAACTTTCATAACTGTAAGTGAAATACTAAGGTCACAATGGTCAGTTCAAGAATGAAGAAAGATGACTGCCAAAATGGCCACCACAAAACGTCAGCCATCTTGGATTTCTCAACATGTTCCCGATCAATGCCCACAGGCCAATACCTGTACCAAATTTCATAACTCTAAGCGAAATATTGTGGTCACAATGTGCAGTTCAAGAATGAAGAAAGATGGCTGCCAAAATGGCTGCCACAAACTGGCCACCATCTTGGATTTCTCAACATACTCCCGATCGATACCCACAGGCAAATACCTATAACAAATTTCATAACTCTTAGCGAAATATTACGGTCACAATGGGCAGTTCAAGAAATGAAGAAAGATGGCTGCCAAAATGGCCCCCCGATTATATTTCTCATCATGTTCCTGATCCATACCCGCAGGCCAATACCTGTACCAAATTTCATAACTGTAAGTGAAATATTAAGGTCAGAGTGGGCAGTTAAAGAATGAAGATGGCTGCCATAATGGCCAACACAAAATGGCTGCCATCTTGGATTTCTCAACATACTGACGATCCATACCCACAGGCCCATACCTGTACCAAATTTCATAATTGCATGTGAAATCATAAGGTCACAATGGGCAGTTAAGAATGAAGAACGATGGTTGCCAAAACGGCCACCATAAAACGTCTGCCATCTTGGATTTCTCAACATGTTCCCGATCAATGCCCACAGGCCAATACCTGTACCAAATTTCATAACTCTAAGCGAAATATTGTGGTCACAATGTGCAGTTCAAGAATGAAGAAAAATGGCTGTCAAAATGGCCACCATCTTGGATTTCTCAACATACTCCTGATCGATACCCACAGGCAAATACCTGTAACAAATTTCATAACTCATAGCGAAATATTACGGTCACAATGGGCAGTTCAAGAAATGAAGAAAGATGGCTGCCAAAATGGCCCCCCGATTATATTTCTTAACATGTTCCTGATCCATACCCACAGGCCAATACCTGTACCAAATTTCATAATTGTTAGTGAAATATTAAGGTCAGAATGAGCAGTTAAAGAATGAAGATGGCTGCCATAATGGCCACCACAAAATGGCTGCCATCTTGGATTTCTCAACATGCTCCCGATCCATACCCACAGGCCCATACCTGTCCCAAATTTCATAACTGCATGTGAAATCATAAGGTCACAATGGGCAGTTAAGAATGAAGAAAGATGGCTGCGAAAATGGCCGCCACATAATGGCAGCCATCTTGGATTTCTCTACATGTTCCCAATCCATACCTTTAGCCCCATACCTTCACCAAATTTCATATTCATGCCATAAGCGGAAAACTAAGGTCACAAATGGACACTCACACAAACCTTAACCAGGACAACGCCGACGACGCCGAAGATCGAGTGACCACAATAGCTCTTCATTTTCAAAGAATATAGATGAGCTAAAAACCATTGGATATTCATAATTATAGCTTTGCAAAATAAGCCAAGAGAATTTAGAAGTTAAACTGTTGCAAAACATGCAATTACATTTGGAAATTAATGCAAATATCATAATTATGTGAAATATTGCAAACCCTAGTGATTACTAACAAATTACTTTGCTATATTTCACTAGTTTATGGCAGACATAGTATACTATGAGTGAGTTTTTGAGCATTAATTATTTGGAGGAAAGGAGAGCAGACATAAAAATATTGTTGTGTCACTAACCTTGCAAGAGTTGACAGCTTCAAAGACCTGAAGAAACACAATCATGAAAGGCCTCTCCATGAACTAGCATTGCACAATTAACACACACATGTACTTCACACAATCAGCCTCTGTCTTGAATCTGAAAATTAGACAACACTCTTTAACTTGTATAGACTTAGAAGTTTGTTGTTGATAGTTTGCTATTGAGTTGATTGCCTTCGGTGCTTAAGTCTTAAGTCTGCAAACATGACCAAAGAAACCCAGACCACAGTCCTTAAGTGACACTTTCACTGCAAAGCTATTTTAAAATCATATTGATAGTTGTGTAAAATATAATCACATGTAAAACGTAAAATAATGACAAATAAATTATTTAAATAAATAATAAATGGTGCGAGAAAAACAATAAAATTAAAATATTTTACATAGTAGGCCTATTAATATTTAAACATTGTAGACAAATTAGAATGTAACATTTGGGTTATTCTGGTCTACAGGGTGATGATAATTTATTCATACTGATTAATAAATGAGTCCGTTAAGGAGAGGGTGGATGGATGATTGGGGATTTACGACATGTATTTATGCACTTGGTAGGCTAATAAGGACAGGGGAGGCCACGGCAATGAGACGAAGGATAATTGAAACAGCCGTCCAACATAGGCCAGGGTGACCCAGCAAGAGCTGGATTCGAACCCTGGACCAAGTGATTGGCAGCTCAGCACGTTACCACTAGACCAACCCTCCCCCTCGTTAAGGAGGGGGAGGATTAGCTCAGTGGTAGAGTGTTGGGCTGGCAATCAATGGGTCCAGGGTTCCACTTCAGCTCTTGCAGAGCCACTTGTCCTACTCCTCTGCTAATTAACCGATCAAGACTAGTGCATAAATAGAGGACAAAAAGCCCCATTCATCCTCATCAAGGAATATCACTCACAAAAAATATTGTGGGTTGTGGAACCATACATAGACGTACCGGGCGCGCATTTTTTTGGGGGAGGGGTGAGGGACATCTGCCCGAATTTAAAGATATAAATTTAATGCAATTTCAAATGAAATTACCAGGAAACTTTTAATTTTCAATATTTTTAATTAAATCATCTGCCCAAATTGTTTAGCCCTTTTACCCGAATCTGACTGTTTCCCAAACTTTTGGGGGGCAATCGCCCCCCTGCCCCCCTCCAGTACGGCTATGGAACCATACCATTTTATTACCTCAATACAACCATTACAGTAGTTATCAAATAATAGGCAATTAAATATAATTTAGCATTATCATGCATGCTAAATGAATAAATAATAGTAATCTTACATTGCTTATGAGTCTCATCAGTCCTGCTTCCAGAGATTAAATGACTGCTCTTAAGTTTTAGCACCTTAAGGCATTGCCAATAAAGCTTCTTTAAGGGCACAGAAAACAAAAACAAGGCTAAGTCTTCAGTTACAGTTTTTAAACCGTGAATTCATAAAACACGTTATAATAACAACAAGAAAGCTGTAATTTCTACAGTTTCATGATCACGGCCGTTTGACCGTATAAATTACGGAATAAAACCGTTGATTATACTGAAATTTCTAACAGTGTATTATTGACATTGTACATATCACTTATTTTGATAATATTGTGGCGTGTTGGGGCAAATATTTCCCTTTTTCAATTTTTGTATATTTTGAAGAAATTAATTTCTAGTGAGATTGGAGAGTCTGTTCCAAAATCACATGACAAATTCAAATTCACATAGATCAATTACAGTTATGACCACAAACTCGTATACACTAGGTTTTGTTACTTCAGAATTTTTTGAAATGATTTAGAAAGAATTTCAAATAGTTAGAAGCAGAATAAAAAAACGTTTCACATTAAGGTGAATACAGAATCAGAATCAAGATTTTTGCAGAAAAGTAAGGTTAGTTGATCCGTTTTAGATTAGGGGAGACCGGGGTTAGTTGAATCGCGGGGTTAGTTGAATCTTGGCCTAAAATCAGCTTTATTTTAAATTTTTGGCCAAACTGGTACTTTTGGTAGATACCCTGTTTATTGGCACAAGTTATCATACCTGTATTCATTCAAAATTTCAAAATGCTAATTCTGTAGGCAAGAAAGTTTGTTTTTGGGGTGCTCTAGTAACTTGTTTGCTCAGTCTTTGAGGGGGGTTATTGTTGAGCTATGCTTTTAATCCAGGTGAACTAACCTTATTTCTAAATAAGCAAATCCATGCCTAATCCACACCCAGAAGCTTTTTGTTGTGTGACTTTGATAAGACTGAAAAATAAAACAATATTGTGTTCCAGGTGTGATGGGGTTAGTTGAATCATGCATGGTGGAGTTGGCCGTAACATGGATTTCAAGTGTTCAAATTGCCTTGCAAGTCATTGTTAGTTGGAGTTACTGCAGTTTAGAACTACTGCAGTGCATTTTTGCATCCCTGAAAGGGAAATACGGAAAAACCTGCTTTTTTGCCAAAAATAAACAAAAAATTTAGTAAATTACAGTATACAATTTCTTTTCAAATGAGTTTTGTACTGAAGCTGGTGGTCATCATAGGGATATCAGTTATGCAAAAGAAACCCCTTTTATAAGAAGTTGTCTCCAAATTTTTATGGCGCTTCAACTAACCCCGGGGTCGGGGTTAGTTGAATCAAAATTTTTTGTGGAAGTTTGTGTCTGTGACACAAATTTCAATAATCATTTACAATATCTCTTGGTCTGATCATTGAATTAAACACGCTCACTATCACATGCTAAAATTTGGTGTGAATATCTTGTACCGTTTGCTCTCCAGAGCAAAAATAAAAATGAGTGTGCCAACTAACCCCGGTCTCCCCTACTTCATTTGATACCACTTCGATACAAATTATTCAACACTCTTAACGCAAAATGTTCTTGATGGTATTATAGAAAGAACCTACAGCCGAAAAAAAATGTTAAGGGTTCAACACTGAATCGAAATGGTTCAATACTGGTGTGAAGGTCCCATGATGGAGCCCTGTGCTCCCAACTTGAGAGAAAGTGTTTCCATTGTTGGAGTTCTGCAGAGCTGGATTACCTAAGTAAAGTATTTAATTGACCATATTTACATATACATATACAATGCTATGTACATTGTCCATCACCAAAATACAATATATATATGGCAGTCTGACTAGAAATTGTTTTTGTTTGCAGTTGGATCCTTCATAAAAGTTTAATAATGAATTTAGGGTCCCCTATCTATATCTGCTCATTGATCCCTTTTTAAAAAGGTTCCATATAGAATATTTTTGTCAAGAGTGAAAGATAAATTCATGTTTCTCCTCTACAACTTCAAGCAAGATGCCAAAATTATTAATTTCTTCCGCCAAGTGTTTTTCGTCAACTTAGCTTTTCTAATTTCTTTCACGAACAAAGGTATAAATTATACTGTCATTACAAATCACAAACATTGCTGCCGGTTAGTAAGTGAAGAGGGTGGTGTTTTGGCATCACCCATTTATATTTTTTGTAAACATTATTTCATAAAATCAAACTGCATTTTTTAAAAAACCTTAACTGTTTAAGCAAGTCCTTAATCACACTAACACATAATCAGATCTTCTTGATATCTTGCATGCCATTTAAATAACACAGTAAGGGGGACTAGCTCAGTCGGTTAGGGCGTCAGGTTCCCCTGGATGTGCTCTGCCTGCGTGAGTTCTAGCCCCACAGTGGGCAGCTGTAGCATCCAGGAGCTCTATGTACTATAAATAGCTCCTGACTAGGTCTGTGCCATGAGACTTGTGCAAAAACGGAGGGGGTTGTACCCAGTGTTCTATATGCTGGGGCAACTGAAAGACTCTGCACATCCCTGAAATAATGGGGTATGTAGCAGACTCACAGCCCTACCATCAGTCATCCATCATACGGCGGTCGCAACGCTCGATAATACACCAACAAGGTGGTCTGAGCATTAAATGGGAGAAGAAGAGGAACCAGAACATAAAGTTGCTGATAAAAAATGTGCAAGATCATCCGACTAAATGTTAGACAGCAGTGTAAAATTAAGCTCACCACAACTTTGTATGGCGGTAACAGACCAGAAAAAAAATAGGCTCTTCTCAAAATAGTCGTGTGATCTCAGCTCTAGTCACCCAGTGGCAATGCTCATGGGAGTCTAACCACTTCAGCCTCCACTAACAAGATAATTCAATTAGACATAGTCTCATACGTGCTGGATTACCCCAATACAGGTTAACCCCTCACTCAGGTCATGAGAGTTGCTGCTTCATGACCTCTGGCTCCTGGGAATATTGGGTAGGGTCACGATGGTCAAATTCGTGAAGTCGTATCTAATCTCATGTTGAGTGACCATAAACTTATCTTTATTAGTAAATTATTACTAATATCATAATTATGCAGTCATAAAACGCTAAGTTTAGCAATCCAGCATGCTGCCACTGACCCATGACTTACCTCCCCCCTTTTCAGGTCCAAAGTAATAGATACTCAAGAGTGCCAATTTCAAACAAATATTTAGGGGCAATCAGATGTTACATAGGAGGCTTGGGAGTTGGCTGGGCAATGAGTTTTGAATGATAAAGTTTGTTCACCTTTTAGCTGCAAAAATGTTGTTTCCACATCATTTACTTCGAGATAAACTGTGTAAAATTAAATCAACATCAAAGAAAGTCTACAACCTTCTTGCCTTAAGCAAAAATACTATTTTGCAAACATCCCAAATAATCTTACTGCAACTAAATTAACTTTTGATTGCATTGTTCGACCTCTTACCACCAGATTCCACTGTACCATTCCATGCTATAGTCACATTGTAAACCTGGATCTTTGACCTGTTAACATGCATGACTATTCGAAATTCAATTTAGTAATTTGCATGACTAGTAGCAATCCAACAATTTCCCTTGTACCACTAGCTTGCAGAAATTGCGTTATTGGATTCCTGGTTAATGCAAATTGTTGAATAAAGATTATTGGATTTTCTCGCCAGACATGATACAAATCTTAAGAAAATCGTGAAAGATAACATGACTAGGTTTCCATGCTTAGAGTCCCATCTTAAGGCTAAAATGGTAGTATAATTAATAATGACTAGCATGATACCCGTGAAATGGGGGTAGGGGAGGGGCAAAATATTAAATATAAATTTTTAACATAAAGCCTAAAACCTTGTATCGGGTGAAAAAAGGCTGCATCTAAGTTTTTTGTGGATGGGCACCCTATACTTTTGCTGTGACAGACGGACGGGTCCATGAATTAATAGTAAGATTCATGTTATAAGGGGCAACCAATACACTAATGCAAACATTTTCATTGGTATATATAAAGAACCCGCAACTGAAAAATGCTGTTAAGTGTTCAAATGAATTGAAAAGGTTCAATACTGGTGGGAACACTTGGAAAGCTCTTCGATGGAACTCTATGCTCCAAACTTGAGAGAGTGAGGTTCCATTATGGGAGTTTAGTGCAGCTGGATTATTTCAGTGTTTTGGAAATTAGTCGCTCGAAACCTTTTTGAATGTTGAATAATGAACCTTTTAGTGCTCCTTATCTACACCAGTAGAACTCTTAAAGGTTCCATATAAAACTCTTTTGTTAAGAGTGTACATTTTAAGTGGAGGCTTTGAGTTTTCCTTGGCAGGAAATTATGTATTTCACGGTAGTGGCCAGAATAATTATTATTGTTCCATGACCCCTATGTAAGAAGCCCCCTGATTGGCCAACAACCCACCTGAATAATGTGATGTTCAACTGTGTGCAGTGGTGTGTGACAGGCAGGTCAATAACAAATGTGCGATTCACTGATCAGTGAATATAACATGTGTTATTGACCTCCCTGGAAAAAACTTTCCAAAAAAAAAAAATTTACGAAAAAAAAATAAAAATTTACGAAAAATTGAAAATGATTGAGATGGTTGCACAATTCCTTTGAGCTAACATAGCTTGTTATTTCAGCAAAGATAATCTGACCGTTAGTTTCTGGATCTTTTTGTGGACCGCAGAACAGCAGTTTGTTCAGCTTTTGTTGACCCAGTTACAGATGGCAGGCATGTGTGTGGAGCTCCCATGAATATTGGATATTTTAACTGTTTTTAGTTCTGAAACGGATTTGATTTTTGGACTGTTGATGTTTGAATAACCACTGTACATTCTGGCGGAACCTAGAAGACTGGAGATGCTTTCGAAATTGGTGAACTTTAATTTTATTGTTACAAATTTTCCAATTTTGGGATCAGTCAACCATATCTTCATGGAAACAATGGGAATTTAATCTGCAAGTTGCTATTCATGGTCTGTGTTTCAGCTTGATAACTGTTTGTGTGCTATTTACAAACTGTGAAAAATTCCAATGATCCTCTACAAACATCACACAACATATTAAAGATTTACATGCTTTATTGGGTCAAATAGAAACTCTGTTGCAGATGTTTACGTGAGATTTCAATGTCTGTTCCTATGCTGGATTGATTTATACATTTTTTGTGAGATACTGATGTCTGTTCTTACTCTGGATTGAAATGATGTCGGGTGCTAGAAAGTCACAGAGAAGGACTGCTAACTCCACTCCAGAGACACTTAGCAAAGGTGAGGAGTCTATTGATACTGCAGTGAAACTCCTTGAGCAATTAGACGCACACACAAATGATGAACTGCCCAGTGACAATGATTTTGACCCTGAACCAGAAAATGATAAAGTAGCTGAGGCTACCTCACAAGTTCATGGTGAATTAACAATGCAAAGTACCCAACTGCAAATATTAGAACTTGTCAAGAGTATAAGTAAAGGTTATTCACCACGGGAGAGGGAATATGTGATTTATCACCCGAGGCCTTTAGGCCGAGGTGTGATAAACACATATTCCTGATCCCATGGTGAATAACCGGCTTATACCAAGAGACAAACACTCAAACAGTCAAACATGACAGGATAACTGGACAACAAAGAATATGAGAATTATTCCCCTGAAATACTGTAATGTGATTGGCTGACAGAGGTGTCGAATGGTATAAATGACAAAATGACCAACATGGACTCTAAGCTGACTAATATGGAAAGGAGACTGGGTACCTTTGAACATGACTTAAATGAGATGAAGGGAGGTGTTGAAAAGGTAGTGTCTGATATGCGTCAAAATAATGCTGAAACTAGAGCACTGGAGCGAAGTGTGGAACACAATAAGGATGAGCTAAAAACTCAAAGAGCAAAAAGCGATGACCTGGAACAAAAATACAATGTCCTCTTTGAGAAACAATTAGCACTTGACTCCTATCAAAGAAAGGAAAACTTGCTATTTCACGGAGTGCCTGTGACTCCTAATGAAGATTGTATAACGACAATTCAACAGATTCTCAAAGAAAAGATGAAAATTGCTGCTGATGTAGTGGAAGGCATCAAATTTTCAAATTATCATCGTATGAGTGAGAGAGCAAATGTTCCAAATATTATCTGTCGTTTTTTTGAATTTGTCTGACAGGCAATTGGTTTGGGACAAGAGATTTTCTTTAAGGGGATCAGATATTTTTGTAACAGAGCAGTTTCCCCCAGAAATTGAAGATCGACGCCGCATGTTGTACCCCATTTTAAAGGCCGCCAAGAAGGGTCAGATGAAGGCTACAATAAAGTATGACAAGTTAATTGTCAATGGCATCTCCTACGACACAGATAATCTCCACCTCCTGCCAGAGAATCTAAACCCAGCAAAGCTTGCTACGGAATCAAGGAATGGAATAACGTGCTTCTTTACAGGTGCATCACCACTTTCCAACTTTTATGCAGCAAACTTTGAAATTGACAGAAATCGGTATGATACCATAGAAAGATACCTGCAAATGAAAAAAGCAGAATTTGCTCAGCAACCTGAACTGGTGAAAAAAATTCGCAGTGCAATGAGACCAAATCAGTGCAAGGCACTTGGGGATTCAGTCAAAGTGGATGAGACTGAATGGCTTGCAACAGCTAAACAAGTAGTGCATACTGCTTGTAGGGCTAAATTCACGCAAAATAATACTTGCAAAAGGTGGCTTCTTCAAACAGGGGACGATGAGCTGGCAGAGGCGGGTCCGAACCCAATCTGGGGCATAGGTATGTTCAAAACTAACCCAGACGCATTCAACAAGAAATGGAAGGGACAAAATGTGTTAGGGGAAATCCTTATGGCTGTACGTGCTGGAATCTCACGATCGTAACATCCTGAATATATTGAACTGCCAAATGAGACTGTTATCGAACGAGAATTCTGTCACTGTGAAGTTGCATGCTATTTTTTATTTAAGAATGAACGCGACTTTGTAAGTAATTTGTGTGAAATCCGATGCAGTTAATGCAAATTTGATTGATATAGATTATCTTAAAATTTCAATTTATTTACTTTATTTTTAAAAAGACCAAATATTCTCTCATGGGTATCTTACTTGCCGTCTCGAATCTTATGTAGATGAAATTTGCTGCAGTTTTTTTAAATTTCGTTCTATGGGTCTTATTAGATTGGTTCATATATGTTGGATCTCACAGAAATATGACACAATCAATAGTTGCATGTGAATTTCATCAAAATTATGTCATCATTCTTCCGTTATCTGTGGGTATGATCTTATTTCTTTCTTCATGCCCGGTTAATTAGAAGTGTTCTCTGCAGTCATATGTTTGATTTCCTCAGCGAATGATAACTGTCATGTAAAAGGTAATTTATCTTGAACTATTGGTTTGACATTTATATTGAAATATGACACAAATCCAAGTGGCATGTGAATTTCATTAAATAATTGTGTTATGATTTATCAGATGCATGATTCTCTCAACAGTCTTTCAGCTCTCAGTGATGAGTTTGAGTTGTAGTCTACTCCATGATGGCATGAGCTGAGAAGTGGCCCCTCAAAGGATGGGTGTTTGCATATTGCGATCCCTGGGTAATGCTGAAAATGGTCAACCATGTGAAATTCAACAGCTGGGCACATATTAATTTGTGTTGGTACTCCTGATCTTACGCTTCTGGATGTGGTAATGTATCATGAGTTTCTTTTCTGTTATTTTTATCCCAATTTATTGATTTGAGAGAGGGAGAGGAAATTATTTCACTGCCCATTGAGATAATATTTGGAATTACATCATTGCATGCTATAATTCTTTCTCAAAATTGCTCTTGCCTTCTGAAATTTTGGCCTCTTGAATTTTTTGACAAATACGTGTAAATGCCTTTGTATCCGATGGCTTCATGTATAATTTGGTTTGGCTAGGTGTGATGTCACTTTTTTGGTATGATGTTAATGGTTACCATTTATTTTGGGTCTCTTTACATGTGACTGTTTTGTTTTTATCAATTCATAATGAATGGAAAAATTTCTTTAAAAATATAAATTAAAGTTTATTTAGATATTGTTTAATTACAATTTCTTGTGCAGCAAACTAAATCATTGTTTTTGACAAATTTATATTCCAGATCAAATCAAATTCAAAGACAAGAGAGGGTTGGAAGTGGCACTGGGGCGCGATTGTCTAAAATGGTCGACCATGTGAATCTTAACTATCAATCTGTGCTTCTCTGGTGGTGCTCCCAACCCAAATGTGTATCTCGAGAGGTATGTCAATCATAAGATAAACAATGATAATAATAACAATAAGACGCTAAATGTCAATTTTTTGGTTTGCTGTCACAATTGCTTATGATATTTTGTTTGCTTCAAATTTTTTCATAAATCCTTTTTCTTTTTACTTTGAATATGGTTTCATATGAGATGTTTGGGTTTATATATATATATATATATATATATACTTGCACACTATCGTTGGTCATATTCTGTTTTAAGGGGTCATGTAAAAAGGTCAGGGTTGTTTTTTGTTTTGTTTTTTGGTTTTTATTAATGGGAATTAGTATTAATATTTCTATTAGCGATTGTGCTGTGATCTAATACATCAATTACTGGAACTTGTATATAAAGATGGTGGTTTATAGTTTGACCTAATTTTAAACATAAATTTTAATAGATATTGAGGTTATTGTTGCAGTTCAGTTGAGTTGAACCAGACAATGTTTTGTCTAGCAATGCAAGTGTCCTTTTTTTCCTTATTCAATTTCTGTATGTTTAATTTCAATCTCATTTATTTCTTTAACATTAATTATGTATTTATTACTGCTCCAATACATCTGTACTGTTTATCTGATAAACTTACTGATAGCATTTATCTTGTCTCAGAGAGGTCCATTACATATTTGGGTGTAAAACTTGTTTGTCAGAACAGCAAGTGTGCAACTGGGGTGACCAGGTTACTTTCTTATAGAATTGTTGACTTAGCTTATAATGGTAATTCACAAAATTAATTCATTAATTGATATACTTAATTCTCAGTGTGATGAGGATGAGGATGAGGAAATGCCAAATGTTTTCACACACTCACCTTATTATGGTAATGATGAAGCTTTGCACTTACTCAAGCAGAAGAAAGATTCTTTAACTATACTTAGTCTGAATTGCCAGTCGCTCTGCGCAAAATTCGATCAGCTTCAAATCTACCTAAATTATCTTAACAACTCACAATGTCAATTTGCAATCATCAGCCTTCAGGAAACATGGCTGTCATCGGAACATGATGTGTCTCTTATTCAACTGGATGGCTACAAATTTGTTCATAAACCAAAATTGGCCAGTACACATGGAGGAGTGGCTTTTTATATTAGGGATGATGTTGATTTTACAATCTTGCCTACTAGTGTAGATGATGAAAGCTGTGATAGTCTTTTCTTGGAAGTGTACTTGAAGGCAAAAAACCAACATAGAGTTGGCAAGGTGATTTTGGGAAACATCTACAGACCACCAAGAGGAAATGTTGAAAATTACAATGTATTCACTGAAAAGCTTGAACAGATCATTTCCCAATTAAAAAGTTCCAATCAAGTAATTTTAATGGGTGATTTTAATATCGATCTTTTGAGAGTAAATGAAAAACGCTATATTGATGACTTCCTGAACATGCTAATAGGTAGTGGCTTCATTCCCAAAATCACCTTGCCAACTAGAATTGCTCACCAGAGTAAATCACTAATTATAAATCGACTCTAAGGAGATTTATATTGTTTTCTTTGATATTATTAGCATTCACCATCATAATGGTGAATGCTATTATTTTTGTAGATTTTTTTATTATTATTATTAAACTTCACCTATTCCATAGGTGAAGTTTCTTGTTTTCGTAAATATTTTTATTATTATTATTATTTTTCCGCCGCCCCCTAATTTCTTCGAAAAAATTTCAAAAAATTCACATACATAGCCTTACATGACCTTATCACACTGACCAAGTATCGGTGACCTTGAATAATTTTTCAAGGTCACAGGCCACTTCAAAGTCAGTTTTTTTATTATTTCAAGTGATTGTTTCTCAGGTAATTACAGGCAAATTTCACTTCCCAACTACATTACATGTACTTAATATAAGTTACACAATCTGACCCAGTTTCAGGAAAGTAGGTCAAGGTCAAGGTTGTACAGAGCCATTTTCACTCCTGGAATTGAGAACACATGATCTCAGAAACCAACAATTTTTGAATTGTGTAATTGATGACAAAAGTTTCATAAATGACTAATCTAGGTCTGCGACTTATTTTTATAACGATATCATGCTTACTTTTTGAGTTACGTAATTTTAAATATTGACCGCGTCGTCAAAACAGGTGACCTTGAATGTCTGACCCTGAAATATCGATTTTAGGCCATAACAATGTATAGTGAACCCCCCCAAAGTAGCCCCCAAAACCCCCATACCCACCTTCAAATTTGACCTTGACCTCATTTTTCAAGGTCATTTGGCTCTTCAAAGTGCAAAAAGTGCTTATTTTCAAAAATTCCGAAAATTATGTTTTTTTCATGATATCACCTTGATATATTATCTCTAGACAGACGAAAATATGTGCATTTAGAATATGCAATCCAAAGTCCTCTAACATTTTACCTTAATTTTCTACAAAATTCCAAATATTGCAAACCGGATAATGTTAAAAAATGACAAATTATCGCGTTTTTGACATGGAAATATCGATCCGAGAGAGTTACAATAATAAATTGATCCCCCCATTTTTCCATCTTGATTCTGAAAATCATATTTGTTTTGACCTAGAAAATTATTTTCAAGGTCAAATTCAAGGTCAAACATGATGAAAAATTTTACTTTTTTGACATTTGATTTTTTTACACAGACAAGAAATCAAAATATTGTTACAAAAATGTCACACATACTTGCTACAATAGTCTAGAGGCATCTTATAAATTTTCAAGGTCCTCGGATTAACCTACATTAGACCGTGAAGGTCACAAGGTCAAAAAATTAGGGAAAAATTTACGATATTTTTTCACATTTCTCAATAATAGCGTTATTTCGATCGGCTGTAGCTCCGGTCCTAATTAAGTTACAGAGAATCTGAAAACAGATTTGGAAAGGCCAAATTCTCCCCTAGTTGCCGTATATTGAACATTTTGTCGTAGCTCTGACGGTATAAAAGATCGCCGGACCCTGAAAATTTCATGTTTTTTGTCAAATTTTCACAATTTATCATCATTTTGACAAGGAAATGATCATTTTATTTCAATGAAGCTATTTGAGCATACTTTCATCTTTTGTTCAGATAATCCTGCCAAGTAATATTTGTTTCCATGAAACCGTATTAGTTCTAGAGTAATTTTAAGTGAAAAACTGCATTTTTTCAGAAATTTCTGGAGTCCACATTTCTGAATTGTACCATAATTTCAATCGGCCGTATCTCCGGTCCTAATAAAGTTACGGAGAATCTGAAAATAGATTTGGAAAGCACAAATTCTCCTCTAGTTTATATTTTTGAACAATTTCTTGCATCACTGACGGTTAAAAAGATCGCCGGACCCTGAAAAATGTATGTTTTCAGAAATTGCAGTCATTTCGATATGTTTTCAGGACTAGAAGTGTCTTAGCCAATGCATTCCTAAAATTCCAAGGTTGATGTACTGATGATGTACTGATTGATGTTCGGGTTGATGCACTGGTTGATGCACTGGTTGATGTACTGGTTGATGCATGGTCAATGCGCTGGTCAATGCGCTGGTCATTGGACTGTTCAATGTACTGTTCAATATTCGGCAAATCAAATTTTCCTCTAGTTTTCATTCTCTGAATGTTTTCTTGTAACTCTGGTGCGTTAAAGGAACGCCCAACCCTCAAAATTACGTGCTTTCGGTCAGATATTTTTGTATCAGTCAGTGTATCAGTCAGTGTATCAGTCAGTGTATTAGTCAGTGTATCAGACAGTGTATCAGACAGTGTATCAGACAGTGTATCATAAGTATCAGTCAGTGTATCAGTCTGCGAATCAGTCAGTGTATGGCCACAAACCAATTGACATGTTACAGTAAGGGTTTATCTGTCTGCTGACTATATGTCACATCACAACTACTCCACGGACAGGTAGTCTTTAAGTACTTCCATATATCTGTGCACACTATGTACATTCTAAGTAACATGCAAAATTAAAGGTGATAAATTAATATTACATGTGATATGATTTTGCATGATATTGCAAGTGATATTGTATATTTAATACATTACATGTAACTTTACATTTGATATTGCATAATATTACATGTGATATTGTGTGTGATATTGCATGTAATGTTACATGTGCAAGACGCATGCAATTGCATGTACAAGTTTATGTGCAAGTTCATGTGCGAGTTTCATGTTCATGTTCAAGTTCATGTCCAATGTCATTTCCGATATCATTTCTGTGTTTTCTCACATTGATTTCACTGCCAACTAGAATCGCAAGCGATGATAATATGACCGCCGGCGCTGCTGGACGCCTTTTGCTGATCAAGTGCAATCAAGTGTGACTGTGTCGATCCATAAAAGATGAATAACAATTTGTGTTTTGAGTGCAGCTTGTTTGGACCTGGCTTAAAAAAGCTCAGTCGTATAATAATAATAATAAATAGATATATATTCGTTGTTGTCCATGGCGCAGTGGGGCCTCTATTTGACGGGGGGTTTATTCGAGGGGCGTATATGTGTACATCCATTGTGCATGCCTGTGTACGGCCATCGTCAAGTGTACGCCCATCTGTAGCTCGTCTGGCATGCCCATCTGTGTGTTCACGCCAATTTGTGTGTACACACCCATCTGTGTACGCACCCATTTGCGTGGGCATGTCCACCTGAATGCCTATCTGTGTGGGCACGCCCACCTGTACACCCATCTATGTGTACACCCACCTGTAGGCCTATGCCCATCTCTTGAGTGTATGCCCATCTGTGTTGGTAGTACTTGGTACCCTCATCTGTGAGTGCATGCCTTCTTAGTGTGCACGCCCCCCTTTACACCTAGCTGGGAGTACGACCGTCTGTGTGAGTATGCCAATTTGTGTGTGCACAGCCACCTTCGTGTGCACGCCCATTGATATGGCCATCTGTGTGCGCATGCCCATATGTACAGCCATCTGCATGTATACGCCCATATCAGCACGCCCGTCAGTGTGTGTAAGCCCATCTGTGCGTGCACGCCCATCTGTGTGTGCATGCCCATTTGTATGTGCATGGCCATCTGTATGCCCATCCCAGTGTGGATGCCCATGTGTGTGTGGACGCCCATGTGTGTCTGCAGGGCCACCTGTGTGTACACACACATCTGTCAGTGCAGGCCCACAAAGCAGTGCTGTGATGTGGTCTGTAATGCAGTGCAGTTATGCAGTGCAAAAAAGCACTGTAGAAATACAGTGCAGTAATGAAGTGTTGTGCTGCAGTGCTGTAATGCATTGCAGTAATGAGGTTCTGTGATGCAGTGCAGTAACACAGAGCTGCAATGCAGACTGCAGTGTTGTAATGCAAGGCAGTGATGCAGTGCAGTTATGTGTCCACGGGGGCATGGCCCCGTGTCCGCGGGGGCATGTCCCCGTGTCCGCGGGGGCATGTCCCCATGTCCGCGGGGGCATGTTCCCGGGGGCATGTCCCCATGTCCCCCGGGCATGTCCCCAGGGGTATGTCCCCATGTCCCTGGGGGCATGTCCCCGCGGGCATGTCCCCATGTCCTCGGGGGTATGTCCCAATGGCCCCGGAGGTATGTCCCCGGGGGTATGCCCCCATGTCCCTGGGGGTATGTCCCCATGGCCCCGGGGTATGCCCCCATGTCCCCGGGGTATGTCCCCATGTCCCCGGGGTATGTCCCCATGTCCCCGGGGTATGTCCCCATGTCCCCGGGGTATGTCCCCATGTCCCCGGGGGCATGTCCCCATGTATGTCCCCGGGGGCATGCCCCCATGTCCCCGGGGGCATGTCCCCATGTCCCCGGGGGCATGTCCCCATGTCCCCGGGGGCATGTCCCCATGTCCCCGGGGGGCATGACCCCATGTCCCCTGGGGCATGTCCCCATGTCCCGGGGGTATGTCCCCATGGCCCCGGGGGCATGTCCCCATGTCCACGGGGGCATGTCCCCATGTCCGCGGGGGCATGTCCCCATGTCCGCGAGGGCATGTCCCCATGTCCGCGAGGGCATGTCCCCATGTCCGCGGGGGCATGTCCCCATGTCCGCGGGGCATGTCCCCATGTCCGCGGGGGCATGTCCCCATGTCCGCGGGGGCATGTCCCCATGTCCGCGGGGGCATGTCCCCATGTCTGCGGGGGCATGTCCCCATGTCCGCGGGGGCATGTCCCCATGTCCGCGGGGGCATGTCCCCATGAACCCGGGGGCATGTCCCCATGAACCCGGGGGCATGTCCCCATGTCCCCGGGGGCCATGTCCCCATGTCCCCGAGGGGCATGTCCCCATGTCCCAGGGGCATGTCCCCATGTCCCAGGGGGCATGTCCCCATGTCCCAGGGGGCATGTCCCCATGTCCCCGGGGGCATGGCCCCATGTCCCCGGGGCATGTCCCCATGTCCCCGGGGGCATGTCCCCATGTCCCCGGGGGCATGTCCCCATGTCCCGGGGGGCATGTCTCCATGTCCCCGGGGGCATGTCCCCATGTCCCCGGGGGCATGTCCCCATGTCCCCATGTCCGGGGGGGCATGTCCCCATGTCCGCGGGGGTATGTCCCCATGTCCGCAGGGGGTTTAGTAGATATTAAATGGTTGCCCCCTTATTCTTAGTAATAATGGTCGCCCACTCTTTAGTATATATTAAATGGTCGCCCCCTTATCCTATCTATCTATCTATCTATCTATCTATCTATCTATGTATATCTATCAGCATTGCTTAGTAGATATTAAATGGTTGCCCCCTTGGTTCATACATTCTTAGTAATAATGGTCGCCCCCTCCTTAGTAGATATTAAATGGTCGCCCCTTATCCTATCTATCTATCTATGTATCTATCTATCTATATCTATCATCATTGCTTAGTAGATATTAAATGGTTGCCCCCTTGGTTCATTCATGCATGTACTTTTGTTATCTTAGCACCTTAGTAGATATTAAATGGTTGCCCCCTTATTCTTAGGAGATATTAAATGGTCGCCCCCTTATCCTTAGTAGATACCTTATCTATCTATCTATCTATCTATCTATCTATCTTCATCATTGATTGCCATCATTGATTGCCATCATTGATTGCCATCATTGATTGCCATCATTGACTGCCATCATTGACTGCCATAATTGACTGCCATCATTGACTGCCATCATTGATTACCTTTGTCTACGACTCCGCCACATAAATCCTCCGACACCCTCCGACACATGAAATCCCGCCATGTGACCGCATAAAAACAGAGATCAGCCTAAAGGCGATCAATAAGAGTTTGGCTGCTTTTGAGACATCCCCCAGCAGTCAAGCGGTCCAAGCAGGTCTAATCTGGCACAGTGCCAAAAATCACGAAAACAACATTCAGATAGCCAAAATAACAATAAGGTGGGGTGTTTCACTGAAAAATCATGAATCTCAGAAAGGTATGAAAGACCCCTTGGATCATTCTGGTTTTCAGGGGTTGAGTAAAGAATGTAAAGTTATGTTTATATAGCAACTTTCATGATTGTACATTGAGTGTAACTTGTTCTATCCATCCCCAAAAATGTGAGTTAAATGGTACAATACGGGGGTAAAAGCAAAATGACCGCGCCAGCGCTGGCGGCGGTCATAATAATTATATGATAGGTGAAGTTTTGTCACCGCATCGCGGTTACCCGATTTCTAGTATTCAAGTTGCGTTCGTACTTTCCAAAAAAGGTCCTCGAAAAATTTTCAAAAAATTCATGAAGGAAGCCCACCATGCCCGTATGACACCCACCCGGTTTCGCCGACCTTGATTCATTTTTCAAGGTCGCAGAGCACTTTGAAGTCAGATTTTCCATACTTTTGAAATGCCCAAATCTCATCCGGTTACGCCCGGATTTCGTTTCTGTCACTTTTATTAGGTTCCACATGCTTTTTGCAAGTTACAAAGTGAGACTTCCGAAAACGCAGGTCCAGGTCCAAGATGGCTACGGCCATTTTTAGTACTAAGCGATTGTCGCACGAGATGTCAGAAACCGTAAGCCCCAGGGTTTTCAAAGTGAGGCCAAAAGCTGGCTTGGTGGCCGGGCCAGTGCTGTAAGTTATAACTGTGGTGATCCCATGTTTGGTTATGCAGTTACATAATTTTAAATATTGACCGCGTCATCAAAACCAGCAATTATCCTACGGTGCACCCCCCCCCCCCCCTTTGAATTATGCTTTTTGCTGAAACTCCTGTGGTCTAATACTGTAGAAAGCCAAAATATACCTAATTCAAGCCTTCTCTATGTTATATAAGCAACCTGCAAGCTGAAATACTCGCAGAAGACTCCATTCTAGCAGACGACACATGTCTTATGGTTTCGAGTCCCGCAGTAAACAAAAAGCTGTGCTGTGATTGGCTGACTTAATGCAGGTGAACTTTGAAGTTGAGGCTGCAGGCCAGTAAATAGCATGGAAATTGGTTAGAATGGAGTAGATTAGCATCACTATGGCTGTGACATGGACCGGGATTGCCCCGGAAACAGGTCAAAACAGAAAAACCGCATATTTTTGGCGGGAAAAGCTGAAACACCGCATTGTGGGGGTGCCGGTGGCAGTTTAATGCCTTTCTGGACCCCTTCCCCCTAGAATTGCATGGTTTTGTGATTCTAGGCCTTTGCATAGGCCTATGTGGGTCCATTACGGCATTCGCATGCTAAAAGATAGGAAAATGGGCCTTCCGGTCAGAATCAACCTGAACGTACTCGGGCCAAATGTCTTGACACATTACTAATCCTCACTAGTAGAGCAGTATTTCCTGCAAAAATGATGAAAATCGCATCATTTCTGAGCCCCCAAATTGCCAAAAACCTCCGTTTTTGCATTTTTCAAGAAAAAATCGCCCCGTCACAGGAAATTGATTTTGAGGGCTGAAAGTGGCTCTGAAAGATTGCTTGGAGTCGGACCCATAACCTAATACCCTTACTTTAGTTACATTGTACCAATAACACCCCGATTATAGGCGGTGAAGTTTTGTCACCGCTTCGCGGTTACCCGGTCTCTAGTATTCAAGTTGCGTTCGTACTTTCCAAAAAAGGTCCTCGAAAAATTTTCAAAAAATTCATGAAGGAAGCCCACCATGCCCGTATGACACCCACCCGGTTTCGCCGACCTTGATTCATTTTTCAAGGTCGCAGAGCACTTTGAAGTCAGATTTTCCATACTTTTGAAATGCCCAAATCTCATCCGGTTACGCCCGGATTTCGTTTCTGTCACTTTTATTAGGTTCCACATGCTTTTTGCAAGTTACAAAGTGAGACTTCCGAAAACGCAGGTCCAGGTCCAAGATGGCTACGGCCATTTTTAGTACTAAGCGATTGTCGCACGAGATGTCAGAAACCGTAAGCCCCAGGGTTTTCAAAGTGAGGCCAAAAGCTGGCTTGGTGGCCGGGCCAGTGCTGTAAGTTATAACTGTGGTGATCCCATGTTTGGTTATGCAGTTACATAATTTTAAATATTGACCGCGTCATCAAAACCAGCAATTATCCTACGGTGCACCCCCCCCCCCCCTTTGAATTATGCTTTTTGCTGAAACTCCTGTGGTCTAATACTGTAGAAAGCCAAAATATACCTAATTCAAGCCTTCTCTATGTTATATAAGCAACCTGCAAGCTGAAATACTCGCAGAAGACTCCATTCTAGCAGACGACACATGTCTTATGGTTTCGAGTCCCGCAGTAAACAAAAAGCTGTGCTGTGATTGGCTGACTTAATGCAGGTGAACTTTGAAGTTGAGGCTGCAGGCCAGTAAATAGCATGGAAATTGGTTAGAATGGAGTAGATTAGCATCACTATGGCTGTGACATGGACCGGGATTGCCCCGGAAACAGGTCAAAACAGAAAAACCGCATATTTTTGGCGGGAAAAGCTGAAACACCGCATTGTGGGGGTGCCGGTGGCAGTTTAATGCCTTTCTGGACCCCTTCCCCCTAGAATTGCATGGTTTTGTGATTCTAGGCCTTTGCATAGGCCTATGTGGGTCCATTACGGCATTCGCATGCTAAAAGATAGGAAAATGGGCCTTCCGGTCAGAATCAACCTGAACGTACTCGGGCCAAATGTCTTGACACATTACTAATCCTCACTAGTAGAGCAGTATTTCCTGCAAAAATGATGAAAATCGCATCATTTCTGAGCCCCCAAATTGCCAAAAACCTCCGTTTTTGCATTTTTCAAGAAAAAATCGCCCCGTCACAGGAAATTGATTTTGAGGGCTGAAAGTGGCTCTGAAAGATTGCTTGGAGTCGGACCCATAACCTAATACCCTTACTTTAGTTACATTGTACCAATAACACCCCGATTATAGGCGGTGAAGTTTTGTCACCGCTTCGCGGTTACCCGGTCTCTAGTTAAACTTCACCTATTACATAGGTGAAGTTTCTTGTTTTCGTAAATATTATTATTATTATTATTCCGTACAAAAATTTCTTCAAAAAAATCTCAAAAAAATCACATACGGAGTATTACATGACCATATTACACTGACAAAATCGGAATGACCTTGACCTATTTTTCAAGGTCACAGGCCACTTCAAAGTCTGTTTTTTCACTTACTTTAAGTGATCATATCACGGAAAGTTACAGGCAAATTTCATTTCCCATTTCAATTACATGTCCTACATGTAAATTACATAATCTGACCCAATTTCAAGAAAGTAGGTCAAGGTCAATATTTTACAGGTGCCATTTCACTCCCAGAGGTCTCGGTAGGCAAAGTCAGGATCCGCTAGTCACAGAGTTACAAGCATGACACCAAAAGTTGCCCGAATGACTTACGCATTGCGGAAAGGACTGTGGTGATGATGCCATAGTTAGTTTTTGAGTTACATAATTTTAAAGATTGACCGGGTCATCAAAACAGGTGACCTTGGGTGTCTCACCTTGAAATATCGATTTTAGGCCATAACAATGTATAGTGAACCCCCCCAAAGTAGCCCCCAAAACCCCCATACCCACCTTCAAATTTGACCTTGACCTCATTTTTCAAGGTCATTTGGCCCGTCAAAGTGCAAAAAGTGCTAATTTCCAAAAATTCTGAAAACTATGTTTTTTTCACGATATCACTTTGATATTTTTTCTCAAGACAGAAAAAAATATGCAAATTTAGGATATGCAATCCAATGTCCTGTAACATTTTTCCTTAAGTTTCTACAAAATTCCAAATATTGCATACCGGAGAATTTGGAAAAATGACAAATTATCGCGTTTTTGACGAGGAAATATCGATCCGAGAGTGTTACAATATTAAGTTGACCCCCCTATTTTCATGCACTGCCTTTCTGATCATAATATTGGTTTTGACCTAGAAAATGATTTTCAAGGTCAAATTCAAGGTCAAATATGACAAAAAATTTTGCGTTTTTGACATGTGATTTTTTTACACAGACAAGGAATCAAGATATTGTTACAAAAATGCCAGACATACTTGCTACAATAGTCTAGAGGTATCGTGTAAATTTTCAAGGTCCTCGGATTAACGTACGTCACACCGTAAAGGTCATAAGGTCAAAAAATGAAGGAAACATTTAGGATCTTTTTTCACATTTCTCAATTATAGCGTTATTTCAATCGGCCCTAGCTTCGGTCCTAATTGAGTTACAGAGAATCTGAAAATAGATTTGGAAAGGCCAAATTCTTCTCTAGTTTCCATATATTGAACATTTTGTCGTAGCTCTGACGGTTTAAAAGATCGCCGGGCCCTGAAAATTTCATGTTTTTTGTCATATTTTCACAATTTATCAATTTTTTGACAGGGACGGAATCATCCTTTTTTGATGAACCTGTCTAGACATATTTCTAACTTCTATTTACATAATCCTGCCAAGTTATATATATCTTCATTGAACCGTTTTGGTTCTAGAGTGATTTAAAGTTAAAACTGCATATTTTCAGGAATATCTTAAAGGCCATATTTCTGAGTTGTACCATCATTTCAATCCGCTCTATATCCGGTCCTATTTAAGTTACAGAAAGTCTGAAAACAGATTCGGAAAGCACGCTTTCACCTCTAGCTGGCATATTTGAAGATTTTGTCAGAGCTCTGACGGTTAAAAAGATCGCCGGACCCTGAAAAATTCATGTTTTTTGTCAAATTTTCACAATTTATCATAGTTTTGACAAGGAAATAATCATTTTATTTCAATGAAGCTATCTGAGCATATTGTCATCTTTCGTTTACATAAAACTGGCAGGTTATATATGTTTCCATTGAACCATTTTGGTTCTAGAGTAATTTTAAGCTAAGTAATACATATTTTCAGTAAGTCCATATTTCTGAATTGTACAATTATTTGAATCGGTCGTATCTCCGGTTCTAATAAAGTTACAGAGAATCTGAATACGGATTTGGAAAGCCAAAATTCTGTTCTAGCTTCCATATTCAAAAATTTTCTTGTATCATGGACGCCTAAAAAGATCGCCGGACCCTGAAAAATGTATATTTTCAGAAATTGCAGTCATTTCCAAATGTTTTCAGGACTAGAAGTAATTTAGCCAAGAAATTCCTGAAATTCCAATATGAGAACGGTGCCAGTTTCAATGAGCAGATGTACTGGTCGATGTACTGGTCGATGTACTGGTCGATGTACTGGTCGATGTTCTGGTCGATGTACTGGTCGATGTACTGGTCGATGTACTGGTTGATGTACTGGTTGATGTACTGGTCGATGTACTGGTCGATGTACTGGTCGATGTACTGGTCGATGTTCTGGTTCATGTACTGGTTCATGTACAGGTTCATGAACTGGTCAATGGACTGGTCCAAGTACTGTCCATGTACTAGTCCATGCTATTTTCTATATATGTTATATTCATGAAGCTCAAATTCTCCTCCTGTTTTCATTATCTGAATTTTTTCTTGTAGCTCTGACGGGTTTAAAAGATTCCCTGACATGTTTCAGTAAGGATTTATTGCAGGGTTTATCTGTCTGCTGACTATATGTCACATCACAGCTAGTCCATGGACAGATAGTTTATAAGTGCTTTCATATATCTGTGCACACTATGTACATTTTAATTGACATGCAAAATTACAGGTAACAAATTGATATTGTGTGTGATGATTTAGCATGATATTGCAAGTGACTTTGTATGTTTAATACATTGAATGTAACTTTGCATGTGATACAGCGTAATATTGCATGTGATATTGTGTGTGATATTGCATGTAATACTACATGTGCAAGACCTGTGCAATTACATTCATGTTCAAGTTCATGTTCAAGTTCATGTTCAAGTTCATGTTCAAGTTCATGTTCAAGTTCATGTTCAAGTTCATGTTCAAGTTCATGTTCAAGTGCATGTTCAAATTCGTGTTCAAATTCGTGTTCAAATTCGTGTTCAAATTCGTGTTCAAATTCATTATTTCCAATTTCATTTCCAATATTATTTCCCATATCATTTCCATGTTTTCTCACTTTCGTTTCATTGCCAATAATTACTATGATAGGTGAAGTTTTGTCACCGCATCGCGGTTACCCGATTTCTAGTATTCAAGTTGCGTTCGTACTTTCCAAAAAAGGTCCTCGAAAAATTTTCAAAAAATTCATGAAGGAAGCCCACCATGCCCGTATGACACCCACCCGGTTTCGCCGACCTTGATTCATTTTTCAAGGTCGCAGAGCACTTTGAAGTCAGATTTTCCATACTTTTGAAATGCCCAAATCTCATCCGGTTACGCCCGGATTTTGTTTCTGTCACTTTTATTAGGTTCCACATGCTTTTTGCAAGTTACAAAGTGAGACTTCCGAAAACGCAGGTCCAGGTCCAAGATGGCTACGGCCATTTTTAGTACTAAGCGATTGTCGCACGAGATGTCAGAAACCGTAAGCCCCAGGGTTTTCAAAGTGAGGCCAAAAGCTGGCTTGGTGGCCGGGCCAGTGCTGTAAGTTATAACTGTGGTGATCCCATGTTTGGTTATGCAGTTACATAATTTTAAATATTGACCGCGTCATCAAAACCAGCAATTATCCTACGGTGCACCCCCCCCCGCCTTTAAATTATGCTTTTTGCTGAAACTCCTGTGGTCTAATACTGTAGAAAGCCAAAATATACCTAATTCAAGCCTTCTCTATGTTATATAAGCAACCTGCAAGCTGAAATACTTGCAGAAGACTCCATTCTAGCAGACGACACATGTCTTATGGTTTCGAGTCCCGCAGTAAACAAAAAGCTGTGCTGTGATTGGCTGACTTAATGCAAGTGAACTTTGAAGTTGAGGCTGCAGGCCAGTAAATAGCATGGAAATTGGTTAGAATGGAGTAGATTAGCATCACTATGGCTGTGACATGGACCGGGATTGCCCCGGAAACAGGTCAAAACAGAAAAACCGCATATTTTTGGCGGGAAAAGCTGAAACACCGCATTGTGGGGGTGCCGGTGGCAGTTTAATGCCTTTCTGGACCCCTTCCCCCTAGAATTGCATGGTTTTGTGATTCTAGGCCTTTGCATAGGCCTATGTGGGTCCATTACGGCATTCGCATGCTAAAAGATAGGAAAATGGTCCTTCCGGTCAGAATCAACCTGAACGTACTCGGGCCAAATGTCTTGACACATTACTAATCCTCACTAGTAGAGCAGCATTTCCTGCAAAAATGGTGAAAATGGCATCATTTCTGAGCCCCCAAATTGCCAAAAACCTCCGTTTTTGCATTTTTCAAGAAAAAATCGCCCCGTCACAGGAAATTGATTTTGAGGGCTGAAAGTGGCTCTGAAAGATTGCTTGGAGTCGGACCCATAACCTAATACCCTTACTTTAGTTACATTGTACCAATAACACCCCGATTATAGGCGGTGAAGTTTTGTCACCGCTTCGCGGTTACCCGGTCTCTAGTTAAGAATTTACCATATATGGTAAATTCTTATTGTTTTTGGTATTATTAAGAATTTACCATATATGGTAAATTCTTATTGTTTTTGGTATTATTCTTCTTATTATTATTATAGTTTCCGGAAAAAATTTGCTCCGATTTTCTTGATTATTTTTGTGAATGTACCTGTATACTTGTAGGCTACTGTATTCCGGTCCTGAGTTTGAATTTTTATTCTTAAGGTATATAGGACCTTTTTAGTGTGAATTTTGGTATATTTCAATATACTATATCTCAATAAATTTATAGTCCAGTGTAATTTACTTTACTTTCACTCATTAAACTGTAAAGAGCAATAATTTGAAGCAAAAATAATCAAAATCCTTAGAGCGGAACAGGCCACACTGAATATTTCGGTCATTTTCGAATTGTTTCGAGTTCGGCAAAAACCATAAATGATAGCAGCATGCTGATTGTGCCAAAAGTTGACCTATGGTACGGGCCAGTGCAGTGTATATTTTTAATTTTGATATTGCAATTATTTACGGAATGGCGGCCATTTTGGAATGATGTATTTGCTAAATTTGAGGTGCATCAGTTCAAAATCCATGAAGGAGTCATTTTAGGTAATGCAAATGTATAATGAACCCCCCCAAATATACCCATTTACACCCCATATCAATCTTCAAATTTGACCTTGACCTCATTTTTCAAGGTCATACCACCCGTCAAAGTTAAAATTCACTACATTTTCAAAAATTCCAACAATTATGTTTTTTCAAAGATATCGGGATCATATTATAGACTCTTATAGCCGGCAGCTGGATTGTTTAAATCCTGAAATCGGAATTGATCTATCTCTTCATGCTGATTTATAAAAAAATTCCAAATATTGCATACCGCGCAACATGTAAAATCAGCCTATTTTTGCCCTCTAGAGCAATAAATATTGGTCCTACACAGTTCCAACAATTAAATGACCCCCCCTTTGTCACACATTGCCAATCTGGGGAAAATATTAGTTTTGACCTTGAAAGGTATTTTCAAGGTCAAACTCAAGGTCAAATATTTGGCAAAATTGGATATTTGAGATACCAAATTTTTTTTACTAGGAAATAATTGAGGAATTTCCACAATCTCTTCAGTGTTTGGTGCCACAGTACCCTAGAGGACCCTTGCAAAGTTTTAAGTTCCTCGGATTAATGTACATTGCATAATAAAAGTCACAAGGTCAAAAAATGACAGCTAAATTGACTGCTCATTTTCCAATTTTGCACTTGTACCCAAAGTTTGATGGCCTTTATCTCCGGTTCTAATTAAGTTAGAGAAAAACTGAAAGTATATTCCGTAAGCCCCGAGTCTCTTCTAGTATTTGTTTTCTATGCATTTTAACGTATCTCTGCTAGTTAAAAAGATCGCCGGACCCTGAAAATTTCCTGTTTTTGGTCATGATTTTACACTTTAACATTTTTTTCACATAGAAGGCAATCTTCAAAAAAAATAATACTCTCTGAAGATGTAATCCTAACACTTTTACAGTAGTGTGTGCAATTTCAAGTCTCTGCTGTAAACCGTTTGCCTTTGAGATCAAAATAATGTTCAAAACTTGACATTTTCAGAGTCAATTTTTTGGTGATATTTCACATTTTTGTCATTAATTCAATCGGTTCTATCTTCGGTTCTAATTAAGGTATAGGAATGATGAAAGCAGTTCTGAATACCTCAGATTCTCCTCTTTATTTTGTTTAATGTTCATTTTGGTGTACCATCAATAGTTAAAAAGATCGGTCAACCCTGAAAAATTCAACTTTACCTATTATAACCAAATTAGTGCCCTGAGCTAGAAGAAGTCAATTTTGCAGTGAAGAAATACAAAATCAGTATAAAAGTTGCATGGACCTATTGTGTTAATGTGATACATTAAACTGATCTTACTATATCTATGATGCTAAGTACTTGAATGTTCATATTTGTTTTTTTCTTGTCAAGTGGTCAATAAAACAAAATTAAATGTACTTAACTAAATAAACCAAACTGAGTTAACTATACTAAATAAACTAAACTAAATTAATTAAACTAAATAAGCTAAACTGAACTAAATAAACTAAACTAAATAAACTAAATTAAGCATGAGCATTCACACAATAGTCTGTACACATAAACATATACAATATACCTTTAAATAATAAATATATTGGTAAATTCTTCATCACTGACCATGGTCAGTTATAGCCATCTAGTTCTTCTTATTATTATTATAGTTTCCGGAAAAAATTTGCTCCGATTTTCTTGATTATTTTTGTGAATGTACCTGTATACTTGTAGACTACTGTATTCCGGTCCTGAGTTTGAATTTTTATTTTTAAGGTATATAGGACCGTTTTAGTGTGAATTTTAGTATATTTCAATATACTATATCTCAATAAATTTATAGTCCAGTGTAATTTACTTTACTTTCACTGAATGAACTGTAAAGAGCAATAAATTGAAGCAAAATTAATCAAAATCCTTAGAGCGGAATAGGCCACACTGAATATTTCGGTCATTTTCGAATTGTTTCGAGTTCGGCAAAAACCATAAATGATAGCAGCATGCTGATTGCGCCAAAAGTTGACCTATGGTACGGGCCAGTGCAGCGTATATTTTTTATTTTGATATTGCAAGTATTTATGGAATAGCGGCCATTTTGGTGCGGTGTATTTGCTAAATTTGAGGTGCATGAGTTCAAAATCTGTGAAGGAGTCATTTTAGGTAATGCAAATGTATAATGAACCCCCCCAAATATACCCATTTACACCCCATACCAATCTTTAAATTTACCTTGACCTCATTTTTCAAGGTCATATGACCCGTCAAAGTTTCAATTTACTACATTTTCAAAAATTCCAACAATTATGTTTTTTCAAAGATATTGGGATCATATTATAGATTCTTATAGCCGGCAGCTGGATTGTTTAAACCCTGCAATCGGAATTGATCTATCTCCTCCTGCTGATTTATAAAAAAATTCCAAATATTGCATACCGCGCAACATGTAAAATCAGCCTATTTTTGCCCTCTTGAGCAATAAATATTGATCCTACATAGTTCAAATAATAAAATGACCCCCCCTTTGTCACACATTGCCAATCTGGGGAAAATATTGGTTTTGACCTAGAAAGGTATTTTCAAGGTCAAACTCAAGGTCAAATATTTGGCAAAATTGGATATTTGAGATACCTAATTTTTTAAACTAGGAAATAATTGAGGAATTTCCACAATCTCTTCAGCGTTTGGTGCCACAGTACCCTAGAGGACCCTTGCAAAGTTTTAAGTTCCTCGGACTGATGTACATTGCATAATAAAGGTCAGAAGGTCAAAAAATGACAGCTAAATTGACTGCTCATTTTCTAATTTCGCACTTGTACCCAAACTTTGATGGCCTGTATCTCCGGTTCTAATTAAGCTAGAGAACAACTGAAAGCATATTCAGAAAGGCCATAACCTCCTCTAGTATTTGTTTTCTATGCATTTTAACGTATCTCTGCTAGTTAAAAAGATCGCCGGACCCTGAAAATTTCATGTTTTTGGTCACGATTTTACACTTTAACATTTTTTTGACAAAGAAGGAAATCTTCAAAAAATTAATACTCTTTGAAGATGTAATCCTAACACTTTTACAGTAGTGTGTGCAATTTCAAGGCTCTGCTGTAAACCGTTTGCCTTTGAGATCAAAATAATGTTCAAAACTTGACATTTTCAGAGTCAATTTTTTTGTGATATTTCACATTTTTGTCATTAATTCAATCGGTTCTATCTTCGGTTCTAATTAAGGTATAGGAATGATGAAAGCAGTTCTGAATACCTCAGATTCTCTTCTTCATTTTATTTATTGTTCATTTTGGTGTACCATCAATAGTTAAAAAGATCGGTCAACCCTGAAAAATTCAACTTTACGTATTATAACCAAATTAGTGCCCTGAGCTAAAAGAAGTCAATTTTGCAGTGAAGAAATACAAAATCAGTATAAAAGTTGCATGGACTTATTGTGTTAATGTGATACATTAAACTGATCTTACTATATCTATGATGCTAAGTACGTGAATGTTCATATTTGTTTTTTTCTTGTCAAGTGGTCAATAAAACAAAATTAAATGTACTTAACTAAATAAACCAAACTGAGTAAACTATACTAAATAAACTAAACTAAATTAATTAAACTAAATAAGCTAAACTGAATTAAATAAACTAAACTAAATAAACTAAATTAAGCACGAGCATTCACACAATAGTCTGTACACATAAACATATACAATATACCTTTAAATAATAAATATATTGGTAAATTCTTCATCACTGACCATGGTCAGTTATAGCCATCTAGTATTTATATTACTTTCGTAGTGCGAAAAAAAGTTCTTCGAAAAATTTCCAAAAAATTCATGAAGGAAGCCCACCATGCCCGTATGACACCCACCCGGTTTCGCCGACCTTGATTCATTTTTCAAGGTCGCAGAGCACTTTGAAGTCAGATTTTCCATACTTTTGAAATGCCCAAATCTCATCCGGTTACGCCCGGATTTCGTTTCTGTCACTTTTATTAGGTTCCACATGCTTTTTGCAAGTTACAAAGTGAGACTTCCCAAAACGCAGGTCCAGGTCCAAGATGGCTACGGCCATTTTTAGTACTAAGCGATTGTCGCACGAGATGTCAGAAACCGTAAGCCCCAGGGTTTTCAAAGTGAGGCCAAAAGCTGGCTTGGTGGCCGGGCCAGTGCTGTAAGTTATAACTGTGGTGATCCCATGTTTGGTTATGCAGTTACATAATTTTAAATATTGACCGCGTCATCAAAACCAGCAATTATCCTACGGTGCACCCCCCCCCCCCTTTGAATTATGCTTTTTGCTTAAACTCCTGTGGTCTAATACTGTAGAAAGCCAAAATATACCTAATTCAAGCCTTCTCTATGTTATATAAGCAACCTGCAAGCTGAAATACTTGCAGAAGACTCCATTCTAGCAGACGACACATGTCTTATGGTTTCGAGTCCCGCAGTAAACAAAAAGCTGTGCTGTGATTGGCTGACTTAATGCAGGTGAACTTTGAAGTTGAGGCTGCAGGCCAGTAAATAGCATGGAAATTGGTTAGAATGGAGCAGATTAGCATCACTATGGCTGTGACATGGACCGGGATTGCCCCGGAAACAGGTCAAAACAGAAAAACCGCATATTTTTGGCGGGAAAAGCTGAAACACCGCATTGTGGGGGTGCCGGTGGCAGTTTAATGCCTTTCTGGACCCCTTCCCCCTAGAATTGCATGGTTTTGTGATTCTAGGCCTTTGCATAGGCCTATGTGGGTCCATTACGGCATTCGCATGCTAAAAGATAGGAAAATGGTCCTTCCGGTCAGAATCAACCTGAACGTACTCGGGCCAAATGTCTTGACACATTACTAATCCTCACTAGTAGAGCAGCATTTCCTGCAAAAATGGTGAAAATGGCATCATTTCTGAGCCCCCAAATTGCCAAAAACCTCCGTTTTTGCATTTTTCAAGAAAAAATCGCCCCGTCACAGGAAATTGATTTTGAGGGCTGAAAGTGGCTCTGAAAGATTGCTTGGAGTCGGACCCATAACCTAATACCCTTACTTTAGTTACATTGTACCAATAACACCCCGATTATAGGCGGTGAAGTTTTGTCACCGCTTCGCGGTTACCCGGTCTCTAGTATTTATATTACTTTCGTAGTGCGAAAAAAAGTTCTTCGAAAAATTTCCAAAAAATTCATGAAGGAAGCCCACCATGCCCGTATGACACCCACCCGGTTTCGCCGACCTTGATTCATTTTTCAAGGTCGCAGAGCACTTTGAAGTCAGATTTTCCATACTTTTGAAATGCCCAAATCTCATCCGGTTACGCCCGGATTTCGTTTCTGTCACTTTTATTAGGTTCCACATGCTTTTTGCAAGTTACAAAGTGAGACTTCCCAAAACGCAGGTCCAGGTCCAAGATGGCTACGGCCATTTTTAGTACTAAGCGATTGTCGCACGAGATGTCAGAAACCGTAAGCCCCAGGGTTTTCAAAGTGAGGCCAAAAGCTGGCTTGGTGGCCGGGCCAGTGCTGTAAGTTATAACTGTGGTGATCCCATGTTTGGTTATGCAGTTACATAATTTTAAATATTGACCGCGTCATCAAAACCAGCAATTATCCTACGGTGCACCCCCCCCCCCCCTTTGAATTATGCTTTTTGCTTAAACTCCTGTGGTCTAATACTGTAGAAAGCCAAAATATACCTAATTCAAGCCTTCTCTATGTTATATAAGCAACCTGCAAGCTGAAATACTTGCAGAAGACTCCATTCTAGCAGACGACACATGTCTTATGGTTTCGAGTCCCGCAGTAAACAAAAAGCTGTGCTGTGATTGGCTGACTTAATGCAGGTGAACTTTGAAGTTGAGGCTGCAGGCCAGTAAATAGCATGGAAATTGGTTAGAATGGAGCAGATTAGCATCACTATGGCTGTGACATGGACCGGGATTGCCCCGGAAACAGGTCAAAACAGAAAAACCGCATATTTTTGGCGGAAAAGCTGAAACACCGCATTGTGGGGGTGCCGGTGGCAGTTTAATGCCTTTCTGGACCCCTTCCCCCTAGAATTGCATGGTTTTGTGATTCTAGGCCTTTGCATAGGCCTATGTGGGTCCATTACGGCATTCGCATGCTAAAAGATAGGAAAATGGTCCTTCCGGTCAGAATCAACCTGAACGTACTCGGGCCAAATGTCTTGACACATTACTAATCCTCACTAGTAGAGCAGCATTTCCTGCAAAAATGGTGAAAATGGCATCATTTCTGAGCCCCCAAATTGCCAAAAACCTCCGTTTTTGCATTTTTCAAGAAAAAATCGCCCCGTCACAGGAAATTGATTTTGAGGGCTGAAAGTGGCTCTGAAAGATTGCTTGGAGTCGGACCCATAACCTAATACCCTTACTTTAGTTACATTGTACCAATAACACCCCGATTATAGGCGGTGAAGTTTTGTCACCGCTTCGCGGTTACCCGGTCTCTAGTATTTATATTACTTTCGTAGTGCGAAAAAAAGTTCTTCGAAAAATTAAAAAATTCATGAAGGAAGCCCACCATGCCCGTATGACACCCACCCGGTTTCGCCGACCTTGATTCATTTTTCAAGGTCGCAGAGCACTTTGAAGTCAGATTTTCCATACTTTTGAAATGCCCAAATCTCATCCGGTTACGCCCGGATTTCGTTTCTGTCACTTTTATTAGGTTCCACATGCTTTTTGCAAGTTACAAAGTGAGACTTCCCAAAACGCAGGTCCAGGTCCAAGATGGCTACGGCCATTTTTAGTACTAAGCGATTGTCGCACGAGATGTCAGAAACCGTAAGCCCCAGGGTTTTCAAAGTGAGGCCAAAAGCTGGCTTGGTGGCCGGGCCAGTGCTGTAAGTTATAACTGTGGTGATCCCATGTTTGGTTATGCAGTTACATAATTTTAAATATTGACCGCGTCATCAAAACCAGCAATTATCCTACGGTGCACCCCCCCCCCCCCTTTGAATTATGCTTTTTGCTTAAACTCCTGTGGTCTAATACTGTAGAAAGCCAAAATATACCTAATTCAAGCCTTCTCTATGTTATATAAGCAACCTGCAAGCTGAAATACTTGCAGAAGACTCCATTCTAGCAGACGACACATGTCTTATGGTTTCGAGTCCCGCAGTAAACAAAAAGCTGTGCTGTGATTGGCTGACTTAATGCAGGTGAACTTTGAAGTTGAGGCTGCAGGCCAGTAAATAGCATGGAAATTGGTTAGAATGGAGCAGATTAGCATCACTATGGCTGTGACATGGACCGGGATTGCCCCGGAAACAGGTCAAAACAGAAAAACCGCATATTTTTGGCGGGAAAAGCTGAAACACCGCATTGTGGGGGTGCCGGTGGCAGTTTAATGCCTTTCTGGACCCCTTCCCCCTAGAATTGCATGGTTTTGTGATTCTAGGCCTTTGCATAGGCCTATGTGGGTCCATTACGGCATTCGCATGCTAAAAGATAGGAAAATGGTCCTTCCGGTCAGAATCAACCTGAACGTACTCGGGCCAAATGTCTTGACACATTACTAATCCTCACTAGTAGAGCAGCATTTCCTGCAAAAATGGTGAAAATGGCATCATTTCTGAGCCCCCAAATTGCCAAAAACCTCCGTTTTTGCATTTTTCAAGAAAAAATCGCCCCGTCACAGGAAATTGATTTTGAGGGCTGAAAGTGGCTCTGAAAGATTGCTTGGAGTCGGACCCATAACCTAATACCCTTACTTTAGTTACATTGTACCAATAACACCCCGATTATAGGCGGTGAAGTTTTGTCACCGCTTCGCGGTTACCCGGTCTCTAGTTAAACTTCACCTATACCATAGGTGAAGTTTCTTGTTTTCGTAAATATTTTTTATTATTATTATTATTATTATTATTATTATTTATTTTTCTTTCCGAAAAATGTTCTCGAAAAATTTTCAAATAATTTGTGTACATAGTCCTATGTGACCTAATTAAATTGTCCAATGTAACCCTATACCTCTGACCTATTTTTCAAGGTCATTGACCCCTTTGAAATAAATTTTTTCTATATTTCAATTGACCATTACTCATATATTAACTGATCAATTATAATTTCCTAATAAACTATATATAATAGACTTATACTAAATAAACTGACCTAATTTTCAAAAGTATAGGTCAAGGTCGAGGTCATACAGGTCAATTTTTACTCTCAGAGGTTTGCGCGCCTGATCTCTATATAAGCAACTTCGAAAATTGCAGAATTCAAGCCAATTGTTACAGTAAATGACTAATCCATGGCAAGCGATCATTTTTATGATGATATCATGCTTAGTTATTTAATTATGGAATTTTTAGTGTCAACCGCGTCGTCAAAACTGGTGACCTTGATTACTTGACACTGAAATATCGATTTTAGGCCAATAAAATGTATTGTGAACCCCCCCAAATATGCCCATAAAACCTCCATAGCCACCTTCAAATTTGACCTTAACCTCATTTTTCAAGGTCATTTGACCTGTTTAATGTTCAAAATCACTCGATTTTCAAAAATTCCAACAATTATGTTATTTCCAGCATATTGGGTTCATAATTTAAAGTATAATAGCCAGGAGCTATATTGTTGAAACCCTGAAATCGGAATTGATTTATCTCTTCATGCTGATTTATAAAAAAATTCCAAATATGGCATACCGCGCGACATGAAAAATTAGCCTATTTTTGCCAATTAGAGAGGTAAATATTGATCCTACATAGCTCAAATAATGAAATGACCCCCCCTAAGTCATACACCCCGAATCTGTAGAAATTATAGATTTTGACCTTGAAAGGTATTTTCAAGGTCAAAATCAAGGTCAAATATTTGACAAAATTGGATATTTGAGATATTTAATTTTTTTTAAGTGGGAAATAATGAAGGGATTTTTACAGTCTTTTCATAGGTCAGTCCTACAATACCCTAGAAGAAATGTGTAAAGTTTTAAGTCCATCGGATTGACCTACATTGCACAATAAATGTCACAAGGTCAAAAAATTACTGCAAAATTGACCCTCTCATTTTCCAATTTCACACTTGTACCCAAACTTTGATGGTCTGTATCTCCGGTTCTAATTAAGCTACAGAAAAACTGAAAGCATATTCAGAAAGCCCAAATTCTCCTCTAGTATTCATTTTCTATACATTTTAACGTATCTCTGCTAGTTAAAAAGATCGCCGGACCCTGAAAAATATATGTTTTCGGTCAAGATTTCACCAATTTACATTTTTTTGACAAAGAAGTCAGTCTTCAAAAAATTTGATAATATTTCGAGATATAGTCCTAACATATTTACAGTATTTTGTGCTATTTTAAGTCTCTCCTTCAAACCGTTTACCTTTGGGAGCAATTTGGAGTTCAAAACTTGATATTTTCAGAGTCAATTTTTCGGTGAAATCTCATATCTTTACCATTACTTCAATAAACTCTATCTCGGGTTCTAATAAAGTCATATGAATGATACAAGCCGTTTTGGAAAGCTCAGATTCTCCACTTATTCTAATTTGTGTACATTTTGTTGTGTCGTGAACAGGTAAAAAGATCGGTCAACCCTGAAAAATTCATCTTTTCCTCACCTAACCGAATGACTGTACTCAGACTGGAACACCAGTGATTACTAAAATTTGTGTAGTAATTGCCTAAAAGATGTCAATAAACTAATTTTAAACTAAAGTAAACTAAATAAATTAAACTAAACTAAATAAACTAAGCTAAACATGCATTCACCGGAAAAGGGGGGGGGGCTGTCCGCTAGCTTCATTAACTTGTGCATTGCAATATATCACAAATAAATAAGGTACATTTTTTATGTTATTTTTTGTACCATTTTATACAATATTTTTGATACTATTTTATATTTCATTCATATAATATTTTATATATTATTTTATATCTTGCTTATATACTTGTTTATATACTTGTTTATATACTTGTTTATATACTTATATACATTTAGACTATTTTCACCCACTGAACTAAATAAACTAAACTAAACATGGGCATTCACTGAGCAAGCTGCTTAAACATGTACAATATACCTTCATATACTTGTTCGTATACTTGTTTATTTTTATACTTAAACATATTTAGACCATTTTCACCAACTGCTCGGTGAAGTTTTATTACCGCTAGCGGTTATCGGAATCTAGTATTCAAGTTGCGTTCGTACTTTCCAAAAAAGGTCCTCGAAAAATTTTCAAAAAATTCATGAAGGAAGCCCACCATGCCCGTATGACACCCACCCGGTTTCACCGACCTTGATTCATTTTTCAAGGTCGCAGAGCACTTTGAAGTCAGATTTTCCATACTTTTGAAATGCCCAAATCTCATCCGGTTACGCCCGGATTTCGTTTCTGTCACTTTTATTAGGTTCCACATGCTTTTTGCAAGTTACAAAGTGAGACTTCCGAAAACGCAGGTCCAGGTCCAAGATGGCTACGGCCATTTTTAGTACTAAGCGATTGTCGCACGAGATGTCAGAAACCGTAAGCCCCAGGGTTTTCAAAGTGAGGCCAAAAGCTGGCTTGGTGGCCGGGCCAGTGCTGTAAGTTATAACTGTGGTGATCCCATGTTTGGTTATGCAGTTACATAATTTTAAATATTGACCGCGTCATCAAAACCAGCAATTATCCTACGGTGCACCCCCCCCCCCCCCCTTTGAATTATGCTTTTTGCTGAAACTCCTGTGGTCTAATACTGTAGAAAGCCAAAATATACCTAATTCAAGCCTTCTCTATGTTATATAAGCAACCTGCAAGCTGAAATACTTGCAGAAGACTCCATTCTAGCAGACGACACATGTCTTATGGTTTCGAGTCCCGCAGTAAACAAAAAGCTGTGCTGTGATTGGCTGACTTAATGCAGGTGAACTTTGAAGTTGAGGCTGCAGGCCAGTAAATAGCATGGAAATTGGTTAGAATGGAGTAGATTAGCATCACTATGGCTGTGACATGGACCGGGATTGCCCCGGAAACAGGTCAAAACAGAAAAACCGCATATTTTGGCGGGAAAAGCTGAAACACCGCATTGTGGGGGTGCCGGTGGCAGTTTAATGCCTTTCTGGACCCCTTCCCCCTAGAATTGCATGGTTTTGTGATTCTAGGCCTTTGCATAAGCCTATGTGGGTCCATTACGGCATTCGCATGCTAAAAGATAGGAAAATGGGCCTTCCGGTCAGAATCAACCTGAACGTACTCGGGCCAAATGTCTTGACACATTACTAATCCTCACTAGTAGAGCAGCATTTCCTGCAAAAATGATGGAAATCGCATCATTTCTGAGCCCCCAAATTGCCAAAAACCTCCGTTTTTGCATTTTTCAAGAAAAAATCGCCCCGTCACAGGAAATTGATTTTGAGGGCTGAAAGTGGCTCTGAAAGATTGCTTGGAGTCGGACCCATAACCTAATACCCTTACTTTAGTTACATTGTACCGATAACACCCCGATTATAGGCGGTGAAGTTTTGTCACCGCTTCGCGGTTACCCGGTCTCTAGTATTCAAGTTGCGTTCGTACTTTCCAAAAAAGGTCCTCGAAAAATTTTCAAAAAATTCATGAAGGAAGCCCACCATGCCCGTATGACACCCACCCGGTTTCACACCGACCTTGATTCATTTTTCAAGGTCGCAGAGCACTTTGAAGTCAGATTTTCCATACTTTTGAAATGCCCAAATCTCATCCGGTTACGCCCGGATTTCGTTTCTGTCACTTTTATTAGGTTCCACATGCTTTTTGCAAGTTACAAAGTGAGACTTCCGAAAACGCAGGTCCAGGTCCAAGATGGCTACGGCCATTTTTAGTACTAAGCGATTGTCGCACGAGATGTCAGAAACCGTAAGCCCCAGGGTTTTCAAAGTGAGGCCAAAAGCTGGCTTGGTGGCCGGCCAGTGCTGTAAGTTATAACTGTGGTGATCCCATGTTTGGTTATGCAGTTACATAATTTTTAATATTGACCGCGTCATCAAAACCAGCAATTATCCTACGGTGCACCCCCCCCCCCCCCTTTGAATTATGCTTTTTGCTGAAACTCCTGTGGTCTAATACTGTAGAAAGCCAAAATATACCTAATTCAAGCCTTCTCTATGTTATATAAGCAACCTGCAAGCTGAAATACTTGCAGAAGACTCCATTCTAGCAGACGACACATGTCTTATGGTTTCGAGTCCCGCAGTAAACAAAAAGCTGTGCTGTGATTGGCTGACTTAATGCAGGTGAACTTTGAAGTTGAGGCTGCAGGCCAGTAAATAGCATGGAAATTGGTTAGAATGGAGTAGATTAGCATCACTATGGCTGTGACATGGACCGGGATTGCCCCGGAAACAGGTCAAAACAGAAAAACCGCATATTTTTGGCGGAAAAGCTGAAACACCGCATTGTGGGGGTGCCGGTGGCAGTTTAATGCCTTTCTGGACCCCTTCCCCCTAGAATTGCATGGTTTTGTGATTCTAGGCCTTTGCATAAGCCTATGTGGGTCCATTACGGCATTCGCATGCTAAAAGATAGGAAAATGGGCCTTCCGGTCAGAATCAACCTGAACGTACTCGGGCCAAATGTCTTGACACATTACTAATCCTCACTAGTAGAGCAGCATTTCCTGCAAAAATGATGGAAATCGCATCATTTCTGAGCCCCCAAATTGCCAAAAACCTCCGTTTTTGCATTTTTCAAGAAAAAATCGCCCCGTCACAGGAAATTGATTTTGAGGGCTGAAAGTGGCTCTGAAAGATTGCTTGGAGTCGGACCCATAACCTAATACCCTTACTTTAGTTACATTGTACCGATAACACCCCGATTATAGGCGGTGAAGTTTTGTCACCGCTTCGCGGTTACCCGGTCTCTAGTATTCAAGTTGCGTTCGTACTTTCCAAAAAAGGTCCTCGAAAAATTTTCAAAAAATTCATGAAGGAAGCCCACCATGCCCGTATGACACCCACCCGGTTTCACCGACCTTGATTCATTTTTCAAGGTCGCAGAGCACTTTGAAGTCAGATTTTCCATACTTTTGAAATGCCCAAATCTCATCCGGTTACGCCCGGATTTCGTTTCTGTCACTTTTATTAGGTTCCACATGCTTTTTGCAAGTTACAAAGTGAGACTTCCGAAAACGCAGGTCCAGGTCCAAGATGGCTACGGCCATTTTTAGTACTAAGCGATTGTCGCACGAGATGTCAGAAACCGTAAGCCCCAGGGTTTTCAAAGTGAGGCCAAAAGCTGGCTTGGTGGCCGGGCCAGTGCTGTAAGTTATAACTGTGGTGATCCCATGTTTGGTTATGCAGTTACATAATTTTAAATATTGACCGCGTCATCAAAACCAGCAATTATCCTACGGTGCACCCCCCCCCCCCCTTTGAATTATGCTTTTTGCTGAAACTCCTGTGGTCTAATACTGTAGAAAGCCAAAATATACCTAATTCAAGCCTTCTCTATGTTATATAAGCAACCTGCAAGCTGAAATACTTGCAGAAGACTCCATTCTAGCAGACGACACATGTCTTATGGTTTCGAGTCCCGCAGTAAACAAAAAGCTGTGCTGTGATTGGCTGACTTAATACAGGTGAACTTTGAAGTTGAGGCTGCAGGCCAGTAAATAGCATGGAAATTGGTTAGAATGGAGTAGATTAGCATCACTATGGCTGTGACATGGACCGGGATTGCCCCGGAAACAGGTCAAAACAGAAAAACCGCATATTTTTGGCGGGAAAAGCTGAAACACCGCATTGTGGGGGTGCCGGTGGCAGTTTAATGCCTTTCTGGACCCCTTCCCCCTAGAATTGCATGTTTTGTGATTCTAGGCCTTTGCATAAGCCTATGTGGGTCCATTACGGCATTCGCATGCTAAAAGATAGGAAAATGGGCCTTCCGGTCAGAATCAACCTGAACGTACTCGGGCCAAATGTCTTGACACATTACTAATCCTCACTAGTAGAGCAGCATTTCCTGCAAAAATGATGGAAATCGCATCATTTCTGAGCCCCCAAATTGCCAAAAACCTCCGTTTTTGCATTTTTCAAGAAAAAATCGCCCCGTCACAGGAAATTGATTTTGAGGGCTGAAAGTGGCTCTGAAAGATTGCTTGGAGTCGGACCCATAACCTAATACCCTTACTTTAGTTACATTGTACCGATAACACCCCGATTATAGGCGGTGAAGTTTTGTCACCGCTTCGCGCGGTTACCCGGTCTCTAGTATTCAAGTTGCGTTCGTACTTTCCAAAAAAGGTCCTCGAAAAATTTTCAAAAAATCATGAAGGAAGCCCACCATGCCCGTATGACACCCACCCGGTTTCACCGACCTTGATTCATTTTTCAAGGTCGCAGAGCACTTTGAAGTCAGATTTTCCATACTTTTGAAATGCCCAAATCTCATCCGTTACGCCCGGATTTCGTTTCTGTCACTTTTATTAGGTTCCACATGCTTTTTGCAAGTTACAAAGTGAGACTTCCGAAAACGCAGGTCCAGGTCCAAGATGGCTACGGCCATTTTTAGTACTAAGCGATTGTCGCACGAGATGTCAGAAACCGTAAGCCCCAGGGTTTTCAAAGTGAGGCCAAAAGCTGGCTTGGTGGCCGGGCCAGTGCTGTAAGTTATAACTGTGGTGATCCCATGTTTGGTTATGCAGTTACATAATTTTAAATATTGACCGCGTCATCAAAACCAGCAATTATCCTACGGTGCACCCCCCCCCCCCCCCTTTGAATTATGCTTTTTGCTGAAACTCCTGTGGTCTAATACTGTAGAAAGCCAAAATATACTAATTCAAGCCTTCTCTATGTTATATAAGCAACCTGCAAGCTGAAATACTTGCAGAAGACTCCATTCTAGCAGACGACACATGTCTTATGGTTTCGAGTCCCGCAGTAAACAAAAAGCTGTGCTGTGATTGGCTGACTTAATGCAGGTGAACTTTGAAGTTGAGGCTGCAGGCCAGTAAATAGCATGGAAATTGGTTAGAATGGAGTAGATTAGCATCACTATGGCTGTGACATGGACCGGGATTGCCCCGAAACAGGTCAAAACAGAAAAAACCGCATATTTTTGGCGGGAAAAGCTGAAACACCGCATTGTGGGGGTGCCGGTGGCAGTTTAATGCCTTTCTGGACCCCTTCCCCCTAGAATTGCATGGTTTTGTGATTCTAGGCCTTTGCATAAGCCTATGTGGGTCCATTACGGCATTCGCATGCTAAAAGATAGGAAAATGGGCCTTCCGGTCAGAATCAACCTGAACGTACTCGGCCAAATGTCTTGACACATACTAATCCTCACTAGTAGAGCACATTAGCATGATCCATTTCTCAGCTATGAAAATCGAATCATTTCTGAGCCCCCAAATTGCCAAAAACCTCCGTTTTTGCATTTTTCAAGAAAAAATCGCCCCGTCACAGGAAATTGATTTTGAGGGCTGAAAGTGGCTCTGAAAGATTGCTTGGAGTCGGACCCATAACCTAATACCCTTACTTTAGTTACATTGTACCGATAACACCCCGATTATAGGCGGTGAAGTTTTGTCACCGCTTCGCGGTTACCCGGTCTCTAGTATTCAAGTTGCGTTCGTACTTTCCAAAAAAGGTCCTCGAAAAATTTTCAAAAAATTCATGAAGGAAGCCCACCATGCCCGTATGACACCCACCCGTTTCACCGACCTTGATTCATTTTTCAAGGTCGCAGAGCACTTTGAAGTCAGATTTTCCATACTTTTGAAATGCCCAAATCTCATCCGGTTACGCCCGGATTTCGTTTCTGTCACTTTTATTAGGTTCCACATGCTTTTTGCAAGTTACAAAGTGAGACTTCCGAAAACGCAGGTCCAGGTCCAAGATGGCTACGGCCATTTTTAGTACTAAGCGATTGTCGCACGAGATGTCAGAAACCGTAAGCCCCAGGGTTTTCAAAGTGAGGCCAAAAGCTGGCTTGGTGGCCGGGCCAGTGCTGTAAGTTATAACTGTGGTGATCCCATGTTTGGTTATGCAGTTACATAATTTTAAATATTGACCGCGTCATCAAAACCAGCAATTATCCTACGGTGCACCCCCCCCCCCCCCTTTGAATTATGCTTTTTGCTGAAACTCCTGTGGTCTAATACTGTAGAAAGCCAAAATATACCTAATTCAAGCCTTCTCTATGTTATATAAGCAACCTGCAAGCTGAAATACTTGCAGAAGACTCCATTCTAAGCAGACGACACATGTCTTATGGTTTCGAGTCCCGCAGTAAACAAAAAGCTGTGCTGTGATTGGCTGACTTAATGCAGGTGAACTTTGAAGTTGAGGCTGCAGGCCAGTAAATAGCATGGAAATTGGTTAGAATGGAGTAGATTAGCATCACTATGGCTGTGACATGGACCGGGATTGCCCCGAAACAGGTCAAAACAGAAAACCGCATATTTTTGGCGGGAAAAGCTGAAACACCGCATTGTGGGGGTGCCGGTGGCAGTTTAATGCCTTTCTGGACCCCTTCCCCCTAGAATTGCATGGTTTTGTGATTCTAGGCCTTTGCATAAGCCTATGTGGGTCCATTACGGCATTCGCATGCTAAAAGATAGGAAAATGGGCCTTCCGGTCAGAATCAACCTGAACGTACTCGGGCCAAATGTCTTGACACATTACTAATCCTCACTAGTAGAGCAGCATTTCCTGCAAAAATGATGGAAAACGCATCATTTCTGAGCCCCCAAATTGCCAAAAACCTCCGTTTTTGCATTTTTCAAGAAAAAATCGCCCCGTCACAGGAAATTGATTTTGAGGGCTGAAAGTGGCTCTGAAAGATTGCTTGGAGTCGGACCCATAACCTAATACCCTTACTTTAGTTACATTGTACCGATAACACCCCGATTATAGGCGGTGAAGTTTTGTCACCGCTTCGCGGTTACCCGTCTCTAGTATTCAAGTTGCGTTCGTACTTTCCAAAAAAGGTCCTCGAAAAATTTTCAAAAAATTCATGAAGGAAGCCCACCATGCCCGTATGACACCCACCCGGTTTCACCGACCTTGATTCATTTTTCAAGGTCGCAGAGCACTTTGAAGTCAGATTTTCCATACTTTTGAAATGCCCAAATCTCATCCGGTTACGCCCGGATTTCGTTTCTGTCACTTTTATTAGGTTCCACATGCTTTTTGCAAGTTACAAAGTGAGACTTCCGAAAACGCAGGTCCAGGTCCAAGATGGCTACGGCCATTTTTAGTACTAAGCGATTGTCGCACGAGATGTCAGAAACCGTAAGCCCCAGGGTTTTCAAAGTGAGGCCAAAAGCTGGCTTGGTGGCCGGGCCAGTGCTGTAAGTTATAACTGTGGTGATCCCATGTTTGGTTATGCAGTTACATAATTTTAAATATTGACCGCGTCATCAAAACCAGCAATTATCCTACGGTGCACCCCCCCCCCCCCTTTGAATTATGCTTTTTGCTGAACTCCTGTGGTCTAATACTGTAGAAAGCCAAAATATACCTAATTCAAGCCTTCTCTATGTTATATAAGCAACCTGCAAGCTGAAATACTTGCAGAAGACTCCATTCTAGCAGACGACACATGTCTTATGGTTTCGAGTCCCGCAGTAAACAAAAGCTGTGCTGTGATTGGCTGACTTAATGCAGGTGAACTTTGAAGTTGAGGCTGCAGGCCAGTAAATAGCATGGAAATTGGTTAGAATGGAGTAGATTAGCATCACTATGGCTGTGACATGGACCGGGATTGCCCGGAAACAGGTCAAAACAGAAAAACCGCATATTTTTGGCGGGAAAAGCTGAAACACCGCATTGTGGGGGTGCCGGTGGCAGTTTAATGCCTTTCTGGACCCCTTCCCCCTAGAATTGCATGGTTTTGTGATTCTAGGCCTTTGCATAAGCCTATGTGGGTCCATTACGGCATTCGCATGCTAAAAGATAGGAAAATGGGCCTTCCGGGTCAGAATCAACCTGAACGTACTCGGGCCAAATGTCTTGACACATTACTAATCCTCACTAGTAGAGCAGCATTTCCTGCAAAAATGATGGAAATCGCATCATTTCTGAGCCCCCAAATTGCCAAAAACCTCCGTTTTTGCATTTTTCAAGAAAAAATCGCCCCGTCACAGGAAATTGATTTTGAGGGCTGAAAGTGGCTCTGAAAGATTGCTTGGAGTCGGACCCATAACCTAATACCCTTACTTTAGTTACATTGTACCGATAACACCCCGATTATAGGCGGTGAAGTTTTGTCACCGCTTCGCGGTTACCCGGTCTCTAGTATTCAAGTTGCGTTCGTACTTTCCAAAAAAGTCCTCGAAAAATTTTCAAAAAATTCATGAAGGAAGCCCACCATGCCCGTATGACACCCACCCGGTTTCACCGACCTTGATTCATTTTTCAAGGTCGCAGAGCACTTTGAAGTCAGATTTTCCATACTTTTGAAATGCCCAAATCTCATCCGTTACGCCCGGATTTCGTTTCTGTCACTTTTATTAGGTTCCACATGCTTTTTGCAAGTTACAAAGTGAGACTTCCGAAAACGCAGGTCCAGGTCCAAGATGGCTACGGCCATTTTTAGTACTAAGCGATTGTCGCACGAGATGTCAGAAAACCGTAAGCCCCAGGGTTTTCAAAGTGAGGCCAAAAGCTGGCTTGGTGGCCGGGCCAGTGCTGTAAGTTATAACTGTGGTGATCCCATGTTTGGTTATGCAGTTACATAATTTTAAATATTGACCGCGTCATCAAAACCAGCAATTATCCTACGGTGCACCCCCCCCCCCCCCTTTGAATTATGCTTTTTGCTGAAACTCCTGTGGTCTAATACTGTAGAAAGCCAAAATATACCTAATTCAAGCCTTCTCTATGTTATATAAGCAACCTGCAAGCTGAAATACTTGCAGAAGACTCCATTCTAGCAGACGACACATGTCTTATGGTTTCGAGTCCCGCAGTAAACAAAAAGCTGTGCTGTGATTGGCTGACTTAATACAGGTGAACTTTGAAGTTGAGGCTGCAGGCCAGTAAATAGCATGAAATTGGTTAGAATGGAGTAGATTAGCATCACTATGGCTGTGACATGGACCGGGATTGCCCCGGAAACAGGTCAAAACAGAAAAACCGCATATTTTTGGCGGGAAAAGCTGAAACACCCGCATTGTGGGGTGCCGGTGGCAGTTTAATGCCTTTCTGGACCCCTTCCCCCTAGAATTGCATGGTTTTGTGATTCTAGGCCTTTGCATAAGCTATGTGTCATTACGCATTCGCATGCTAAAAGATA